>CM029611.1:15175616-15775616 GCA_017311315.1 Dendrocalamus latiflorus | reverse complement strand
TCGAACTCCCGCCTCTCCCTCCCCTATAAATATAACCAAAACCCAGCCTCCTTGCTGTTCTCCTCCTGCTTCTTGTCGTCCTCCTCCTTGCTGTATGTTCTCCTCCTCCTTGCTGTCCTCCTCCTTGCTGTATGTTTTTCTTACTGTATGTTCTTCTCCTCCTTGCTGTCCTCCTCCTTACTGTCCTCCTCCTCCTTGCAGACAACGCACAAGTCTACGGGAGGCAAGACACCGCAGAAGTAACTAACTCGTGCCAACCGTGCAGACGCTCAATCAACGCCGACGATGGTGGGCGTTAAAGACATCCAGCTCATGCGTTGCATCAGGGGCGAGAAGGCATATATATTTGCTCTTTTTCTTTGTTCTTGTTGAGTAACCTGCTCGTTGTTTGGGATATTGTAATGGTAGGCTCTAATCTTAATAAAAATGGATGTTTTATGTTTGTGAAATGAATTGAGATGTGAATTGGATGTATACATGTACATGTTGATCTGCTTGTTTCAGAGGGCATGGCTATTATTTCCTGAAGCTAGCCAATAAACAGAAATAGGTTTAGGGAATATCACAGACGGTTTTTAACTAAAAAACCATCTGTGATTTATAAATATCACAGACGATTTTTAGTTAAGAACCGTCTGTGATATTTACATATCACAGACGGTTCTAAATTTAGAATCGTCTGCGATAACTATATATCACAGACGGTTTTTAACTAAAAATCGTCTGTGATATTTGCAACACAGACGGTTCGAAAACCGTCTGTGATGACCTCGTATTATCACTGACCCATAAATTCAGACGGTTCACAAAACCGTCTGTGATGACGTTTTTGAACCGTCTGTGATGACCTTTTCTGTAGTAGTGGATGCTAGTTGTTATGACCACACACAATGTGGTCATAATCGACCACGCATACAGGCACTACAACATTGGTCGTTATGACTACACATAATGTGGTCGTAACCGATCACGTACATAGGCGACACAACCACGGCGCTACGACCATACACATGCTTTGAGTCCTCCGAGTACTACAATACTCGTACGAGCATGGCATCCACTGTACTCCTCTGAGTACGACGTTCATAGTACTCTTCCGAGTATGCACTGGCGACTACCGACCATAGACTCTCGACTAAGACTATCGACAATCGACTATCGACTACGACTATCGACTATTGACCACAACCATCGACTATGGTGTTACGACCACGGAGTGCTCGAAGCTACAATACTCGGTGTAGCTTTAGTACTGGTCATAACGACAACATAAGGACTGGTCGTACTCGACACCGACTACACACAACAAACACAGTGCTCGAACACATTCAGCAAACACACATACAACAACATTAACCCAACAATCACCCCCCTCAATCTTGTTGCATGCTCTTCACATCAGCGCTGGACCGTCGTCGGCCTTCGCCACGATGAGATGCGCCTCTGCTGCCTCCTTGTTCTTGGGCTTGTGGCATTCTAAAGTGAAGTGTCTGTAATCATTACAATTGAAACACCTCACTTTTGCCTTGTCCCTTCTCCGGTATCGACCGCCACCGCCGCCACCAGAACCACCTGAGGAGCCTTCACCTTCCCTCTTTGACGATCGGGCCTCGCACTCTGCACGCTTCAGGAGCAAGCGCTCCTTGTCTCGTCGTTGTTGTCGTAGCGATGCTCTCCCTCCTCTTGTGTCTTTTGTTGACCAATTAGCTCTTCGACCAACATGTGTTTTCATGTCATCCAATTGCTCAATCGTGATGACGACGGGAAATAACTTCTTGGGCATGACATGAAGAAACTTCCACAGGATGTAGGCCTCTTCCATCTTTTCTTCTAGACCTCGTATCTTGCTGACGATTGTCGTCAGTCTCCTGGCAAAGTCGTTGATCTGTTCAGTGTCCCTCATCCATAAGTTTTCAAACTCGCTTTTGAGGTTTTGAACACACGCCTCCTTGACGTGATCGGCACCGAGATGCATCATCTTTAGGGTGTTCCAAGCTTCCTTTGCGGTCTCTTTCTCCATTAGGAGCAGCAGGATATCTTCTGGGACCGTGAGGAAGATTGCCGCAAGTACCATTTAGTCTTGCCTCTCGTTCACCACCTCATCACGATTGTGTTCCACATGCCTTGAGTGCACATGAACACCTTCATCTTCACATCCCAAGCCGTGTAGTTACTCCTGGTGAGCATGGGATACGGGAGGGTAATGCTGCCCTCGTGCGTCGACGCCTCTAGCTCGCTCCCATCACCAATCTTCGGTGCGCCCTCATTGCCGATGGCACTTTTCGGTGAGCTCGGATGTGACATGGAGGAAGGTGTGCATGACCACAAGCTCTGATCCCCAAATGTAAGGATTAGCTCAGGAGAGAACTCGGACTCTGTTGCAGACATGTAGAAACCGAGAGGATGGAGAGAGCCGAAGCTCTGCTTTTCTTCTCGATCTGCGTCCGGACAATCACTTGGGCTCTGATACCAGATGTAGGGAGGTCACGACCACTCAGAACACCGGTCTCAGTAGTCATAAACTCGTTTATGACTACACTGGGTGTTGGGAGTGGAGTGTTTCGACTACTCGAAGCACCGCTCTCAGTGGTCATAACCCATTCACTGTTAGCAGTCGTAACTTGTTTACGACTGCTCCCAGGATGTTGGCCCTAGCTCTCTCAATCTCAAACTTTGGCTATGGACTCTAATACACACGGTCATGGACAACTTGCTAGAGATGGGAACGATAAGGTGGAGCTAATAAGTGAGCTGAAACACAAGGACTGAGGCACAATTCTTGTGGTGCAAATTGTCGCACCTTTCCATTGTGTTTTCTCTGTTACTAACTGGCTCAATTCTCTCAAAGACCTACAGAGTATATAAAGGCACAACTGGTCACTCACCCACTCCACACGGCTAATGACTTCCACGATGCTGCCAACTGCTACAATGGCCAGCCGCCTGCCCATGCTTGGCAGTTAGTCGACCGAGGATGACCTACATCATCCACGACCATTCGCGCTGACGACTGCTACAGTGGTTGTGCTGAGTATGACGTCTATAGTACTCCTCCAAGTATGACGTCTACAGTACTCAGTGCAGCTACGACCGGTTCGCTACAACCACGACCATGCTCGCTGTGACTACGACCACGGCCACTACAACTACACAAACGGGCAGTACGGCCACATACACAGGCGCTACGACCACAGCGTTATGACCACATATAGGTGCCACGACCATGGCGCTTGCAACTATGACGCTGGTCGTTATGACCACACAAAATGTGGTCATAACCGACCACGCATACAAGCACAACGACATTGGTCGTTACGACCACACACAACATGGTCATAACCAACCACACACATAAGCGCCATGATCACGGTGCTATGACCACACACAGGCTTTGACTCCTTTGAGTGCTACACTACTCATATGAGTATGGCGTCCACTGTACTTCTCCGAGTATGACGTCCACAGTACTCCTCCGAGTATACACTAGTGACTACCAACCATCAACTCTCGACTATGACAATCGACTATCGACTAGGACCATCTACTATCAACCCTGACCATCGACTACAGTGTTACGACCACAGAGTGCTCGGAGCTACAATACTCGGTGTAGCTTTAGTTCTGGTCATAACAACAACGCAAGGATTGGTCGTACTCAACACCAACTACACACAACAAACATAGTGCTCGAACACACTCGAGCAAACACACATGCAACAAAATTAACCGAACAACCACCACTCGAGCTGGCGCTAGGGTTTTGGAAACCCTAGCGCCTGCCTCTTAACCGATTAAGCTGGCTGGATGGACTGAGCAAGCCAAGTCAACCTGTTAAGTCTGCATGGAATAATAGACCGGATTCGATCCGGCTGAATAACGGTAAATGAGTCGGATCCAATTCGGCCCGGTAGCAATTTTAATGAACCCCCCCCCGGCACATGTTTTGGGTTACTACAATAATTTTTTGCGGCATAAGGGATTCTTGTAAGTGCAATATATTCCTACAAAAATAATCCTTCTACTTTTCGGTTTTTGTACCATAATTTAATATTATACGGTTTCCTACACTTTAACCCCTAAAGGTTTAAGCAAATTAATTAATTCATCGATTGATTAGGTAATTTTCTGTTATAGCTATAATCTATAGTAATATAAAGGCACTAGTTTGATTAAACCATTTGTCACCCAACCATGTTAATACCCTCCTTTTTTGATGATTAGATTAACATAATCTAATGGCTAACTTTGCAAGTTGGCCATGCCATCTAAATATCTACACCATTTATTCAGTTCATCCAACATCCACAATTGCATGTTGGTCCTTTCAATCCCGCTACCTCGTGCGTTTGCCTGCCTAAGCGCCAATGCCTTATACCGCGCCCCCTAGCAATCATGTGTTTCCATAAGATTATTTCCATCTATGTTGCTCCTCACACCCATAATCCATCAGCGCTGCCCCAATGCTCCCCTGCTCCCACGACGCTCCATGCTCTGCCGCTCTACCCCACCCTCATGCTCCACTGCTCCACCCCCGCGTCACTGTTCCTCCCCCCTCCACTCCCGCCTAGCCCCCTGCTCTACTGCTCCGTCCCCCTCCGCCCCTGCCACCACCCTCTGCTCCTCGACCACAGCACTTCAATCACAACTCTGACCATGGCACTTCAACTACTTCTCTGGCCATGACTTCTCGACCACAACACTTTGACCTCAACTCCGACCACAGCTTCTCAACAATGGCACTTCAACTGCTTCTCTGACAAATGGCTTCTCGACCACAGCACTTTGACCATTTTGAGTCCTTCGACCTAGGCGCCTCGACCACGACACTTCAACTACAGTAATTCGACCATGGTTCTTTGACCATGGCATGGTGGAACTGAACTCATAAGCTCCAACACTACTCGTCAGGAGAAAATGCACACATGCTTTCTTCCTTGGAATGACACATGCACACGATTGTGACTTATTGACTCAGCCATGGAGAAAACGATCACAAACTCAGACTTAGCCATTACTCAGACGCCTAGTGATGACTTACGACCACCGCGCCTCAACCACGCCTGCTCGACCATGCCATTTCAACCATGGTACTTCGACCGCAACTCTAACTATGGCTTCTTGACCATGACACTTCGGTCATAACTCCGACCACGGCTTCTCAACCACATCACTTCGAACGCTTCACTAACCATGCCTTTTTGACCACAACACTTCGACCATTTCGAGTCTTTTGACCACGGTACCTTGACCATTGTACTTCGACCACGACTCTTCGACTACAGTGTTGTTGGAACTAAACTCATCAGCTCCGATCGTTACCCGCTAGGAGAAAACACACACATACTTTCTTTCTTAGAATGACACACGACTGCGACTCATTAACTCAGCCAAGTAGAAAACAATCACCAACTAATTGACTCAACTGTTACTCGCATGCCCAGTGATGACTTACGACCATTGCGCCTCGATCACACCTACTAGACAATGGTTGCTCGACCACGGCTTCTTGACCACAGCACTTCGTTCGCTTCTCCGACCACGACTTCTTGACCACAACATTTCAACTGATTCGAGTCCTTCGACCACGGCGCTTTGACCACGGTGTCTCAACCATGGCTCTTACTACAACTCTGGTCATACCGCTCACACATCAAAGGTACTACCGGTCTTCGACCATATAAGTCTTCCAAGCACCGATCAGGTAATGTAGCTTACGACTATCAACAGGTTCACTGTAGTTATGACCACACACACACACAGATCTAACCAAGTCTGTCACCACACACAGACCTGACCAAGTTGAACGTGGTACTTTGACTATGGCTCTTACCGTAACTCCAGGTCGTACCGCTCACACAAAGCCAATATTACTGGTGTTCGACCACGCAAGTCTTTCGAGCACCGACCAGGTACTATAGCTTACGACTACCGACTGATATAATAGCTACGACTACTGACCAATGACTATCGACCGGTTCATTGTACATACGACCATGAATAGACTTAACCAGGTCTATAACCACACACAAGCCTGACCAAGTTGACTCCTTATGACTTCGAGTCCTTCAACCACAGTGCCTCGACCACGGTACTTCGACCATGGCTCTTCGACCACCATGTCTCAAACACGGCTCTTACCACAACTCCGTTCGTACCGCCCACACAAAGCTGGTACTATCGATTTTCGACCATGCAGTTCTTCCAAGCACTGACCAGTACTATAGCTTACGACTATCGATCAGGTACTGTAGCTTACGACTATCAACTAGTTCACTATAGCTACGACCACAAACACAGATCTAATCAAGTCAATGACCACACACAGACCTTACCAAGTTGACTCCTCAGGACTTCGAGTCCTTCGACCACGGCTTCTCGACCATGGCATTTCGACCCCTTCTCCAGTAGTACAGCTCACACAGTGTCGGTACTACCAGACTTCGACCATGTAGGTACTGTAGCTTACGATCACCAACCAGGTACTGTAGCTTACGACTACCGACCAATTACTGTAGCTATGGCAATGGACCAACCACTATTGACCGGTTCACTGTAGTTACGACCACAAACATAGATCTGACCAAGTCTATGACCATACACAGACTTCGAGTCCTTCGACTACAGCACTTTGACCAGGTACTTTGACCACGGCGTCTCGACCACGGCACCTCGACCATGGCATCTCGACCACGGCTCTTATCGCAACTCCGGTCATACCACTCAAAAAGGATTTATTGTTAGTCCAGACACAATGTTTGATGAATGTTGTTTCAACTATGATGTTTCGATCACGTTGGTTTGACCACGTTGATCAACCACATCGGTTGACCACGTTGATTCGACCACGTCGGTCGACAACGGTGTTTTGACCACGTTGGTACAACTACATTAGTCGACCACAATGTTTTGACCATGATGTTTTGATCATGTTGTGTCAACCACACAGGCTCGACCACGGTGTGTCGACCACATTGGATGACCATATTATTTTGACCACATTGTTTCAACCACGCTGTTTCGACTACGTTGTGTCGACCACGCTATTTAGACCATGCTATTTCGACCACGCTAGATCGAGCACGTTGTTTTGATCATGTTGTTTCGACCACGTTGGTTTGACCATGTTGTTTTGTAGGACCGGACAAGCAACAGAGGGGAGGTGAATGGTGCCTTCAAATTCTCCCCAAGTATCAACTCAACTCCTTTCTCTAATAGCTACTAAGCTATGAATACTAGAGTTGAAAGCTCACTGGAAAACTGAGACAATAGACCGAACAGAGCACGAAAAACAATCTGGTCGAAATCTGTTCAACCTGGTCGTAAGTCTCAACAACATGGTCGAAGATTGATGGCACCCGAGACCAAAACAATAGAGAAAAGATGCCAGAGAATAGACTGCGGTCGGAGACCAGCACTATGGTCGAAATGCGACAACGTGGTTGCAAACATGACAACGTGGTCGGAAACAGAGCTCATGGTCGTAAGCCCGACTATGTGGTCGATACCCGACAACGTGGTCGTAAATCGCCCTAGTTGACAACCACAGAGACCAGAACCAACATAGTCGTAAGCCAACAAGTGGTCGAACAACCCACGTGGTCGAAAACACTCTGTAACCAGAAAATCAACGTGGTCAAAAGCATTCAAAACACGATGACCAACAAAACTAAACATGGTCGTAACGCTCTTAGGAAAATAAACGAGGGTCAGTGAGGCGCACGACCACAAGGCCAAGATTCCAAATAACTTTTGACGTAAATATCAATTGGCCAATAAACTTTGCACACAAGAAGGTGAGGATCTCAAGAGATTGCTCTGAACTTTAATTGAAAACTTATCAAGAAAATAGAGATCTTCACAAGATTTTACCGACAGCTCTTACGACCGAGTCTGAGAGGATGAAAAGACAATCAGACCTTGCTCATAGGAATGGAATAACCAAGATGGCTTTAAGCATGATTCCCAAATATACAGCAAGGCAGATCTTAGACAAGAATGCTCTCCCGAAACAAGAAAGAAAAGAAAAGATCAAAGAACAAAGAAGCGCAAGAAAGCATATGAACAAGAACAAATAAACCCAAAGCCATCCAGACAACAATACTCAAAAGATAGAACAAGAATAGATGTATTACTCTGAGGATTGAATCTGCGGCCACTCCATGCAAGAGGACCAGGTGCACCACTACTCCACACCACAAACAAGAACACACACAAGAACAGAAAACCCTATAGACTCACCCTGGATGGGTAGCCCTCCATCCTATTTACAGTCGCACAAGCGAACCCTAGACGTAATGGATCCAACCATTAGTCTACATCGGGGATAACCTATTAACCCCACCTAACACCAGGTTTTCTCACGCACATCAACCCGTTAGCTCATACAAGACAAAAGTCTTTAACAGAACAGCCTTCCTTTTTTAGGTCTTGGGCAAATCACCAAAATGCCCCTCTGCACCTTCCTGGAAGCTTCCTGTTTCCTTGCCGTCCAATCTTTGCAGCCACTTTGCAAGCCTTAGTCATCTTTGGCATCTCCCCAACCGTTCTGGACCTCAACACCTCCCTGTGCCTAGTCCCGGTTCTTCCATGCCTCACCATGGCTTAGCTCCAAAGTCCTACAGCCATCACAACAAGCAAAGCATCACATAGCACCGCACTATAAACAAGATTCATAAATTTGCATATATAGTGTACTCAGTGAACAACCCAGCTGGTCTTAAACCACTTATGACCACTCGTATGCACTGGTCATGAGGTACTCGTAGCCCACGAGGACCTACCAGCGGTCTACGACCACTTAGCAAGTCGTTACGACCATTGCAAATATAGCTACGACCATGAAAACAGATGCTATGACCACGTAGCAAACGCTACGACCATTGCACACAGCAGCTACGACTTTAACAGACCTGGTCACTACAACTTACGATCACATAGACAGAGCGCTACGACCATTGCTCTCAACTAGTAGAATCTACAACCATCGACCACGGGCGAGAAATATTGCATATATAGCTAAGAAATGTTGCAACCGACCGTATAGAGCTAGCGCCCGGATCAGACGTCCGGGCGCTAGCAACTCCCTTTCTCTTTATAAAAGCTATTTGGTTACTACTAATCAGCCTCTGCATTATCCCTCCTAACCTATCAGTGAACACTTATGACACAATTTTCAATCTACGATTAGCGAAACTTACAGGTCTGAATTTTTTGAAGGTTCTTCATCAGCTTCTTTAGGGATCAAGGTTAACATGGAAAAATTAAGCCTAAACAGATCAAGCTCCCCATTTTCCAAATCCCTAAACAAAGCCATGAGATCATCTTTAATAACATGCCAAAATTTCTGATAAAACATAAAAGAAATGCCATCTGGCCCAGGTGCACCCTCAGCATAAGAGTCAAAAACATCTTTAACTTCTTCTCAGTAAAAGTAGCCTCAAGCAACTCATTTTCTTCATTTGTAACTTTACTTCCACATTCCAAAAGTTATCATCAGTTTCAATATTCAAATTAGGCTCAAAACCGAAAAGATTCCTTAGTACTCAACAGCACGGATCAACATACCTGTAGTGTTCTCTACTGGCCCTTCAGGATCATGAATAGCAACAATATTCTTTTTCTTCCTCTGTAGGAGCCCAGATTATACCATCTGGAATCCTCTGTGATTCCACCGCACTATTCTCTGGATCAGTAGATAGTGCTCACAGATTACAGTTCTGAATATCAAAAGTACATATCAAGCGGAAGCGTAAATATAATAGTAGACTTACTCATGGGCCGCTTAGGCCGAAATCAATAAATTGCAGCAGCGGAATGAAGCACACAAGTGGGACCTTCAGGACATGCCCACAGGCAGCCAACTGGAGGTTCGCGACCTAGCCCTTGACATCTTCATCTTCTCTGCCAGCTTGTCCAATCTTGTTGCTGAGGCGAGGTGATTTGATTCCTGATTCTGAATTTTGTCGCAAAAGCGAGTGTGAGCACTCCAACCCCGTGCTCCGCGAGCCAATACACAAAATGCAAATAAATAGTATGCATGTCTTATCAAAGAAGAGGCTCGGGTTATTTTATTTGCCATAAAATGCGTTTAGTAGCATTTCTATTATTATATCATATTGTTGTTTTTGTGACCTAAAGACTCCTCACCGCAAATGACATCATTGACTTAATCCATCAAAGACTCACGCTCTTTATTAACTGCTGTCTAAGACTCCCAACAGCGATTGCCATAATTGACTTAATCCACCGAAATTACACTTCCTTTATTGAGTGCTCTCTAAACTCCAAACAACATGTGTCATCCTCTATTCAATCCACCGATCATATTCTTTCTGTATTGGTTGCTATTTAAGACTCCAAACAGCAAGTGACATTATCCAATTGCTCCACCGATTATACACCTTCTATATATATTGTTGTCTAAAACTACAAACAGCGTGTGACATTATTTAGATAATCCACCGATCAATTGTTGCCTAAAACTCCAAACAGCTAGTGACATCATCTATCTAATATCATTTGATTAATCCACCGAACACACACTTTCTATATTGAGTGCTGTCTAAAACTCCAAACAGCGAATACCATCAATTATACAATCCACCGATATCTTTTGTATTCCAAAATTCCTATCAACCCATTCCTTTTGCTATTGATCCCCAACCACAATTTGCTCTTACGATAATCAACCTTATTTTCCCATTATCTATTTCTAACTAACCCACTAATACACCTCCACCAAGAATATCATTGATCAAGCCTACGATTCAATATTATATATCCACCAAGAATAGCATTGATCAACTCTACGATTCACCATTATATATCCACCAAGAATAGCATTGATCAAGAATTATAATCCAATACTTGTATTATTCCTTCAAATTCCCGAAAATTCAATTAGATCATCTATTTAACCTATCTATTCAGCTAGACTCCACCCATTTATTTCTCCCAGAACCCACACTATCATTTCCTATTTATGCTCGACATGAATCCACCAATACCTTTATGTGTACACTACAAACATCTATTTCCTTTACTCACGACCCTGCTTATTCTTTCCATATTTTATTTTGTAGGAATAGAAATGCCACTATTTGAAATACAATACATAAAATTTCCTGAGACCTAGCAGCTTTGGAACAAAACATAATGTTCAAGGAATATTAACATGATTTTCTATACATATGGCATCACACCATATGCCTAATATCACCATAATTTTTCCATACATATGGCATCACACCGTTTGACATCTTTCAGCGTTATAGCCGCTTAACTTACCACTAGGACGACACCCAGGACAACTCAAATCAGGGCTTTCCGCTGCCCTCCACTTTTTCCATTTTCACCCACAAAGTTTTTGAAATAGAACTATATCTAGTTAAGTTCCCATGTCCGCCCTTGACCGTGGGCACGGCTATTCGAATAGTTTTGACTCTGCAGAGTTTGCACACTTTACCCACAAGAGACGGTTTACTCGTTGCCCCACACGATTCCTTAGCCGTGTAGTTGAGCCAACTGTCACAGTAACCGTTCAAAGTACCTCGCCCCTTCCATCATCTCAACCCTATGAGCTTGTCCCGCTTGCAGCAGGTCTCATAAGTTGTGCGGGGGTTCCCCTCCTATGCGTCTAGTAGCTGGCTACCCACACTACTAGCCCGCCGCAGAAGAACTTCACCCTCCGCGGGTGCCCCATTCAAGCCGTCATCTAGACCGCCGCTTGCACTACCTCACCTCCTCCACCGATGACGGTGACTTTCGGGGTTCGGTAAATCTACTAAACCAAGTTGTACTTTACAGACTTGTGGTTGTACTTGTTTTACACAGGAGGTCATGACAAGATTCAGTCCTTAGGGTATCTGAGCGGTTCTACCACAAACCACACTCTCGTGCACACCTGCACCATACCCCCGAACCATCCGCCCAGATAGATAAGCAATTTGAAGTTTTTGGGAATATAAAATAACCATATCCAACATACACCAGTCATTACCACCATGACTGTCCAACCAACTTTTCTCATGATTGAAAGTGATGCTTGACCATTCCTACGCCCATGAATTTCTAAGCAATACTAAGCATGGCATATAATTATGGATTTATTTTCGAAAGGTTACTATTATAATTTTTTGCTAGGGTGACAAGGTTCTCATGTTCAAATATTCCAAAGGAGGGACAATATTAATCAAGTTAGATAATAGGCATTTAACTAGAATTCTAAATTAAACATGTATTTGCATATAAAATAACAGCATGCAATTTGATAATTTAAACAAAAGTAATTTGCAGAAAATGTAGGTTCAACATGATCAAAGTATTGACTCGCCTTGCGCGGTTTACCGCGGTCTTGAGTTCACACGATGCTTTCTCTTGAGCCTCTTAGTCTTTATCTTCACTTCGATCTTGAGTGCGCTTGATCCATTGAATCTCCACGGTTTCCACTCTCTAATTACGTGCTAAGCAGCTGAATCGAAATAACAGCAAATAACTCAAAAGATCCAAATAAAATCCAAATAAACTCGATTTAGCTTTATTACGAGTTAATGGGTGGTTTGAGGCAAGGTCAGTGATAGAATACGGTGACTCGATCTTTTTATTAATAATCTCTTTTATTATTTTTATATTTATCAAGGAAGTTCCATGAGCTAGGTTAGACCTATGATTTGGTGTACAAGTTTTAGCTGAGCTTTGTTTTTGTCGAGCGTTAATCTTCAGGGCATAGGTTGTATATAGAGATGTATATAATTTTTAGTTTACCAATTAAATATTAGAGTTCTGTTTTATAGCATTTTATGGCTCAACATTTTATGCATTCCTCAGTTTATTACTAGGCTTAGTTTAATTTGAATTAGGATCTATTTATACTTATACGGATCGTAGCTTGCTATACTCAATCATGCTTGACATTATTATTTACTAAATCTAACGTTGAGGTTTAACTGGGGCACCATTATCATTTCGTCTATACATTTGTTACTAGTATTAGACTTAGCTTTATTTATTTATCTAGGACTGAGCATGCTATACCAGGGTATACTTTACTATCAATGCCCAACTAAATCCACGGTTGAGATTTATTTGCCGATGACACGCTAGTGATGACTACTAGTTACATCGCTACACTAGGTAGATTACTTTTAACACTTGACGACCTAGGGGTTACTTATAATTGCCACACACATATATATAGATGTGTATATATATCTCTAACTTAAATAGGTGTTTCTTTTTAAATGGTTTTGGCATATTGTTTCAT
The DNA here is from genome assembly GCA_017311315.1 of Dendrocalamus latiflorus. NCBI lineage: Eukaryota > Viridiplantae > Streptophyta > Magnoliopsida > Poales > Poaceae > Dendrocalamus > Dendrocalamus latiflorus. The sequence continues at coordinate 15,762,355 of CM029611.1, read as the reverse complement.
TAATTTTATGAAGCTGCTGGATTTTGCCTTTACTATGGCCTACTATTTATATTTAATATCTTAGTCAATTATATGCAATACCGCGCCTAACTTAATTTGGGTTTTACCGTCTAAATGCTAGCGGTTTAATACTTACGTCACTATTCAATATTCGAGGAGTGATTCTCATAATTTCTAAGATTTAGATATTAGTTATAGTTATAAACCATTTAGTGGTTAATTCTATGATCCTTTCTAATATGCAAGGTCTTATGTTGCACACATATATGTATATGTGTGTGTATGTATTGTTTTCTATCACATGCTAAACATCCCTAATCAAAAGTTCCTAAAATACCTTTAGTTGTAATTTGTAGGGATTAATAATTTGATTAATACACAAGTTTAAATGGGATATTTATTACTATGGTATGTACCACTTTAAATTATGTTTAAGCACTCATTAAATTTATTTGCTAAAGATTTATAACAGGTTATCCATTATATATATATACACATACAGGCATGTGGGTGTATGTATATACATATATATATTTAACATTTTATGCTAACTATCCTTGCAAAGAGTTAGCGTATACTCCTGCTGCTTCGGTTGAGCCCCTAGCGCACAGTAAAATGGCAAAATAATAATAATAATTAGCCAAAAACCCACCTGGCGCGGCGGAGCAAGGCTCGAACGCGCGCTGCCTGGGTGCGGTTTTTAGCACCGACGCCGCTAGCCAGGAGAGCTCCTCAAGTGTTGCTTACTAGTATAAGGGGCTTTTACCTCTTAAGGCATGTGGTGGCAGAGACCGGGCAGAGAGGGCTGAAGCAGGGGGAGGCTACGGCGGCGGGCTCGTCGGCGTGGAGGGGCCGGGAAGGCTCGGGCGATGGCCAAAATGGGATGCCCGCACCGTGTGGAGTCCGCTGGGGTGGTCGGCTGGGGTCGTGGGAGGCCGGGAAGGAGTCGGCGGCGAGCGGTGGCGGCGGTCCAGGGAGGCGATCGACGCCGGCGAGCTACAGGGCCAGGGAGGCTCGGCCGACCTCTCGGTTGACTTCACGACGTCACGGAGAGGGTGTAGATATTAGGAATCGGGAAATGGTGGTGCGGTTAGGGAGATGGCTCGGCGGCCGGACTTGGGGAAGAGAGGGGATTCCGGCGAGGAGAAGGGGTGGGAGGCCGATTGCTCGGGGGAGGAGTGAAAGGGGAGTGCGGGGATGCAAATTGGGGGCTCGTCCGGGGTTTTTATAGAGGGAAAAAGCGGGGCGGCGAGGAGGGTGGTTGGCCGGGATGGGCAGCGGTGGGGGAGCTGGCATGGCTACAGGGGAGGAATGGCCAATGACAGATGATGCTACGGGGGTGGGAGAGGAAGTGAGACGCGCGCGCAGGGCCGTGGTCCGGGCGCCCTGTGCCGACGCACGCTGCTGACCGGAGCTGCTTCGGTGTGGGCGGCGACTGGCCGTAATGGGGAAGGGACGGGCGTTGGTGGCGGCAGGGGATGACGCGGGCGGGGCGTGCGACGAGACGGCGGTGGGGCCCGGCGACGTGTTCCCGGAGTGGCGATGGCGATGGAGGCGACTGGAGCTGGTGCGCCAGAGGAGGCGGGGCCGGGATGACGCAAGGGGAAGGACGGTGAGAAGAAGGGAGCAAACGCGGGCGCACAGAAGAGAAAACAAAGGGAGACAGGAGGGAGGAGGGCAGGCCGGCTCGGTCGGTAGGGGAAAAGGAAGAGAGAGAGGAGGAACGGGGCCCGCTGCCAGTGAAAGAACCGGGAGGGAAAAAGGGCGAAGGAGAGAGAAAAGTAAAGGGGCCCACGTGTAAGAGAAAGGGGAAAGGGGAAGGGTAGAAAAAGGTTGTGCTGCATGGTTTTGTCAAATCGGGGGGGGGGGGGGGGAGAATAAATGATAAAATTAGAAAATTTGAGTTGCTAATGGAATTAAAGAAGGGATTTTTGGTTTGATTATTTAGGTATATATTCTCATATTCTTTTTGGACTCATTTTATTGAATTGAATTTGAATTCATGATTTTTGTTATGCTGAAGTCCCAATCTGTAATAATTTTTCCATTATATTGTTTACCTAATTATTATTTGCACGCCACAAAACTCAAAAAGGATCTCAACTAAATATTCAAAAGAGATTTTAACGCCAGCAAAATGCAAGAAAATTTTGAAAATTCCATATTTTCTGAATACCTGAAATTTAGGATGTTACATCCTCCTTTGGTTAGCTACTGCATAGAAGTATGCAGTATTCCTATCTCCTAGCACATTCCTGCCCCATGATCTCTGTCTGGTTTAACTTCCTCCATATGCCAAATAGACTCATGAGCAATATAGTTCATCCTCCCTTTAGAATCTGGGGACAAGGGAGTCTGTTCAACTATAATATCTAAAGCATCATATTCAGTTATTCGACTATGTGTTTACCTTTTTTTCCGAGCAGCTTCTACATTGATGCTCCAACTTTTAGCAAATTTTGTAAGTCTTGTAATTTTATACTGCCATCTGTCAATAGGCTTGTCAAAATTACAGGGGGCAATTCCAAGCTTTCAACACAATTTCAGAGAACTCTTCCTTTCCTAACCACCATTTCTCAAATTTAAACTTCTTATTTTTAGGGTAATAATTATTCTCAGTTACCAAAACTAAAGGAGCATGATCACTTCCCACCCTGGGAAGAGCTTCAATTCTAGTCAAAGGAAAATGAGCCTCTCACTCTGTACTGGCAAAAACCCTATCCACATTAGCATAAATGGGGGTATCCTGATTATTACCCCAAGTATAGCATCTACCAGCAACTTGCAATTCTAGACCTGTTCTTTTCAGCTTTTAAAAGCTGCATTTCGACTTTTTAACAGTAACTAGGTTTCAAACAGAGTGCCTTTTCAAGACGAGGTCTATAAGTTGATTGTAGTACACACTGTAACGACTTCATTTATATCGGCTAAAACCGCATGCGAGTTTCTGTTACTCCGTGCTTTCACTCACAAACAGCCCAAAAGCTATAAGTTACAGCCATAAACCATAAGGCGCAGCAAAAAAGAACATGCCCTTCTATTAGCCCAAAGCCATCTATCCAATCATTAAAAGTATTGTCCGGTGCTGATTCACTATTCATTATTCTTATATGACCCTGTTTCTAACTAAATTTAAATCCCCTTCAACCAGCATTGGCCCATTCCAGTTCCAGTCCCTGGTTATATAAGTTATGTCAACCCAGAACTCCTTATGTTTTTGGTAACCAGAGCCATAGACTACCACAACAGTCTTATCCTTTTGTTAGGGGAACACGGTGGCAACACCTGAAGGGGATAATCCAAATCGGTAGCCAACCTTCAGTCTTGGCCCAATTGCCTGAGTTTATGCAGCCCAACTGAAGCATTCAATAGTGAACTCGATCATACATCATTAGCCTCTGGAGAAGCAAAAAATCAATACAAATACCTCATTTTTTTAAAACGATTTTCTCATTTCTCTCGTTCTCATCTCGCTCCAAAGATAAAGCAGAGGGGCTATGGGCATATCACGTATCCCACTCCTCTCACATTTTTCTCACACTTTCCCACTGCTTGCACCTTCTTCTAAAGACCACTTATTTCAATCACTACTTATTTATTTTCAGTTCAAAACCATTCAACTCAACCAATATAAAACATACCCTAAATTTAGACCATTTCACCACCTTGGATTTACATCCGCCACCGGCAAGGTAGCTATGGCCTGGGTTTTGGTGCGCTCCAAGGACCCTAGCCGGATTACGAGCGTCAACGAGTAAAATTTTTGCTTTTTAGGCCAAAATTTGAAAGTTTTTTACATATGGACCCCTGGAGAAAAGATTTGCAAAAATGGACCCCTAACACGACGTCAAAGAATATGGCGCCCAGGGTACATAGCACGGCGCCATATGCTTTGGCGCCGTGCGTGGACGCGTAGGAGCCACAGTGGCAAAGCACGGCACCAAAGCATATGGCGCCGTGCTATGCAACAACGGCGCTAACGTCCGTGGCGCCGTGCTTGGGACTTAGCCCAAACTTCCAGTTTTAATGCAAGTTCAGCTACCGAGGCGCCAAACACCCTAGCGCCGTATATAAATCGCACGGCACCAGACGCTTTGGCGCCGAGATGTTTAACTATGGCACCGGGGTCTTTGGCGCCACATACGGCGCCAGGCCCTTTGGTGCCGTAGTTAAACATCTTGGCGCCAAAGCGTCTGGCGCCGTGCTACGTAAACCTGCAGAAAAAGCAGCAAACTTTGTTGTTTTTTCTGCAAAATATATGCACATACACACATATACATACATTCACATATAAAACAGTTGAAAACCTAAATAACAATATCGCATAACTATCAATAAATCTCAAAATATCACATAACATCACATAACTATGAATGAGTCTCAAAACATCACATAACATGTCTCAGCGCACAAAATAGTCAGTCTTACTGCTTCTTGGCCCTTCCCTTCCCTTTGGCCAGAGCATCAATCCCTGGAGTATACGTGCTCGGGGGACGGGCTGAACGACGAGGCCGCTGCGAAGCCTGAGTAGATGGTATGTCAGGCATCTAGGACATCCCAATCTCGTCGTGGGTAGATTCCTCCTCATCCTCGTGCTCCTCTTCCTCGTCATCCTACTCCGCCTCGTCGTCGTCATCGCCCTGACTGAAAGTCGGAGTGCGTGACGAGCTCCTCGTGGACTGGCGCCTGCCGACGTGTGATGACGAGCCTACAGCGGCTGAGGCACCCGAGCGCTGGGAGGCTGCCGGTATGATCACGTCCGAGCATGCGCGGCAACCACAACGAGTTGCCGCCCGACTGTGGCGACGTTGAAGTCTCTCCAAGTAATGATATGTCACAATTGTATACATGCTGAATGGATCTAACTTAACAAATTATCTTCGTACCTTTAGGAAGTCCTTCAGGCGGCGGCTCTCGCTGTCCAGGTCGCCAACTGGGTGGCTGAGAGCCTCGGCGATCTCACGCACCGAGGTCTGGAGAGAAGTCCCCTAAAGAAATAAGGAAACATAAGTAAGTACGAGATAAATGTATTGAACCAAAGTAAGTGCAAATATCATGCTTTCCGTACACACTCGATCGAGAATCGGAGCGGCCTCGACCACTGTGCCCTCCCTCACACGCCTGTTGTACACAGTGTCCTCATCCTTGGATCAAGCGAGGTTCGCGTAGTCGACATCGGTCCACTGCTGCCTCAGCCTGTAGCGGGTGGCAGTGTGGTACCAGGACAAGTAATCCCGGAAGCTGGTGTTGCTGTGGGGGGTATTGTCCCGCTCGCAGTTGTCCTCCATCCTCCTCCACCACTGGACGTAGTCTCGGTGGTGATGAGCGAAGTCCGTCACCTTTCGTTGGCGGACCCTGTCGAACCTGTACATATAACAGATGTTAGAGTAAGAACCAATAGAATTCTAAATGAAACAAAAATTGTAAGCCTCCCACGAAAAATTGTAACTTACTGGTGCAAATCAATAGAGGTCGACACCTCCTCGGGGGGGGGGGGTAGAACTGCACGAGGCCAAATTGCCGCGCAACTCTGTGGGGGAGGTGAATCTCCACGGCGTAGAAGCAAATCAAAAGACACATCATCCTCCAAATATGGTAGTCCCTGCGGCACATGGTGCTAAGCAGTAGAGCTAGAACCTCTGGCTCAGAGTAAGGCTCTCACGAGACCTAGTGTAACATCCCAAAATTTGCCTTCTGAAAAAATGTAATTTCAAATTAATTATTTTAAAGTATTTGGACTTTATTTGGCTTTTATTTGGTTTTCTGGATTTTCTGGAGTTTAAAAACCTATTTTTAAAATTTAAAAAGTATTTCAAGTATGAAAATTAAAATACCAACTTGAGTTGGAAATATTTTATTTAAGTCCAAAACTTATCCAGGAACTTCTGTGAATTTTTCTGGAATTTGTGGAGGTATTTTCATATTTTTCTGAGGCCTAAATAATTTCCTAGCCTTTTCTGAAAATAAAAATCAAATTCTAAAAACAATAATCCATCCCTTCCCTCCGGCCAACGCGTGGACGGTCCAGAACAGCCCACGTCGCCGCTCTGCCCAATCCAGGCCGCTCTCTCCCTCCGCCAAGCGGGCCCGGCCTGTCAGCCAGCCCCGCCTTCCCTTCCCCTCGGACCGACAAGTGGCCGGCCCGATGCGCGCCATGCCGCCTGCGCAGTCCATCCCATCGCTCGCTCCCTCCCTCTCTCCTCTCGCTGCCCCGCGGGCCCCGCCCGTCAGCCGCCTGCGCCCTGCTCCCGCTGCCACCCGAGCCCCGCTTGTCAAAAGCGTTTTCCCCGCGGCACCGCCTCCTTCCTTCTTTCTCCCCCTCTTTCCTTCTTTATGCCGGCCGACCAAATCCGAGCCGATCCCGGCCTTGCCTTCCCCGCCTTCCGCCGGTTTTGGAAGCCCCAAGCGCCAGCGCGATCAAATCCCCAAAACTCCGCGCCTCTCCTTCCTTCTGCGGCCCCCTCTTTCCTTCCTCCCGTCTCCCTTCCTTTTTCCGGCCGCCAGCACCGGCGAGCAATTGCCGCGCCCGTGCTTCCCACTCCGCCCTATAAACGATCCATTGGCTCCGCCTCTCCCCGCACAACCTCCCTCCACTTTCCTCTGCCCCTCTCGAGCTCCCCACCGCCGCCGCAGTGTGCGCCCCATCTCCGAGCGCCGCCGCCTCCCTCCGGTGAGCAATTCCCGCCGCCTCGGTCCTCCCCAGAGCCCTCTGCCGCCACACCGAGCATCACTGTGCCCGTGCGAACCTCCCCGACACCTAGGCCGCCTCTCCCCGTCGCCGGATCGCCGTCGCACTGGAGCCGCCGTGCTGCGCCGCCGCTACTCCCATCGTCGGCCGCCTCCGCTCATCCCCGAGCCTCGCCGACTCCTCCAACAGAACCGGCTTCGCACCGGGACCCCGTTTTGGACTTCACCTGAACCACTCCGGCCACCTCTCGCCGCCGGCGCCGTCACCTCCGTCCACCTCTGCCCGGCCCCTCCAGCAGGTACCCCTCAAAGGGATTACTTACCATGTATGGGTAGGCAACGCCTCCCCGACCGACTGGCTAGCACCGTTACTCCCTTCTCCCCTGGCTCCCTCGGCGCGCGTTCGAGCCCCGGCTCCGCACGCTGAGGTTGAGCCATTTCTTTTAAAATCGCGCGCTGACATGCGGGCCCCGTTCGTCAGCTGCTGACGGTCTGGGCCGGTTGACAGCTGAGCCCCCCGGTCAGTACTCCCCGCTGGCATGTGGGCCCAGAGCAGAGGGGTCCCACATGTCAGAGGCCGGCACAGTGGGCTCACTACCAGTGGGTCCCACCTGTCATAGGCTCAGAATAAAATAATAAAATAAAAGATTAAAATTTAAATGCTGCCAGTGGGCCCCACCAGTCAGAAATTTCATAATTTCTGGATTTATTCAAAATGAGAATTTCAAATGAGCATAACTTTCTCATTTTAACTCCAAATTGAGCCATTCAAATTTCTAAATTCTTCTAAAATCATAGTCTATCCAATTATGGCCTCTATTTAAATTTTTGAATTTGTTTGAATTTTGGTTGTATTTATTTGTTTGTTGCTCTGTCTTTTCGCGCGTAGAGTCCAGCGTTGTCGAAGATCTCTCCACTCCGAGCAGGAAGACCCAGAGAGCGTGCAAGAAGGCAAGTCTCCTTTGATCATCTTGAACCTATGATTTTGAAATATTTTGATTATTTTAAATTATGTGCATTGCCATTTACATAAAACATTAGTTCAAATCTTAAGGTATTAGTTAATCCAACTTTGTTATGCCCTCAATTGAAGTTGAATGCCATGTACCTTTGTAACCCTAGAATTTCTTTTGTCTCAATAATGAGAGTATTGTAATTATTTGTGAATAATAGAATGGTAGTACAATGCTTAGTCACGCTATTTAATACCTTTGAAATCTTGAAAATGGGAAATTATGATTTGTTGTAATAATCTTGTGTTTATAAGTCTAGTGGTGATTGGAGTTGCCACTGATCCTTTAAAATAAAATAAAATGTGGAAATTGACTTAGATTAGGGTGGATGGTTGGTTTGGGTTGGTGCGGCAAGCACGAGATCTTGTAAAGTGTATGTTCCACCCTAGTCAACTAAGGACCGACGCTTGTGTTTGTCCAGACTGAGCACTACCGTACAACCCTAAGTCTATATGGGTACGACCTAGCTGATTAACTCATGATAGTCTAGTTTAGGTGCCACCAGTGGAAAGTGGGTGCCAGGGATTTACTGGTTATTCACAGTGAGGTACAGGGATTTACTGTACTCATATGGCGCAAGAGGGGGCTTCGGATTGGGCAGATTTAACCCTTCTACGGTGAAACCTCAGCGGGTGGTGTCTAGCTAGTCTAGAGTGAGGTAAAGGTTTTGTGACAATTTATCTGTGTCTCATGCCAAAGGAAGCGTGGTGACTATTAAGATAATTTATCTCTTGGGGGTAAAGTTGTATAACCTCTGCAAAGTGTCAAACTATTCGAATAGCCGTGCCCACGGTCAAGGGCGGGCAAGGAATGCATTCACATGGTAGACTTTTTGGTTTTGATTTTAAAGTCAAAAGCTTTGGTATTCCGAGAGTGGAGGGAACTCTTGGAAGGGTATCCTGGCAGTTGGAGCCAGAGAGGGTGGATGTAACCCGCAGTTTCAAACTTTATTGGTTATCTAGTGTTGGTGGATAGAACATTCACTATAAAAAGTTCATTAAGTTCAGTTAAACAATTTACTTTGTTAAATTAATGCCTTCGAAAATATTTAATAGTAATTGAGATAAAATATTGCTTTGTGCAAAAGAACCATATAACCTTCCTTTGTTAAGCCTTGCATCTATTGCATTTTTCCCAAGACTTGCGGAGTAATTTATGTACTCACATGCTGCACTCAAAAATAATACTCAGAGGAATACAAAGCTCAAGAGGGAGACTACGACTACTTCTCGGGTGGATTCGGCGAAGGATTTCTGGAGTACTAGGTCGCGCTTCCCCAGTCAATTGCCTGTGGCGTATTAATGAGTCTCTGCTGGATTTATTTTTTGCTTCCGCTGTGTTTCGTGTGTGCGAGGTCTTGAAACCTCATTTGTAATAATGAGACCTTTCGGTCAGTACTCTTTATAATTGTAATAATGCGTTGTTGGTTATGAATCATTTCTATTTAACTGTGTGCACTAGTTTTGATCTGGGACTAGTGCGGTATTACACAAAGGGTCCGGGTTCGAAAATCCGGGGTCCCGACACCCAGTAAGTGAACACACGGGAATGCGTGTCCACATCCACACCTGCAGGAGGAAGACGCAGCCACCGAGCGTCGACGTGGTCGCCTTGCGTCTGCAGGCCTCGCAAAGCTGGCGGTAGAGGAACGCGAGGATCGCCGAGCCCTAGCTAAACTGTCCAGTGTCGACCCAGTCCTGGAGACAGTGGATGTACATCCACGAGCGGCGTCCCCCGTGGTGTCCGGGAAAAGCACGGCCCCGAACATGTGGAGGACCCAAGCGCGGCAGTGGTAGGTCACCGTGGCGTCGTCCGCGCCCTCAGGGCATACACCAAAGGTATCCCGCAACCATTTAATGTGGACCCCCCGAGACACGGCCTCGCTTGGCATTCTCTGGGACAGGAGGCAATGGCGTGCCTAGGAAGGCCTCCACACGTGCCCTCCAACCCTCAGACACCGCTGGCCCGACCACCGGCTGTCCCCTTATGGGAAGTCCAAGTATCATCGCCACGTCCTGCAGCGTGACGGTCATCTCCCCACAGGGAAGGTGGAACGTGTGAGTCTCTGGCCTCCACCTGTTAATAATACACGGAGAAAAAAATTAGTTACATATGTAAGAATATAGAAACGAAAACAAATAGACCCGATAGAGAAAATGCACCTGTCGACAAGTGCGGTCAAAGCTGCGGGGTTGAAGACCGGCATGCCCTGCCGTAGTAGGTTGGCGATCGTGTGAAGGCCAGCACGGCGAAGCAGTGGGGTATAGCGGTCGTCGTAGACCATCAAGTGGTAGTGGGGTATAGCGGTCGTCGTAGACCATCAAGTGGTAGTGGGGTATAGCGGTCGTCGTAGACCATCAAGTGGAGCCTACCATGGGTTCGAGGACGAACTATGGGAATCTCCTGAAAAATGTTATAAAAGTTAGCTGCGTGATGAAAACACATGTACATTTCGACAACACACATACCTGGCTGTCCTCCGTGAGCCTGCCACGGTGCTCCCTATCGTAGAACTCGTCCAACAGCCGGTACCTCACCATCCTGTGTATTCAAAAATACATTAATGATAAGAATAACGAAATACGTTAATGATAAGAATAACAAAATATCTAAAAATTATGCTCTCTAGACCTAATACCGCTAACCTGACTGGAACGACGCTATAACTATTAATGAACACCGATATACCATATCGGATAAACTAAATTACTAATATCACTAATCGCTAATTTCTCTCCAACATTCATCACTTTTACCAATATTTCCTATTTTTAAACCTAAAAAAGAATATACACCTATACCTATTTCTAAACAAGCAAACATACATATTTCTAAACAAGCAAACAAACCTTAAAAACATACCTATTTCTAAACATTCATCAATCTCACTCAAATCAAACCCTAAAAACATACCTATTTCTAAACATTCATCAATCTCACTCAAATTAAACCCTAAAAACGAATCTATACCCATTACTACTTTTACATTACGCATATCTATTGCAAATCCAACATAAAACCGAGCCAAATTGAACTAATTTCATCTAGGTTTTAAATCTTGCCCCCACGAAATGTACCTCAAATAATCCATATCTATTGGGAAAAAATCAAGGGAGGGGAGGGAGTTCACATTGCTTGCTCGGTTTGGAAGCAAAATCGCAAGAAAAATCGATGGATTGGAGTAGATTTGGAGGGGGAAGAGAGGGGCGGTGGCGGCCTGTTCTCTGTTCAGCGGATGAGTGAGGGGGTGGGGGGGCCGGGGGTCACGCTTGGGCTTAAGTCCCAGAGCATGGCGCCACGGCCGTTAGCGCCGTTGTTGCATAGCACGGCGCCATGGGCTTTGGCGCCATGCTTTGCCACCGTGGCTCCTACGTGTCCACGCATGACGCCAAAGTATATGGCGCCGTGCTATGTACCTTGGGCACCATATTTTTTGGCGTCGTGCTAGGGGTCTGTTTTTATAAATTTTTTCTTTAGATGTTCATATGTAAAAAAAAATTTAATTTTGAGGAAAAAAGCAAAAAAATTTCCGTCAACGATGTGATGGCTCGGAAATCATTGGGCACTATTGGTCTTTTGTAGCAAAGCAGAACGGACATCCCTCGTGGTCGGTTGCCAAACGAGGAGCCGTCACAAGCAGCAACAGCGCCGCCCGCAGTGGCGTACGCGTAGCACTCGGCTGGCCGGCTCCGCCTCGTGAATCATTCCACCGATTGATTGATTGGTCGAAAGCGATCCCAAAATCCCTCGCCTCCGTAAGCAAATCGAAAGCCAATCGACTCCATCTCCACGCGTCCGGCGTAAGCGGCGGCAGGCGCACGGTCTTCCAACCACCGCAGCACACGTCCACGCCACGGCTGCGCCGGTCAGGTCAGGTCAGGTCAGGTCGCCGCCATCAAGCCGTACTACACGTCATCGCGGCTCCTGTGGTGTGTGGTGTGTGGTCCTGTTCCTTTTCCCTGCATCACTGTCGGCACTCCATGGAAGGAGAGTTCACTTTCGCGATGATTTATATCTTTTTTTTTAATTATAGTTGGTTTAATTTTTATTATAAATAAGATAGTTTATTTAATGTAATTAAATTTTAAAAATAGAAAATAGAAAACAGATTAATCTATAATGAATAATACGAAAAAAATATATATAAAAAAAATAAAAAAACCTGAAAAACATAGAAAAACGAAATTAAAAATAGTACGAGCGGGGCCTTCAAATTTGTTCCCCCAAGATAAAAGACCAATACAAGGATCATCCCCCCGTCCTCCTCCTCCTGCTCCCCAGCTGGCCGCCGCCGCCGCTTCTCCTCCGAGGGATCATCCATCCGCAGTTCGGTTCGCTCCGCTTCCTCCCTTCCCCCTCCTTTTTCCCATGCTAAACGTGCTCGCCCTTAATTTGTCCATTGTTTTGCGAGTGGTTTGCGCTTTATCTCTCTGGTTTCTTGTGGCCTTTCGGAACCCGTCAAGGTACAGGATTTGCGCTCTGGCACACCATTTACTCGAGCCAGACGCGGCGGCGATGCCGCTGTTCTTGATACGGCCCTCCAGACTAATGCTGTCGCGTGTTGTCGTATGGTCCACGACTTCTCTTTCTTCGTTTTTTCCCCCGGGAATGTGCCAACGGATCCAATTTGTTCGGACCACCCTAAATGTGGTTCTACGGGCTCCGTGTGCTCATACGTCCGAAATGATTAAAAAACATAATAATAATCTCTACTTTTCTTTGATTTTCGTCCCCGTACCCACCGTACAACTTATGCCAATCCCGAAATCATGGCTTGTAGTTAGTTTCCCCTATTCGCTAAGAACCTTCATAAAAGAAATTGGTGATAAGCCAATCAAAAGATGCACGCTGAATTCAACTTGTTTGTCAGATAGCCATGGATATTCATTTCCATGCAAATTAAGCTCTGGGTGCTAGGTACTCTGGTTTAACATAACTGATTTTCCCTGAGGTGTTCTGTTTTAGGTCCTGAACGGTTGCGTGATGAGCTATATAATATAAAGTAACGGATCCCAGAGAAAGTTTCAATCTGATAGTTTTGTGCAGTGAATTCGGTAAATAGAGTGGAGATGCTCACTTTTTTTAGAAAAACACACACTTCTTAGCTGTTGAAAGTTTACATTGCCTTGACATTCATCAGAGGCTGAAGAAAAAACGCTTTTGTGTGTACTAACTGCTACATTTATTTTGGTGTTATTTTGGTGTACTTACTTACTTGACCAGAAGTTTGTACTAACAGATTTCTTACAGACTTGCCTTTGACATTGCTGAATCAACAGACGCTGCTAGCATGGAAACATACACTACAGATGACGCGCTTACAGCCATGGGGTTTGGGAAATTCCAAGCACTTGTTCTTGCTTATGCAGGCATGGGTTGGGTTGTAGAAGCCATGGAGCTCATGCTATTGTCATTTCTTGGGCCATTGGTCCGGGAGGAATGGAAAATCTCTGCCCAATATGAGAGTCTACTCTCAAGTGTAGTGTTTGCTGGCATGCTAATAGGAGCATGTGCTTGGGGCTTTGTTTCCGACAAATTTGGGCGAAGGTAAGGATTTACTCTTGCAAACACTTCCATGTTTCAGTTTTTGAGTACAAGCATTTCTGATTCTTGAAAATGATATGACCTTAACCATGCCGATTCTGTTGTTGAGAATTTGATTTACATATTCCTGATGAGCAATTATTCAACCTTGGTACGTTTGGCCTCTTTTAGAATTTGTAACATAACTTCAATACAACATGTAGCGCACAGGTTTGTTATACTCGCAACAACGTACCAAATTACCCCTGAACAAACCTTGTATTTTCTTGTTTCAGGACTGGTTTACTGTTTTCAACTCTGTTTACTAGCGGAGTGGGTTTCCTAAGTGCTTTCTCTCCTAACTATCTATGCTTGTTGGCTCTTCGATTTCTCGTTGGCGTAGGAGTGGGTGGCGGGCATGTGTTTTTATCTTGGTTTTTGGAGTTTGTTCCTGCACGCAATCGTGGCACTTGGATGGTTATTTTTTCCTTTTTTTGGACTATCGGCACGGTCTTGGAGGCTTCACTTGCATGGGTATGGCACCTTTTATTGCCCTTTAATGTAGCTTGTTTTTTTCACCTTTTCATGCTAAATTTGTCTCCATATTGCATGTGCATGTAGAAAATGAAAAAGGGATGAATAAACAGCACAAATACTACATATATAGAGATATAAGAATATGATCTAGGCAGGTTTCTGAAACTAGAACTATTTGGGATGTTGTGTTAATTTGGAGAACCATGTCTGTTTCTTCAGGTTTTGTGTGTTGCGACTGTATGTTCAACCATATTTATCATTTTCATACTTGTGTAGTAGCTTGTAACTATATCGTAGGAATACTTGTGATATTATAATTTTGCACCATCTGATATCATACTTTTACCTTCTCATTTCAGCTTGAATTTTCTGCATGAAATTTAAAATAACTGCAGTTCAGTTGAACTTCTGTCATACATTTGCAATTTTGTACTTCTGATTTATATTTTACACTTCTTTATATTTGTATGAAATATTATTCCATTCTTCCTATTACAGGTTGTCGTGTCAGCGTTGAGTTGGAGGTGGTTGCTAGCATTGACCGCCCTTCCATGCTTTCTCTTGCTTCCTTTCTTCGGACTTACACCCGAGTCGCCACGCTATCTTTGTGTACAAAATAGAATGTCTGATGCGACGCTTGTCCTGGAGAGAATTTCTATGACAAACCAAGCAGCTCTTCCTCCCGGGGTTCTCACATGCCACCAAGAAAACAAAGTTGACCACAGAGCTCTTACTTCTGAGACAGAACATCTTCTTCCAGTGAGAGAGAAGGAATGCACAATTGACAATGCCACGAGCTCCAAATCTGGTGGCATTGTTGCATTGCGCAGACTATTGTCAAAAAAATTGCTCAGATCAACTCTTCTTCTTTGGTTTGTTTTCTACGCAAATTCCTTTGCTTATTATGGGCTAGCCTTGCTGACCTCGCAACTGAGCGATGCAAATAGAAGCTGCACATCTGGGCAGACATATGTTGCGCGTCAAAAAGATGTCAGCCTTTACAAAGATACATTTGTTACTAGTTTAGCAGGTAGCATAAAGTAAGCCTGTTTCTCCACCCAATAGGACTGGCTATGGAACGTGCCACTAACTCATCTCTCTACTGCTCTGTCAGAGATTCCTGGTCTAATGTTGTCTGCTGGTCTTGTTGAATGGTTTGGCCGAAAAGCTACAATGTGGTGCATGCTGTTCACATGCTGTGCTGTCCTTGGACCACTTGTGCTTCATCAGAATGAACTGTTGACAACTGCCCTTCTATTCGGTGGTCGTGCCTTTGCCATGGGTAGCTTCACAGTTCTATGTTTGTATGCCCCAGAGGTATGAATCAACGTTTTATGGCATATGGTAAATGTGCTTTTTTGGTGACTTGGTTGTCATACTATGCTGAATTAATCTGCTGAAATACCATCTAGTAGGCATTTTAGCTGTAAATTTGAATATTATACCCATCCATATAGCCATTGTATTCAACCAGAGTAGTTTTGATTCTTGAGTATTCAATGTTCAAGGTTTTCCTTTCATCACATTGGCACTGGATTGAAAATGAATATGTTCTAGAAGTAGTTAGATCTTCATTACATTACATTATGAAGATAGGTGATTACCCTGGTGTCAAAAGAACCTCATACAAACGAAACATACTATTGGATCCTTTTTATGAATTTGATGGTAGTATGATGTTTTCTTGCTGCAGTATCATACTTTGCACTACTGTTGCTCTTTGTATTGAATTACAGCCAATGAGTTGAATTTCTAGTTGTACACTGGCACAAATGCCATGAAAAACGTGCACACTAACACAAGAATGAGGATACGAGAGCTAAAGCATCCACTTCTCAGTTTCAGTTATTTGCAGCTTCTCTGAGTACTCTTGTCAGCTTTAGAAGATGTTAAGCACAGAACTTTGAACCTCGAAATTTTCTGAGAACACTAGCATCGGATAGGTTTGTATAGGTGGCTAGGTTGGATAATGTAATGTGGTCTGTATGCAAACTCTTTTACCCTTTTAATTGATCAGCAGAGCTCCTGCCTTTACCTTTGAAAAAAAGGAAAAAAAACATGAATCCAAGATCCTAATTATATGAGTCCATATAGTAATTAACAAAGTATTTGAAATCCATTCACATCTTCTAAACATTCTCCTCTCCATCGCTGTGGTGCTTTTCCTTCCAAATTCAATTTATTTGCGTGTGCAAGTATGTAACAGTTGTTTAAATTCCAAACTAAATCTATTTCATGTAATGACCAGTCGAAAACTTAAAAGTTTCCATGAATGTCTTCACGAACCACTCATGTGAACAGCACGACCATCCCACTAGATAGATAACTCCGACTGCAATGAAGTCTGCCCAATTCTGGTACATTTTGCAGACCAAAAGCCATCTTAGTTCTGTCATGTGGTCTGCCCATCTTAGGTTCTTAGCTATGTTAGGTTGTCAAACTTTTAGCTGAGAACGCTTGAATGTTGTTATGAAGAAATACGGCACTTTCTTTCAGCATTATGATCATTCATTAGCTCAAGCAATCTTGTGAAGAAGTTTTTGAAGATATTTCCTTGAAGCAGAGTTTCCTACGAGCTAATTCCTTTATGTTGTCTTTCTAGGTATATCCAACATCAGTACGCTCGACCGGTGTTGGAATCGCGACTGCCATTGGTAGAATCGGTGGGGTTGTTTGCCCTATTGTCGCCGTCGGCATGCTGCGAAGCTGCCATCAAATGGAAGCCGTCGTTGTGTTTGAGCTGGTGTTATTCCTTGCTGGAGTAGCTTGCATTCTCTTCCCTGTAGAGACCAAGGGCCGCGAAATTGAGTGATGATCATGGTGCAAGGATTAAAATACTTCGGTGTCCAGATGGGCTTGTAGTTCATCCCCATTCGTCAAATTTACCACGATAGTGTATACACATGTTATATATGTAGCACTTTAGTGGATATGAAGATGGCACATTCTGAAAGACCATATGAGAAGGTCCTAATTTATGATAAAACATTGCAATTTGGAAGATTTGAAAATTTGATTGACAGTATTGCTGGTCGGTCAAAAGAAGGCCAGTCAGACCAACAGTATGCTACCAGCCTGATCGGTTGGTGCAGCGGTATGACCGTCCGAGGTTTGGCGGTCTGACTGGTTGAAAATTGTTCAGATGGGGACTTTCGGCCAAAATTAATATTAATGGATTTTGAGTTGAAAAAGGAGTTTTGGTGAGTATGATCAGTGGTTTTATGTTGCATGAGTTGTTACAGCTAACGTGGGTCAGGTTATGAAGAACTTGTGCTTGGAAATGATTTCTACGTCTTTGGATATGTAGTGTCGATTGAAGTCAACTGTGGTCAACAGCGAGTGTCGGGGCTAGACTTATGGAAGAGTTGAGACCCAGAATGATCAAGAATGCCAGGTGAGACGGTAAGCTCAAGTATGACACAAGAAAAATGGAAAATATTGAAGCCGAATTCAAATGGTGAGATGGCGGCATGTAGTTTGCACGGGGCAAGTTAGTTGTGGTTTGGTGGAACCGGGATGGAAGAGACTTGGTGATGCGTGGTAAGTTAGTAGTGCACCTACACGTGACAAGCTAATAGTGCACTTATACATGGTAAGCATGGCGATTTCTTGCAATAGGAGATGAAGATCGGGTCAACGGAGGGTATTTTGGTAGCTTGATCAAAATACCGGAAACTATCTTGGATCAAAACCGTGGCGTATGGACGATGCGTTGGAGAGCGGTTAATGTCAAAGTGGAGTTGGTTGGATCAAGGCTAATGATTTAGCGGATGCACACTAATACACTTTGAAAAACGTGCATAAGTAAACTTGTGAGAGTAAAATCCATTTGTATGGGGTTAACGGGTTTCTCCTATTGTAATAGTGGATAGGATCCATTAAAAGGTGTAGATGGCTGCTTGCGCACCTATAAAAAGGGATTGGGATTGAGACATATGCAGTTAACCATCCAACCCATCTCTTATGCTTTGTTCTCTAGATTTAGGGTTAGAGTTTGATAGTGAGTGCCTGGGGTGCTCTTTGTCCTCTAAGATGGAGTGGCTGTAAAATTTACCTTCTCAAGTAAGCAATACATTAATCTTTGATCAGCTACGTGTCTATCTCATATTTTGATTGATTTGTTCTTGATTTGGTTGGTTTTGATCTCCTCTTTCTTTTACCTATATCAAGAACATGTAAGAGATGGAAATAACCTTTGGGTATCTATTTTCACCCATCTAGACATTTTGATAGCAAGTTTATCAAGAAAACCCGTTCTTACTTGATTTGGCTTCAAAATGTGATTTCTTGATCCGAGGGTTTTTATGTGATTTCTTTCGGGTTCTTGCTTGCTAGGACATGTGGGAATATGTCTGAAGCCATCTTGGCCATCGTCCACCCACGAGCAAGTTGTACTCACCATTTTGGTTTTGGCTTGGTTGCAGTGCACATTTCCTTTAAACTAAAAAAGGTCTCAACTTTGGCCATAATTTTCATGATCGTTTGTTGGAATAAATTCCTGATATCCTATACTAGATCCCGCAAAGTTTTATATCATTGGATCTACGAATCAAAATTTCTCTCACTTTTAGTTTTTGAAATTAGGCTGAAAATACTATTCATTGGTCTGATTTTAGTACAGCAGTGGTCAGACCATCCAGGCTAGTCAAACCACTGTTTGGAGGCTGGTTAGACCGCTGGGAAGGGTTAGGTTCCAAGTTTTGTTGACTTGAACTAGCTGGTTTGATTTTTAGATGAGGATTCTATGTTCTACACCTCTATAGGTGTCTAAGAATAAAATCTCGAATACTTTAAGGAAATTTTGAGTTGGCACCATTCACCCCTCTCTGTTGCTATCCGGTCCAACAAGTGGTATCAGAGCCCGATTAGCTCTTCTCATAGATCTTAACCAGTCTTTAGTGCCATGGCAGTAGACAAGTATTCCACCAAACCGTCTCTCTTCGATGGGGTTGACTATCCCTTTTAGAATAGTAGGATGGAATCTTACATACAGGCTCAAGGCCATGTGATTTGGAGAAAGGTTAAGATCAGATTCGTTGTTCCTACCGATGAGCACATCACGGCTATGAATACGTTAGATGTGAAGGCAAATACTAAGGCAAGGAACATCATCATTCAAGGTCTTACCTGGAGTGAGTTTGATTGCATCTCTCATCTCATGTATCTGGGTGACCCTCGATGCATACCATGAGGGTATCACCCAGATCAAGACCGCCTGACGGGGCCAGGATAAGTGAGAATATGACAAATTCATGATGCTTGCTATTGAGTCCTTAGATGAATGCTCTGGCAGATTTCACAGAATTCCGAGCAACCTCCGAGCTGTTGGTCTCACATACTCACACTCGGACAATGCTCGTCAGATGTTTTCTACCTTGGACCTCATGGTTTGGGAGATGAAGGTGACCACCATCAAGTACACGACTAATCTATCGACCTTGACTCTTGATGCATTGTACTCATGCCTCAAGACTCATGAGATCAACATCGTCTCTCGCAAGATGAATTCGCAAATGATGGCCTTGGTCACCGATGTCGCATCTGCTTCCAGAGCATCTTCTGATGATGCTTCTAATTTCTCTCTGGCTGCTCTGTGTGAGATGAGCGAGTACCAGTTTGAGCAGTTTCCAGAGAGCGAGTTAGCTCTCTTAGCTAGAAAATTCTCTCATGCATACAAAAAGGTTAGAGTGAGGAAGAGTTGCTTCAAGTGTGGTAGCCCCGACCACATTCGAGCAAACTGCCATAAGCTAGAGAAGGGTAAGAACAACTATGACGATATGAGCAAGAATGACTACATGAGCAAAAACTGCAACAAGAAGCCACCAGTTCGTGATTAAGGCAAGGACAAGAAGTACCACAACTTTGGTAAAGCTAAGAAACTCTTCCACCGTGTCCTCACCACCTTTGACAACTTCGACATCAACATGGAGGGCTGGAGCACCGATGACTACGAGGATGATCCGTAAGACACCAAGGACGGCGACGACTTCACTTGATGTATTTCATGGTTGACGAGAATGGCATCAGCGATGATAATCTCTACAATGACTCCGATGAGGTATGCCCCTCTTACAACTAGCTCAATGATGCTTTTCTCAAGTTAAGAAAATTTTATGCTAAGTCTAGGACTAGGTGTAGTGACTTAGAGAAGGAGGTAGAGAGTTTGTCACAGGAGCTTACTTCACTTAGATCTACTCCCTCCCATGATGATTGTAATGTATGTGCTTCCTTGCTTGGAGTTATGGAGAAGCTAAGGACCTCGCATGATAATGTGATTTCTGAGCTAGATTTGCTTAAGGTGGAGAATATTAGTTTGCTAGCTGAGTTAGAGTTATCTAGAGTTACTCCTTTACATTCTGATTCTGTTGAGACTACATTTTGTACCTCATGTGAGGATAAGGACAATGCTTTTAGATATTTATATATCAGGCTTCTTAATCTACTTGAAATTTGTGATAGTTGTACCAACTTGAAGATTAACTTAAGGAAGACATATCATAAAATCGCTGAAATGCAAACTGCTTTGATGGAGCCTATTACTTCTTGTGCCAACTGTGCTAAATTAATTGCTGAACTTGAATTTGTTTCTAAACAATTTCAGGACATGTGTGATCATAATAAGAAAATGGCTCAATATGCTTCTAAGGCACTTGTTAGCTCACCATTCAATAATGGTGAAAAACTAAAATATGAATTGATTGTATTGGATAAAAAATATGTGAAGCTAACTAAGAATCTACTAGAGAAGCCAAAATTTGATTGCTTGTTCTGTGCTGAAGTAGGGGAGAAAATGGAGGAAATGCAAAAGACCTTTAGGGAGAGTTATGAGGCCTAGATGTTTAGGGTTAGGACTGCCAATTGTGTGTCTTGAGAAGCCCTCAAGGTTGAGGTGGTCATACACATGCTATCTGATCTTCTCCTTCTGGTTTTTCATCTTCTCCTTTTGATTCCTCATCCTCTCCTTCTCCTTGTTCTTCCTGTGCTTCTCTTTATCAAGAGTGTGAGTACGCCATGAACACTCTTGAAAAATTTGTTGAAGGCAAGAAAAAGCTTAATCTTATCCTAGATAAATATAAGATTTGTAAGTTTAATCAAGGTCTAGGATATGATTTCTTAGAGGATGTGAGGAAATATCCGTCTGTTGTTGTTAGAGCTATAGCAACAGGCGTGATTGACGTTGAGCCCGAGCCTATGAAAATAGTGTTTAAGTCTGCGGGCTTTGTCCAAAGGATTTCTGACAGTAAGGTTGTGTCATGTACTACTTCGACCTCTTAGAAGGCGAAATATCATTGCACCTTCTGTCAGAAGGATGGATATGTGGTTGAGTTCTGCTTCAGGCGTACCAAGATCGCACGTAGAGATCGTGTTCGCGCTCTTAGGGGTATTCATGGTCAGCCCTAGACTCGGAGTGCTCCTAAGACCAACATGAGGTCTAGAGTTGTAGACAACACTTCTGAGTTTCTTGGTTTTAGGCAGCATGGAGAACTTGGTTTTTAGGGTTTTTCTGGTTTTAGTCCTCGAGTTGCTTCTAGTTAGGGTGTCTACCGTCTTGAGGATAGACCTCGTTTTGCTCATCGTGGTGGCTATACGCGACATGATCAGCATATTGTTGTTGGTCAGACCCACTCTTCCATAGCAGTTGGACCTAGCAGAGGCTTGAGGTTTTCTTCTAGACCATCTGGTTCTATGAGAGGCGGAGTGCGTAGAGTAGCTAGAGATCAATCTTTTGTTCCTGTGACTGGATCTACTGCTCATCGTGTGACTCATTACTGAGTTCCTAGATCTGCTCTTATTTACCCTAGTAGCGAGCCACCGATGTTTTCTTCTCACTGACTCAGGTTCGTCGGGTTGGGAAGGGAGATGTGTGGCTTGTAGACTCCGGCTGTATTCATCACATGACTGGAGACTTTTGTTGGTTCTCTTCTCTAGTCCAAGCTCTAGGTGATGAGACGATCACCTTTGGAGACACTTCGTCAGGTAGAGTCATTGTTAAAGGTACTGTGCGCCTTAATAATTCTTTCATTCTTTAGGATGTTGCCTTAGTTAGTAAGCTGTGATATAATTTGCTATCTATTTCTCAACTTACCGATGATGATTTTGAGGTAAATTTTAAGAAAAATACTTGTAAAATTTTTGATTCTTCAAGAAGTTTAGTTTGTGGTATTTCTAGGTTTAGGAGAATTTTTCGCACTAATTTATTGAGTCTTCTAGTGATTCTCTCCGATGCTTAGTTGCTTCTAAGTTTCGTGATCTCTCCTTCTGGCATAAGAGACTTGGTCACATTGGCTTTGATTATTTCACCCGAGTGAGCGGCCACGGCCTTGTTCGTGGTCTGCTTAAGCTCAAGATGGTCAAAGATAAGTTTGAGTCTCGCTCATTTAATGGTATCTTTCGAGGTTACTCGACTTCTTCGTGGGGTTATAGGGTCTGTTACTTTCGATAAGGCTAGTTCTGGCACTATGCCCGACATCTTAGGTCCAGTTATGCAGTCAGATATCATCTTTGTAGATGATGAGGATGATGGAGATAAAGGTTCTTTACCTGGTCCAATCCATTTCACCCGTGAGGTGCTTGCTTCTACCACTAGGCCTCAGGGAGATCAGCACTTACCTTCTAGCTCTTCTGGAGCTTGTGGCTTTGTTCCTACCTCCACAGCTCATAAGGTAGAGGCCACGTCTTCTCATCTAGGACCTCCCAGACACATTCAACATTGTCATCCTCCGGAGCAAATCATAGGAAATCTTCTTGAACGTTTCACGCACTCAAAGTTTGGCTTACCTCACATCTGTCTACACTCTGCCTTTGTCACCACTTTCGAGCCTAAGGATATTTGTCATGCATTCTCTAATAAGTCTTGGGTCAATGTCATGCATGACGAGTTAGAGAATTTCGAGAGGAACAAGGTCTGGTCACTTGTTGAGACCCTGGTGGTCATAATATCATAGCAACCAAGTAGGTCTTTAAGAACAAGCAAAGTGAGGATGGGGTAGTCATTCGAAATAAGGCTAGACTGGTAGCTCAAGGTTATTTCCAAGTTGAGGTTTAGACTTTGAGCAGACCTTTGCCCCTGTAGCTAGGCTAGAGACCATTAGAATTTTGCTTGCATTCGCAGCGTCTAAGGGCTTCAAGCTATAGGTATATTGAGGAAGAGGTCTATGTTAGACAGCCTCCAGGTTTTGAGAACCCTAAATACCCAAACTATGTCTTCAAACTTTCCAAAGCCCTGTATAGACTTAAACCCCTAGAGCTTGGTATGGGAGAATTAAGTTCTATCTGTTGAGTCATGGGTTTGAGATGGATAAGGCAGATAAGACCTTGTTCATTCGTAGGCATGTCATTAACTTTCTGCTTGTCCAGATATATGTGGATGATATTATCTTTGGTGGCTCCTCTCATGCTCTTGTTTCCTAGTTTTCTGATGTCATGAGTACGAAGTTTGAGATGAGTATGATGGGTCAGTTGAGCTTTTTTCTTGGCTTCCAGATCAGGCAAACTCGAGAGGGTACCTTATTGCATTATGACAGACCTCCTGAGTAGGGGTGGAAACGGTTCGGATACGGTCGAATAGTCTTAAATACGAATCCATATTTTAAAACGAATACAAATACGAATTTGAATATTCTCAAATACGGATATGAATATTCTTGAATACGAATACGTATATTTTTGAATACGGATTTTCTTAGATATGAATATCGAATAAAACGGATTCCTAGCGGTTTTGCTGATTTTTCACCGTTTACCGGTTTTAAACCACCTAAATTTAAATTTTGAATCACAAAATTCGTACGAATTTTTCATGGGTTCTAGAAATTAATCGAATACGAATTGAATAGTCTCAAATACGAATACAGATATGAATATTCTCGAATACGAATGCGAATACGAATATTCTCAAATACGGATATGAATATGAACATTTTCAAATACGGATTTTGCTTACCAAATTTGTGTTTTCTCAGATATGAATATCGGATAAAACAAATTATCCGTTACCGTTTTCCACCCCTACTCCTGAGATACTTCGACATGAGTGATGGCAATCCAGTGTCAACTCCGATGGCGAACTTGCCTACACTTAAACCTGACGAGGATGGCAAGCCTGTAGATCAAAAGGAGTACTGCAGCATGATTGGCTCCCTCCTGTACCTCACTGCTACAAGGCCAGACATACATTTCTCTATGTATCTATGCGCTCAATTACAGGCCTCTCCTCACGCTTCTCACCGTTAGGTGGTGAAGCGCATCTCCAGGTACATTCGAGCTACTCTAGACTATGGTATCTGGTACTCCTCTACCTCCTACCTGTCAATTAGAGCCTACTCCGACGCAGACTTTGCTAACTGTAGCATAGATAGGAAGAGCACTTCTGGCACTTGCCAATTTATTGGCACTTATCTTGTTTCTTGGTTTTCTAGGAAGCAGTCCAGTGTTGCACAATCCACCGTAGAAGCTGAGTATGTTGCAGCCGCTAGTTGCTGAAGTCAAGTGCTTTGGATAGTTTTGACCTTGCGGGAGTTTTGGTTAGCCTTACATACTGTTCCTCTTTTCTGTGATAACACTTCTGTCATTAACATTGCTAAGAACGTAGTGCAACACTCCAAACCAAGCACATAAATATCTGATATCATTTCCTTAGAGACCATGCGAGGAAGGGTGATAGTGCTTCAGTTTGTGGAGAGTGACCACCAGTTGGCTGATATTTTCACCAAGCCTTTAGATAGCTCAAGGTTTATGGCCTTGAGGGGAGAGCTTATGGCATAATCTGAGGAGGAGCACCATGTACTTTCTGTATTATATGTACATTTATCTTCTGTTGCACTTTGTTTGTGGGTGCATTTGGGTTAGTCTCTCTAGCATAGACTAGAGTGGTTTTCATACCCTGCTGTTTGGACTTCTTGTTATCTTGTGATCCTAGAATGCTGCTTATTAGTTGTTTCTCTTCTCACTAGGTTGAGTTCACTCACTTCTTTTAGGTCTACCAGGGGCGGTCCCCTTAGGTGGACAAGAAACGTGTTTACTCCCTTATATTTTTAGATGACCAGCTAATAGTTCTAGCATCATATGTGGTAGATGAGAGCGAATCTGAACTATAGTAATCGTTCTATCTTGTCTATGCTTTAAGAATTGCCATTTCTTCGTTTTTCTAAGCTTCTTCTCTCCTGTTTGTTGATTTGGTTCAAAATGAGTTCATTTGAGATTTTCTTAAGTTTAATGTTGTCATAACTCAACTTGAATCAAATTGTTACTAAAATTGACTCACTTACTGAGGGACAGCTGGAATTTCTTTTTGTTGCATCATATTGCATTTAAATTCAGCAATGTGCATTCTAATATAAATACATGGAGCTTTGACTATTATCCTTATGTGACATGATACTTTGCTTTACATCTTGCCATATCTTGTGCAAGTATGGTAGATTTATCATGTCCTTCTATATGTAACATAGTTTTTTGCCATGCGAGCTCTATTAATTGTGAAAAACTTGAATTAAAATCATGTCTTGCTCAAGTGACCCTTTTATGATTCATGCCATGTCAAATAAGCTAAGTTGAATCTTAAACCTAAGTTGAGCTTTAGGTTGAGTTATGTTAGTTCTTTATTGAAACATGACTTAATAATATTAGCTCTTTGTTCTCAAACTAAGTCAAGAAAATGCAAAACGATCTCTTTTGTGCTAAAAACTAATCTCACCAATCCTTTCTCATGAGACGGCTTGCCATTACACTAGGTATGAACTTAGGAGGAGTTTTAGATGGCTAAGATCACTTCCTTAAGCATCTTGCTTGGGGTGGTCACATTAGGCTTGAGATGAAGCACATGTCTAAGGAAACAAAATTGAGTGAAAAATAGTTGAAACTTAGCTAAAACCTAAAATAAATTTAAGAAAATGCCAAATATGCTAAATTTGCTCCATTACAAGTTGTATCTAGTGCTTGAACAAAATGTTTCAATCTTGAACTTGTAGCACTCTAAATTGATTCAATTATAGTTTGTTGGTTCCATTTAGAACAATGCATGGCTTGGCTCACTTTTGGATACCTTTGGCTAAACTATGAACTTAAGTAGCTTGACATTCTAAATATCCATTTAATTTCATATCGTTGCTTATTTGGCTTTAGCTTGGCTCTATATAGTTTGTCATGATCTAGATAGCACTTTCACTTTTATAGCTTAGTGTAATACTTGGAAAGTCACTTTGGATAATTTTTATGGCTCCAAATATTAAAAATAAATAAAACGTAGTCACTTCATTTCATTCATGCTCTATCTTCTTCTATGCATCTTGATGACTCAATTGTCAAAGGGAGAGAGATTGGTAAAAATGCATATCTAGAGCATGATTTGGCTTTTTTTGTGTAAAATGTTGCTAAGTTGGAGTCTTTGATCTCTTCTCACCATGACTAAGGTCAAATCAAACAACTGTTCTTTCATATAGACCTAGAGTGAGATTCTCGACTCATTTGGTGAATTTAAAGCTTTTTGTGAAATGTCTATTATTTTCAGTAGCTTCATTTCACCTCTGCCTCAAATGGTCATTTTTAGCTCTTTGCGCTCTTCTTTTGACCATTTGGAGCTCTTTTGCAAATTTCAACCTCTTCTTCTAAATTTATCACCAAACTACATTTTTAATAAATTGCCAATGAGTTCATCAAGGGGGAGATTGAATGACCATGTGAGAAGATTCTAGTTTATGATGAACCATTGCAATTTGGGAGATTTGAAAATTTGATTAGCAGTATTGCTGGTTGGTCAGAGGAAGGCTAGTTAGACCGGCAGTGTGCCACTGGTTTGACCGGTTGGTGCAGCGGTCTTACCGTCTGAGGGTTGGTGGTTTGACCGACTGAAGATTGTCTAGATGGGGACTTTTGGTCAGAATTCATATTTGTAGATTTTGAGTTGATGAAGGGGTTTTGGTGAGTATGGTCAGTGGTTTTATGCTGCGTGAGCTATCTTATAGCTAACGTGGGTCAGGTTGTAAAGAACTTGTGCTCAAAAATGATTTCTTTGTCTTTGGATATGTAGGGTCGCTTAGAGTCAACCGTGGTCAATAGCAAGGATCGGAGCTAGGCTCATAGAGGAGTTGAGGCCCAAAACGATCAAGGGTGCCGAGTGAGACGGTGAGCTCAAGCGTAGCATGAGAAAGATGGATCGAGGATGTTGTGCCAAGGATGTGCAAGAGATGGAAACAACCTCTGGGTATCTTTCTGCACCCATCTAGGCACTTTGACAACAAGTTTATCAAGAAAAGCTGTTCTTGCTTGATTTGGCCTCAAAGTGTGATTTCTTGATCCGAGGGTTTTTGATGTGATTTCTTTCATGTTCTTGCTTGTTGGAGTATGTGGAGACATATTTAAAGCTATCTTGGCCATTGTCCACCCACGAGCATGTTGTATTCACCGATTTTGGATTTAGCTCGGTTTTAGTGCATTTTTCCTTCAAACTGAAAAAGATCTCAACTTTGGACATTATTTTTATGATTGTTTGTTGGAATAGGTTCCTGATATCATAGAGTTGATCTCTACAAAGTTTCATACCATTTTAATTGACGGATCAA
The DNA here is from genome assembly GCA_017311315.1 of Dendrocalamus latiflorus. Classification (NCBI taxonomy): domain Eukaryota; kingdom Viridiplantae; phylum Streptophyta; class Magnoliopsida; order Poales; family Poaceae; genus Dendrocalamus; species Dendrocalamus latiflorus. The sequence goes on along the minus strand of CM029611.1, from coordinate 15,735,036 downwards.
AAGTTATCTCACTTTTGGTGTTTGAAATTGGGCAGAAAACACTATTTATTGCCCTGATTTTACTGTAGCAGCGGTCAGACCGCCCTTATACTAGCTGTCAGACTGCCCAAGCCGGTCAGACTGCTGTTCGGAGGCCGGTCAGACCACTGGGAAAGGTTAGGTTGCAAGTTTTGTTGACTTAAGCTAATTGGTTTGATTTTTAGCTGAGTATTCTATGTTTTATACCTCTGCAGGTGTCTGAGAATAGAATCTCGAATACTTGGGGGAAAGTTTTGAGTTGGCACCATTCACCCCCTTTGTTGCCATGCGATCCAACACATTCCTCAAAATATAGGGTTTCCGAAGTTGTTGGACATTTTATTTTGTGGAGTCCCCCCTCAGAGACTGTAACACCAGATTGTAAAATTTATTATATATATCATCTCTCTCAAATATCCTATGGATCTGCTATTAACATTTCTTCCAGCAACTACTACTGGACTAATTTTTTGGGATGCTCGGAAGGGTCACATGGGAGAACATCTGGATCTATGCTGGATTGGATGTGATTGTAAACTCGTAAATATACAATGATATTTTTTGTTAAGTATATTGAATGTGTAGCATGAGTTTCCAAATACGTCTTGGATTTTTAGTACTTGATTATTCAACAGAAACACCTATTCAAAGCTTGCAGTAAATCATCCATATCACTGGCAAAAAAACACGTTCAGCTCCCTTAATTAATGGTAGACTGAAGAGTTATATAGTCAGGAAGAATATCTGGTTGATGATAGTGGCACATTGGGGCATGTAGATACAAGCAAGACCAAAGATCTGGAAGGGAGAAGAGAACAAATCAAAACATTATGGTGTTTTAAAAGGGGAAATAATCATGCTACTGTCTACCAACATATGTTCAATAGGTTTACAAACATGTGAAAACATGAATCTATGAATTTTTAGTAATTTTCAAATTTTTATGCTAAATTTCTAAGTAGAGAGATAATTCTTGTGAATTAACATAGCAATTTCTGGTAATTAAAATAAAAATATAAAGGACTAAATAATTGTAAGTACAAAACACCTAAGGTTAAACTTGCAAATTTCCATAAGGTGGAAGCCCTAAAACTTAAAATTGAAAGTTACGTGATCTAATATGCAAGAATGATAGCCGGAAGAGACAACTTACTGAATAAGTCTATTTGACACTTCAACTATTGACTGAGTCCAAAAATCAACCCCCCGACTGTAAAGCCAGGTATTTAACACTCCAATTCTCAAAACCACTCACTTTCCATCTCTAGGCTAGTTTTATCAATGATTTTCACCATGTTAATGATCACATCACTAGTTTTTGCTATGTAGACAACCATGTCAGTGTTGAATCACCTCCTAGTCAGCTATACATATATCTTATGAAAAGAAATTCTTTGGTTCAGGATATTTTGGGGAAAAAGTAGGTGAGATAGTTGACTTGAATCACATTGGGATGATTTGTAAGTCATGTCGACGTATCCAAACTCCAAATCACCAAAACCCAGCCAAAAACCACAATGGTTTTTGACGATGGGGTGATTTACTTGGTTTTTATAGTTGAAGGATGTCAAATGTCTTGTTTTAGAGTCGGAGGTTCATTTTTGGACTTGACAAGAGTTAAGAGGGTAAAATGGATTTATTCATATTTTAAATAAACCAAGGACTTATGAGAAAATTTCAAAAAAATAGAGGTTTTTATTGTAATTTTCCCCACTTTCGAATCGGATCCCATTCCAAACCGAAATTGATCTCGCCAATGTGGGATTCCAAGGCCCACAAGGGCCCATGCAATTGGCGCTAGGGTTCCTAGCATTTCTTTCCTCATATACTATCTAAATGTTGGATGTCAGCCATGAAAGAGGGGAGTTACCCCAGCCAAGCTTGCCATGTGCCTGTCCACGCCATCTTCGAAGTGCGGTCCTTGCCATTGATGCAACATGTTCGTCTTTGTCCTTCATGCCAATATTTTAAGAGTGGATCTTACCAATGATCTATGACGTAGGAGTGAACAATCACACGCTTAACACGCAGAGCATTTATATAGGTTCGGACCTCTTCTGGAGGGTAACAACTATGCTCTTGTCTACTCATTATTATTATGCTCTTATCCTCTTCCTATGCGTATGAGCCTCCATATCATATCAGAGTTAAATATGAAAACAAAGTAGATGAATCTCTTAGAGTGAACTAAATAACAACGCCAAACAATCGCAATAAGCAAGATTTGGTAAAATTGACCATAAATTCCTTAAGCACAATCTCAAAAGAGTATAAGTTATTATCGCTTTCTCACGTCCCTTTAGAACTTTTTAGGACCCTCGAATCCTTACCATATACAAAAATCTAGTGTTAAAAAATAGTCTAGTCTCTAATCCTATTATGCATCTCTTGCTTTAAATGAATTGGTTTATGGGCACCCTTGATAGGTTTATATAATGTCCCACTAGATCTCCTCTAAAGACAAGTAGGAATCCTACTCTAAAGATAAGTAGGAATCCTAATTCAATAAGGATTCATCCAAGAATCCTTGTAGCTCACATATCTAAGTCTTAGTAGGATGGGATATAAATCACCATACTCAACAATCTATACCTTGACTCTTATCTGTAAAAGTCACAGTACTCATCCAAGAACTTGGTCTAAGTCAGCTTCGCCTTTTTTTTTCTTTTTTTTCCTCTCACCTTTGGGAGTGCCCTATCATAGGGGTTCATACACATTACTACAATATGAATGTTAGTGTCCAGACTAACCTGTCTGGGTCCTCTACCTAAGAGCCCCTTTATTGTGTAGTTTATTTAACCACACTTTATATTCATATAGCCCTCCATGCTATAGGTTTGTACCACCTTCGAGTTCAACCTACTGATTGTTACCACATGGTTGGTCCCATCATGTCTTTCTTCTTTTAATAGCTCACACTTTCGCCTTTGCAACTGCTAGAGTTTGCAACCATATTTGTAGTTCTGCATATAACTATAGATAAAATCTCCATACCTACCATTGATGACATTGTATCCTTTTCCTGGCGAGACTTTTTACTAGACCTCCCATGGATTACTCTTCCATTATGATTACCTATCAATTGATATCTTCCATTGCTCCAAATATTTTTCATGATTACATATCCTTTGCATGTAACTCTCATGATAGCACCTCGAAGTGATACCTTATAACCTTCAAGTTTAAGCGATCTTACAGATATTAGATTCTTTTTTAAGCTACAAACATACCAAACTTTCATCAATGTGCGATATGTTCCATCATATATCTCTAATGTAACTGCTCCCACCTCAGTAATTGCATACTCTTTGCAATCTGTCAAGTGAATAATTCCATGTGCCTAGTGTAGAGATCTTTCATCAAACATTTCTATTGCCAAACACATCTGGCCTGATTGAGAAGTACCTGATTGACTGATGATAAGTACATCCGAATTATCTTTCGCTACCCAACTAAGGATGCATCCCTTGTTTGCTTCAAACTTGGACAATCCTTTATCTTGTGACCTTCCTCATCATGTAGATAGCATAAACATTTTCCCTTGCTCTTCTTCTTCTGTGACTTTTGCTTTTGCTTGTAGCACCTATGACAACCAATGCTTGATCACTTGATAATGAACAATTTGATGACTTCTTCAAGGAGTCCACCTTCAATAGATATGCAACTGCCTTATTGAAGATGAGAGTGCTTTTCTGATGAGAATATTCATCACCAATTGCTCTCATGATGGTGGTAGAGATAAAACCAAAATGATGATCTTGTCGTTCTCCTCAATTTTCTCATCCACACTAGTCAGTTATGTAGTAAATTTGTTGAAAACATTGAGATGGTCAAAAAACCATATGCCTTCCTTCATATGCAACATGTACAATTTCTACTTCAGCACCTGCTGGTTTGTTAGTGACTTTGTCATATACATTTCTTCTATGTTGCTCCATAATTTTTTTGGCGAATTTTCTTTTACCACTAAGTACTTTACCTTATCGGAGAGACAAAGACGAATATACTAATAACCTTCTACTCTATCACTTTCCAATCTTCAATGAACGTCTTTTTTAGTCTATCCACTTCAAGAGCAGTGATTAAGCCATGCTAGACAAGGATATCCTTTACTACATATTGCCGCACATTAAAATTTTTTGCGTCGTCAAATTTATCTACTTGACTCCACATTGTCGACATCAATCTTGATTTTATGTCACTTGACATTTTGCGAACCTTTTAAGAAATCAAATTAATTTGGTATTGGCTCTGATACCACTTGTTATACTCTGACACCCTTCCTTATGCGCAACAACCACCAGATCGGATCAGAGTTGCGAGATACGGCACGAGCGTGCATGGTGTCAATAATAAAGTAGATGCATCTCGTAAAGAGAACCAAATAATGACGATAAAATAATCACAGCAAGAAAGAAAGATTTGGCAAAGTTGACCGCAAATTCCTTAAGGATGACCTCAAAAGAGTACAAGAGATTATTGCTCTCTCACAATCCTCTCAAACCTTTTTGGATTATCGGATCCTTGCACTATATAAGAATCTAGTGCTAAAGAATAACCTAGCTTTTAATTCTCTCATGCACCTCTTGCTTTGGATGAGTTGATTTGTGGCCTAGGTTCCTATGGCCACCCCTTATAGCTTTATATAGTGCATCCACTAGTTCTTCTCCAAAGAGAAGTATGAATTCTAATACAATTGAGATTCATCTAGGAATTCTTGTAGCATATATCTCCAAGTTCATAGTATGATAGAATATAAGTTACCATACTCAACAATTATAATGACAAACTAATTACAATTGGGGGAGGGGTTCGTGAGCACCGATCGGGAGATCGATGCACAAGATTACAAACTCTAGCCTACTGCTATGAAATTACAATGACATAGAGTTGATTGTCTCATGCTTGTGTTGTAGTTGTCTCTGTTCGACCAGTATTCTTATAGCATTGAAGGGGCAGTTGTTCTGGTTAAAGAGATGCCTTGTCAGTTGACAGAGTTCACGCACAACCCCTCTACATATTGTGCCAATCTTCTTCGTTTTCATCAAGCGACACCACATCTCCCAGGCTTGGTAGGGGCCAATTTGTCCGCAAGTGCCACGACACAAGGATGACAATGCGGGGCACGCCGATGGCGTGATGCAGACAAGCACAACAGTAGTGTTGCAAGGCTGGTCCCATGGAGCTCCGCTGAGCACTCCAACAGAGTTCACGGTGTGGTACCGACAAAGCTTGCCGACGTTGACTCGACTTACTGAGAAAATATGTTTTTTTTATTTGTACCAACACACGGACGTTGTATAAAAAACCAATCTAACCACACATCCACGTGGAAAGGAGATTCCACATGTCACTGGTGTGGGACAGGGAAAAAAATTCGGACGAAATTTCGCTATTTCAGAAATTTCGGTCCTTTCGTCCATGGGCGAAATAACCCTTTCCCGGTCAAATTTTTCAGGAATATTTAAAATCGGCCGACGCGAGCCGCACCAGCCCAAAACACGCGGCCCACCAGGCGGTCCAGGCAATGACCAGACTCCCCCCGCGCCGCACTTGCGCCGTCGCTCTCCCCATTCTAAACCCTAACCCCAGTCATCTGCTCGTCTCGTCCGGTCGTCCCCTCGTCCCAATCTTGCACACCTCGCACACGAACTGCGCACCCCCTTGTTGCAGGTTCTCTTCCTTCCTAATCGCATCCCTCGTCCCTCCCCATCTTACGGAGCACCGAGCGGCGGCGGGCGGGCAAGGCGGGGAAGAAGAGCGGCGGGCGGCGGCCATCACCGAGCGGCGGGCAGTGGCCAATCCCCATCTCGGCGACTCTGGTCCGGTGCTCCGGCTTCTCAGCATCAACAAGGGCATGTACAACAATGACAGGTGCTACTGATCTTAAAATACTGGCCCATCTTTTGTTTAAAGAAAACATATAAGGCTTGAAGCCTCGAACTATATACTGCTCATTGATCTACTTACGCGCTGAGTTCATTAATGTGCTCAGAAGCAACTGCATAGACTGCTCATACTTGAACAGAAAACATGCATGAACTCATTTGCATATACATGAATTGTGCGTGTTGTTCCTTGATGGAGCATAACTAGCTAGAAGTTTAACATGCATGCATGCATGCATATTTGCAGGGTCCATGAGACTGTGCCGGCGCTGCCGGACTTTGCTGTGGCTCTGAAGCCCGAGGAGTACCGGCTTCCTCTGACAGACGCTGCAAATGACTAGCTAGAGCATGCATTTGTCCGTGATTCCTGCATTGCAACCATGCGAAGAAAGAATTTCGGGCTAGCTACTGGTCCGTACAGAGCTGCCATGTGTACATCTCATGTAAGAAAAATGGATGGATGTAGGCTGTGATTGCAGAAGACGAGAAACGCTCATTTGTAGCATCTTTATTTCCTAATCTTAATTAGATTCTGATGAACCATGTGGAGGTGACCACATGTGAGTGATGAGTAATTGACAGTTGTTTAGGTCAGTCGAGTTTGGTTTGGGTGGTTCGGACCCTGACGTTGCGTGGTGCAACGGGCTCGGTCGAACTGTGGTCAAACTTGGTCATATGGGATTAAGACGCTAATTCTTTGATTCGACAGGTTTGGACTTCGTCTGTGGTAAGTGTGATGGTATTTACGCTTTCATGTGTCGAGCGGTGCTATTTGACGTGTTTTCTTGTCTGTGTGACTGCAGGACATCGGGTGGAGTCGTGGCGAGACACGTGGACCGGACTAGGCGCAGGTGGCGCTGAGGTCAGAACGGTCGGGATGTGTCAAAGACGACGTAGACTCGAGGTGGTTGCGAGGCGTGCGAGGCAAGGAGCGCGGAAGCTTCCCGGAAGGTGCAGGAGGGGCGAATCGGGAAATTCGCGAGGCTGCACAAGCGGGAGCGGGCGCCGTTGGATTTAGCAGGCGTAACGGGGCGGAGATCCGTTAGCCAAGGCTATAAATAGGATTGAGGGGCTGCATGTCCACTTGAGCATTGGAGGAGAATTAGGGTTTGCTAGAGTCAAAAGAGGCTTTGAGAGTTTGTTTTGGCTTTAGGCTTTAGTGGGTGGAGTAGGCAGAGTTGTGTTCCCTCTGTACCACCTACGATGGTTTCTAGGTAGTGAGTTCTTCCTCCCTCTAAGCAAGCATGGGTGTGTTCTTGAGTTGGGAGAGTGAGGAAATGGATTGAGTGGAGAGTTTGTAATCTTTCCTTTGTATCAAGTCGGGGTATCGGGACTCGTCTGTTTTCCTTTTGATCAAGAAATGAGAAATCTGAAGTTTCTGTTCAGTTCGTAGCCTCTGTTCTTCGTTCTTCCCTTTTGAGCAATTTCTTGACTTTTGTTGTTTTGAGTTCTTTGTTGCTAAGGAGTGCCAAAATGGGTTGCTATGACATGGGAGATGCTCAAAAGCCATTTGGCTAGTTGATCCAAAGAGCAAACCAAGTTTAATTTCTGTTTTGAAGATTGGGCTTGCTCTGTTCTTCTTTTTTCCTCTTCTAGGGTTTGGAGCATTTCTTGTTTTCCTTTGAGATTTGGCATGAAATTTGGACTGTAGACTCCAGTGGATATTGCTATCTTATCTCCGAAATTTCATGGCCAAAGGTTCAAGGGTTTGATGGGAATTCAAGTTTTTGTGCTCTCTCTGTAGTTCATCTCCATTTCTAGGTTTTGGTGGATTTCTTGATTCCTTTGGTGAAATGGCATGAAATTTGGTCTGGAGAGTCTTGTGGCTATTGCTAATATATCCTCAAAGTTTCATGGCCAAAGGATCAAAGATTGGAGAGTAATTTGATTTTTAGTGTTGTCTCTGTACTTTGTCAGTTCTTGGCTTATCTCTGAAATTCTTGTGTTCTTGCTTAGTTTGCTTGTTGATTAAGGTCCTAAAAATATTTAGAATAGTCCCTTGGTGTTTCTCTCCAAAAAGTTCTTAAGCTTTTCCTTCATTTTCCTTGATTTAGTCAAAGTTCAGAGCTTCTGTTGGGCTGTTTGTTTGCTGCTTCCTTTCGTTGTCTGAAGTATCCTGTAGACTGCATGCAATTTTTGTTTTGGCTGAATGGCAAGGAATGAAAGGTCACGTTTCCTTTTATTCTTTTGCTGATCTTTGACTATTTTGCATGCAGAGCAAACAACAGTATTTTCAGCTGAAATTTTTACTGGTTAATCTCTGATTTATGTTGAATTTTTTGGTGTCGCATGCGTTCCAAAATTCAGAGAAATTAATTTTAAGTTTTCTGTGAGTTGCGTTGTTTTGCATCTGGTGAGAAATCAGTGTTTGATTTTTCGGGGGCGTTTTTAAGCGAGCGACATTCACCCCCCCTCTGTCGCCATTTCGGTCCTACAATTGGTATCAGAGCCGGTTAGCTCTAATTCATAGATCTTAACCGGTCTCAAGAGCCATGGCGACGGACAAGTACTCGACCAAGCCGCCCGTGTTCGATGGCATCGATTACCCCTTCTGGAAGAGCCGAATGGAGACATACATCCAGGCTCAGGGGTATGCCATCTGGCGGAAGGTCAAGGTACGATTCGCTGTTCCTGCCGATGAGAACATCAATGCCGGGAACATGGCTGATGTTGAGGCGAATGCAAAGGCAAGGAACATCATCATCCAGGGGTTGAGTCGTAGCGAGTTTGACCGTATATCTCACTTGTCGTCCGCCTACGACATCTGGGTGACCCTCGACGCATACCATGAGGGCACCACCCAGATCAAGACGGTTCGACAGGACCAGTTCAAGCGCGAATACAACAAATTCGAGATGCTTGCTGGTGAGTCCCTGGACGAGTGCTTTTCGCGATTTCACAAAATCTTGAGCAACCTCCGAGCGGTCGGTCTCACATACCCCGACTCGGACAACGCTCGTCAGATGCTCGCGGCACTCGATCTGCGCGTGTGGGAGATGAAGGTGACCACCATCAAAGACACGACAGACCTCTCGACCCTGACTCTTGACGCGCTGTACTCGCGCCTCAAGACTCACGAGATTGACGTTGTCTCTCGTCGGTCGAAGTCACAGTCGATGGCTTTGGTCACCGATCCCAGTTCGGCTTCTGGTTTTTCCGCCGATTCGCTTTGTGGGTTCTCCCTAGCTGCTCTATGTGACGTAACTGATGATCAGTTAGAGCAGCTAGAGGATGAACAGCTGGCCCTCCTAGCTCGGAAGTTCTCCCATGCTTACAAGAGGAAGAGGGACAGAAAGAGAGGCGGACCAGTCATCTGCTTCGAGTGTGGTGGCCCCAACCACATTCGAGCGAATTGTCCCAAGCTGGAGAAGGGCAAGAACGACTACAGCGGTTCAGGCAAGAACGACTACACCGACAAGAACCGCAACAAGAAGACTCCAGCTCAGACGCCGGGAAAGAAGAAGTTCCGCAACTTCGGGAAGGCCAAGAAGCTCTTCCACCGCGTCCTCACCGCTTTCGACGACCTCGACCTCAGCGAGGTGGAGGGATGGAGCGACGACGACGGGACGGGTGACCAAGAGCCCAAGGATGGCGGCGACGACTTCTCCGGCATGTGCTTCATGGCCCTCGAGGGCGAACTCAGCGACAGCGAGCTGTACTCCGACTCGGACGAGGTATGTCCCTCCTATGACCAACTTAATGAAGCTTTCCTTAAGTTAGGAGGATTTCATGCTAGATCTAGAGCTAGATGTAGCGAGTTGGAGAAGGAAGTAGATAGACTGTCACGGGAGCTTACTTCACTTACATCTGCTCCCTCCCGTGACGACTGTGATACATGCTCTGCTTTGCTGGTTGATATGGAAAAATTAAGGACCTCGCATGATAGTGTGTCCTCTGAGCTTGATTCTATTAAGGTGGAGAATGTTAGTCTGCTTGCTGAGTTAGAGTTGAGTAGGATGGCTGTTACCCTACTTACTACTGATGAGACTACTTCTCCCACCTCATGTGAGGTTAAGGACATTGCTGCTAGAGGACCTTATGCCATGCTCCTTGATCTGCCCGATTCTTGTGAAAATTGCAATAATTTAAAGATGAACCTAAAACGGGCAGATCACAAAATTGCTGAGTTGCATGCTTCTTTACTTGAGCCTATTGATTCATGTTTGAACTGTCCCAAATTAACTGCTGAACTTGAAGCTGTCTCAAAACAGTTTCAAGAACTGATTGACAACAACAAGAAAATGGCTCAGTATGCGACTAAGGATCCTGTTAGCTCACCATGCATTAGTTGTGATAAACTAAAACTTGAACTCGTTGCTTTGAATGACAAATGTGTGAAGCTAACTAAGGACTTACTAGAGAAGCCACAATCTGGTTGTGATGTGATTGATGGTGTGGGGGAGAAGCCCTAGGGTAAGGGTGAGACGCCTAGAGACGCGAACCAACCTGCTAGTAGTAGGACTGTCCCCTCAGAGTCGGCTGTGCGTGCACAAGCCATTCTTTCCTCTACTGTTGGTTCTTCTTCTGCTCCCTTACCTCCTGCTGTTCCCTCTTCTCCCTGCTCTTCTTGCACCTCTCTCTTTCGGGAGTGTCAGTACCTTATGAACACTCTCGAGAGATTTGTAGGCGGCAAGAAGAAGCTTAATCTTATTCTAGACCAGTCCAAGATTTGCAGATTTAATCAGGGTCTAGGATATGACTATTATGAGGATATGAGGAAGCATCCACCTGCTGTGCTCAGACCCATAGCACCAGGTGTGATCGAGACCGAGCCCAGGACCGAGAAAGTCCAATTTAAGTCAGCGGGCTATGTCCAGGGGATTTCTGACAGCAAGGTGATTGCACCTGCTGCTTCGGCCTCTCAGAAGGCGAAGCCTGACCGTGCTACTTCTACCTCTCAGAGGATAAAGTATCACTGCACCTTCTGTCAGAAGGATGGACACACGGTTGATCGATGCTTCAGGCGCGCCAAGATCGCGCGTAGAGACCGTGCTGAGTCTCCTAGGCGTATTCAGGGTCAGCCCCAGATCCTGAGTGCACCTAGGACCAGCACGAGGTCTAGGTTTACTGCTGTTGATGGGTTTGGGCAGCATCGAGGACTTGGTTTTTCTGAGTCTTCTGTTTTTCATCCTCATGCTGCTCCTGGTCATGACTTCCGCCGTCCTGAGGGTACATCTCGTTTCCCCCGTCGAGACAGTTACCCGCGGCGTGTTCAGCGTGTTGCCGGTGTTCCGACTCGCTCTCCCGTAGCAGTCGGACCCCGCAACAGCTTCAGGTCTGCTCACAGACCTTCTGCTGTGAGTGACAGAGAGCGTAGGGTAGATAGAGGTCAGTCGTGCTTGACTACTTCATCTGCTCGACGTGTTGTTCAGTATTGGGTGCCAAAATCACTCTTGATTTACCCCAGTACTGAGACTTTACTCTCTGTTTGACTCAGGTTCGCCGGGCAGGGAAGGGAAAGGTTTGGCTCGTAGACTCCGGGTGTTCACGACACATGACCGGAGATTCCCGTTGGTTTTCTTCCCTTGCCCGTGCTCCAGGTGATGAGACGATCACCTTCGGAGATGCTTCATCTGGGCGCGTCATCGCCAAAGGTACAGTGCGCATTAATGACTCGTTCATTTTGAAAGATGTAGCCTTGGTTAGTAAGCTGCAGTACAATTTGCTTTCAGTTTCTCAGCTTACCGATGACGACTTTGAGGTGAGCTTTAAGAAAAACAATTGCAAAATTCTTGATTCTTCGGGTAGTCTGGTTTGCGGGATTTCTCGTTTTGGGAGGATCTTTCGTGCTGATTTTTCTGAGTCTTCTGGTGATCCTCTCAGGTGTTTAGTTGCTTCTGAGTCCCGCGACCTTTCGTTCTGGCATAGAAGACTTGGTCATATTGGATTTGACCGTTTGACCCGAGTTAGCGGCCACGACCTCATTCGTGGTCTGCCGAAGCTCAAAATGGTCAAAGATCTAGTTTGTGCTCCTTGCCGGCACGGCAAGATGGTTGCCGCCTCCCATCCTCCGGTCACAGTCACTATGACCGATGCACCAGGACAGCTGCTCCATATGGACACAGTTGGACCAGCTCGAGTGCAGTCAGCAGGAGGGAAGTGGTATGTTCTTGTCGTGGTCGATGACTTCTCGAGGTATTCTTGGGTGTTTTTCTTAGCCTCGAAGGATGAGACGTTTTCACATTTCTGAGGTCTTTTCAGTAGGCTTTCTGTTGAGCTCCCGGGTGCCTTACGAGCGATCCGCAGTGACAATGGCACGGAGTTCAAGAATTCCTACTTCGAGAGTTTCTGTGGTGAGACAGGTGTAGAGCATCAGTTCTCCTCTCCGCACGTCCCGCAGCAAAATGGCGTCGTGGAGAGAAAGAACCGGACCTTGGTTGAGATGGCCAGGACGATGCTTGATGAGTACTCTACACCTAGGAAGTTTTGGGCTGAGGCTATTGCGACCGCGTGCCATGTTTCGAATCGAGTTTTTCTTCGAGCACACCTGCACCGCACTTCTTATGAGTTGAGATACGGGCGAAAGCCCAGCGTCTCTCATTTTCATGTGTTTGGTTGCAAGTGCTTTATTCTGAAGTCCGGGAACCTAGATAAGTTCGAGTCACGTTCTTGTGATGGGATCTTTCTAGGTTACTCGCCTTCTTCGCGGGCTTATAGGGTCTGGAACTGCGAGTCTAGCAAAATGGTAGAGACCTGTGAGGTGACGTTTGACGAGGCCAGTCCGGGGACTAGGCCTGATATCTCAGGTTCTTTAGAGCAGTCCGAGACCATCTTCGTGGATGACGAGGACGATGGAGATGAGGGTTGTCTACCCGATCCAGTACCTTATCCACCCCTTGAGGTGCCGTCTTCTACCGCACCTCCAGGTGATCAGCCCATGCCTTCTGCTTCCTCTGGAGCTAGTGGCTCTGTTCCTACCTCGTCAGCTCACGAGGTAGAGGCCACTTCTTCATCTCATCCTGGACCTCCCCGACATATCCAGAAAAGACATCCTTCTGAGCAGATGATTGGAGACCTGTTCGAGCGTGTCACCCGCTCAAAATCTGGCTTATCTCAATTCTGTCTCCATTCTGCTTTCATTGCCTCCTTTGAGCCCAAGGATGTTTCTCATGCTCTTTCTGACGAGTCTTGGGTCAACGCCATGCATGAGGAGCTAGAAAATTTCGAGACGAACAAGGTCTGGTCGCTTGTCGAGCCCCCGCGAGGTCACAATATTATTGGGACTAAGTGGGTGTTCAAGAACAAGCAGAGCGAGGATGGAGTGGTTATTCGAAACAAGGCTAGACTAGTAGCTCAGGGGTTTTCCCAGGTTGAGGGTCTAGACTTCGAGGAGACCTTTGCCCCTGTAGCTCGACTTGAGGCCATTAGAATCCTGCTTGCCTTTGCAGCTTCTAAGGGTTTCAAGCTCTACCAGATGGACGTCAAGAGTGCCTTCCTTAATGGCGTTATTGAGGAAGAAGTTTACGTCAGACAGCCTCCAGGTTTCGAGAACCCCAAATACCCACACCATGTCTTCAAGCTTTCCAAAGCGTTGTATGGACTTAAGCAGGCCCCCAGAGCTTGGTATGAGAGGCTTAAGTCCTACTTGTTGAGTCATGGGTTTGAAATGGGTAGAGTAGATAAGACCTTGTTCATCCGCCGTCATGGCAATGACCTTCTGCTCGTCCAGATCTATGTCGATGACATCATCTTTGGCGGCTCTTCCCATACTCTGGTTTCACAGTTCTCGGATGTCATGAGCACCGAGTTTGAGATGAGTATGATGGGCGAGTTGACTTTCTTCCTTGGCTTCCAAATCAAGCAGACTCGGGAGGGTACATTTCTTCATCAGGGAAAGTACACTCGTGACCTCCTGAGACGCTTCGACATGAGTGATGGTAAGCCTGTGTCAACTCCCATGGCTTCTACAGCCTATCTTGACCCAGATGAGGACGGCGAGCCAGTTGATCAGAAAGAGTTCAGAAGTATGATCGGCTCCCTTCTTTACCTCACTGCCTCGAGACCAGACATACACTTCTCTGTGTGTCTGTGTGCTCGTTTTCAGGCTTCTCCTCGCGTATCTCACCGCCAGGCGGTGAAGCGCATCTTTCGGTACCTTCGAGCTACCATTGACTATGGTATCTGGTACTCTTCCTCATCCTGTCTTTCCTTGAGAGCCTTTTCGGATGCAGACTTTGCTGGCTGTAGGATAGATAGGAAGAGCACTTCCGGCACCTGCCAGTTCATTGGCACTTCTCTCGTTTCCTGGTCTTCGAGGAAGCAGTCCGGTGTTGCACAGTCCACCGCAGAGGCCGAGTACGTTGCTGCAGCCAGCTGCTGTAGCCAGGTACTTTGGATGGTCTCGACCCTGCGGGACTTTGGGTTGGTCATAGACAGTGTTCCACTTTTTTGTGATAACACTTCTGCGATTAACATTGCTAAAAACCCAGTGCAGCACTCCCGGACTAAGCATATTGATATTCGCTATCACTTCCTTAGAGACCATGTAGAGAAGGGCGATATAGTGCTCCAGTTTGTGGAGAGTGACCACCAGTTGGCTGATATCTTCACCAAGCCATTGGATAGTTCGAGGTTTTCAGCTCTACGGGGAGAGCTTGGGGTGGTTTGTCCTTATGGACTGTAGTGAGGGGGAGCTTTGGGCTTTACTTCTTTACTATATTATGCTTCTGTCTCATTTCTATTGCATTGCACTCGGGGTGCATTTGGGTTTAGTCCTTCCAGCATAGGTTAGAGTGCTTCTCTTGTCGAGATGCTTAGACTTCTAACTCTTATCTTGTTTTTGCCAGGATTAGCTGCTTTTTATCTCACTAGGTCAAGCTCACTCACTTCTTGTAGGTTCTAGCGAGGGTTGGGCCACCCTCGGGTAGACAGGGTACGTGTTTGCTCTCTAGTGTGTGATTTACTGTCAGCTGATTGTCCTGGAGTCATATGGGGTAGATGAGAGTCAGTCTGAGCCATAGTTGTCTCAATATCTTATCTATGCTTTAAGGACTACCCGTTTGCTGTTTTCTTTGCCAGCTTCTCGATTCGTATTGCTTTGGTTCAGGGGGAGTTCATTAGGGAGCTTCTGGAGCTTAAACTTGACATAACTTAACTTGAACTTAAAGTTGCATCTCTTGTTGAGGGGGAGCTGGATTTTCTTGCATGTTAGCATCTCGCATTGTAAAATAACTACATTGAGCCCTGAATATTATCCTATTTTGACACGTTTTCAATGCTGTACACCTTGCCATGATTCGTGCTTTATATGCTAGATTGATCATGACTTCATATGTGTAGACTAGCTTTTACCATGATAAGTTAATTAAAATTGCCCAACTTGAAGTAAAACTTGTCATGCTAGCATTTGAGTTTAGTCTTTCTGGAGCTATATCTTTATGATTCATGCCATGTCAACTAGGCTTAGCTGAGTGTTGAATCTTTTATTGAGCCTTAGATTGAGCTATTTTAGTCTCTTGATGTAGCATGAGGTAGTACAATATGTTAAAAAAAAAAGAAGATCTCTTTTGTGCGAAAAAACTGATTTCACCAATTCTTTCTAATGAGACGGCTTGCCATTGCACTAGGCATGAACTCAGGGGGAGTTTTGGATGACCTAGACTATCTTCTTAAGCTTCTCGCTTGAAGTAGTCGCATAAGGCTTGAGATCTAGCACATAAAAAAATTGGGTTGGAAACGACCATGAGCTTTAAAAAGACAATGTTTCATGTGCTCAATTTGCTTAATCTATAAAAAGAACCAAGTACTTGCGCCAATGTTTCATTCTTGAGCATAGCACTCTAGTTGGTCTCAATATTAGCTTCTTGGTTCCGCTTAGCTTACTTGACATGGCCGGCATCATCCTTGGGTATCTCTAGTTAGACTTTACCTCTTGATGACTTGACATTCTCACTTAATGCACTATATTTCAGATTGTCATCTATGTGTTCTAGCTAGCTTATACATGTCATGTCATGATCTAGATAGCTTTTTATAGAGTTATGGCTTGGTGTATCTCATTATGGTCAATATGGATAATTCTCATGGCTCTAAATGCTTAAAATAAACAAACTTCAGCCATATTCATCCATTGTCATATCATATTCTCTCTTTTGCATCCTTGATGTGTTTATTGCCAAAAGGGGGAGAATAGTGGTAGAAAAAGCTAATTGGGATCATTCTAGAGCTTTGGAGAACAATTTGCTCTTTCAGTTGTTGCTCTAGAGTTCCTTCTGTCGACATGGTCATTAGCTCATTTTCTTTCTTTGGACCATGTTGGATTTGTCAAACTCAAACTCAACTTTGCGCTTTTTCGAGTTTGTCAATACACTCATCAAGGGGGAGATTGATGAACCATGTGGAGGTGACCACATGTGAGTGATGAGTAATTGACAGTTGTTTAGGTCAGTCGAGTTTGGTTTGGGTGGTTCGGACCCTGACGTTGCGTGGTGCAACGGGCTCGGTCGAACTGTGGTCAAACTTGGTCATATGGGATTAAGACGCTAATTCTTTGATTCGACAGGTTTGGACTTCGTCTGTGGTAAGTGTGATGGTATTTACGCTTTCATGTGTCGAGCGGTGCTATTTGACGTGTTTTCTTGTCTGTGTGACTGCAGGACATCGGGTGGAGTCGTGGCGAGACACGTGGACCGGACTAGGCGCAGGTGGCGCTGAGGTCAGAACGGTCGGGATGTGTCAAAGACGACGTAGACTCGAGGTGGTTGCGAGGCGTGCGAGGCAAGGAGCGCGGAAGCTTCCCGGAAGGTGCAGGAGGGGCGAATCGGGAAATTCGCGAGGCTGCACAAGCGGGAGCGGGCGCCGTTGGATTTAGCAGGCGTAACGGGGCGGAGATCCGTTAGCCAAGGCTATAAATAGGATTGAGGGGCTGCATGTCCACTTGAGCATTGGAGGAGAATTAGGGTTTGCTAGAGTCAAAAGAGGCTTTGAGAGTTTGTTTTGGCTTTAGGCTTTAGTGGGTGGAGTAGGCAGAGTTGTGTTCCCTCTGTACCACCTACGATGGTTTCTAGGTAGTGAGTTCTTCCTCCCTCTAAGCAAGCATGGGTGTGTTCTTGAGTTGGGAGAGTGAGGAAATGGATTGAGTGGAGAGTTTGTAATCTTTCCTTTGTATCAAGTCGGGGTATCGGGACTCGTCTGTTTTCCTTTTGATCAAGAAATGAGAAATCTGAAGTTTCTGTTCAGTTCGTAGCCTCTGTTCTTCGTTCTTCCCTTTTGAGCAATTTCTTGACTTTTGTTGTTTTGAGTTCTTTGTTGCTAAGGAGTGCCAAAATGGGTTGCTATGACATGGGAGATGCTCAAAAGCCATTTGGCTAGTTGATCCAAAGAGCAAACCAAGTTTAATTTCTGTTTTGAAGATTGGGCTTGCTCTGTTCTTCTTTTTTCCTCTTCTAGGGTTTGGAGCATTTCTTGTTTTCCTTTGAGATTTGGCATGAAATTTGGACTGTAGACTCCAGTGGATATTGCTATCTTATCTCCGAAATTTCATGGCCAAAGGTTCAAGGGTTTGATGGGAATTCAAGTTTTTGTGCTCTCTCTGTAGTTCATCTCCATTTCTAGGTTTTGGTGGCTTTCTTGATTCCTTTGGTGAAATGGCATGAAATTTGGTCTGGAGAGTCTTGTGGCTATTGCTAATATATCCTCAAAGTTTCATGGCCAAAGGATCAAAGATTGGAGAGTAATTTGATTTTTAGTGTTGTCTCTGTACTTTGTCAGTTCTTGGCTTATCTCTGAAATTCTTGTGTTCTTGCTTAGTTTCCTTGTTGATTAAGGTCCTAAAAATATTTAGAATAGTCCCTTGGTGTTTCTCTCCAAAAAGTTCTTAAGCTTTTCCTTCATTTTCCTTGATTTAGTCAAAGTTCAGAGCTTCTGTTGGGCTGTTTGTTTGCTGCTTCCTTTCGTTGTCTGAAGTATCCTGTAGACTGCATGCAATTTTTGTTTTGGCTGAATGGCAAGGAATGAAAGGTCACGTTTCCTTTTATTCTTTTGCTGATCTTTGACTATTTTGCATGCAGAGCAAACAGCAGTATTTTCAGCTGAAATTTTTACTGGTTAATCTCTGATTTATGCTGAATTTTTTGGTGTCGCATGCGTTCCAAAATTCAGAGAAATTAATTTTAAGTTTTCTGTGAGTTGCGTTGTTTTGCATCTGGTGAGAAATCAGTGTTTGATTTTTCGGGGGCGTTTTTAAGCGAGCGACATTCACCCCCCCTCTGTCGCCATTTCGGTCCTACAGATTCTGTATGCGCATCAGCCGAAATGCAGCCGAAATTTTGGTTTTTTTCGTCCCAATTTCGGTTGTTTTTCGTCCAAATTTCGTTCAGATTTCGGCCATTTTTCGTGCTGCATTCGCACGTATTCCGCCGTAGCATTCGAACGGCACTCCAAAAATTTCGGACGAAATTGTGACGAAATTCCGTCGCTTTCGTTTCTTTCGCCTGACGCCGAAATTTTTCTGGAAACGAAAAAGTTTTCCCTGCTGTGGGACCCAGCACACCAGGCCAGGCCAACATGTGCTCTCCAAAGTCCAAGCTGTACTGTGTTGTGGTTTAGTCTCATCCCCATCATTCAATTTTGCTACCAATTCCCATCAATTCCCAAGGACGACAGAATCCACAAAAGAAATCCTTGCTTAGCTCATTCCTCCTCCTCGTACTAGGGCTGTAAACGAGCCGAATTCGAGTGAGCTTAATCTTTCAGGCTCAAGCTCAATAGAAGCTCGAGTCGAGCTTGAGCTGAGCTTAGGTTGGGGTCCAAACCTAGACTTGAGCTTAAGCTCAGCTCAGCCTAAGTTCGAGTAGGCTCGAGCTCGGCTCGTTAAAACTCGACAACAATTAAAATAATTTATTATGTTCTATTTTTCAATAATAAGAAAATTTTGAGTTCGAGCTCGGCTCTAATAAGCTGGATAATAGTCAAAATAATTCAAACATACACTAATTTTCAACAATTGATCTTCCAAGGAAATTTTCATAAGTTCAAACTACTTGCCAAAATTTATTCAAAAAAATCACTTTGAGTTCTCAAATAGTCTGATACAAAGTTATTTCTTGAAAAATTTTCCCCAACAAGGACTTTGTTTTTCAAAATAAAGCCTAAGGGTTAACTTTGAGGTGTTACTTCGGAAAGAACTATGTTGGTAAAAACCTATTTTCCCTGTCTGGTTTTATTACCCACGGTAAGAAAAGTACTTCTTTTCTTACAAAATAAAATATAGAGAAGAATAAAAAGAGTCGTAAGTAAAGAAGATAAATGTATGTAGTGAACACACAAAAATGTTGGTGGGTTGCAAGTCGATCATCGGACATGATAGTGTGAATTCTGGAAAAATAAAAAAATTGGTGGAGCTTAAAGGATTAGATTGACTAGATTGATGAATTAAATTATTCTTGGAGAATTAGGAAGTATGAAAATAATTGCGGGAGTACAACATTGATAAATAACACAATTCCTGGGAGAAGATTACAATAGTGGAATAATGGAATATGATCGAGTACTAGAGGGATTAAGTGAATTTTGAGAAATTGGAGATGTGGTAACAACTACCAGAATATAGACTTAATTAATAACTTTATTCTCAGAAGATGTTGATAATAATGGATTAAGTTGGAGATAGATAGTAAAGATTTAGGTTGATCACTGGAGGAGCAAAAATTTTGGATTTGAGTCAATAACCCAAGATTGGATTATTAGGAAGTCATGATACAAAGGATAACGGTGGATCTAAAATAAAGGATACTAGATTTTCATTAGAATAAAGAGCTGATTAAATTGGCAGATATCGGACCTAAGATTGGATTTATAAATTGATGGTGGAAAATTCAGACTCATAAGAATTTGGTAACCCCGATTCAATTAATAAAATTTTGGATGATGCAATGGAAGATTATATATTGGTGGATCCAAAGTAAAGGTATTGGATTTTCATTGGATTGTAGAGTTAACAAGTTGACAAATAATGGATCTGAGATTGGGATTATACACATAGTGAAATATGAGATTTGATTCACAAATTTATGTCAGAAGTTAAAGATTTATGCAAGAATTAGATAACCATGGCTGGATTAATGAAATGGTGGATGACGCAATGCAAAAGGGTATGGTCGGTGGAACAAATAAATGATGACACTTGCTGTTTGGAGTTTAGACATCAATAATACCGTGACTAAATAATGAAAAAGGATAGCCTAAGTGCACTTTGTGAAAGTGGAGGTTAAATTATTAAGGTCGTTGGATTCAAAGCCTTATGTATAAAAGTCATATGGGAGTGAATTAGTTCATTGATGGATATTTGAACAGTGGAACAGATTGGAATACCTTTATATATATGTATGTGTGTGTGTATATATATATGTATATATGAGAGACCATGTGGAGGTGACCCCGTGTGTGTGATGAGTAATTGACACGTGTTCTGAAAAGTTGGAGTTTGGTTTGTGTGGTTCGTGCCATGTCGTTGCGTGGTGCAGTCGGTTTCGGTCGGACCTGGTCGAACGTGCTTAGGATGCTTATTCTCTTGATTCGACATGTTTGGGTTTTTTTCGTGCTTAATACTCTCTCTAATGCAATTGTGTGATTACGTTATCTCAAGCGGTGCTATGTGATTTGTTTCTTGTCTGTGATGGCTGCAGGACGTTGAGGCTAAGTCGTGGTGAGGCACGGAATGACCGGACTAGGCACAGGCAGTGCTGAGGTCAAAGCGGTTGGAATGTGCCGAAGACGGCGAGGACTCGAGGTGGTTGCGCTTCTCGGAAAGTGCAGGAGGGGCGTTTTGGTAAAAGCGCAAAGCTGCATGAGGAAGCGGGTTTTGGTTTTTGAGCTAGCGGGTAAAGCGAGTGAGAAACCCGGTAATCAAAAGCTATAAATAGGAGGGATGTCTCCTCGTGGCTGCATGGCTTTTGTGAGGTTGTTAGGGTTTTTAGAGGTTTGTTTTGCTTTTCTGAGTAGTTGAGGAGTGGGTGGAGAGAGCAAAAGGTGGTTGTGTCTGGTTTCCTGTGTGTTCCCTGTTCTTGTTCTCCATCTCCTGCGTGTGTTTGCTCTAAAATAAGAGATGTAGAGAAATGGCATGAACTGGGTGTAGAAAAGAAACTCATGTAATCATTCATCTCTTCGTATCTATTTGAGTTTATCTGAGTCTGAGATGCTTTGATTTCTTTTTTCCTGTGTGTGCCTCTGTTCTTTTTGCCTCCTTCTGTTCTTCTCGGTTCCTCTTGTTGTTGATACGAGTTCTTGTGAAAAGCTGTCTCAGATTGCTGCTCCAAGCTTGAAATCGGCCTCAAGGCCACTTGGCCAAGTTCATTTTTAGGAGCAAAAATCAGATTTAATGAGTAATTCCTTCTCTCAGATGTGCGCCTCAAAATCCTCTGTCTAGGGTTTACTGTGCAAAAAGCAAAGTATTTTAGTGCACTTGTTGTCTTGGCAGGAAAATTGTCTCAGGCTTGTGTTTTCTCTTTGATTGGTGATTTCTTGTCAAGATCAAGAGCCTCCTGTGCAGAAGACTAAAGGTTTAAAAGAAGTTTGGATCTTGTCTGGGCTCCTGGTTTCTTTTCGGCAATTACAATGCTTCCTGTTTCTTTTGTTCTCTGTTTGTGCTTTCTTCTCTCAAAGGTCAATATTGTTATTTAGACTAAAGTCATGTCCAAAGATCCTGAGAAGAGCAGCAAAAGTTTAGTGATTTCTCTGTTCTAGCCTCCCTTTCGGTATTTACTGTTTTTGTGCCTTTTTGTCAACTGGCCTCTGCAGTCCCTGTGTTCCAGCCTCTAAGCTTTCCTATGCTTAGTAGCAGCTGTGTTTCAATCGGTATTTGGTCTGCCGAAGCTAGACTTCATATTCTGAACTGCTGTCCCTGTTATGATCAGCTCTCTGTTGTCGGCAGCTGCTCTGATTTCAGTTTAGAGCAGCAGTCGGTTGCTTCATTCCTGCTCCGTATATTTCTTTGCGAACTGATCTTTCTTTCCTTGATTTACTTCCTGAGTTAGTTCAGTTATGTTGTTTGAATTCCTGTCTTGAGAAGCAGCTATCTTTTGATCCTTTGTCTCCTGTTTCGTTTGCGTTCACTGGACTGTCATCCGGTCTGACTGGACAATTGCCAGCAGTCAGACCGCACGTCCCTCTCCGGTCAGACCGGCAACGTTATTTTGGCCCAAGGGTCTGTCTGCAGAAATGCTCGTTAGTTCAGTTTTCCTTTGTCTTTGCCTGCTGTCTCATTTCCTTCAGTTTTTGTTTTCGGCAGCATAAGAAGTTTTCACTGTCTTTGGTTAACAGTTCCCAGTATTCTCTCTAGTCTGCTCTTGTAGTCTTTTTCGGCCAGCTTTGCTATTCTGCTTGTTTCTCTTCTTTTAGGTCATTCCTCTCCTTTCGATTTCTTTTGTTTGTTGCCTAGTAGTTTCTGGTCGTTCATTCCTATTTTTGTGCTGCTGCTTGACTCTTGTTCAAGTTTTGTTTTGGCTTTGTGGGTTCTAGATAGCATCTGCTCTCAGTCTTTTTCCTACCTTCAGGAATGAAAATTGAAAACCAAGTCTGAAAAGAAAGACCTTGTTCCCGATCAGATTGGCCCAATTCATGCACTCTCGATTATTTCGCTTATCTTTCTGTTTGTGATCTGTTTATTGCCTGTGAGCATTTATCTTCTTTTTTGTAGCTTCTATAGCTAATGGAGAAGTCGGTGAGGATACTCTAGGGCGGATTTTAAAGGCACCATTCACCCCCTCTGTTGCCATTTCGGTCCCACAGTTGGTATCAGAGCCGGTTAGCTCTTCCTCGTAGATCTTAACCGGTCTCTTGAGCCATGGCAACGGATAAGTATTCCACCAAGCCCCCGATCTCCGATGGGATCGACTATCCCTTCTGGAAGAGTCGGATGGAGACCTACATACAGGCTCAGGGCTATGCGATCTAGCAAAAAGTTAAAACGCGATATGTTGTTCCTGCCGATGAGAACATCAATGTGGCAAACATGCCCGATGTTGAGGCGAATGCTAAGGCGAGGAACATCATAATCCAGGGTTTGAGCCGAAGCGAGTTCGATCGCATCTCTCATCTGACGTCGGCCTATGACATCTGGGTGACCCTCGATGCTTACCATGAGGGCACCACCCAGATTAAGATGGTTCTACAGGACTAGTTCATGAAGATAAAGTGGTCTTGTCCTAATCAGACTGTATGTATGGACCCTACGCCCTCTTATGTGTGCTCCCCGAGTAGACGATGTATTGTTGCAAGATTTTATTTGGACCCTGTGCACTGCCTTCTTGCCCTCGGGCGTCCTATTTTGTAGTCATGGGGAAAAGCTTGTTTTTGGAATTGTGTGATTTTTGTATCACCCTAGCTTCTTAGGTGTGCTCTTTTAAAGTTAGAGTGGGATTAGATTACCTTATCCCCACGACTCAATCCTTATCTCATGCTATTCCCTCTCACCCTGTTTGCTGCAAACTAAGTCAGATCTGCCCAAGCAAAGTGATAGATAGCCAAAGCCAAGGCAATTAAGGACAAGTGGAGCCTTCATCGCTTTCCAACAAAAAGCTTCAACCAGCACGAAGATCAAGCCTCAAGGCTCTGCTCTGCTAATATTCTCTCCTTACCTACCCATAGGACCCATCATGCCTGGAGCTCGATGAGACGAATAATGATTAGTGACATTTATTTTAAGGGGGGTAGTCAGAATGTGAAGTAATGCAGGAAGTCTACAGCCGTATAACCAATAGACGGTGCGATCATTCCATTTTACAAAAGGTGTGAAGACGACGAGGTTGAAGAGCAAGCGTATGGAAGACAATGATCTATCCGGAAGAATAATGTCGCCCCCTCCCCTTTTGCCTTCTCTAAATATTAATCTAGTCCTATGTAGATTCTTTTCCTTCCCCCTATGCCAAGGAAAAGATCGGTATGTTGAGCCAAACCCTAGGACCTAATGCTAACCATATTGACCCCACCTCTAATCCTTCTACTCTACCGGAATCTCGGGGTCGAGATTTGTCGGAACCCGGAGTAACGACTCCTGGATCCTCTGTGTAAATCGCACTAGTCCAGGATCAGCAAGTGCACATTGTACAACAAAGATATATATCAAGCACAAATGACCATCTATATTAAATAAAGGAAGACGGCCTTATGGCCAATTCTTACATCAACGCCCATTGGCAAAGATAAATAAAGCAAATAACTGCGGAAGCAAACAGATAAAAGCGAAGCCCAAGCCTGCCCACAGGCAAACGACAGTAAGACGCGGCCTACTCGTCCAAGTCTTCACCGTAGTTGACAACATCTTCCTCTGTATGGAGATTGCAAGGTGAGTACAAACCTGTACTCTGCAAATCACATGAGAAATGCAACATAATGATAAAGGCTTCAATGAAAGGTTTATAGGGTTAGTTTGCATAAAACAGCATTTAATGAAATATAGTAGATAGATTGAAAATGTTGAATTTAATACAATAAGTAAAAACAATAGTTGTAATTGAAAATAATACCGTCAGTGCAGGCTTCGACCAAACACCAACCTATCCATGGGCATCCTACCCGGACCATCTTTTCGAAAAGCTCACGTATGGATTCCATCCATCCACACGCTTTCACTGTGCAACTTTGATGGATTCCGTCCATCCACCAGGTTTCAATCTCTCACGGATTCCATCCATCCGTAAGGTTTTCATCTCTCGTGGATTCCATCCATCCACAAGATTTTCAAAAATATTTTTGAAAAATAAAGTCTAATCCATGAAAAACTTTTACTCAGCATGCCCATGACCGTGGGCACGGCTATCCAGGATAGATTATACACTCTGCAGAGGTTGTACAACTTTACCCACAAGACACGATCATCCCTTTTTACCACTAGATTACACACTTCCTTAGGTGTGCGGTGGGGAGTCGTGACAAGGCATTTACAATGCAAAGCCTTCAACCTGGCTAAGCCAACTCTAAGGTTTCACCCCAGAAAGGAATCCACCAAACTGGGACTCCCTCTTGAGCCTGAGTGAGACTTCTCATGGCTACAACCACGTTCACCCAAGTGGGACTTCTCATGGCACCAACCACGCCCACTTTCAACCTACGACTTGACTCAGGTTGCGACTTCTTAAATTATTCAGCCAGGGCTGTCCCATACCAGCCATATGGTAGTACGATAGGGCTTTGCAACAGTAGCTCACAGACCGGTCCTTAATTGACTTAAGCCCAACCACATACCCCTATACACGACAATCAACCCTGTCAAATCTAACAAATTGCCTAGTCTAAACAAGTTTTTATATTTTGTTTTCAAAATAATTTTATAATCCTTCTTGACTCACCAAAGTCAAGAGTACATTTAGGAAATCATTTTATGTGAAAAAAGTATCCCAAAACCAAGATTATATCTAAGCAGTCTAAGCATTTAATATAAAATCTCTCTAGCCAATACTAATGTACCAACTAGAGTTTGATCTAGGGTGACAAGGTACCGAGGAATTCAATATCAATGGAGGAATTAACAAGTAGGTAATAGCTAAATTTAAAACTGAATTGAAATACGTTGAATAGAAATATGCATGCAGAATAATTTAAAACAACATAATATTTATTATGAAATCTGGAATCAACATGATCAAGGAAAGTGACTTGCCTTGCTCTTCAACTTGGTGCAAATCTTCATCGTAGAATTTCCCGAATCGTCGAAGTCTACACGTGAAAATAACCCACCAAACTCAAATAAATTCAAATTGACTTCAAAATTTTGAATTGAGGCCAGAAATGGATAAAGGAAGATTTTTGATGAATTTAGAAATTTGAATGGGCTCAATCGGAGTTAGGATGAAGAAGAACAAGCTCTGGGAAGTTTAAAATCAGAGAAAAAGAAAAAGGGATTTTCTGGAATTATTTTTCTAAAGGAAATTGATTTATGACATCAGCATTGCGTCAGCCCTGGGAATTTTCTTTTTTTTCGGATGAATTATTTTTGTACTGGAATTTATGGTGAGAGGTTGACAGTGGGCCCTGGGTCTATGAACCGAGTCGATGGACTCGCGGGGGAGCTGAGGTGGCAAGGGGTGTGCGGTGGCGCCGATGGGCAAGAGGGGCTAACGCGGCGCCGACGTGGTGCTGACGCTGCGCCACACCATCTGCCACGTCGGCACGGGTGGCAACGCTGGCCGGAGGCGCACGGGGGGCGGCGTGCTCGCCGGCAAACGGCGGCGCGGCTGCCGGCGGTGAGGGCGGAAATGGGGAGAGGAGGCCGAGGGGAGTGCGGCGGTGGGGGCGGAGATTACCGTGGGCGACCGGAGATGGCTGGCGACGAGGGGAAAGCGGCGGCGGGGATGGCACTCCGGCGGCGTTCGGACCCAAAGAAGAGGCACACGAGCACGGCGGCGAGGCCGGAGGGGTTGATGGCGAGGTGAGAGGCGGACCGAAGTGATGGCAATTCCTCATCGGACTTGATGGCGACGGCAGTGGCAAGGGCGCACGACGTGGGGAAGCTCAGGGCTCGGGAAAAGGAATGAAGGGTGGAGGGAGGATGTGAGGAAGGATGTGGTGCTCGGGGGCTTTTATAGGCTCGGGGGAGGGGTAGGCCCGGCGTGAATCACTCGCTGGAGGAGCGGCGGTTACGGGCGGAGATCGTGCGGGGAGGTGGGGCAAGTGGGGGTGTGGGCGCGCGGATGGCGGAGGCGGGCGCGCGGAGTGGGGGAGAAGAAAGGGGCGGAGCGGCGCACGAAGAGAGAGGGGGAGCAGCCGGGAGGTGCGGACATGGGTGCAACGACCGGCGGTGAGGAGAGGAAGACGGGGCCGCACTGGGAAGATGCGCCTGACAGGCGGGCCCCGCGCAGAGAGAGGAGAGGGGAAGGTGCGGGCGGTGAGGATGTAGCCACGTGGCAGGGGCGCGCATCGGGCAGCCGAGCAAGGGGCGATGGGTGGACGGGCAGATAGGGCGAGCGGGGTGGCGTGGCGCAGATCGGGCCAGCCACGTGTCGGCCCGGGAGGAGGGGGAGGCGGGTTGCGAGCGACATGGATCTGGGCGGCGAATCTGGGCCGAACATGTGTCGGGTAGGGGAGAGGTGGAGGCGGGATCAGGGCGGAATTTCGCCGTCTGCGTGGCGGCCGGAGGGGAGGGGAGGGGAAATTATTTTCTGATTTTAGTTTTTGATTTTTAGAAAACCCTAGAAAATTTGTTAAGCCTCAGAAAAATATGAAATTAACTCCAAAAATTCCAGAAAAATTCACAAAAGTTCTTGGAGACATTTTGGACTTAATAAAAATATTTTCAACTAATGTTGGTATTATATTTTCATACATAAAATACTTTTTAATTTCAAAATAGATTTTAAAACTCCAGAAAACTCAGAAAACCAAATAAAAGCAAAATAAATCCAAATAATTATTTTGAATTAGGATTTTTATAGAAAATCAAAATATCATTTTATTTAATAATTATTTTTAGGTATTACTTAAAATACTTTCAAATCCAGCTTTTCTCATAAATAGAAATTCAGGGCAAATCCAAATTTAAAATTTAGGCACCAAAAACACTTATTTAATTTACATTTTTATTTTAATAATAATATTATTATTTTATTTAATAAAAACCTTGGCTGTCACAAGATTCATTTAAGGGGGTAGATTTGTAACATCCTGAAAAATTTGAAATTGGAAATATGAAGTTCTTGAATGTTGCAATATGTTCTATTGGAATTTGGATTTTATGGTATTTCTCTGAATTTTGGTTGAGGTTCCAAAGAATTGAAGAAGACATGAGAAATAAAACCAATGTTAGTAAGGCCATAATAGGATATATGCAAATAGTAGAAATCAAAAATTTTAAATACGAATCTGAAGAGATGATCCAGCATAAGAAGGAAGAAACTTGGATTAAAAAATGAGATTCCATTTTGGGCATAATTATAAAGGTAAATGAATAAAATACAAACATACAAATGTGTGTGTGTGTGTGTATACAAGATGTGCATGTGCAAGGAAAAGGGGTCTAGTAATATAGGGAAGAGAAATATTAAAATTTAGGGAGCAGACAAAATGAACAAACATAAAAAGGTATACATAAATATACATACCACATAAATAAAAATAAAAAAAATAAAAAAGAAAGGAGAGCCATGCGGCCGGCGAACCGACCCATCAGCCCAGCCGACCCAACTCCCTCACCAGCCACCCCTTCTTCCTCCCCTGCTCTCGCTCACTTCCACCCAGGGCCGAAGCTGCCCCACCTCGCCGCCGTAGCTCGGCCCGCCTCCACGCCAGCGCCTCGGACCAACGGTCGCTGGCGCCTTCGGACCAACAGTCGCCGACGCCTCCGACCGCGCCATCCGGGCCCTACTACTGCCCCGACAGCTTTTTCCCTGCCCCGCTTCGCTCTGTTGCATCACGCAGCGCGTGGCGCCATCTCCCTACTGCTCGGCACGCGCGGCGCCAAGGCTGCAGGCCATCATGCCTGAATCCCCCCTCACAATCTTGCTGCTCTCAACGCCGCCTGCCACGCCGCCTACACCCGCCACCTGCCACCGCCGCCTGCCCGACACGATCGCACGGGCAGAGTCCTGTTGCCAGCCCCGCCCGCTCGCCTATAAGAGCCGCCGGAGCCCCCCACGGACTCCCCACACCCCACACTCTCTCCCACCGCAAGCAATCGAGCCCCGAGCACTCAGGTCACCGGCGAGCCCCCCTTCTTCCCCACTGCCGACCGACGAGCGCGCCGTCGATTGAGAGCCCGACGGTTTGATTCCTCCTCCCCCGAGCACCCTAGGAGCATGGCGAAGCTGTTCCTGCCCTCAACCGAGCTCCACATTGACTGTACCTCGCCGGCGCCGTGTTCCTCTCCAAGCCGCCGCCACCGCACGCCGCCAGCCCACCTCGGAGCTCGGTCGCCCGCGTTCGATCCCCCATCCCGCGGCATTTAGATTAAGTTTTCTTTTGATTGTTTTGTTAGTAATTTCAGAAAAAGAAAAATATGAGATTAATCCATAGATAATACTAAAATTGAGTGAGGTGTAAATGAGCTTATTAAATGTTTAATCATGGATCAAACATCATATGTTCATGACTAATGTGCTTTGAATACTTGTTTTAAAGCTTAAACTGATTGTTTTGTTAGTAATTTCAGAAAAAGAAAAATCAAGAAAAATATGAGATTAATCCACAGATAATACTAAAATTGAGTGAGGTATAAATGAGCTTATTAAATGTTTAATCATGGATCAAACATCATATGTTAATGACTAATGTGCTTTGAATACTTGTTTTAAATCTTAAACTATTAATTAAAGGCATGTTAAGAAATTGAGTAAAAATCTTGTTTAAGGTTTATGCTTCCATGGAATGATAATTTAACAAATAAGGATGGTTTAAAGAATATATCATAAGCCATTGTTTATTAATAAACGTTATTGAATTAATCATTGCATAGTTTAAACCATAACCCTTATATCTATGCCTACTATTTAACTTAATATTACACATCCTTTGGAAGATTTAATATTTGATTAGTTATAATATGTGCATAATTAATATGCCTTTATTATTTATCCTCATCTAAATATTAAGTAAAGACATTAGTAATAGATGGTTCTAAAATTAATAAAGACATTCAAGTTAAAGTTAAGGAAAATAAATTTGACACTATGTTTGACTATAAAAATAAGGCTTTAAATTAAAGATTACCCTTGAATGTAATTAAAGTATATGTCCTAACATTGAAATACCGCCATTAAGCAAATCTCAAGTAGTAAATTTAATTAAATAACAATATTGAAATATAACCCTGTATAGCAAGCTTGACCTCAAGTAAATAAGAGTGTGATCACGATTAAATTATGCCAAGCACTAAGTAAAAGGATAAATATGTCGATATCACCAAGACTCTAATTAAAAGGCCGTATTAGTGGTATCACTATTAGTGTATAGTTATCAAGATATAATAGCTAAGGGTCATTAGTAAATAAAAATAATCTCGCTAATACGTAACCTGAAGTCCAATGATACTAGGCATAGCTAGGAATAGTATTATATCCGAGTTGTATTTAAAACCTAGGATAGTTCAGTAGGTCACCCTAGAATAGCTCAAAGGTCACGGGTCCATGAGAAAATAGAAATTAGCTCGGGTTAGCCATTTAATTAATAAATTGATTAATTAACAGTAAAACTCACCTAAAATATTACAGTGTGAAGTGCCACAAACACAAGCTCTGAGATTAATTTGATAAGTTAAGTTAATGTACACCATAAGCTCAACTCATGACCTAATTCTTAAAAAATAACCCTCGGCACACGATACTTAACACCTCCAGACAACTCTTACGCATGTTCATAGGACTAACCTACCTCATGGAACTTCCTAGACAAATGTAAAATAATAAAAGAAGTTATTAATAAAAAATATTGAGTCATCATATTCTGCCATCAGCTACACCTAGCCATCTCCAATTCTAAACAGGATATTCTCGTGAATACTCCTTTATCATGAACCTTCCTTAATGTCCATCTCGGTGAATTTCCTTGTCGTCTCTCACTTCGCTCCAACCACTTTGACTCCATCAATACTCCATGCCCAATCAACCCAACCGCAAATCACCCGTTTAATCACAATAAAAGTTAATCAAGTTCAATTAGATTTATTTGGATCTTTTGAGTTATTTGCCTTTATTTGGATTCAGTTGTCTAGCGCGTAATTAGAAATTGGAGTTCTGAAGAATCAAGGGATCAAGCGAGATCAAGATCAAGGTGAAGATAAAGACCAGAAGCTCAAGACCAACGACGAGAAAGCTTGAGTGAGCTCAAGACCGCGGTAAACCGCACAAGGCGAGTCAATATTTTGATCATGTTGAACCTACATTTTTCACAAATTTACTTTTGTTTAAATTATCAAATTGCATGCTGTTATTTCATATGCAAATATATGTTTGTTTAAAGATTCTATTTATATACCCATTAATCGACTTGCGAGTATTATACCTCCTTTGGAAACATTTGAATATCTGAGCCTTGTCACCCTAGCAAAATTATAATGGTATCCTTTCAAAAATAAGTCTATAATTATACGTCATACTTAGTATTGCTTAGATAATCGGAGGCACCAAAAATGCCCCAAAACATCACTTTCAACTATGAGAAATTGTTTTGGGAAGTCATGGTGGTGATGACTGGTATATGTTGGTATGATTATTTTATGTTCCCAAAAACCCTACTTGCTTAAATATCTGGGCGGATGGCTCGAGGGTGTGAGTGGTGTAGTGGAAGCACAAAGTAGTTAGTGGTAGAATCACCCAGGTAACCCTAAGGACCGAATCTTGTGATGATCTCCTAGTGTACAACAGTACAACCACAAGTTGGCAAAATGTAGGCAGGGTTAACTAATTTGTGTGGCTCTAAGGTGGTTACGTGAAGGTATGACCACGAGCAAAGGGATGGATAGTCTCATCCCCGCCTTTGCCCGTGATGGCTCACGAGGGACCCTTCCCGAGGGATGTACACATCCTACGGAAGATAGACTTTAGCGGGCATAACCACAGTAGGACTATGCATTGTAACAATCCTGTGATACTCTACTCAACCACATGGCTAAGGAATCATGTGGGGCAACGCGCAGATTTATCTCTTGTAGGTAAAGTGTGCAAACTCTGCAGAGTGGAAAACTATTCGAATAGTCGTGCCCACGGTCAAGGGCGGACATGGGAACTTAGCCAGATATAGTTCTATTTCAAAAACTTGGTGGGTGGAATTGGTAAAGTGGAGGGCAGAGAAAGACCCTGATTTGTGTTGCCTTAGGTATCGCCCCAGTGATAAGTTAAGTGGTTATAATGCTAAAGGATTAAGCATATGGTGCAGAGGCCATGTAACGGTGGATGGGATCTGGATCGCTATTACTATTGCATTTTTTCACACATTAAGTGTTAGTTCAAACTGCTAGGTCTTAGGGCATTTCTATGTGTTATATTTTGAAAGCAATTTATGACAAATAAAATAACCCAAGCCTTTCCTTGATAAGCCATGCATATTATCCAATTGCATCTGTGTATTGGCTCGCGGAGCATGGTGGTTTGTGCTCACACTCGCTCTCACAACAAATCCAGAATCAGGAATCAGATCACTACGCTTCAGCAACATTATTGGTCATGGTGGCAAAGAAGATGAAGATGTCAAGGGCTTAGGTCGCGAACCCCAAGTCGGCTGCCTGTGGGCATGTCTTGAGGGTCCCACCTGTGTGCTTCATTTCCGCTGCTGCATTTTATTGATTTCGGCCTAATAGGCCCATGTGTAAATTTACTATTATATTTACGCTTCCGCATGATCCATGTATTTTAATGTTCATTTCTGTATCTGTGAGTACTATCTACTGATCCAGGGAATAGTGCAGTGGAATCACAGAGGATTCCGGATTGTAAAATCTGGGTCCAACATCGTGTCCTCCGACTTCATTCTCCATGGTTGTAGCATTAGAAGTTACCACATTGTCGTTAGGATCTACGACCACGTTGTGGTCAAATCATCTAACTTTGCCCACCATGGTCAGTGCGTCGGTTACATAGTCATTAAGACCTACATCAGTGTTACGAGGATAGTGCACCGTAAAGATGTCCTCCATAGGTCGTACCTCTACCGAGGGATCTCTACTCCACTCCCATGTACTCTCCTCCTCGAACACAATGTCACAAGTCACAACGACTCGTCGTGTTGTCGGATCAAACATCTGATAGTCATTCATCTTCGAATCGTACCCAATGATCACCATTGGCTTGCTTCGATCTTCCAGCTTGGAGAAGTTAGGTGTGCTCATCTTTACATGTGCGACGCACCCGAAAGTGTGGAGATGACCCACACTTGGCTTGCGGTCGTAATAGGCTTCGTAAGGAATTTTTCCGATGACGTTATTCGTTGGCGCTCGATTTAAGAGATAAACGATAGTCGAGACCGCTTCCCCCAAAAAATCTCCTGGGACGCCCATGCTCTTCATCAGATACCTCACCATACTGATCACCGTTTGATTCCTCCTTTTGACCGCTCCATTTTGTTGAGGCAAGTAAGGTGCTGTCAGATAACGCATAATTCCCAGCAGCTTGCAGTAGTCGTCGAACTCGTTCGAGGTAAACTCACCACTATGGTCAGTGCGCAGAGCTTTCAGCTTTTTATGTTTTCCATCTCGGCTGTAGCCTTAATCTTCATGAATGCCTTGAATGCATTGTCTTTGCTTCGGAGTAACGCCAGCCACATATACCTTGTATAGTCATCAACCAGCAACAGGAAGTGATGATTTCCGCCGTGCGTGGTTGGAGTGATTGGACTACATATGTAACCGTGCTAAAACTCGTGACGAACGACTACTCGATACAGAGAGGTGGTCGGAAATGGGTTTTGATGTTGCTTGCCGATCAGACAACTATTGTAGATGCGATCCACGTTCTCGATCATGGGCATGCCTTGCACCATCTTCTTGTGAGCCATATCCTTTAGATCATGGAAGTTAACATGCCCGTACCTAGCGTGCCATCTCCATGCTTCTTTTGTGCTCTTTTCTAGAAGGCACTCTAGGAGAGCTGGATTGATGTTCAAGGTGTACATCCGGTTCCTTGATCTATTCACCTTGGCCAATAGCCACTGAGTTCTGTCTAGGATAGACATTACTCCTCCTTTGACCACAATCCTACAGTCATTTCCATCTAGCTGTCTGAGATGACATTGCTTCTCAGCCTGGGGTATAGTAAACATCCATGAGAATACGATGTTCACCCGTGGAACACTCCAACAGTACCAAGCCCCTTCCATGTATCTCCACAATCAAGCCATCTCCAAATTTGATTGAGCCTTTTATCTTCGTGTCAATCTCAGCAAACTTTTCAATGCATCCGATCATGTGCTTGCTCGCGCTGGTATCTAGATACCAAGTCTTGTTTTGGGTGCCGCTCAACTTTGGTGTCACCTTCTCTTCATGCAGAAACACATTTTTTTCCGGCGTTGGGACTGTATGGATGAGTTCACACACTTCGATCATCAGCAGTTGGCAGTTGTCGTCATTTTGCTTC
Organism: Dendrocalamus latiflorus; assembly: GCA_017311315.1. NCBI lineage: Eukaryota > Viridiplantae > Streptophyta > Magnoliopsida > Poales > Poaceae > Dendrocalamus > Dendrocalamus latiflorus. Next base: position 15,701,141 of record CM029611.1, on the reverse strand, counting down.
GCTACGAGTTTCGCCCTTACTCTTCAGTTTGGCTTTGGACACTCTTTCGCAAAGTGACCATACTCATTGCAATTGAAGCATTTGACATTGGTCTTGTCGAAGTCTGGTGGCAACCGTTCATCACCACCTTGATTGCCATCTCCTCGGCCACCACCTTGACCATGATCACGTTCTTGCCCTCTTCCGTTATGACCACCTCTTTGAGCGCTACTCGAGCCCTCGTTCTTCTTAGTCTTCGAGCTCCTCTCTTCCCTCTTGTTTTCGACAAAGAGTAGCTCATCTCCTCCATCCTTCGAGTGCCGTCGACCCTTGAGTTTTTCCTCAAAAGTTCTGAGACGACCGATCACTTTTGAGATTGACATCATTTCAACATCACCAAACTATTCAATCATGCCGATAATCTGAAGGAATCGGTCTAGAACTGAGCTGAATAGCTTTTTGACCACATGGCTTTCTTCCAACTTCACACCGAGAAAATGGATCTCACCCACCAGCGTAGTGAGTTTCATGGAGTACTCGTTGATCAACTCTGAGTCTCCCATCTATAGCTTGCTTAGTTGTCGTTTGAGCACTTACGCTCGTGCCTTCTTGATGTGATCCTCGCCTATTCACATCTCCCTGAATGCGCTCCAGGCTTCTTTCGCCGTCTGCTTCTTAGCGATCGATATCATCACGTCATCTGGCATAGCTTGTGAGATGACCACCATCGCGCCTTGATCCTTATCGTCGTCGTCATCTCCATCTTCAACCGCCAACCAAACCCTAGCGAACGTAAGATTAACTTCATCTTGATGGCCCATATGCCGTAGTTCATCTCGCTCAACATCAGGTATTGAATCGGGATCGTAGCGCTTCTTGTCGTCGACTTAACAAGTATGCTTGTCTTCGATGGATCAAGTATATCACCTGTGGTCTTGATGAGCTCTCCTGACTTCGACATATCAGATGCGTTGCCAGCCATCGCTTCGTCTCCTTAGGCTCTGATACCAATTGTTTGGTAAATTGCCCAGGAAGTCTAGATGAGTGATGGTCATCAACCTCTTACGATCACACACACACACACACACACACGAACACAATTAGACACAAGTTGAATTTTGCGACGCGATGCTATGCGATGCGTCTGCGTCTTTTTCTTCTTTCTTATATAAAGGAGCAACATACACGACTTTGAAACCAACGCGACATACCACGCTGGGAATCTAATATGAAAACAGCTCGACTTTCCGTTAACGACCACTCTAAATCTAAACAAACTCTGACTTTTGAACCCTTATGACTAACGACTGTTATAATCTTTTTACGACTTACGACTACTACAGTCCTTATAACTTATGACTGCTACAGTCATACGACTTATGACCATTACAGAACTTGAACGTGGTCGTAGATTCATCCAGATCTGAAGACAACTAGGTTAACTCCATCGTATTAAACAATTCAGCTGAAACCACGGTCGCGCATTATTTATCTCTGAATCCACTAGTAATCATCTGGCGCTTTCCTTTGCAGATTGAGCTATCTACACTCTAGAAAGATTGTACATCGGGATTTGAAAAGTGAAAACATGCCACTTGATACACAGCGAAACCTTAATATTGCTGATTTTGGTGCTGTTCGTGTTGAGGCTCAGAATCCGAAGAATATGACTGGTGCGACAGGCACACTAGGTTATATGGCCCCAGAGGTAACTAGACCGATCTCTTTAAATTTCTTCTCTAACAAAGTGATTTCCCAGTTAAAAGGAAAAATTCTCTGTTCTTCTCTGTGTGTATTTACAGGTTCTCTGTTTTCTTTCTGTGTATTAACAGGTTCTTGATGGTAAACCATACAGCAGGAAATGTGATGTCTACAGTTTTGGCATTTGTTTGTGGGAAATCTATTGTTGTGCATGCCATACCCAGACGTTAGCTTTGCTGATGTCTCGTCTGCTGTTCTTCATCAGGTTTGCCCTGTGTTCTAGATACACTCCATTTATGTTGTTTTTCCTTCCGTCATATAATCGCAGAATGCACACAGCAAATAAAATTATTCCTACATTTGGGGACAGAATTGCAACCAGACATGCCTCATTGCTGCCAAAGTGCATTCGCGAATATTATGCGGAAATGCTGGGATGCAAATCTTGATAATTAAACGTGCTGATATGGAGAGGTGGTGCAGCTTCTGGAGGCTCTTGTCACAAGCAAAGGCGGGTGGTATGATACCGGATGGTCAGTCATTCGGATGCTTATGCTTCACCAGGGCTCGTGGCCCATAGATTCTTTTCCCGGTACTCTCTTAGCTACATTTTGCCCATCTACAAGATTGGGAGCTCCAAAGCATGCTTCCCATTGTCACCTGTGCAGTCAGTGCTTACATACAGTCCTCCATGCATATGGTTGCCTTGCCGTCTTTGCATGTTCATTGCAGCTGTCATATGACCTTTGTGGTCAACACCCTTTTTCTATACCAGTTTGATATTGCAACAGTAATTCTTAAGAGAGTCGGTGGTATTCACACATGTATTCTACAAGCGAGGTGGCAAGGTCACAGGTAAAGGCCTTGCATTCTTGAAACGTATACCTTTCTGTTTCCATTTGGTGCCATTGTTCAGTAGGTGTTTTGAATTGTTTTTACTGTTCATACCCGAAATGAGTTCAATAAAGGGCATAAAGATACTTGTGTTCGTCAGATGGCATGTTTATCAACCATTCATTTGTTCTGGTCATTTTGAGACATGATTGTGCTACTGTTTTTTCTCTGCCTTCATGTATGGACTGGACGTAAAGGAGCAGAATTGATTTTATTTTGTTTTTAATATAGGAACTATTTTTTGGGGTAAATTTAATATAGGAGCCATTGATGAGCTGTGACTTGTCCAATGAAAGCCTCAAATTTTGAAAACATTTTTTTAGTGAAACATATAATGTAATGCTGCAAACACCTCAAACTGACAACTGGCTGATTTCTGCACCAAAACTGTCTCCAAAAAAGTTTTCAGTAGTGCTATTATGGCTTTATCTGCGCATGCAATTTTAGGTGCTTGTGCTACAGCTTTGCAAAGTGACACCAGTTGATTTCACCTGACATGAGACAGCCTATCACATTTGTTATGATTCTGTCCTTACGCACTGCTCTGAAGCCTTCCATGTTCATGTGCTTAGCAGCGTGCGCTGAATATACCTGAAACTTTGTGAGCAGATCATTGCAGTTCCAATAATCTCTCAAGTTTATACGCAACACGTACTGCATAAATAAATTACTAGTTCTCCGTGGGAAAGATGAGTTTAAAGTAAAAGCAGGATCATGAAATTAATCACTGTCTACTTTTCTTACAGAATCAGTTCAGTGGTTGTGGGCAGTTAATTGATTGCAGCCTCGGCATGCTTTTGCCATTGTGGCTGGCGCTATCATGGGAGATGAGATGATAAAAGCCATGGATGCTTGTTACAATCCCTTGTCAAAATAAACGGTGCAGACGTTGCGGCTCATTTCTCTCGTAACTGAAGTACTTTTCGCAAAGAAAAAGGTTGTAGTGATCGGTTGCTGTCATAGCCGCCAAGTTCCTTTCTTGATCTATTATTTGTTTTCCTGTCTCGAGAGCCCTTGTATGCCTTGTTATATTATACGCATGGAGAAGTCATAGGTCCTCGTCGATCTTGTTCTAGAGAAAAACATTCAGAATAGTTTGTCAGTTATTTGCGAGCTTATTGGAATATGGTCACAGACCTCTGTGGTGTACATCTGTCAGGGTGGTTCGTTTACCAACCTGAGAAAAAGAAATTAGAGAGAATGCATCCCACAGACCGCAAGACAAATGCCCCTCAAATGGTTGTTTACTGCAGAGATTTTGCCAAACAAATGTCATTCTCGAACCTCCTGAGAAGCAGCATTCTTGTATCTTGATCGGCCAGAAGGTTCACTGTGATTAGACATGTTGGTGTGAGGTTCTTTCTCCCAAATCAACCTTTTTTCGCCCTCTCTTTCTGAAGAGAAAGCCATGTCAAGCTTTTCACCAAAGAACAACATACGCATATACCATGAGGCGTGTGCTCACGGTATCCACATATAGAGCAGTAGTGCATGCACATACCCATCACTAGAAAAGATTGTTATTGTTTATCTTGCGCAATTAATGCTAACCCATGATTCACCAACGCTTTGGTTCAGCTATAGCTAGTTCACCCAATGACAACCATAGTTACTTAGGACAATTCATTCTGTTTGATAGCTGAATGTTTTAGAGTTTGTTGCTACCTGTAGCTAGGACAATTCATTCTGTTTTGATAGCTGAATGTTTTAGTGTTTGTTGCTACCTGTAGCAAGTAGAAGTATGCTTTCCTGGAAAGTAGCACAAAACATGTTTATGTCTATGTCTATGTCTATGTCTATGACTATGTTACGTAGATTCTTGTGGTTGTTTTGCTATGTACTGATGCTGAATTACTGACTGCTACACTGCCATGATTCTACTCCGGCCCTAGCTGCCACACGTAGAGGTATACAAACACCGGACAAGATATGGCATGAGTACTTATGTATCGGCTGTTTTCATTAGTCCTATTCATTGTGTAAAAAGCCCCCATTAACGCCAATTAACCATCCACATAAAAATCCGTAATTGTTTTCTTTATCCACTGCAGAACTATTGCAGCTGAGGCGTCAGATTTCAGATATCTGCCGCTTGTTAATTAATTTACACGTTTTATAACTGCCATCCGCACCGATATTACTACTACTGCAACCATAACGACTTTGCTCGCAAACATCCAGAGGATCCAACGAACAACCAAATAATTGTTCGACTTTAATTCCATAGGCTTCTAGGTTAATTTGGACAGTCTCACTTGTGATTCTCAAAGTTAAATGTTCTCAAAAGTTTATGTACCAAAAGCTCAAATAATTACTAGCTGGGGACAATGTGAAGAGAAGAAACTTTTAACGCAGCAGCAGTAGTTAGAGGCAGGAGCGCATGCATGCGTCATGCGCATTTTTGGCAACAAAGCATCTCCAAAAGGTTTCAGAAACTTCAAGCTGCTTTTGCGCTCATCGTAAGCTATTAAGCTGAGCTGCCAAAGTCACGGCTTTAATTAATTAAACTTTTGTTTGGAACGTCTCACCACTGCCTTATCCATCCTGATTCGACCGGTACTGTAGAAACCACATCAGCACATTGCATCGATTGTATAGTACACCAAGTCTAGAAGTGATCTCTTCAAGAAACTTTTAAAACAATTATTGAAGAAAAGGAAAATTAACCTACTTCAATTAATACTTCTTGTGGTTGAAAATATAAGTTGACTTTTACATTTACAATCAATAAAGTCGTACGAAATCCTGATCAATGTAAAGAAAGTCACACGCTTGCAACAATATCACAACCTATATTTGCAAATGCAGGGAGTAGCTCCTAAGAAAGCGTGTCAATCTTGTTAAACATAGGATATTCCAACTTAGTATCCGGCGGCGCTGGCTTTGACAAAATTTCTCAAATAAACTCGGCAGGTGAGGGCGTCATTGCTAAGATTTATGGACAGTTTGTGTCCTATTCAATGACCAGATCTGAAAGCGATACATGGATGTTATAGACAACCATTTTTTATGAAAGAAAACAGTAACTTCTACTATCATACTAGTAGAAAAGACCAATTCCCACGTAATGCTCAAGAGCTACTACAAAGTTCTTTCAGAACTGTTCACGCAGAAGAAAAATAAGTTTTGATAGCATTCTTTGAATCAAAGCTGTACACAAATTCCCACTCCATAAAAAAATTGTACATAAGTTTGCCAAAAATATGATCCATACTAATGAACAAATGGCGTAAGAACATTTATATGACAGATAATGAGTCGGTGTTGACTACAAAATGTGCACGCCGTTCCATCTATCTATCTATTGTTCTATTATGATCTTATTAAAGCAAAACCCAAAGAAGTCATCACGTGCACTCTCAAATGCTACATAATTTCCACATTAATCAGAGAAAAAAGAGAAAGGTATATACTGCTGATCATGGTGGGTCCAAATTATAACAATCTAGATTAAAAGAAAGAGTTTATGTCAAGTACAATATAGAAATAACAGAAATTTGGCATAAAAAATAAAATAAAATTAGTAATTTGATTTCCATATGAAGTTTGAAGTATAATCCCTCTCAAGCTAGAAATTTTTACATTAGTGAGATGAAAAAGAGAAAGATATATATTGTTCATCGTTGTGGGCCCAAATTATAGCGGTCTAAATTAAAAGAAAGAGATCATATCAAATACAATTCAAAAATAATAAAAACTCAGAATAAAAAGTAAAATAAAACTATTAATTTTATTTTCATACCAATTCTTTAGTAAAATCCTTAAATAAACATAATTTGGAATAAAAATTAAACAATTGGATATATATACACACATATATATTACGGATTCCAATGTAAAATCCCTAAATAACTAAAATTAAATATAAATTAAATAAAATTAGCAAATTGATTTGTATACGAACTCTAATAAAAAATAACTAAAATTTTAAATAAAATAAAAGTTATAACTAGGATAGCATGAATGGTATCAAAGTAGACCATGAAAGAGTGCAACAATGTCGGTTAATCTGTCCAGTAAATTGATATTGACCTACGGAGAAACGAAGAGCTGAGGCAGCAGTGCAAAGAGAACAATATCATGCTTCTTACCTTAGCCACTCGATGAGGACAATATCGTGTTGCTTGCTGAAGCCATTGAAGACAAATGGCAGAGTTGAAGGAGCCAAAGGCCATGACAACGAGTGGTGAGCATCGACATAGTTGAAAAAGTAAGTGGGCAAAGAAGCTCGATGATGGAGAAGCCCTAGCACAGAGGAGATAAACCTTTACATTAAAGATGAGCTATGGACAACATGAGACAATCAGGTAGCTAGGGGTATGCCATCATTGGTGAGAGGCACGGTGTCATCGGCGATGGCAAGAAGATTCTCTATATCATTAGACAACAACTAAAGCAAACATACTAGTATCAATGAAACAGGAGGTTGCCACGATTAGTGAGGAAGCTATAGCATTGAGTTGGCCAATGCCGAATAAGTGGAGCAATCCACACAGGAGAAAAGGACATCGAGCATGTATAACATCATGCATATGTATATACATGCATGCATCTGTATGAATAGAAGCACATGTATACAAAAGCAGAGGAGCAAAAAGCTCGGAGTAAATATGACACATCCGTACGGAATAGGCCTGGGGCCACAAAGGAGAGCATGACGGGTGTCCCTGATAGGGATTAGTAACGGTTGCACATGTATGCATATTGATGTTGCAACAGTTAGTAGTAAGTAATAATTAGAGAGAAGTAGAAGATAACTATATGGTAGAGTATTGCATTGAAAAAGGTAGTAGCTGGGAGGGGTCGATTAAGAATTATGCTTGATGTTGGGGTTGACGTAAAAAAGTTGCGGTGATGAGAAGAGGTACAAAAGACACAGTTCAATAAAGCAGCTAGCGTGTGAGGAAGATAAATTCAAGGTTTGTCGCCCTTATTGTATCGGTGTATGCGTGAGTAAGATACTTTAGTACCATGTAAACTAATAAGAGAATTTGCCGCACACATAAGCAACATATTGCTTGAGATTAGATAGAGGTACATGTGCACATATACATTTTAGAAAAGAATAATTAATGGAGGAATAGGGCTATGTAGATGTATGATCCATACATAATGGAGAATGGTTACGTTTCTAAGAACTCCTAATCACTTATTATGCTCAATGATTTTCTTTCATCATATATAGTTCATACTTTAATTATGTTCCTCAAGTTGTATTTTCCATTGGGCTTTTATTGTCATTTCCAATGTTTTATGTTGTCTTAAAAATCTAAATAGCCTACGAGATACGTAAATATATTCTTAAGTATCTGAGTTATATTATTTGATACTATAAATTTTGAAATAAATCTAGCTACACAAATATGTGGCCACACTGCTAGCTGCCTTCTAATTTAAAGCTTCATTGTGATCAGGTGGCAAATCAACTCTACTATTTCTTTTTTTTTTTTTGAAAATCTGCAACTGTCCATGATCTTCTCGATTGAGTGTTCAATCGAAAATCAACACTTCTGGGAATAAAAAGTGGCACAACAAAATTCTTTGTTTCGCATGCTTCTTCTGCTCATCCGCCTTATTTTTTTCCCGGACAATCGATACCATATCTGAATAAAACATTGAGAGCCTTCTTATATACTGTGGATTTGGACTCAAATAAGTAGTCCTAAAAACATCCCAAAGAATCCCCTCGTCCATGCACCCTCTAAGTTGACTTTGAAACAAGTATATAGTAGTTGATGCAAAACGATGATGCCTGTATATGCTTTACGTATTAAAGATTTACATAGCTATTACTCCCTCCGTTCCAATTATATAAATCATTTCAGAATTTTACTGTTGTTTTTCCTCCTTTCCAACAAAAATTCACCGTGATCTTAACAATTTCTATCCATCGACTGATATTTAATTGCAACAATTTGGTCGTAGCTAACAGCTTTTATTATGTTAAGATATGTTAATTTTGTCATTTTACGGCCCATTTAAATTCTTAGGTCGTGAGTGCAGTTACAGATACTTGTACTACTACTACATACAAAATGAAGGGATCGAGTAAATACATTTTACTACTACATACAAAAATGAAGGGATCGAGTAATACATTTGACTTGGTTTTATTAAAGCGTTACAAAATAAAAGTGAAAGCGATCAAGGTGATATAATATGGCATCCACTCTGGATGCAAACTTCACTACGGAATCATTTTCAAAGACTTCATCTTTAGTTGTGCTAAAAAAAAGCAACACGTTTCTCTTTTAGACCGACAACCCCATTGATCAAGAAGACCAGCAATTCGAATGAGACATACACTAATAAGTTTGACAGGTTTTATTTTTCCTCGTAGGGACATGAATGAATACTCTTTAAGTAAGGTTTTTTGCGAAGTCAAAATATGGAAATGAGGCAATGAACAAATCTGTTTCCAGTGCCTCTCGAGGCTCATCCGCTCATGTATCAGTTGGGAGAAGAAAATATTTTGAAGGACAAAACTATGCCCCGTATGGAATAGGGAAATCATGCATGCGTTTTGGAGGATTTACAGTGTTTTCTAAGCAAATTCGCGCGAAATTTGGATTTTCAAACACGCCAATATGCACAATGAACTCGATTAATTGTGCGTTTCGCGGGCACCATGCAATGCAGCTGCACCAAAATATCTACCCTGGCATCCAAATGTAAACACGAAAATTCCTTCCGAAAGAAAGACCCTGTCAACAACCACTACAACTACTCCAGAGGCCAATCAAACACAAGCTAGGCACCAAGAAGAAACCAATAAGTTAAATAGTTAATCACTCTCTCCAAACAATAACTAATACCACTTTTTTTTTAACTTGGTTTTCTAGAATCCGTGCCGTAATTTTGTAAAATTTTATTACTAATAAATTTCAAACTACATAGATTGATTATATAATAAATATATCATTAGTTTTGTAGTTAAAATATGCTCATAATATTATAATTTTATTAATATTTGTAAAAAATCAAAACATAAAAAAAGAATGAAGTGAGCAACATATATAAAGATCAATACACATTACACTCTCCCACTACGTGTACACCAAGACCAGACCACATCGTCGAGTCTAAAGTAAAACAGAGATATCGATCAGATGACATCGACGTAGGAGTCGCAGAACCCATCACCGATCATCGTCTCGGTGTCACGCTCGTCGACCAATCTGGACCCTCCGATCTCGAACCGGTCGATCCTGGCGCCTCGCCCGACCACCTCCTCGTCCTTGTCGTCGAACCCGACGCAGCTCCTCGCGCTGAACTCCCCGAGCTCCATGCAGCCGGCGAGTATGGCGAGCAGCTCCTGCTTGGGCAGGTAGGACTTGTCGAGGCACAGCGACCGTAGCCTGGGCAGCGAGGCCGCCATGGCTGCGGCGTCCTCCGGCTTGATGGACCCTGAGGTCTTGAGGCTGAAGAAGGACGGGCAGTGCAGCGCGAGCTGCGCGGCGACGGCGGGGAAGGAGGACGGCTTGGAGGCGAGATCGAGGTGCTCGAGGAGCCGCCACCGAGGGATGAGCTCCGGCAGGCGCGCTTCGTCGCCGGAGGAGATCTCGGGGAGCGCGAGCCGCCGCAGCCTCGGGCACTCGGCGGCGACGTGGTCGAGCTCGGCGGCCGGCGAGGCGAGGAGCGGCGGGAGCGCGAGCTCTTCGGCGGAGCCGCGGGCATGGGCGGCGCAGAGCCTGAGGAAGCCCTCGAAGGCGAAGCGGGCGACGCCGTAGCGGCGCGCGAAGGCGGCGGCGAGGGGGCCCCAGGGCATGAAGCGCGCGAGGTGGTCGTGGCGCAGGTCGAGCTTGCGCCACAGCGACGGGTCCGCCGCGGCGCGGCGCCACCAGCGGCACACGAGCGGCACGGCCGCGGCCAGATCCTCGAGCTCCAGCCGCCGGAACACGTGCACCAGGCAGTCCGTCTCCATCTCCCCCCACGCCGGAGGCGCGCTCCTACCCGTGTTCTCGTTATCCCCCATCCCCATGCAGGCCGAGTTCTTGGAGATGGCTTTGATGCGAAAAGCAAGCGAGATTAATGGTGTTCGGGGAGCTGTTTAATCGTGTGATTACTGGGATTGATTTAATATTTGAGGGCGATGGAAACAGAGGGCCGGGCCGTCTTTTATAAAGGGAGTGGAAGCTTCCGCCTGGGAGTTCGCTTTGAGATTAGTGAACGTGCTACGCAACAAACGGTTTCTTTTCTTCCCTTTTGTATTTCTTTTACCATTGTCATGGAACGCCGCCGGCTGCCGTCGACCATCGCAACGGAGAATAATCGTCGCCGGCTGCTGTGCCAGGGTAGATCGCATCGGAGGCCCGGCGCTTAGATTTGTTGGATCGCAAGTGCATGTGTATGTGCATGGCATCAAGCCTCTCTCTCCTGAGAGATTCATAGGAGAATAAATAGTGTTGCGAACAAAAATTCCAATGGAAAAGAAATCGGGCGACCGGCACACAACGGTAGGTAGATCAGTAGGTACCCCGAGCGCGTGCGATGAATGCTGCGCGCTACTGTGCCATGGGCCATGTACACACTGATACGGTAAGTCGGACCACACGCACACGATCGCGACGACTCGACACGTGCAAATGCCTGCACTCATACACTACCATAAGAACTCGGACTCGTTCACGATCATAAAGACTTGTACTCGTTCGCGACCACGAAGAACTTCACGAGACAGTAGATTTGTGCCGCGCGCACTGAATCAACCACGACGCATACACGACTCGAGCCACATCAATGCCTCCAACGCGAGACGTGACAACTGCTATACATACTTGACTCATAAGAAAACATGTTTAACGAAAAATAAACTAGGTGCGAGGTGGATAAAAAACCAACACACACAAGAGCGAGCCCCACATTGTAAAGATACGCCGGCTGCAGTGCTTCTTCATGGAGACCACCGTACCAGGACCAGAGCTGACGATGACGACGGGCGCGTATAGTCGTTTAATCGTGGGGTTTTATACGTCTTACCGAAACAAGCCACTTTTTTTCTTGTTGATTTGAGACAATGGCTGGCGTACATGGCATTATTCAAGCTGCAACAGGTTGTTAGAAGAGTATGTCAACGCCGGTGGGAAAATCTTATCGGTACTAGTGGGTGCGCAAAATTTATGATGCCTTATTGCCCAAACATGTTTACTAAAACATCAAACGTAATACCTGGTACGTTAGTATGAACCACTATTATAAAAAGATTAATATTAAACGCTATATCACAAATAATTAACCAAAACTGTCAGTATTATATACAATCACAGACGTTTTTGGTATAGACACGGTTCACAGTGAAAACCATCTATGAAATATCACAGATGGTTATTAACAAGAACTGTCTGTGATATTACCAAATATCACAGAAGGGTTTTTCTTTGAACTGTCTGTGATACTTCATATACGGTTTGTATTAAAAACCGTCTTTGATAATTACGTCATTACGGATAGTTTGTATTAACAACCGTTTGTGATAATTTCACTATATTAATTGCAGACCGTCGACCCTCACAGATCTGTCTTAAATTCCAGATCTATGTTCTCATAGCTATGCTACTTTGAGAAGGTGAGGCTTTGAGGCTATTTGGTGAAAGAAGACCGTAGATTTGGTAAGAGTAATTGTAGATCTATTAAGTTTTTGACTATCTATGGTTAGTAATTTGTTCCTAATTGTATTATATTTTAGATCTAACTTTTGGTGAAAGGAGAATTGAAAATAGTTTAGATCTAGCTAGCTTGAAGTAAAGAGAAGATTATTTACATCTATCATGGTTTAGGGTTTAGCCATTTATAGTCCATTTCTAGTTAATTCAATTCAATTAATTATTCTTGCTACATATAGCTACATACTAATTAATTAATTTAATATTTAATACGAAATTGTTAAATACATACATAGGACTGAAGCTGGATGTACGCTGGGAACCGTGTAAGTGGAGAGTACATTAATGGTGTGTCTACTTTCACAAAAGTTACCGAGGAGAATATATTGAATAAGAGGGTGGAATATATGTACTATCTATACATTGACTGCGAGAATCTGAAGATATTTAAGGACTGAGCGCAGATTGAAGAGCACTTGATTCGAATGGGTTTCAAATAGGGATATGTATATTGTACCAGTCATGGTGAAGAACAAATTACACAAGAAGGTAGTAATAATGACATCGTTGATAAAGTCAATGATATGCCACTAGATGATATTGTCGATTGTGGTTCCGATTCAAATAGGCTGCATGATGATAATCTGGATCAGATGCTTCGCGATGCATAAGGGAACTGTGATGAGAGAGAGTATTTATCATTCCGGAGCTTGATGGAGGACTTAGGGAAACCTTTGTTCACGTACTGCAAGTCAAAGTACACGAGATTGTCACCATACTTGAACTACTGGAATTGAAGACAAGCAACGGTTGGTCCAACAAGAGTTTCATGGTACTGTTATGTCTTTTAACCGACATGCTTATGGAGAGAACGAGTTGCCTAAAACCACCTACAAAACCAAGAAGGTTCTTTGTCCATTGCGAATAGAAGTAGAAAGAATACATGCATGTTCGAATGACTGTACCCTCTACCATAAAGAGTATGCTAACATGCATGTATGTCCGGTATGTAACGCATCCCGATACAGGAGTAAGAATTAATCAAATGGCAGCGAGGGAATAGAGGTGAAAAAAGCAACTCCTACTATGGTAGCATGGTATCTTCTTGTAATTCCTCGTTTGAAGCGGTTTTTTACGAACCCAAAGGAGGCAAAACTACTGCGTTGGCACTCGGAGAAGCGTAAGAAGGATGGAATGCTAAGATACCTTACTGATTCTGCCCAGTGGAGAAACATCGATAGGAGGTTTCTAGACTTCGATGCAGAGTCGAGGAATATAATATTTGAATTGAGTACAGATGGAATGAATTGTTTTAGTAACATGAGCAGCCGACATAGCACTTGGTCCATGACTCTCTGCATCTACAACTTTCCTCTTTGGTTGTATATGAAGTGAAAGTATATTTGCTGTCGATACTTATCTAAGGGCTGAAACAACCTAGAAATGATATTGATGTGTACCTAGTGCCATTGGTGGAAGATCTAAAAATACTGTGGATCGAAGGGGTACAGGTATGGGATACATACAAACGAGAGAACTTCACTTTACGCTCCTTGTTGTTCTGCACTATAAATGATTATCTTTCCTTTGCTAACTTGTCAGGCTAGAGTACAAAAGGGACCAAAGCCTGTAATCACTACTTAGATGATACTGAGAGTGTGTAGCTGAAGCACTCGCGCAGAACCATGTATATGTGTCACCATAGATTCCTTTGGAGGGCTCACACAAGCCGTAGGATGAAGAAACAATTTGACAGAGAGAAAGAAGACAGTTCAACTCAAAGGCATTTAAGAAGAAAAGAGGTCTATGATATGGTTAAGAATTTAGATGTTGTGATCGGAAAGAGGCATAAATCGAGGACCCGTGAGAAGAACATTTGGAAGAAGAGATCAATATTTTGGGATTTACCTTATTGGGAGCACCTACAAGTTCGCCATTGCATCGACATTATGCATGTAGAGAAGAATGTATGTGATAGCTTGATTGGTCTCTTACTGAATATTCGTGACAAAACAAAGGATGGTGCCAACGCATGGCTTGACTTGGTTGATTTGGACATTAGGCCTGAGATAGCACCAACAAAGACCGATAAAGGACGACCTTACCTTTCTCCTGCTTGTTACACTATGTCCAAGGACAAGAGAACTAAACTGAGCCAGTGCTTGTATGGTGTGAAAGTTCTGTCTAGTTACTCTGCAAACATGAAGAAACTTGTTTTGATGGAAGATTTGAAGTTAATTGGCATGAAGTCTCATGATTGCCATGTGCTGATGACAAAGATACTCTCTATTGCAATTAGAAGTATTTTACCGATCAAGATCCGAGAGATAATCATGAGGCTATGTTATTTCTTTAATATAATTTCTCAGAATGTTATCAATCCTGAAGGACTAGATGCTCTAGAGGACGACATGATGACGACTCTTTGTCATCTTGAGATGTATTTCTCTCTATCGTTTTTTATATCATGATCTATCTCATTGTTCACATTCTATGGGAGATAAAAATATGCGAGCCCATATTCCTATGTAGCATGTACCCGTTCGAGTGGTTCATAGGAATTCTCAAGATCTATGTACAGAATCGATCTCAGCCGCAGGGCAGCATCGTCAAAGGTTATGCAACTGAAGAGGTCATTGAGTTCTGTGTCAATTATATGGCTAAGGTGAAACTAATAGGTGTGCCTCGATCTCGCCATGAGGGGAGACTCATGGGTATCAGGACCATCAGAAGGAAAGTAATCCCTCCAAATATGGATGCGTATGCTCAAGCCAATTTCACGGTCTTGCAACACATGACTGAAGTGTACCCATATGTTGACTAGCACAAGGATGTAATTCAGCAATAGAATCTAGAGCAACCAGATGTTTGGAGACAACACAATAATCAGTTTGACCAATGGTTGAAGGAGCAACTCGCTAGGAGCTCATCAAGTGATACATTGGCATAGTTAGCAAAAGAACCAACATTTACAGTTATGACATGGCAAGGATAAGACTTAAATGGGTATACATTCTATACGCAGACTTAGGATGTAAAGAGCACTAAACAGAACAGCGGTATTCGCATAGATGCGTTCAGTACCGATGGGTTGAGGAACTCCTACAATGGGTTCATAGTGAAGATTTGGAAGCTCAACAAAGTGCTTTTCAAGATCCTCTTGTTTTAGTGCCGTTGGATTCATCTTCCACAAGTGAAGGTCGACAAGTATGGTATCACTGCTATGGACCTCAAACGTGTCGGATTTAAAGACGAACCATTTATACTCACTAACCAAGTTGTTCAAGTTTTCTATGTAACCGACCAGGCAAATAAGAAGTGCCATATAGTTCTTCATAAAAAATGAGGATTGTCGGAGTTGAGAATGTAGTGGACGAGAAAGAATACAATCAATTTGATGAATTGCCTCCTTTCAAAAATGGCATAAGGGTCGAGGAAGAACAACGTGACAAAACTAGCTACATATGCGTCGATTATCATGAAGGGCTAATTTTTAAAGGAAATAAGCAAGTGGAATGGTAAATAGAAAATTTATGTGTCATATGTTCTATATTTGCATTTATATATGTATATGAGAATGTGTGATATATATATGTTTGTGTGTGTGTGTGAATTTGCATTTATGTATACGAGAATGAATCATACCATTACTACAAAAAGGGTCATCACGGACGGTTGAAAACCATCATCACAGATGATTTCTAAACTGTCTGAATTTATGTGTCTGTGATAATAGATGGTTATCACAAACAACTCTCAAACCGTCTATGATAATTTATAACATAGATGATTTTTTAATAAAATCATCTGTGATATATCAGATATTATAGATTGTTCTAAACATAGCCGTCTGTGACATCTGACATATCATAGACAGCTAATACTGAAAATTGTCTGTGATATAAAAGATATCACAGAAGGTTTTTAAACGTAGCCGTCTGTGATATCTGACATATCACAAACAGCTAATGCCACAAACTGTCCATGATAAAAAAGATATCACAGATTATTCTTAAACATAGCCGTCTATGATATCTGACATATCACAGATGGCTAATACCACAAACCGTCTATGATATCTTACATATCACAGACGGCTATTATAAAAAAATTGTCTATGATATATCATATATCACAGGCTGTTTGTAGCAATAAACTATCTATGATAGCTATTTTAATACCTAAATTAATTCTATTTTTTTGGCTAGCCTCAGGTAATGCTAGCTATGCCCTCTGAAAACAAGCAAATAGATCACATATATAGCACACGGTAATCATTATATAGATCTCCAAAATGAATTAAACAACTAGATGAAGTACAATTGAATGAATTTTTTAATTAAGCACAATTGAGTGATTACAATTGTATGAAATGTTTGAACATCTATTCATCATTGCCAGGGTAAAACTCTCCATTCTTGTTTATACCCTCCGCCATCAAGAATTCGGAGAGCTATCCTCGAACTTCGGTGAGTTTGTCAAGATCGAATGTACTTTCGTCAAATTCCACGTGCTATCACTAGCAGTGTTAAAGTCATTAGCACATATATATTGATAATCATGAAATATTTATTATTTATTGGCAGGTTGATAAACCTCCGGATCATTCATCTTAGCGTCCATGATTTCTTGCATATGGAGGCAAACGTAGAATCCACATAAGTTGCCCAGTAGCTGCTGGTGGCACTATAAAAATAGAATTACACACGTAGGTATTGTCAGTTCTAGAGGCATTATTATGAAGTGTGATATAGCAAAATTATTGTGTGGTAGCGGGTACCGAAAATTGTGTCCTGTGTTGCAATGTTGCGTTGGATTCCTTGTGTCTTCCTCCCTAGGCAACGTAAGCGCTGAATGACCTACATGATTCCAGTTAGCCTCGGCTATTGCAAATGAAGGGAAGACTACAATAGAGTAATGTGTGAAGGAAATGAGTTTACCTGTCAATTTCTTGATGCACACGGGTGAAGTCGTGGTTGCTCCTAAGTAAGGAATCAAGGTATAATACATTGCTCTACTTTAGTACAATCACAATCAGAATCCAATGAGATCTAGTCATGTGTGTCGCTATAGTAGTTAATCTTAAGTTCATGTTATGTATAAAGTACAAATAAAATATGTATGACAACTAGTGAAGCACTTACCCTTGGTTCAAGAGTACCAGAATGTAGTCCTTGTCATTGTGAGTAAGCAATCTCGTCATTATGTAATCTTGGATGAAGGATGCATTTTCGTTGATGGATTGCTCAGAAACCAAATATGGGTCAAGGAAACCCACCGGTTATTGATGTCGCTGGATTTGTTGGATCATGGATCTATACATAAGCAATGAGTTATGACATTTATCGGTATTACGTGAATGTAGAATTTCATTGTATAGTACACTTACAGTGTCTAGCATCGTAGAAGTGAGGCATCAAGTTTGTTGGGGCTGAATAGTAAGAATAAGTCATCAAAAGTCATGATGAAGTAGCTCGAGTCGTGGAGGAAATGCTCCTTCATGTATCTCATGGTGAATCCACTTTGCCAGTTTGGCTTCTTGTTGGACCTCTGCATATACTAGGTATGCAAAGCCCTGCAAACCAGTCCAAGGCTAGGTAATTGTGAATTGGGGACTAACGACACTCCGAGCTGGTACTTCCAGGATTCGAAAGGCGGCTTACTCTTCTTTGGTTGGGCCTTAGCGCCTCACTTGCAATACATCTCCAGCAGCGTCTCCACAGGAGCTGTTGTAGTGGCCTTTCGAAGTGGAGCTTAAGGTGGAGTCATAGAGAGTTTTGTTTGATAGGCATGGTCGTGTGCAGATTATGGCACGGAAGAGTCCACCATAATGTACCTCTTGGGCCACTAGATGAATGTGTGGACGCCATCCCCTAGTGTCATGATTTCTCTGTTTAGTGGCCTCTCTAGCAGGACAACTCTAAAAATATCATTAATCCTATCCACCAAACCTTCACAAAACTGGTCTCTAGCTAGGCACCATGCACCAATGTCCCTGGCAGGCATGGATACGCTAACCCCCACCCAACGTCAACGAGAATGGAGCTAATAAACCTGACTCTGAGGGTGCACAGCGTGACCTCCTACATAACAATACACGATGAGCTAAGGCGCCTACTAGGTCTATCTATGTAGCATCCTAGAAATATAATTACCTGGATATTGTTGATAGGTATGTGGGTGTCACTATGTTTAGAAAGTGGAGCAGATGCCAACTACTCTGCTATTAAGGGGGACTAAGTACCACAATAATGGGGGTGGCTTACAAGTGGTTGTAAACTTCTGTCAGTTCTTTCCTTAGTGCACCTATCTCTCCTAGAAGTGAGATAGTTATCTCCTCAAGTTTTGTATCAAAGTCCTATTTTATACACTCCTCGCGCTCAGCCTTAGATCTCTTCCTACTTCTATACACCTTGGAGTCGTTTGGGAATCCATGCCTCCAAGATACGTAAACTCCTAGGCCTCGCATGCGACCTAGGTGCTCCTTGTTTCCCAGGGCCGTGGACAGTATATCCATCTCCCTGACTTCTTGGAAGGAGCATTCAGA
Source organism: Dendrocalamus latiflorus (assembly GCA_017311315.1). NCBI lineage: Eukaryota > Viridiplantae > Streptophyta > Magnoliopsida > Poales > Poaceae > Dendrocalamus > Dendrocalamus latiflorus. The sequence continues at coordinate 15,682,418 of CM029611.1, read as the reverse complement.
AGATTTGGTAGTCAATATTTGTTGCAAGAGGCAAACATGCTATTTTAGACCCCGTGAAGTTATGGACCTATTAACAACTAAGTAGTTTAACATATCTTACTAGGCGTTAGGATACTTCCTTATCCGCGGGGTTTTTGAAAGAGGAGACGCTTGAAGACGTGGTTGATGACCTCTCTCTTAACCAGTTTCAGGCACGCTCATTTGTGATCCTGGCAAATGGTGGGGAGAGCTCCAATCAGATTGTGACCTTATCCTCCATCCTCCATTGTAGGATTTTACCCGCGTACCCAATGGTGCCAAGTCTGTTGGGGTGAGTGTTTTGTACCTACAGAGCCTTGTGCGCCACACTTTCCTGTTGAAACTCGGTCATCATCTTAATCCGCACAAAGGCCTCCTATATTTCTGGCGACATGAAAGGATACCTCGTGAAGGGCATACGATCCTTGGTCACATACTGTGTGACAAGCGTGGGATTGAAGGACTTCCACACTTTTTCCATTGCGAGGAGTGCTTGCCATCGCACGAGTCCCTAGACTTCTACTGGGATCACGAACGAGCTTGAAATTTTCGTCCATAGCGCTTTTCTCTCATCTTTTGTCAAAGCTTTCTAGTTTGCTATGGTGATGGGGATCCATTGTCTGAAATGCTGCAGCTACTTTCTTTAGTTGTAGAGGGACCCCATCCGGAGAGACCGCCATGATGGTCATTCGGCCCTCTGGCCTTTCAGATAATCCTCTGCCATGCTTAGTTACCCCAATCTTCGGAGCGTCAGATCCCTTCGGCGACGATGTTGGTGACGATGATGACAGCATCTCTCTTACAAGAAAAAAACTAATTACAGTGAGCTGTGAGCACAAACATTGGCACATGGTTGATCTTACAAGAAATAAGAACATTATTTTGTGTATGTTATTACTACAAGATCTCTTTGTAATACTAACATCCTGAATCACACAGCCCAGGATTTTGTCTGATATGATATGTATTTCTCAACAACTATAAGATGAACATTAAAGCATTGTACACTTAAGCTTGAAAAGGGCTAAAGCAAATTAATTTGCTTCAACCCTTTTGAAGCTCAAGTGTGTAATGCTGTAATGTTCCTCTTGTATAACTACTACTTTGACTTATAGTGTTTTATGCCCTTTTTTACTTAAACCATCGGCCCACACATAGAAGTAAGAAAAGAAGAGTCGGAGGAGAGGAGACAAGAATGTAGTGGAAGCCGAAGGAGAGCATGGACCACCGGGGATGCAGAAGGCCAACCGTGAAGACCACATGAGGGTGATATTTTCTGCGACGACAAGGGACCATCATCCACGTCTTCATCCGCATAAGGACCATACCGAGACCACCCCCAACAAACTTACCAGTTCCAACCTGACACAAGTAGGCACACCTTCCCTCTCACAACCATTTCTCTATTCCTTTTTGGGTTCCACATCAAAAAGACACCAACAAATATGCACAGATGTAACCCACATGAGGTAAAAAGTGGGGATCCATACCTTTGGGAGGAGAGGTGATGGGGAGGAGAGAACTCATGGACACATTGAGGCGATAGGGTTTTGGGATCCATACCATCGGCTGGAGAGGCAATAGAGAGGAGCGGCGGTCGATTCGGCTGGGGCAACAGAGAGGTAGTCGATGTGATGGCAAATCCGGCAAGGGTGATGATGGATCCAGCTGGAGGCGAAGGCGAATTTGGGTTGGGGCAATGACAGATCTAGCTGGAGGCATAGGACAATCTATCCAGGGTGACGATGAATCTAGCTGGGGTGACAATGAGGTTATCGATCTAGCTGGGACGATGGCAGGAAGTTGGATTTAGCTATGCGTCGTGAGGTGAGGAGGTGAAAGGATGTGGTTGAGTGAGTGAGGGCACAAACCCTAGCAGGGCACTTCTTATATGTGGAACTATCACAGACGGTTCTATTAAAGAAACGTTTATGATATTAATATTACAAATAGTTCCATAATAGAACTGTCTATAATATAAATGACATGACAGGTGGGTTTATTATGGAACATCATAGACGGTTCGATTATAGAACAATTTGTGATGTGGTAGAATATCACAAATAGTTTTATTATTGAACCGTCTGTGATGTGCTTTATATCTCAGATTGTTCTATTAGGGAACCGTCTGTGATACGTACATCATAGACGGTTCTATTATGAAACTGCCTGTGAGAGTTTCTTGTAATGCTAGCCCAGCCCTATGAGAAAAGGCAAGCATATACAATCACAGATGTAATTATTTCTTAATTACTAAGTCAATTACAATGGAATAATTTCTTAATTACATGCTGAGTTTCTTGTAATTACATTAGCGTAATTTTCAAATATGTGTTCGCCGTGTGGGATCATTACACTTGGCTATTTCCTTTTAAATAAAGCCCTTCATGATGATCAACAGACATGTTGCTTGCTTCATCGCTTGGTTCTTCATCGTGCCTGATGTTGTCTCTGAATGGAGGCAACTTTTTAAATTGATTGTACTCTTTCTCATCCACGACAATCCTTCTTTTTCCATGAAGAACTATATTACGCTTCTTATTTGCTGGGTTAGTTACATAAAAAACTTGAACAACTTGTCTCGCGAGTACGAATGGTTCATCTTTGTACCCTACGCATTCGAGGTTCACAGTTGTGATGTTGTACTTGTCGACCTTTACACCCTGTGGGAGTTGGATCCAATGGCACCGAAATAGAGAGATCTTGAAAATTATGTAGTTAAGCTCCCAAATCTCCTCTACAAGCCCATAGTAGGAGTTAGGCCTAGTGGTACTGAACTGCTCGTGAAATGCATCTATGCGCATATCTAAGTTCTGGACTATGCACTTTCTATCCTGATCCATTGTATAAAATGTGTACTCATTAATGTCACATCCTTGCCATGTCACAATTGTAAATTTTGGCCCTTTTGCCAACCATTGCAGCATTTCACTTGATGACCTCTCGGTAAATCACACCCTCAACTATTCGTTGAACTGACGGTTGTGCTATCTCATGATCCAAACCTCCAACCGGCCAGGATATCTCATGATCCTTGTGCTCTTCAATATATGGGAACACTTTAATCATGTGTTGCAAGACCATTAAATGGGCTTGAGTGTTCATATCCAGATTGGGAGTTATTGCATTCCTTCCGATGGTCTAGATACCCTGTAGCCTCCACTCGTGACGAGATACAGGCACATCTATCGGTTTGATCTGAGCCATGTAATTGACGTAGAACTCAATGACCTCTTTGGTTGCATAACCTTCAATGATGCTACCCTTTGGCTGAGATCGATTGCGTACATAGGACTTGAGAATTCCCATATACATCTCGAATGGGTACATATAACATAGAAGCACGGGGTTGTATATCTTTAACTCTTTCACAAGGTGGACAATGAGATGGATCATGATATCAAAAAATGATGGAGAAAAATACATCTCAAGATGATATATATAGAGTCGTCACCACCTCTTTCTATAGAGCATGAAGTCCATCAGAATCATTGACCTTCTAAACAATTGCATTAAAAAAAATAATATAGCCTCATGATTGTCATTTGAACCTTGTTCATCAAAATACTACTAATTGCAACAGGAAACAATTGTGTCATTAGCACATGGCAGTCATAAGATTTCATGCCAATTAATTTCAAATATTGCATGGAAACAAGTTTCTTCATGCTAGCGGATTAACCGAACGGAACTTTCACACCATGCAAGCATTGACACGGCTCAATTTTCTCAAACATAGACAAAGTGTAGTAAGCTGGGGAAGGTACGTCCGACCTTTATCGATCTCTATTGGAGCTAACTCAGTCTTGATGTTTATAGCGATTAAGTCACGTCCTGTATTGACACCATCCTTTGTTTTGGCACGGATGTTTAGTAAGAGACCAATCAAACTATCACATACATTCTTCTCTATGTGCATGACATTGATACAATTGTAAACTTCTAAGTGTTCCCAATAAGACAAGTCCCAAAATACTGACCTCTTCTTCTACATGTTCTTCTGATGGGTCATGCACTTACGTCCCTTTCCAAGCACAACATCGATATCCTTGACCATATCGTAGACCTCTTTCCCGTTAAAAGGCCTTTGTGCTGAGTCATCCTGTTTTTCCGTCAAATTATTTCTTCATCTTGTGGTATGAGTGATACTTTGGAAGGAACCTACGGTGATGCATGTACACAATTTGGCATGAGTTGTCTAACCACATACGCTTGGTATAATCTAAGCAGTATGGATAGGCTTTGGTTCCTTTTGTACTCGAACCTGATAGGTTACCAAGGGCAAAAAATCATTAATGTTCCTCCACTTGGCAGAATCAGCAATATGTCTTATCATTCCATGTTTCTTGCGCTCCTCCGAGTGCTAATATAGCAATCTTTCATCCTTTTAGTTTGCAAATAAATGCTTCAAATGGGGAATTATAAGCAGATACCAGAACATCTTAGCAGGAGGTCCTTACTTCACCTCGATGCCCTCACTGCATCGGAGTCATTCTTACGCTTATATCAGGATGCTTTGCATACCGGACAAACATGCTTTTTTGCATACTCTTTTTCGTATAGGATACAATCATTTGGACATACATGTATTCTTTCTACTTCCATTTCTAATAGACAAAGAATCTTCTTGGCTTGGTAGGTAGTTATCGACAACACTTTTTCCTTTGGAAAGATGTTCACTAGAAGACCTACCAACATCGTGAAACTCTTGTTGGACCAACCATTACTTTTCTTCAATTTCACTAGTTCAAGAATAGATGATAATCTTGTGTATTGCGGCTTGCAGCTTAGGAACAAAGGTTTTTCCAAGTCCTCCATCAAGCCCTGAAATTTACCAAACTCTTTCTCACTATAGTTCCCTTCTGCAACATGTAACATCTAATCTAGATTGTTATCATGTGAACTATCCTTATTGAAAGCACAGTCCAAAACCAGCATATCGTCTTCTACCTCGACGATGTTATAATTACCTTCCTGTATAATCTTCTCTTCACCTTGACTTGTCCAACATATATACCCCTTTTTTAAATCCCTTCGAATCAGGTGAGCTTCGATCTACGCTAAGTTGGTAAACGTCATCAGATTATCGTAATCAATGCATGGATAGTATATATATTACATTCCTTTCTTCAATATATCCTGCTCGGCCACTCTTCTAAAAGCAAACACGCCATTAATATACTCTTCACTCACGTAGTTCTCAACGTACATCTAGTTTTGGTCCATCTACACTACACATGTAACAAATTAGTGTCAAATTAGATTATTAATGCTACTATAGCTAGCCAGCCTAATACATACACATAATTAACATTCACCTTATAAATTTTCCATATCTAAATTAAGTAGCCAGCAACGTACTATTCATGAAGTAATGTATATATCAAGCAAGAATATATTGAAGTAAACTAGGAGTAGTAGCCCATTCTTAAGTTAGAGCAAACTACCAATTAAACTAGATCTAAACCTAGCTATCACCTCTCTTTATTACAAGACATATAATTACAAGCAAATACTAATCTCTAATCTCTAAGAAGAAATAGATCTACAAGCTAGATCTGCAAGCGGAATGCTTTCACCAAACTCCCCAAAGCCAGCCGCCTCCTTCAATGCAGCACAATGAAGACAGATCTGTCGGACACCTGCTGGCTAGGCATTTAATAACGTGGAGTATCCCAGAAACATCATTAGCACATATAGTTCTCATTAATAACCATCTATGATAATGAGAGATTTCACAGATGGTTATTATTATGAACTGTCTGTGATAGTTACTTATCACAGATAGTTCATATTAATAACTGTCTTGATAATTACGGTTCTAAATTCATTCTCATATACATAAATGCACATTCAGTAATGACTCAGGAGGAAATATGTATTACTTAGTTGATTTTTACCGGTCAGTAATACTGTTAAGTCGTTGTACCGAGACCGTTGATTTTACAACTACTTAATTTTACATATGGTGCCCAAACAGCATGGCCTATCACTTCTTACAAAAGATAACAAAAAAAGTAAAAACCTAACTACTTGGAAGTTTTTTCTAGTGGTAGAGGTAGCATGCAATCTCCGTCTTCAAAACTTCGTAGGCGACATGGTTGGCATCGGACAGTCCGGGATCATCAGCGAACAAAGCCCGAAATACGTCCACCAGCAGACGCGCTCATTCGAGTGTCTCCCAAACACCCTTCGACTGAATAACTAAGTTGAATTGAGCTCATAGGACCTTTTCCCTTTCTTGAGGGGTCTTGGCAAGGTTGACTCGGATGCCCGTCGCCTTGACTAAGCACTCCAAGCGACGGCTAGCCTCCTGGTGACATACAACGTTGTTGTGGAGGACCACGTCCATGGCGAGATTAGCTCATCGGAAGTGGGAGACCAACTAGAAAATACGGCGGAGGAGGATGTCAAGACGGTGGAAGGCATCCAACTGCTTTGGCAAATTCTCAAACATATGAGGGAGGACACTGTTGGCACAATGTCCTTCCGTAGCATCTGCCAGTGTATGGCCGGCGAGGTGCTTGTCTAGGATAGCTAGGTTGGCCATCAATGTTAGCGACAAGGATGAGTAGGGAGCCATTTATTTGTGCTTGAGAGATAAGAAAGACAAGGAAAGATAGCCGACCGACGAGGTGCTCGTACAGGATATATCAGCAATGTGGGGATTAATCTTTGGTGACAAATGATGATTTTTATACAACAAGGAATACATCTAGCGTGTGAGACGAAAAGATGCATCGGGGAGCCGAAACGATTGAAAGGCACACATCAGGGAGACGAAGCGCGTGCCATTCATGTGTAACATATCACAGATGATTCCAACCACAAGTTATCTGTGATACGTAACTACCATAGACAGTTCATATTAATGACCATCTGTGAACTATCACGTACGGTTCTAATTAAAAATCATTTATGATGTCTGCAATTATCACAGATTGTTCGTATTAATAACTATCATGAACTATCATAGATGGTTATCGTATATGATAGTAGAGTATCACACACGGTGCACGGTCAAGCTTGTAAGACCGTCTATGGTAATTACAACACATACGGTTCCCTATGAACAGTCTGTGATAAAGGCGTCTAGTATAGCTTGTTTTGTAGTAGTGTATATATGTGAATTTGCATTTATGTATGTGGGAATATGTGCATGTATATGTGAATTTGTATTTATGAAAATGTGTCATATGTATGTTGTTTTGCTTTTTTTATATGTATATGAGACTACATCATATATATGTGAGTTTGCCCTGGAACATCACAGATGATTTTAATGTAAATATGTCTGTGATGTCTAATTTTCATAGACGGGTCTAAATTGAAACTGTCTATAATATTTGCTTATTACAGATGGTTGTAATGAAGAATCGTTTGTGATCATTCCAATATATATGTTGCGCTGTAGGGATTGCCCCCACTATACTAATGCTACTTCCCTAGCCCCCACTTTAATGCCGCCACCTCCCCTGAGCCTGTCGCTGCCTTCCCCGACTCCAGTGGCCCTCCTCCCGTGCGCCCGTTGTCCTCCTTCTCCCCTAAGCATGCCCCCTCCCCCAAGCCCGATGCCGCCTCCCCCAAGCCCGTAGCAGACTCCCCAACTCGGACGCCCCTCCTCCCCTGCACTTGGCATCCTCCTCCTCCCCCGAGCACACGGCCTCCTTCAAGCCTGACGCCACCTCCACTGAGCCCGTTGTTGCTTGCCCCAACTCCGACGACCCTCCTCCCAAGCGCCCGACGCCCTCCTCCCCCAAGCAGGCCGCCTCCCTTGAGCCCAATGCCGCCTCCTCCCCCAAGCCCGACACAGTGAGGCCTTTGGTTTCTAGAACAACGCTAAGTGCGTGCCTTGCCCTGGTTCTTCTCAGTGGTTTCGATTACCATCAGTGTTGTGAGTATTCGGGCAGTTCATCCTTTACACATTGCTTGACTATTTTAGATAGCTATTCTGTGATTTATCACTATCTCTGGTTGGAAGAAGTTGCGAAGTGATGCTTGTGTAGTGGCTCAATGCTCAATGTAGAAATTATCTAATACTAAAATTGAATTGATTAATTAGTGTAATTTTGAGCTCTAATTGTACTATATCCTACTGTCCTTTTGGTCCTTGGCATCTTTGTTACTTACAGTCTGGTTTTTGGTTCAACTTGGTAACTTGTACTCAGTAACTTGTTTTCAGTATTAAAGGAATCCTTGCTATTTTTGAGATTCAGTAATCATGCTTTGTCTATACTGATCAAGTTTCTAGAGCTATTAAAGTTCAGTTTTGTGGTCATTCTTTCGTGTTGTTACTCAGTTAACTGGCAGTAAGTAATCTCCTTGTGTGTTGAGACTTTATGGTGAATTGTTTAGTTGAAAACTTTTTAAAGCTCAAAATCTAAAATGTGGTAATCATTTCCAATTTGTGAAGAGTATAGACAAAGTATTGAGAAGGCCAAGAGTGAATCTTAAACAACTCTACAACTACGAACAATAATCATATTAAAACATGAGCTGCTTGTTGGTTTTAATTGTTTTCATGCTCTATGTTTCAAGTCAGTTCAATTCTGCTTACATATTAATTAATTGTTGTTTCAAAATGCTCAAGAATTGGCCCTACATAGTCTTGATTTAGCGTGTGATGTCGTCCTAACAATTATTGTTTCAAAATTCCTAACAATTGTTCTTTCAAAACGATCAAGAATTGGCCCAAGAATTGCTCACTTCTATTATCTTTTGAAGATGTCATCCTCTATTTCTTCACCATCGTCGCCAGATGCATGTGATGCACCGTCCAATGGCCGATTTACCATCATGGATGTCGATACGTCTGAGACCCCTCTCAAATCTTGCTGAGTAGTGTCCACATTCTAGAGAATGGTCAAAATAGTTGCATAAGAACGGATCAAGATCACATTCGAATCATGGAAGAATGTGACCGAAGGTCAAAAAAATCAGCTACTGATGAAAGTTTTTAAATTGTTCGAGATCCTGAAAGAACACCAGGCCTCCGTGCAAAGACATCTGTTGCTAGTGGCATGCAAAGCTTGGAAGAAGTTCAAGAGCATGCTTATCAAGCAATATGTGGAGAAGGATATGACAACCTTCTAGAAGTATCCAATCCTGGAATCGCAATTGCAAGAGTTTGTGATGATGGAGATGACAGATAATTTTAGGAGTGAAAGTGCGGTGTATAGGGCCCTCCAGGCAAAAAACACGCACCCCCATAGACTCAGCCCAGTTTGGTATGTGGGTAAAATCCTGCAATGCAGGGAGAAGGACAAGCAGGCAATCCTGTGGGAGGCCTCCTCGCCATTTGCCAAATCCCTAATGAGCACACCCAAATTGGATAAGAGTGAGGTCATATACTGTGTCGTCGGGGGCCATCTTCTTTGAAAACCCACAGACGAGGAAGTGTCCCACCACCTAGTATGATATTGAACTACCTAGTTTGTAATTACTCCTTAACTTCATAGGAAGTGAATTAAATCGTCAGGCTCTTGCAGAAATGCTGAGTGTAGAATCTTCCCAAGTCTCATTCTAGGCAGTCAGGGAGAGAGATATACTCTCCGTGGCCCTAGGAAACAAGGAGCACTTGGGTCACATGAGAGACTCCTTGGTCTTTATGTTCCTTGGAAACATAGTTTTTGAGAGGACTCCGAAGCATACGAGTGTAGGAAGAGAGCCAAAGCCGAGCGCGAGGCATAGCTACGAGAGGAGATTAAGGCATCCCTTAGAGAGGAGATCGTTGATGCCGTCAGAGATGAGATGCAAAGGTATAGGAAAAATCAGTCGGAAGTCACCTCCGCTCCTATACTAGCCAGCCCCCAACCGTTGGAGTAGCTGCGCGTCCAACCCTAACTTGGAAAGCGATCACAAATTTCCTGTTGATGATATCCTGATAATAATTATTATCTCTAGAATGTTCAATCCATTGATAGGCTTATTGGAGTCACTAATTTTGTAATGTTGTGTAGGTGCCTACGAAGTGCAAGCTCCAAGTGAGATATACCTCTGTTGCCCTGTATGCCGGTTGGGGTTAAGCATGTCCATCTGGTGCTGGGGCCTTGGTGTATGGTGTAAATCTAGCGTTGGGATTCACAAAGTGAATGTGGATGGTGTTTATGCCAATTTGGCATCATCCCACTGTAGATGCCCCCAAATGATGAGGTCGTGACTCTAGGGCAAGCCATTGGGACATTTATCTAGTGGCCCAAAAGGGACATCTACCTGGAGGCTCCTGCATCGGTGCCAAGTCCACAGAAGCTATCTGCACCAGTGCCAATTCCACCAGAGCTATCTACACCGGTGCCTAGTCCACTAGAGCTATCTGCACCGACGCGGTAAGGGTGTGGCGGATCACATGCATCTACATCTCATGCCTAGTCAACTATCATGAAGTCAACCTCTAACAAACGTGGTGGCAAGGGAAAACCAAAGAAGGCCGATGATGATATCCCATACTTGTCGTTGGTTCAGAAATTCGAGCTAGGCGAGTCGTTGTTCGTCATGATAGATTGCCTCCAAACCTTAGGGCTGGCTTGCTAAAGATTGCATGCATGGTACATGGAATAGGCCAACAAACTAAAGGAACAACGGTGCTCGGGTGTCACTGTCAAGTTCAGGCCGCATCATCTTCTGCATGATATTCATTACTGTGTCTTCACGGTGACCTTCGAGGACTTGTTCTTTCTCTTCAACCTTGACACCCTCGACACCTCACTCATTCGATGTTGGACAGTTTAAGTGTGTACAATCATGGTCTACGGTCATGTAATACTGAAATATTACATATAACTCATTGCTTTTGTATATATATAGATACATGGTGACTGAAGCCAAATTAATGAAATCACCGGTAGGTTTCCTCGACCCACACTTGGTCTTCATGCATATCATCAAGGAGAATGCATACTTTATCAAGCATTACATGACGGCGGCATTGGTGGCTTACCGCAGCATGGAATTCATACTTGTGCCATACAACTAGGAGTAAGTGCTGCACTAATAGCTATTCTTGTTGATTTGTACTTTGTAAGCAACACGAACTTAGATTTAATGACCATAGTGATTTACTAGTGTAGGTTTCACTAGATTCTAATTGTAATTATACCAAAACGGAACAAGGTAATATACCTTGATTCCCTAAATAGGACCAAAACCAACTTCGCAGTTGTCTAACAATTAATCGACAGGTAAACACATTTTCTCCATAGATAACTCTATTGTAGTCTTTCCTTAATTCCTTCCCAATGACTAAGGCTAACTTTTTGGAATCACGTAGGCCGTTTGCCAATTACGTTGCTTTTGTACGGAAATCTAAGGGAGAGATCAACACCCGGCGACATGATTTAGATTTCCCTGTATTCGCTAGTACACATTAATTCTATATAACACTTCATAGTAATACCTCTCGAACTAACAAATTCTATTTTTACAGTGCCACTAACAGCCACTTGGCAACACCTGTAGATTCTATGTTTGGCACAACATGAAACTACTCCTCGGTTATGTGAAAACCAAAGATCCTCATGTTTATCAATCTTGCAATAATTATTTCATATTTATTAATTTATATGTATGCATGACATTGATTTTCCTACTAACAGGTTGCAACCATCGACACAACTGCGTTGCAACAAGCCGAGCTCCAACAAATTCGAGGACATTGTGCATACTTCATGATGTTTAGGGTCATAAACAGAGATGGGGAGTTCCACAATGTGGAATGAATTTGATTGGGATAAGATTGAGCTTAATTGTATATGTGTGTATTTGTTTAGGGATAGTTAATTTATTTCTTTTGAGTTAATTGATTTGTGAAATAGATGTTCTTGTTTCTGAAATGAATTTGACTTGGATGTATATATACTTGTTGTGTTTTCGCTTTTTTAAGAGGATATGACTAGCATTTCCTGAGGCTAGCCAACAAACAGAAATAGATTTAGGAATGCAAAAGAATATCACAGACGATTATTAACTTATAACTGAACAAACTATCTGGGATATCACAGACAGTTTCTACTACAAACTATCTGAGATAGTCAACTATCCTAGACAACTATGCATTAATAACCGTCTGTGATAGTGTGTATCATAGCCAGTTCGAAAACCGTCAGTGATAACTTCAAGTCAATACTGACCGATAAACTCAGATGGCTCACAAAACCGTCTGTGATGACATTTTTGAACTATCTGTGATGACCTTTTCTGAAATAGTGAAGGCTCATATGACCTATGTAGGGTGGTGATAGGATTAGTCCCATATTGTTTGTCTGAAGTGAGTTGTAGTAGTATATAATGCTTGTTGGGTCTAAATGTAACACCTTTGACTTAACTTTTTTTACACGAAGCGAGGACGAAAGTATAAGTGGGGTGTTATACATCCGTAGGTACACCCCACAGTAGGTTGGCCTTTGAGCAGATTTTAGACTAGAATGCTACAGATGGTATCGAAATGTCAACCTTCGCTACATGGGTGCGAGTGGGACAGGGGCATAGACATATGGCGCATGACGTGTGTAGACCCAAAGTGGACACATGGCATGGCATATGCGTCGGCACTAGAAGCACAAAAGTGCACCGAGGAGTAGTTCTAGGCATTTACCGTATACGGTGTACTACCAAGGGCATCAACCCTTAAGGGGGTGAATGTAATACTCCTACCTGTTAGTGTGAAGCCTCATGTGGCCTATGTAGAGTAGTGGTAGGATTTGTTGGAATTAATACGGGCTAGGCCCACTTTTAATTCTAATTAATTCCTAGAAATCCCAAAGACCCATGTGCATGTGCTAAAACTGTTTAGTCCCATATGGAGAGTTGAATGGGAGTTACACCACTTTAAAAGGTGGAATGTGGTAACCCCCCCTTGTGGAATTGGAAAGAGCCAATACACGCGCGCGCGCTCGCTCGCCAAGCCACGCCGAGCAGTGTGGTGCGTGCGCGTGCGCGCAGGCGTGTCGGGTGCAGACGCGTTTTTCTTTATCTATTCGAAAATCCAAACACACTAACTCGCAGTAAATGGTATTAACGAATGGCTGGCAGTAACGGTGCAGTTACTAGTAAATTATGGCTGCGGTTACTTTCGAGTAATGGCTGCAGTTACTAGTGACTAATGACTGCAGTTACTCTGGCCTCTTCGTTTTTTTGCTGTTATAAAAAGAACAGAGCACAAATGTGGCTTACAACTCCATACGAGATAGAGAGGACAGTATTCTGGTTCTGGTTTTGTGGTTGTCTCTGGCAATCCCCATCCTGGTGAGGCGCGTGTACGATCGCACCGGGACAGCAGGCCTCCGGAACCTCATCCTCGAAGAATTGCACGAGCGAGGACGAATAAGGTTTTTGGGGAGCGTTCGCGCGACTGCTGACTGCTTCCCCTACGTCTACATCAATTGCACGACTACTACTACAACGCCATGACGAACAACGATCTAGCCAACAACCCCGCTGCTGCCGCTGCTCCTGCTACTCCTTCCACTGTATCTGGGTATGTCTATTATGCACTTATATGTTGGTTAGTATTATTATCTGTTGTTAACTTCAACACTGAGATAGGTATACTACTGTGTGTCCTTCTGGATCTTAGTATGTCTATAGTGTTCCTGTTTACTTACTATGCGAATATGATTAGAGTAATTTTTATGATTTATCTATCAAATTTCTGGATTAAAGTATGTCAAAAAATGCTCATATATTCAATAGGATTATCCCACGTTATTTGTCTAAGGAGTTGTCGTATAATATAATGCTTGTTGGGTCTAAATGTAGCATCTTTGAGTTAACTCTTTTATATAAAACAAGGATAAAAGTGTAAACAGGGGCCTATACATGCGTCGGTTCACCCCATGATAGACTGAGCTTTGAGCAGATTTTAGGACAGGTTGTTACATAAACAAGTGGCACAACATTGGAAAACTTCGAAATAGCTAAGAGTAGTTAAAAGTTTACATAATGCTAGCTTGGACAAAAAAATATATCATGTAGATTCGGTTCTACATCATTGCAGGAGCCGTTTCACAACACAAGGTCATGGGCAATCAACTACACTGCAAAAGAGTCCAAGCAAACTACCACAAGATGGTCAAGAAAAGACACCTGCAAAGGACCTTCCATTCCTCAGGGAGACTGGACTGCATTCCAGCACCGGTCATTTTCGAGTTAGAGCTGATCGGCTCGGAACTTAAACTTGTTTATTAATCTGCTCTATTTTTCTCCATCTACCAAGTATAATTTCTCGATCATACTGTTGAACAAACGTCACCCGAGTTAGTTTCCCGATTTGCGATTTTCTATAATTAGTTGAGCTTCCAATTGTTAACTTAACTGATTAACCTTTTATGATTAAAAAAATGCAAGCGAAGCTGTTTTTTCAGTTATATTTGAGAAGGTTCTATCCGCGAAATCTTTAGGTCAAACTCGACCCAAATTGTTTAAGAAATCTTTAGATCAAACTCGACACAAATTGGTTAAAGATTTGTTTCAAAGAATATAGTTTACCTAAATTATCTCCTAGAATATTGGAAGTACAAATTGGTTGGCGTAGAAACTAACGTAAATCACGCGCGAGGAAAAAGGGAACAGGGGACAGATCGAGATAAAAAAAAACCTACGGCTCCTGAATATTCTGATGATTAATTGGTTTCAACTCAATAGCCTGCTTTAGGCGTCGATTTTGACTAGGCATGCACATCCGCCTTTCAGGAAAATTTGCCCTGAAGCATGCTGTTTTCGGCAGCTACATAAAGTTTTTCTTGAAACATGACATTTTGTAGGATCCGAAACCGCAGTAAGAGTGAATGATTCCTTTAATTTTAAGCTCTTTAGATTATATTTTAAAACTTACACTTTATTAGCTATTGAAAGTTAGGAAGATCACATCAGACACACTATCAAAGAGCTCACACAAGCATGAAAGCAAAATCGAGTTTAAACTCCAGGAACGTTGCTACCGCAGTAGAGAGATTGGTAGTACCGCGGCCAACCGGTCTGACTGCTGTTGAAGGCTAATATGACTGGAAACTGGTAGTACCGCATGCCAAGGGTAGTATGACCACACACCTATTCAGATAATAGAAAATCAGTCCAAGCCTAAATAAAAAAGAGTGCGACTCTTAATATACAAGTTAAAGTGACTTAAGACTTTGCACACCTTGATAAGGATATTAACAACCTAATCCATCCAAGGATTGTATGAATCTTGGCCAAAGTTCCAATATTTCCTTCAAACTAGGGATGTCAATCAGATCCATATTATCTGTTTTATCCGGTATCTGTATCCGAATTATTCGATTCATATTCATTAAGACTCAGAGAGTGTCAATCATATCTTTATCATCTATTTTATCTGACATCAGTATCCGAACTATACGGTTCGTATTCGATCCATTGACACCCCTACTTGAGACAAGTAAAGTTGCATCAAAACCGGACAAAACACACAAACTTGAGTCACGACTTGCTCGTAGGTTAGGAATGGACAAGATAGCTCTTGATAAGTTCCTAAATATCACAGTAAGCTAGAGTACCCAAAGATTCAAGGCCAAAACTCTAGGATCACAATTTCATAAGAAGTGTTCCAAATAAAGCCAAATTAGGCAAACTCTAAGATCTTTCTACAACTAGTCCCTAGATGGAAGGCATATGATCCTTATGAGACATCTCCATTATTTATACGTCTTTGGAACCAGCAAAATCAAGAGAGAAGAAGAGAGGGCAAAAACTTCAACCAAATCAAGTGCAAAACAAACAAGATCAAGAACACACTATGTACGGTGAAGAAAATTTATCTATTGCAACTTGTAGATGAATATTTTACAACCACTCCAACATAGACAATAGAGCTCTCTCCCAAAAGCCTCCCTTCCTAAGGAAACCTCTCTTATAAACCCTAAAGAAAAGATGGGTTGGTTAGCCACATGGCTCCAACCCCTTTCATCTCAAATAGATAAGGCAACTAGCTCACATCTAATCCTAATAGATACTATCTATTAGCACAACCAAAAAACCCATTAACTCCTCCACACACATCAAATTTTACACTCAACACATGATTTATGCATGTTTCTCATAGCACATAAACCCAAACCTGCTAAAGAGCAAACATCCATCCACTTGGCCTTCTTAATAATTCCTTGACATAAACCACTCTCCAAACAACCACCAAGTGCCATGATTTTGGTCTCTTTGCCACTTCCGGTATTTTGGCTTCCCAACCAAAACATCTTTGTAAGTTCAAGTTCCATTAAGTTAGTTTTAGTGATAATGACAAATGCAATTGTGAGACTAATTTGTATATTAACTATGATATTACCTAGTATCATTTGGATGTGATTAATGAAAAATACAGTTGTAAGACTCATTTGTTTATTGATTATGATATTGCTTAGTCTCATTTGGATGAAAAGGTGAAAATTCTAGAAGTATGCATTGGACATCACATTCTTATATCTTATTGCATTTCTCAGATTAAAAATATAGGTTGAATTCCATTAATAGTCTTACTTGAATATGTGAATATATTTTATTATACATTCTTGTATGTGCACATTTAGGTGGAGTTCACTCTATGTTTTGTAATTTCATTAGTATTTATCCATGTTTCCTTTTCAACACATACTACGATCTTTATTTTAAAACCTATCCCTGGAGTATACATAGCTTGTGTAGTTTGTATATACTCATGATTGATTTAAATTCAATCACGTTCAATTGGGTTGTCACAATGTGTTTGTCTTCTTCATTATGTGCTAATGATTGGATGATAAATGACAACCAGATGTATAGCTTTACTAGCAATTAATCTCAAAGATAAACACTCATATTCAAATGATTTAATTTCTTAAGAAGCTTATCCTAGAGTATACAATTATTGTGTACATGATGCATACATGTAAATCATTTTCGATCTCATTATTTGTTGAGATTGTCATGAATTACCAAAAAGAGAAGATTGTAGAATCTAGTCCCTCCATTATGACTAACATTTTTCATGAGTTGGATGAATAGATTAGGTTCCACAAATGAGAATGACTGGGGATGACTTCGTATGTTGAAGATCATCAAGTCAAGATACGAGATGGAAAATGGCTTCATGAGTTGAATTCCATTAAGAAGAGGATGCATCATGAGTTAATGCATGTTCAAGAGGAGATAATCACGAGTTGATCAAGATTCTAAAGAAGAGATGCATCATGTGTTAATGCACATCAAGATTCTGAAAGAGGAGATGATCATGTGTTGATCATCAAATCAAGTAAAGACCCATCATGTGTTAATGGAGTTCAAGTGAAGGATACATCATGGATTGATATATATATCAAGACAAAGACTTGAAGTGAAGATGTGCGTCATCAAGCTTTAAGATGATGCTCAAGGTAAAGGTACGACTAGTTAGGGCTAAGAATGCATTCCTAGTCTTTTACCGGTCTTAGTGTTTGGTTGGAAGACCGGATTGCTAGTATAAGGTTATCGTACTATTAATAGTGGTCTTGCCTAGTAGTTTTAGTCTTATCATATGTTAGTAGCTCAATCTCATTTGCTCAAACTCTCTGTGGTATGATGCTATTATTTACAAATGTATTTTGCAAATAGTTGAGGCTCATGCATTGAATTCTTGTAATATAGGACTATACATTGTGAATATATTTTACAAATATTTGAAGTTCATGTTTCTTACTTCTTATGGTGTGAGGTTTGTATTTGTAAATATGTTTTGCAAATGGTTGAAACTCGTACATAATCCTTGTAGCATGAGACTTAGGTTTGCGAATATGTTTTGCAAACATGTTGAGCCATGTAGCTATACCTTGTGTCATGATTCTAAAAGTGTGTGAATGTGTTTTGCAACTTGTTGGGAATCATGGTTTGATCCTTCTGTGCATGATACTATAATTTGCAAAATTTATTGAAGTATATGCACTTCTCAGAAAAATCAGAACTACCACTATGAGAATTGCGGAACTACCAATGTGTAACGCACGGTACTACCATGTCGGTGGTCGAAGATCAACATCGTTGTAGACTGACATGGTTGAAGACTTGTGTGGTCAAAGACGGGTAGAACCGGCTCTGTTTGAGTGGTCAGACCAACCTACAGTACTACCGACCTATGTTGTATAGTACGTTCGGAGTTGTGGTATGATCGATTTATCCGCGGTATGGTTTTTCTAGAGAGGTATGTTTTTGGGAGGTTTTCTCTCCCAAGAAAATCAGTAGTGTCGCATGTGTGGAGCAGTACTACCGCTGTGCGGTAGTACCAGGCTCTGTGTGGGCGGTACTACCTACAGCAGGCTGTAACAGCTAGTTTTCTAACCGTAATGTGGGGAGCGGTAGTACCGGCCATTTTCTGATGGTACTACCAGATTTCCTATTTTTGTCTCCAACGACTAGTTTGGTTGTGTGGGGTATAAATACCCCCTTATGGTTGGTTGGAGAGAAGGTTACTTGACTCCATTTCATTCCTTTGAGTTAGTGTGAAGTTCTCCTCTCAATTATGCACATGTTGCACGTTGTCATCATTTCATACCAATGATAGACTGGTCGAATCGCTCCAGTTAACCTGGTCATACCCTGGTAACAGGGGAGTTGGTATGACCACTTGTACCATGCCGGTACTACCGCCTCGATAGTACCACTGTTCAAAGCTGATCATACCGCTCTCTAGTAGTACCATGGATCCCATCTGCTACTACCAGACTTGGACACGTCCAAAATGATCCTCTTTGAAAAATAGCTATCGCTAACTATGACCCAATCGCACCGCACTTGTGGTAGTACCGTGGCTACCATGCCGTTACTACTGATAGCACCAGGTCAGTACTAGCACCAACACCAGGTCGGTACTAGCACATGAAGAGCAAGAATGAACACTTGTAAACATTTGAAAACTTAATTCTCAACTTGACACGATTGCCAATTATTCAACACACATAAATCAATGATATTCTCAACATAGTTCTTCAACATCCCCTTGATGAATACATTGGCAATGTCTAAAAAATACAAATGAGAGCACAATCGAGTTGATATTTGAAAAGCAAGAACAATTTGCGAAAGATAGCTCCACTTGGTCAATAAGATAAAAACAAGACTAAAAGTGATGAAGTGAGCATGAAATGAAGTGAAGCAACTAAATAGAGCTAGTTTTTCACAAAAAGCTTCAACTTCACCAAGAAGTAGGAGATCTCACTCTATGTCCATATAAAAGAATAATTATCCTATTTAACCATAGTTATGGTAAGAAGAGATCAATAAGATCAAGAAAAGCTAAAAAGCTCAAATATTCAAAAATCACTTTTAGTTCCTCCTTTCATGAAAATTTTTCGCCCAATTCAAAATCACTTGAAATGAATATTTTGGGGCATATTTCTCTCCCTTAGACAATGAATTCATCAAGATTCAAATTCTTATATATATATATATATATATATATATATATATATATATATATATATATATATATATATATATATATATATATATATATATATATATATATATATATATATATATATATATATATATATATATATATATATATATATATATATATATATATATATATATATATATATATATATATATATATATATAGCTCGTGTATGAAATGAGTGGATCTACCTCCCTCATACCCCTCTTGGAGGGTTTTATACATGAGTTTGGGTAGAATGGGAAATTCCCATCCTATATCTTAATAATTACAAAGGGAAGGGTACATTGGTACATTTCTCTATACTATTAGATATATTACATTTGGGCTAATTGCAAGGCTCTATCATGGAGGGTTGGGTCACCCCTACAACAATATCAATGTGCTAAATGGAACCAGAAGCTATAATTGAATCATTTAGAGTGCTATAAGTTCAATATTGAATTATTTTATTCAAGCACTTGGAATTGAGCATAATGAGCACATTTAGCATTTTTAAACACAATTTGGCCTTATATTACCAAAATAAGTCCTGAACTAGGAGCCATCCATAACTGGCTCCTAAGATTCAATCATTGTTTACAATTTTTGTTTTCTTTACATTTACTTAGCTATGTGCTAGATTTGAAGCCTTTGTTGACTATCCCAAGTGATAAGTTTAAGAGTATAGTCATGGTCATCCGAAACTTCCCCTAAGTTCATGCCTAGTGTAATGGCAAGTTGTCTCATGGGAATGAATTAGTGAAATCAGTTGAGATCATTTTTCATTTTAATTTCTAGTTCAATAATAATGACTTACTCCCGAGTCCATAAGCGATACCCAACCTAAACTGCAAAAGTCTAGGAGAAGTAACTCATACTTCAATAGGGAACTAGCATAGATTAATCTAAAGTTCAATTTAGATGCAAGATTCAACAATCATATTTGGCATGGCATGATCATAAGAGGATCACTAAATCAAAACTAGTTATGAGAGCAACTATTGGCATGCTTTAATTCATGTTTTGCAATACCACTTGTAAATTCAATTTGCTAGCATGGTAAAGGCTAATCTATACATGGAGAGTCATGATAAATCAAGCCAAAACTATCTCAAACCAAGACAAGGAACAATTTCAAGATGGCACATTATACATAAGTAATAGTTAGAGCTCTATAGATAATTAGCTAGTTCTAGTTGTAGAAATTTAAATATGCAATATCTTACAATGAATGCAACAAAGATTCAAACTCCCCTCAAACCATGTAAGAAAAGCAAATAACTTCAAACTCCCTCAAAAAGTAAAATAAGAGGAAACAAAAGGCTAAAAGAATACAATGAGATAAATATCAAACTCAACACAAGAGTAATACTCTACCTTTCTCAATATGGGTTCTAAGGGTAGAGAACCTAAAGCAAGACATAAAGATATCAATTATGAAATTGATACCACTTGCAGAAAAGAAATAAACTAATTGAAGAAATAAAATCTAAGATAAGAAAAAACAACCAATTGGAAGAAAGACTAGGGTCACTAAAGCTCAAACTAAGGAGCTTTACACAAACCAATGAGCGAATTAGCATCACTAGGTAC
This sequence comes from Dendrocalamus latiflorus, assembly GCA_017311315.1. Taxonomy (NCBI): domain Eukaryota; kingdom Viridiplantae; phylum Streptophyta; class Magnoliopsida; order Poales; family Poaceae; genus Dendrocalamus; species Dendrocalamus latiflorus. The sequence continues at coordinate 15,661,414 of CM029611.1, read as the reverse complement.
CCTCATTACTACATACTAGTGACTGAAGAAGCTAGCTCAACCTAAATAAGATAAAAGACTCGAGAAGACCTAAAAGAGAGAGAGAACCCCAGATCCTCAACTACAACCCAAATGGTATGCAAAAATGACAATGGGAATTTAGAATCTAAAAATAGCTCAAGAAATGATACCACTTGCCTTGTGACACTTGATACCACTTGCAGAAATCATCACTTATAAATCCATAATTGATATCACTTGTAGATGACAATGAAGCAAGAGCATGGTGCTATTTCAAAGGTGATAGACATTACTAGAAGTCCAAGTGAGAAAGACCCAAAAAATGGCATCCATAATATCCATGATCTCCTCACCACGTGAATAGTCTATCTTAAGGAGATAAGAGCCGTCGGTGCCTCAATACTAGAGTTAGTGATAAAAGACTTAGAAATCCAGTACTAGGGCACACGACGTGCAGACATAATAGTAAAAGAATCATATGAGGGGTTAGAATGAAATGCATGTGAATACACATGAGCACTACCTAGACCTCTCTTGGTAACTCTCCTAGGTCCACTAGTAAAATACCTATGTTCCCATGTCTAGCAGCCACTTGTGGTCAACCCTTACCCTCATTGTATCCTAAACCTCTGCACTGTTGAGCACTAGCAAAAGAGTCAGAAAAACCATTTACAAATCTAGGATTGGATTTGACACTAGGAACCATGGAAAGTCTATGTCTAGCTCTAGGTGCACTCTGAACTAATAGCACTCCTCTCACGCCCTTCAAGGCTCTCACATGCTTTTTCTGCTCAAGCTTAGCCTTCCTGAAATAGAACTCAACTATATGGCTATCCTTCTTGCAGAAGTTACAATGATATTTGACCTTTTGAGTAATCTTACCTGATAAAGTAGAAGTATCAATAATGCTAGAAGGGTTTTGGGTAAATCTAGCTAACTTGAAAATTGCCTTAATTGACTTAAGTGGTTTTACCTCTATCTTGGAACTATTTAAAGCTATAACAATTTGAGGAGGGTGATTCTTGAAATTCTCAACATGGTTAAACCCTAAACCTCTATGTTTCACACACCTTGGATTGGTCCAATATCATGTTTAGATTTTTCTTGCCACTATAAAATCTCTCCAATGTTTTCTTGAGGTAGTCAATCTCTTTGGCTAGGTTGGCACATGAAGCATACTCAATGTTCTTGGTTGCCCAAGCATATCTCTCTTTGTATGTGGCTAACTCTAGTTTCAAGGCCTCACAAGATACACAAGAAGAATATATAATCCTACCCATCTGCTTCTCAAACTTTACTGTAAAAGCCTCATGCATCTCATCTAAATCATTTCTAGTCTTAGCACAAAATGCAAAAGCAATGGAATCAATGGAATTCTTATATGCAGACAAGGATAAGATTTACTTACTTTTATCCTCAAGTGTCTTTGTTAAGAGCTTCAATTTCATTAGTGAGCTTGGGGTAGTTTTCACAAGATTTAGTTTTAGCAAGATGAAGCAATTCATTCAATTTCTACTCCCTAAACTCACAATGAGAACATGGATATTTGACTAATTAAATTGAAGCAAGGTTTTAGTGGCACTATCTGATTTTAGTTTAAGCAAGGCACAATTAGAACAAGATGAAGCAATATTCTTCAAAGCACCATTGCCTATGCCAACATGATCATCGCTAGATTTTAGTGTCACTAATTCATCCTTAGCATCTTTGAGTTGGCTCATAATAAAAGAATGTGCAATCCTAAGCTTATCTAACTTAGAATGCAAAATAAGGCAAGAATCACAATTTTATCATTAGGAATTAAAGCTCTAAGCCTAACAAGTTCTTTATGCAAGCTATCAATCACACAATCCAGATTCTCAATTTTCTTGCACTTCTTCTCAAGTTCTCTACTATAGTAAATGATTATACATTTCATATCATCGGTAGAAGGGCAATGTCATTCAGAATGTTGAAGATAGAATTGTTGTCGGATGTGTCCTTGAAGTTGGCCTCGGCAGTGTCCTCAAGTGCAATAAAACACGTGCTAGTGAAGTTGTGTTCTCCTTTGTCTTCTTGCCTCTCTGATAAATCCTTATCAGCATCGGTCTCCAAGTCTACATTGCTCATGTTGATGGTCTCAAGAGCGGTAATGACCTGGTTGATGAACTTACAATAGTTGGGCTTCTTCTGTGATTGTGAGCTCAAGAAGACTTGTGCTACTCCTCCTCCTTGTCCTTCAGCTTGGGGCATTTGGCCCGAATGTTATTTGGCTCACCACACTCAAAGCAAAAGAAAGGGTCTTCTCTCTTCCTATTACTCACATTGTGATAAGCTTTTATGAATTTGGTGGGTAAGAGGGCTAAGTCTTTCTCGGGTAGTTTCTCAAGTTTCTCACCACTCAACTCATACAAAGCGAACAAGAAAAAGCCAAAAGAGCCAAGATCCAAAGATCGAGAAGCGCCATTCTTCACAGGGTCAAGCACAAGCCATCGACTCTATTGGGGAGGTGTGAGATGAAGTCGATCTCACGTGTCTTCAATCTCGAGTAACATACGCTCACTCATGATAGTGTTGCAATTGATGGATGTAATCTTCATCCCCAAGCCTTCACATCTAGGGCATGAAGCACTTGGCGTGTATACTCAAACTCAGAATAAGTCAAGCTAATTGCATGAAGGTTGCTGAGAATCTTGGTGAACCTAGCAAACAATTCATCCAAGGATTCACTGGGCTTTTGCTCAAGATTGGAGTACTCTTTCTTAAATTAGTTCTATTTCACTTCCTTGATAGTTGTGGAGCCTCGTGATAATCAGTTGTGGCCCTCTAGATCTCGACAGCAAAAGTCAAGTGAGCTACTCGATAAAACTCAGATCTACCAAACTCCTTAATCAAGAAGTTGCATGCCTTATTGTTTGCCTTCACATCTGCAGTAGTTGCCAGAGTGATATGGGCCATCGGCAGGAACAACATAGTGTCTCTTAACTTTCCCCCAAATGGGTTGCCCTTGGGCCTGAATGTAGGCTGTCATACGAGCCTTCTATTTCCTCAAATATCGGTGGCTTGGTAGAATACCGAATCGATGCCATTTTTCCTAGACTAGTTAATCTATCAAGAATAGCTCTAATACCACTTGTAGGAACCGAGATGGTAATCAGGGGGTGAATGACGCCTTCAGTTTCAACCTTCCCAGATCATATTCCAAAACTTTCACTTTATTAATTATTGGAAGCTAGGTAGTTCAGTTTAGGCCCACCACCAAAGAACTCACACAAGCATGGAAGCAAAACTGAGTTCAAGCTCTAGGGCCGATACTACCGTAGTAGAGAGACTAGTAACACTATGGCCAAGTGGTCTGACCTTTCGTAAGGGCTGATATGAATGGAGATCAATAGTATTGTAGACCAAGGGTGGTATGACTGTACCCCTGTTCAGATAACAGAAAACCAACCCGAGCCTAAATAACAAAAGAGTGCAACTCTAAAAATATAAGTTCAAATGATTTGAGACTTTGCATACACCGTGCTAAGGATATTAGGAATCAAATGATTTGAGACTTTACATACACCTTGCTAAGGATATTAGGAACCTGATTCATTCAATGATCATATGGATCTTGGCCAAACTTTCAACCTTTCCTTGTGACAAGCAAGGTTATATCAAAACTAAACAAACTCACAAACTTGAGTTAAGACTTGCTCATGGGTTAGAGATGACCAAGATGGCTCTAGATAGGTTCCCACATGTCACAACAAGCTAGAGCGCCCAAGATTCAAGCCCAAACCTACCAAGAAGCAAGTTTCCATTCACTTAGCCTCCCCAGTGATTCCTTGACCTAAACCGCTCTCCAAACACCCTCTAAGCGCCGTCGTTTGAGTCTGTTTACTGCTTATGATATTTTGGCTTCTCCGCCAAAACACCTTCACTTTGACCATGGTTCTCACCTCTTTTCCCAAGCCTAATCCATGGTCATCTCCTCCTTTGCAAGCAATCCCCATGCTTACAACGTATAGTTTCACCAATGGCTTATGCATCAGCAAGTCTCTCCGTGTTGGTCCCCCGACCACATCTCACTTACACTGACAACACCATTCGATAAACCGTTGCTTGAACCTTTCTTTTAACATCCTTGTCTTCTCCTATGTTTCGCTTGAGCCCAACCATCCCACCTAGCTTCCTTCACCTTAACTCAGCTAATCTTCGAGCCTAGTCCTAGTCCATACCATCAACCATGATTACTTACAAGCACTCTGCACATTAAAGATCAATAAACTATATTCAGGCACAAGTTCTTTACAACTTGACACACGTTAATCCAAACATGCTTCATGCACCATGAATGCAATGACTTAGACTCCACAACTTAACCCATGACCAATTCTCACATTTATCCAAACCTCTCGGATAATCTCAAAAAGAGCCATTCGGACCGCTCTAGTGAACCCGGTTAAACCCAGTAATAGGGGAGCCGGTATGACCACTCGCACCATGTCGGTACTATCACCCCGGTAGTACAGCCATTCAAAGCTTGGCCACACCGCTCTCTCTTGTAGTACCGCGGATTCCATTTGGTCCTACGGAACAGGACACGTCCAAAATAATCTTCTTTAGAAAATAGCTACCGCTAACTATTACCTGGTCACACCACACATGCGGTAGCACTGCAGCTACCATGCTGGTATTACTACAAGCACTAGGACGGTACTACTGCCAACACCAGGCCAGTACTATCACCTGAAGATTGACAGGAAGAATGAAAACTTGCAAATCTTCGCAAACTCAAATCTTAACTCGACACGATTGCCAATTGTTCAATACATATGAACCGAGAATATTCTCAACATGGTTCTTCATATTTCTTTGTTTTATATCAGATTTTTTTACTTCTTCAAGTGATTCTACAGTCAACAATGAGCAAATTCCTATAGAAGGGACGAAATTCAGATGATAGGGTGTCAACAGCAAATAGCTCAGCTAAGAGAGGAATGTTGGTTCCTAGGATTGGGTTAATTTAACGTTTACGAGTTGTGAATGTTTTTCAAGGTTTCTGTTTGAGTTGATCAACTCCAGTTATCTAGTTTAACACACATTACAAAAACTTGTCATTTTTTTCGGACGACATGCATGCACTCAATGTCAAAAGGCCTCATATATATATATATATATATATATATATATATATATATATATATATATATATATATATATATATATATATATATATTGCTAAAGTCATTGTTGCTTGACCAAATGGGAGGCCTAAACATCTAGAACACCTTTACTTTCTAGAAGATCGACATGGCATTTTGTCACGTAGAAATTGGGCTCCTCGCCAACTAAATTTCTCCAACAAATGAATATTCTATAGATGCTCTTCCTACTACCCTCCTAAATGAAATGGTCAACATCTATCTTGCACATTATTTCTCGTGAGCACGTAACATGCACATGGATTTGTCAAATTTGTCCAACGGCCAACACACGTCTGTTTCAAGAGACATTTGGCTATCAATTAGATTGCTAGCTAGTCCTTGAATTCTTTGGCAATATAATATTGCAGCTCCTAGGCCCATCCAAATATCTTAATTTGTTTTGTAGAGAGAAAAAAATTATACATAGATCGGTAGTTTTCTTCCCCTTGTTACTCCAAATTAAAGCACGCATATATAATTAACTACACGTAGTTTGTGATCTCCAGGTACGTCTTCTAGAAGCTAATTTCTTCTCTGTTACGAATACGAATAACGGCACACGCTCTGTGGTGAAGTTCAAGTGGGTTTGTTGTAGAGTTGGAGCTGTAGATTTTTATTGCTCCGTGCATTTCGTACCAAATATCTGATCGACGTGTAACCTTGTCAGAACTCTCGATCACAAGCAACAAATTCGTGAAGAAATTCGATGGAAAATGTTTGGCGCGTTTCCAAATTGGACACGGAAAAAACGAGTAGTGATGTGGACTAGCAATGCAGAGATCTAGCCATGAGAATAATCGAAACAAACGGTATGACCTCTGTTTTTTTTAAAGTTAAAATAAACAAGGTTATTTTTTAAAACGAATTTTTAAATAGTTTTCTGAGTTAGAAATCGTATGTATCGTCCACGTCAATATCTTCATAATTTATCATTATAAAAAATACAGATAAAAATCATTAGCCACACACGTCCGCAATCCTGTGTCATGTCCTCGGACAGAAACTTGGAGGCAAACTACGCGGCCCATCAACATGCTAACGGCTGATGCCACGGATTAGTTATTCTTCATTTTGTTTTGGAAAACACTGAATTAAAAAGCGAGTACGAGTTTTTTTTACTGAACCTTATGACTTTTGATTGTGGTTGTGACTTTTAGGTTGTTCGTGCGAAAGATTATAATGTAACAGAAAATCACATGCAGTTTTTGTCGATATAAATGAAGTCGGTATAGTATATACTACAATTAATTAGTAAGCTCTATCTTAAAAAGATACTTCATTTAAAAGCTAGTTACTGTAGAAAAAATAAAAAGCAGCTTTTAGATGCATCATCCATACGGTTAGTGATAACAACATTTGGTTTGTGCAAAGCCACGCAGCCCTGGGCAATGGTAGTTTGTTGAGCATTTCAAAAAGAAAAAAGGAACTCCACAGCGGCAGTTATCTAAATTAAAATCCGTTGTACTTTTGATGTACAAATCGGACGAACCTCGCAGTCTGATGTGACGTCTACCTGCACACATATTAATTTTCATCTTTTGATGTATTAAACTTGCAGCAAATTGCTGATTTATTACTATCTGATTCTTTGCCAGTAACTTGGACGTCGTTGATAGGGGTGGAAAACGATAATAAATAATTTTTTATCTGATATTCGTATCTGAGAAAATATGAATGTGGTAAGCAAAATCTGTATTCAAAAATATTCGTATTTGTATTCGAGAATATTCGTATCCGTATTTGAGAATATTCGTATTCGCATTCGTATTGGAGAATATTCGTATTCGAGACTATTCTATTCATATTCGATCCGTTTCTAGAACTCATGAAGAATCTGTACAATTTTTGTTATTCAAAATTTGAATTTAGGCAGTTTAAAATCGGTAACCGATCAAAAACCGGTGAAAAATTGGCAAAACCGCTAGGAATCCATTTTATCCGATATTCGTATCCGAGAAAATCCTTATTCGAAAATATTTGTATTCATATTTGAGAATATCCGTATCCGTATTTGAGAATATTCGAATTCGTATTTGTATTTGTTTTAAAAATATGAATTCGTATTTGTATTTGAGAATATTCGACTGTATCCGACCCGTTTCCACCCCTAGTGGTTGGCTCGTTGCTCTAACATATCGATAGGTAGTATTCACCTAACGCCCTTGCTGGCTAGCTAGATATACTGAATACACACCATATGGCGGACCCTATGGTATCATTGTTCATTATTTGCCCTGTATCATAATTACTATATATCATACTTCCTATATACCATATTTCCTAAGGTGAAAACGGATTCGGATATTGCTCAGATATCCGGTTACAGAATCTGGATATGTCGGATCTAGATACCTAATATCTGGATCCGAATACAAAACAGATATGGATGCGTCGAATCCAGATACCTAATATTCGGATACGGATGTGGATCTGGTATGGGTCGTCTCGGATTCGGATCCGGATATCCAAATTAAACAGATATAATAGCAGCAACTTACCGATATGTATCTTTTGCATTTGACTCCAAATTGGGCATATTATATATGCATCTCGATCATCTCGATGAGCATGTCATCATGGTGGGCTTTAATTTGGCATTTCATATTCTTTATTTTGACATATCCCCCAATAAAGGTTTTTGCATGCTCTTTTTAGTTATATATGATATGTTTATAACCAATTTATTTGCAATATATCTAGAATTATTTAGGATTTACAACAAAAATGGTAGCAATGATCAATGATTATGTGATAAACTAGAGGAAATGGGGCATAAATATTACTATAAAATTGATATTGATTTGTTAAACTTCATTACGTCATAGGATATGAAGCTGTTCTCAAAAGCTGCATTATACAAATACGTGAGATGAATGATTTGTTTGTTGCTATTAACATTTAATGCACAGTTACATGTTAGAGTTACTGAGTCAGTATTTATCAATTTAAAATATTAAAATAATTCAATAGCATGTTTTAAATAGAAGAGGCCACGAATAATTATTAAAATCTGAAAAATAGTCTAATCCGATCCAATTCTGAGTATAATCCGATCCAAATTCGTATCCAATATTTGTCTGATCTATATTTGTATCCGATATTTATCCGATTTATATTTGAATCCAAAAAATATATAAATATAAATATAATTTAAATACTTTCTGATCCGTTTTCACCTCTAATATTTCCTATACGATGACGCTCTCATACCATTTATAATAGTACAAGTAAACTCTAAGCAGTTTACTGGTGTTTAGCTTTTAGAGGGCGTGTCAAGTGCTGCTGGGGTGTTGTCCTTTGGCTGGATCGTCGAGAACTAATTGGCTTATCAAACCCCACTGCGTGAGTTTTGGTATGTATGTACATACTCCTCCTTTTGATATATTAGAAGTGGAAGTATGTATTCTCGGTAAATATAAAAAAGGCTTCTTTAAATGTACTTTAATAATAATTATAAGATACTTTAAAGTGAGTTTAATAAAAAATTTCATTAAAATCCATTTTTTATAGCATAATTAGGTATATACTTCTTTTATGTATGGAAAAGGGTATATAACAAAAATAAAAGGCTCCAATAAAAATTTTTCAACAAAATCATATTGAAGTATCTTATAATCGGTATTTAAGTATGCCAAAAGTGATAAATAAGTATAATATATTTGTTTAAGTGATATATATTAAAAGTGGGAGTATGTATTCTCAGGAGTACGAAAAAGGCTTCCTCCTTTATTTTTGCTATATATCCTTTTCCATACATAAAAAAATGTATATGCAAATTATGTTATAAAAGTAGATTTTAATGAAATTTTTCGTGGAACTCACTTTGGAGTATATTATAATTATTAGATAAAGAGGTATAACAAAGACATTAAATCAGTTTATGAGAATTAGGAATACATACTGCCAGGAGTATAGAACTATTTTCCTCTATATATATATATATATATATATATATATATATATATATATATATATATATATATATATATATATATATATATATATATATATATATATATATATATATATATATACTCCTTAAAAATGTGAGTTGGTGGTTGTCGATGCGTTCTCCATCCTCTCTTCTTAGCCGTACAATCTAAACACAGGAATCTTAACCATCTATATCCCCTCTCTCTTGCGCAAACTTCGACCACATCTGGTTTCGACCACGTCCGACTTCGACCTTGTTCGGCTTCAACTTCGACCATGGTAGGTAATTATAGATTGTGACCTCGAATAGTGAATTGGTCGTAAGCAACTTTTAATCGGGCATAGGCAATAGTGAAAACAGTAGTAGCTACAATACTTTTTATGGTCGTAGCTACGGTATCGTGTCGATACTCGACAGTTGAAGACTTTTCTAGTTGATACTTGGTACTCGTAAACTTTGCAGTTTGCTATCATTATCTTAGGCTACAAAGTCTGTTATCATTATCTTAGGCTTTTCGATTGGTTATCATAGACCTCACGATCAGTAGTCGAAGGCTTTGTGATCGGTTGCCGTGGGCTTCACGATTGGTGCTTCAACTCTTGTTATCTTTGAGTACTTCGAATACTCATGTTAGGCCAGTAGTATGACTGGCTGATGCATGGTGGTTGGTTATCAGTGAACAGTACATGAAGGATTCGATACTCGAAAGATGAAAGTACTCGGTGGTCACATGGTCATGCTACTCGGTGGTCAAAAGGACTTGGTACTCGGTAGTCAGTACTCGATGATTATGTGGTCAATAGCGATGCTTGTTATTCCCGAGTGATCTGAGTGATGATATTTTCTTAGTACTTGTGTTCGAGTACTCGATAAGCTAGCGACTGGTCTTGCATAGCAGTTGTAATCTGTCGTAATGAGTGATTTGAAGTTGGTGATTTCTAGAGAGTATGGAAATTGTGGTCATGGATGACCTAGTTGGTGTTCGTGGTTGGTTTGGTTCTTGTCTATGGATAGACGAGGGTGAGTTATACATGTGTGTGCTGATGACAGTCAAGTTGTGAAGAACTTGTGCCGGTGGAAAACATTCCTTTGCTTTGATGTGTAGGATGGCATGGAGATGACCATGATCGGTGACGAGGAGAACTGGGAATAGGATAGGGAACTCTAAGGTTCAAGCGGTCGAGAATGTCACGCGAGGTGATTGGGCTTACACTGGAGTATGTAGAGATCAAATGTAATAATTCGTGGAGAAGCTGTGGTGTAGGATCAAGGATACCGATTAGAGGGGGGGGTGAATAGGAGGTTTTTAAAATTTTCTTTTCTTCTAAATAATTTTCTACAATTTCAATATAGCAAGAATGTAAAGCAGTTAAGCCTACACAATTCTAGTCAAGAGAGAAACAATACTAGCTCTATATCAAGCAAATGATCACAATAATGCTAACAAATAAGAGCTAGAAGAAAATAAGAGAGAGATGTACACAACCGATGTTTTACCGTGGTGTTCGGAAACTTGCCGGTTTCCCCTAATCCACGTTGAGATTAGCTCAAACAAATCGAGCCGGCTCCACAAATTAAGCCGAAACACCTCGAGTCCACTAGAGGTAGCTCTTACCCGCTCCGGGTAGGTGAGCTCCAACCTTCACACGAACGACGGGTCTTCTCACAAACTCCTTTGAGAAAATCACCGATCCAACTCCGCCCAATCATCTAGGTGCACGGCAAGCACCAAGAGTAATAAACCAGGGCTTCACTTGAATGCAAACAAGTGCCAAGGATCAAACTAACGAATGCTATGCACTTTTTGCTCAACCACCTCAAAATGAATGCTCGAGAGAGAAAAGAGGTGTGGAATGAATGCTCTATGCTCAAGAAATGTTCAATGAGTCTCTTCTTTCTGTCCTTGAGCAGTGGTATGGGTATTTATACCCCTTACCAACCAAAACTAGCCGTTTGGAACAAATTCCAAAAAATTCAGGGCAAGCGGAATTACCGCCGGCCAAAGGCCGGTAGTTCCGCTCCACCTTTGATGCGGTAGAACAGCTATGTCAGAGGCTCTGCAGTAGCCGTTGGAAAGTCGGCGCGGTACTACCGCCGTTATAAAATCCGGTACTATTGCTCTACAGTAGTTCCGTGAAGTCGGCGTGGTATTACCGCTTGGGCTGGACCCCAACTTGGCGCTCTCTGGAAAAAAAAGGCTCCGCTCTATCTTCGGAGCTTCCGGGCTCCGGAAGTACCGCTCCATACAGCGGAACTACCGCTTCCAGCGGTAGTTCCGGTGTTAAAATCGCCAGTACTTTCGTTCCCACGAAATATCAAACCTCACTTGGAAGGTGCTCTCTGGAAAAAAGGCTCCGCTCGGACTTCGTAGATTCCGGTCGCCGGTAGTACCGATTTTGCCTGCGGAACTTCCGCTCTGCGGTAGTTCTGACGTTGAAAACTACGATACTACCACTTTTCCAGACAGAGCATAGATTGGCTTTTAAAACAAAATTTTAAAGTATGCATGATTCTAGTTTGATCCCAATGGCACATAAATTTTGCTATCAAGCTACTTGCCATGATCCCTCTTTATGATACGTTTATTTAGCCTATAATCCGGTCTACCACATTTTCTCCTAAGACCGGTAAAAGCAAAAAAAAAAAGGGATCTTATTCTAAGTATACCTTTGTCTTGAGCCATTTTTGGTCTTCACATTGATCCTTAGCTTGCATCTTGTCAACCACTTATGGACTTAACCTTTAAATACTCATTAAACACGTTAGTCTCATATTCACATAAATTCATTAATTACCAAAACCATTTTTAGGGGCCTAGATGCTTACATGTGAGCGGTGCGGTCCAGGAGGCTTCGAGACAGAAGGTGATAGTGCGTGATGAAGATATAGGAGGTGCTCTCCTGGAAGCTTCATCACGTGTTGGGTTAGGAGTTGTGGATGGTGTCCATAACTGAGAAGATTGAGAGTTTAAATAAAACCTATGTTCGGAACGGTAATATCTAACGACGAATGTAGTAAATTCGTTAGTACGGTAAATGCAATTTCATTTGGTAGTAAATTTGGTATATATCTGGTCGAAAATATGATGTCCATTTTTACTACCACCATTACATAGTTGTGGCATCAGCAGGGGAGACGACGGCGATGTAATGGCGGCAAAACCACATGACACGGGTGATGGTGATCAACTACTACAGATCGGTGGGCTACTACACTCGCGTGTTGATGACTTCGTGCCATTTTATTGTTGATTACGTGCAATGCCGCTGTGTTGCACGGTGGAAGACAGTGGTGGTGACCAAATTAGTTTTACCGATGGTTGCTTGGGATCGTGTGGCGCGTGGGAGCCTTGGGAACGTGTCATTTTACGGTCGGGTCGTGCGGCTCTGGTTATGGCCATAATTTTAAATGTGTGAATTCAACAAAAAATTCTGGTATATATTTTAAAATTTTCAGTTTTATGGTATATGACCATCTATAACAATTTAAATGAAATGTGTACCTTTGAAAAATATACTTGAATTCAATGATTTTGAACAAATTTAGATAACATGCTTTATTGATTCTTATAGAAAATCAGCACATATCTACAATCAAGCTATTATTAAAAGGCAACTGTAGTTCGAATTTCAGTTCAAGTTCGTTAGTGTACCCATATATATATGTGTGTGTCTATATTAAATGGGGGCACCAAGGTGTCTGGGCACCAGGCCTCCTTATCTTTGAATTGCTTTTAGATGCGTGCAAGTGCAATGATATATAATATATCAGGATGGAAATGCTTAATCATGGATGCAAAGTCTCAATCATGAATGGGAAGTCTTAATCATAGATGGAAGGTTTCAATCATGGAGTCTGGGCACCATAGTGTCCCTGTTATATATATATATATATATATATATATATATATATATATATATATATATATATATATATATATATATATATATATATATATATATATATATATATATATAGGACGAGTGTTTCATGCACCATGGTGCCTAGGCACCAATATCAATACCCGTTGATTTGCTTCGAGATTCGCAACGTTTGATGTGGGTATCTTCATATACCCATAAAAAAGTATATTTGAGATGTCAAACTCCGAAAAAATTTAAATTCAACTTCAGTTTAATTAGTTTGAACTATTTTTATGGTATATACTCACTGTAGTTTTATTGAACTCAAAAGTAGTTCAAACTAATTTGAACTGAGTTCAAAACTTACTTACCATAAATATATCAAGAGTATAAAATATTTTCATACCCAAACTCAAAAAAATTATCAATCATACACGTGTATCGGATGTTGGTGCCTAGGCACCATGGTGCCTTATGTAATTTTCCTCTATATATATATATATATATATATATATATATATATATATATATATATATATATATATATATATATATATATATATATATATTAAATAACAGGGGTACCATGGTGTCTGGGTACCAAGCCTCTCTGCCTTTGGATTGCTTTTAGATGTGTGCTAGCGTGATTTAGACTTTCCATCCATGATTGATTTAGCATGCATGATGTATTATATACCATTGCACTAGCACGCATCTAAAAACAATCCAAAGGCAGGGAGGCTTGGTGCCCAGACACCATGGTACTCCATTTCAGCGTCATATATATATATATATATATATATATATATATATATATATATATATATATATATGGAACATATCTAGTGCTAATGCACTATTCAGTGCTAACATGCTAATGTGAATATTGGCCGTCGGATCTGGATTAAACAGCTAAGATTCATGAGGGTGGGAGCACCCAACTACTTAATCTTTTTGCACTTAACCCCCGCTGTGAATGTTTTTCCAAATTAGCCCCCACCTCCCTTCTCCCCGCGCCTCCCTCTCCAGATGCGAATGGATTAGGGTTAGGCGACAGGGCCACTGCCTACCTCAACCGCCAGCGTGAACCGCCTCCCCTGGCGCCGCCCCCTCCTCCGGCCTCCACCGGCGCCGCCCCCTCCCCCGGCCTCCACCACCACGCCACCCTCTCGCCCCCGCACCGCCGCCGCCCTCTTCTGGGTTTGGGTGACGGCGCCGCTCCCCTCCCCGGCCCCTGGCGCCCTCCGGCCTCCTCCTCGAGCATCGAGGCCCTCCGACCCAGCCTCCTCCCCGCGCCGTTTCTCCTTCGGGTCGGCGGGTTCCTCTCCCGGGCGATAATCCGGCGACGTCTCCGGTCTCCCCCTGCGTGCGCCGTCGTCCCGGCCTCCTCCCCGAGCTTCTTCCCCAAGCGCCGCCGCCCTCCGACCCGCCGCCTTCCCCTCAATTTTTTCCGAAACCCGCGCCGTTTCGCCTTCGAGTCGGCGGGTTCCTCTCCCGGGCGATCATCCGGCGACGTCTCCGGTCTCCCCCTGCGCACGCCGTCGTCCCGGCCTCCTCCCCGAGCTTCTTCCCCAAGCGCCGCCGCTCTCCAACCCGGTCTCCGAGCTGGCCGTATGCTCTTTTGAATGTGTGTGTGTGTGTGTGTCACTCCAATTTTTGTGGTGGAACTGAGATTCTGAATGTTTCTGTATGACCTGTTGAATGAATTTGCGACTGAGCTCGAATGGCAACCTGTTGAATGAATTTGCGATTGACTATTGAATGAATGTTGTGGTGTGTGCAGAACCTGTGTAAAGTGCTTGTGGAGATGCAGCAGCAACAGAGGCAAATATGCCAGTCTACAGCAATCTTTGAATTTATTCAACTTGTTTGTGAATTGGCAAATGTTCAACCTGTGTGTGAATTCCATCTGAACTGTGTGTGAGAAACCTGTGCAGGCAAATGTTGTGGTGTGCAGAACCTCTAGTGTATATTGGCAAATTCAAATGGTCCTGTGGAGATGCCAGTTTGTTGTTTACTAGAACACCAGCGTTGATAATGGAACACCTGTGTGTGAATTCCATCTGAACTGTGTGTGAGAAACCTGTGCAGGCAAATGTTGTGGTGTGCAGAACCTCTAGTGTATATTGGCAAATTCAAATGGTCCTGTGGAGATGCCAGTTTGTTGTTTACTAGAACACCAGCGTTGATAATGGAACACCTGTGTGTGAATTCCATCTGAACTGTGTGTGAGAAACCTGTGCAGGCAAATGTTGTGTGCAGAACCTCTAGTGTATATTGGCAAATTCAAATGGTCCTGTGGAGATGCCAGTTTGTTGTTTACTAGAACACCAGCGTTGATAATGGAATAGCGGCGGTGTGGGGGCGAGAGGGTGGCGTGGTGGTGGAGGACGGGGGAGGCGGTTCACGCCGGCGGTTGAGGTAGGCGGCGGCCCTGTCGCCTAACCCTAATCCATTCGCGTCTGGAGAGGGAGGCGCGGGGAGAAGGGAGGCGGGGGCTAATTTGGAAAAACATTCACAGCGGGGGGTTAAGTGCAAAAAAGATTAAGTAGATTGGGTGCTCCCACCCTCATGAATCTTAACTGTTTAATCCAGATCTGACGGCCAATATTCACATTAGCATGTTAGCACTGAATAGTGCATTAGCACTAGATATGCTCCCATATATATATATATATATATATATATATATATATATATATATATATATATATATATATATATACATACATATATATATATACATATATATATATATATACATACATATATATATATACATATATATATATATATATACATATATATATATATATATACATATATATATATATATATACATATATATATATATATATATATATATATATATATATATATATATATATATATATATATATATATATATATATATGCTAAAAGGCTTTTTGGTGCTAAAATGGTATAACTTACCAGAGCCATCCGATCTAGTTCGTACGGCTCAGATCGAGAAAGGTGGGATCCTCCAACTCACTTACACAGTTTTTCAGAAAACTCCCCGCGTGGAGGAATTATTTCGCGAATAAGCCCTCAGCCATTAGGGGTGCAAATAGGTTGGGTTAATCCGGACCGATCCGGTACCGAATCTAGTCGGTACCGGATTCGGGAAGGGAATTTGGTATCCGGTCGGATTCGGATAATTCATGTCGGATTCGGATTTGGATTCGGGAGAGTTATTATCCGACCGAATAGTATCGGTATTCGGATACCGGATAATTATCCGGTCGGATATTCGGTGGGATATCTGGTAAGAGCTAAGAATTCACCTTTTATTTTGCTAGTATTTGTTTTTTTGTCATGTTGGTTGGTTGAGCTGTGCAGTGTATAGAAAGTTTTCCTGGATCGTGTAAGCTTAAGTTTTCTAAAAGGAATATGACATTCAGTTGTGGCAACTATAAATATACAAATACTAAAATAGTGTTTTATTTCTAATTCTGCTGCTTGTGCAATTGAAATCCTAAATTTGCTCATTAAGATCGCTCTTCCTAGGTAATGGAATGAAAAACACGTAATCAGAGTATTGTTAAACGATGAACTTTGGCATGCTTCAGTAAATGAACAGGTAAATTTGTCAAAAGTCTATTATCCCTAATTGTCTACTGTCTCTACCTTAATTTAGTAAAATCTTTAGCTTAGAAAAAGAAAATGTTGTCCGTTAAGAATCAAGATTCATCTTGAAACGCCACACCTCAATGGGCAATTTTGAAGGAAACGCCACACTATCTTCGGCTGATGAATTATAATCACTATTATGTACTTATGTCTAACAGTTTAAGGCTTGAAATGATGGTGGTATGGTTTAACATATGTTCCTTTCCGTATGCACGTACTATCCGTCTACATATCCGTTTTCGATCCGAAACCGTCAAGTATCCCTTCCGGCGGCACCGTATTCGAAATTCCGAATACTCCGAATTCGTATTCGTATCCGGTTTTACCGTATCTGACCCCGAATCCGAGAAAAATATGAGTTAGGATACAGTATATACAATATCCATCCGAATCCAACCTGATTGCACCCCTATCAGCCATTCGTCTCCCTCCCTCAATTTCTTCCCCAATCCCCCTACTGTCGCCTCCATCCCCGGCGCCGGCCTCCCTTGCCTCCCCTGGCTCACTCCCCGGCTTCTGTAACGGCGACGTGTTGCTCGTCACACAACGCTGTGGATTAGCTGAAGTCTGTAAGCCGGAGTGGGCGGCGCAGCGCCTGGGGCTTGGCGACAAGGTGACGAACCTCGGCGGCCACTCGCTTTTCTTGGGCCGGGGCGATGCGTTCGCCCTACGCGCCGATGACTTCACATGGATCAAAAGAAACTGCGTCTTTTTTGTGCCGCACGATAGACCCGCGCGAGACCACTGGGCGATTGTGGGGGTGATCGGTTCGGCTGAAAAGCTCATGGCTTATGGCTGAAAACACTGTAGCTGGCTGAAAAAAGCACTGTAGCTGACAGAGGCTTATTTAGCATAATTAAATTTTAAAAAATTTAAAAATAAAAAAATTATGTTAGCCCATTACGTATAATACAAACAAATACGGGAAAAAAAGAACCAGCAAAAAAGCTCAACAAAAAGCCAAAAAATTCAGAAAAAGACGAAACTTATGAATAGTAACAAATAAGCCGCAACCAGCTTATGGAAGCCATATTGATTGCTCCCACATGTGTTTGATCTGGAGTCCAATGTTGCGGAACGAATCCCATATCCACAACAGTACTGGGACGATGGGAGCTATTGGTGGTCATATTCTTGTATTTGTCTTAAGAGGTCTTTGTTCAAGAGGTCATATTCCTGCGTAAGTGTCAAATTTTTTGTACGGATAACCCATTTTTTATTCGAAAATACAGAAATATACCCGCGACAAAATTTTTTTACACAAATAGGCTCGCGTCGCCAAACCATTGGGCGATTTACTCTTGCCGCCCCACCAACAAGCGACTTATAACGAATCTGATAACCGTTGGGCGATTAAATGTAATCGCCTCCCCGTTAAGCGATTCAATTGAATCGCCCCCCCGTTCGGCGACATAAAGAGAGTCGCCCAACGGGGGGGGGGGGGGGGGGGGCGACTGCATGTGACTACAGCCCGACGGCCAAGCCCTCTTTTCTTCCCCACGCCTGCTCGCCAATCTACCTCTAGGCGACTGCATGGTGATCCCGTCTTTCGGTTTTGTGAATTTTGTAATTTGAAACTCGTAAAAAATGTGGTATAGTCACATATACTGTTAAGTCACACAAGAACTGGTATTTAATATTTGTCACATTACTTGATATAGGAATAATTTTCTATACGAAAAGAAGAGATAATAGCATTGTTTGAATTTAAACGAACTTTATAATATAACGCAGTAACATGCCGCGTATTTATCCATTACATGCATGACATACACCCCTCACTCCCCACCCTAAGGTGCTCCGTCACCGCGCCCGCGTCCTGCCATACGGCCCCGCTTGGCCGTCCTCTGGTGCAACGGATTACGAGGCGGGTGACGAGGGTCCGAAAAAGTAAAACGATCAGGTGGGTTTCGCACCCGCGGCTGCGCCGGTGGAGTCAGCTGCACCTCTGGCTGTGTGGCCTCCGGTGCACCGGGGAGGCCACTGCGGCCGATCCCCAGCTGATCTGGACGGCCTCGCCGTCCGCAATCGTCCTCGCATAAGCGATAAGGCGCGCGTCAACGGTGTTGCCGTGGCTGGTGGTGAAGAGCACCCAACCAAACAGCCACAGCACGTAAGCCTCCAGGTGGCGCGCGACCTGGTAATCGTCAGCATCTGCAACCATGCGCTCAACCTGAATGCGAACAAGTTCTTATTAGTATGTAATTGCACAAATAAGAGTTTCGAAGACGCGATCGACTTGAAACACCACGTAGTCGGTACTGTGCCAGTCACCTCAGCGTCGGTCCATGCTTCTGCCTCTCGTCGAAGATGTGGTGGTGATCGGCCGGTGGAAGGACCCCTGGAATCTGCCGAGCAGGTCATCGCGCCACTCGGCAGGAGCCTCCGGTAGGAAGGCAGCGTCTCCCGCGACCGGAAGGCCAAGGAGTAGGGACACGTCCTGCAGGGTCGGCGCCATCTCCCCGACTGGTAGATGGAAAGTGTGCGTCTCGGGCCGCCAACGGTCCACCAAAGCCGTCAGCAGGGAACGGTCGAACGGGAAGCGTCGTGATCGCTCCACGCCCGCCTCGTCCCCCTCCCCAGCCAAGGCACCTCCGTCCTCATCCGTGGCCTGCACCATCCGGGCAAGAGGGAGAAGTCCGGCATCCCGCAGCCTGCAAATAAAGTGAAGGTCAGTATTAAATGTTTTTATGGTAATACTAAAACGTTGGCGTAGTGCAAACCTGGCAGTCCAACGGGGGTCGAGTCCCCAGGCCACACGAGGTGTGTGTGTCCGGACCACTCCCAGCTCAGTCGACTCGTCCGTGCTCCCCGGTGGCGGCGCACGACGGGAAGCGCGGTGCACGCGGTCCAAGTGCTCGTCCAACAGCGGGTACCGCCAGTCACCCGCCATAACTGCAAAATTATCTAAATGTAAATTTGTACACTACATTTTCTACAATAATACATGAAAAATAGTATACAAAATTTCGACACAACAATTTTCTACATTTAAATTTTCTTCATTTCAATTTTGTAAACTGCATCTACATTTATACATTGAATGATCTACAATAAATTTCTAAAGTAAATTTTCCACAATAACACATTACAAATATTATACAAAAAATATATTTTTCTACATTTAAATTTGTACATCTAAATTTGTAAACTGCATCTACATTTCTAAATTTAATGTTCTAAACTAGATTTTCTAAACTAAATATCTAAACTAAATATCTAAGCTAATTTTCTAAACTAAATTTTCTAAACTAAATATCTCAACTAAATATCTAAACTAAATTTGTAAACTAAATATCTACACTACATTTTCTAAACTAAATTTATCTAAACAAATTTTCTAAAGTAAATTTTCCACAATAATGCATTACAAATATTATACAAAAAACTATATTTTTCTACATTTAAATTTGTACGTCTAAATTTGTAAACTGCATCTACATTTCTAAATTTAATGTTCTAAACTAAATTTTCTAAACTAAATATCTAAACTAAATATCTAAGCTAATTTTCTAAACTAAATATCTCAACTAAGTATCTAAACTAAATATCTACACTAGATTTTCTAAACTAAATTTATCTAAATAAATTTTATAAAATAAATTTTCTAAAATGAGGAAAATACCTGCAAATCCCGCGGCTTCTCCTCCTCTCTCTCTCCTTCTCTTCTTCCCTCTCCTCCCCCTCTCCTTCTCTTCTTCCCTCTCCTTCTCTTCTTCCCCTCTCCTCCTCCTCTTCCTTCCTCTCTTCTGCTTCTGTCTTCCTCGCGCGGCGGAGAGTGAATGGCGAGCAGGCGTGGGGAAGAAAAGGGGCTTGGCCGTCGGGCTGTATTCACATGCAGTCGCCCCCCCCCCCCCCCCCCGTTGGGCGACTCTTCTTTATGTCGCCGAACGGGGGGGCGATTCAATTGAATCGCTTAACGAGGAGGCGATTGCATTTAATCGCCCAACGGTTACCAGATTCTTTATAAGTCGCTTTTTGGTGGGGCGACAAGCGTAAATCGCCCAATGGTTTGGCGACTCGAGCCTATTTGTGTAAAAATTTTTGTCGCGGGTATATTTCTGTATTTTCGAATAAAAAATGGGTTATCCGTACAAAAAATTCCGTAAGTGTCCTCCCAAATATTAGTTGTGTTCTTGCAGCCAGCCATGTCTCAGCTGAGACTTTGAAAATTTTTTGTTCTTGGTTCCAGTTAATTAGTTCATTGATTTGTTGTATGCATTTTTCAGGTGGTGAAACTGAAATAAGTTGACTGAGAAGAACAAAAAATCTGTGTCAAAATGGAATTGCAGCATCTGCAAGGCTAACTGTACATCTGAATCTGACTTGGAGAATCAAAGTCAGAATCACCTACGGGGCAGAAGACACCGACAAAACGTCGAAGCCCAATGCTTAGAGGGCAGGGATACAAATCTGGCAATGTCCAGTGCATACAATTGAGACGCAGCTCCAGACACAGTTGCTAGAGAGGATGCTTCCATACACGACAGTAGTAGAAAACTTCATTAGGTGATGCTCAGTTTAACGATGGTTTATGATTTTTTTTACTATACCTGGCTTATTTTTTTACTATAACTGATGGTGCCTTATTTGGTGTAATTAACTTAAAAAAATTAAAAATTAAAAATTAAAAAAATAGATTAGCTCATCACAAACAATACAAAGGAATATAAGAAAAAAGCAAAAAAAGTCCCTAAAAAGCCAAAAAAGGATGAAATAAAGAAATAGTGAATTAAAAATCAGAAGGGAGAAGCTAAAGCTGAAACGAGCGGGGTCTTAAGGCATTTCGCAAGAACTGAAGTTCCTGCAAGCTTTCAGGCCTCCTGACTTTCTGAGATGGAATTGTAAAACTTGTTTTATTTTGGGGCTAGCTACTGTTATAGGACTTGTTGGGCTTGGTAGTAGTGCTAACTTGGCGATTCTTAGTATTTCATGCCTTCATGGAAAAGCAGCTTATATGCCCTTCCCATTTGGTACTCTGCACATGAGAAATGGAAAGCATGTTTTCACCTTCTTTCGCGAGTTCAGTTTGTTGAAAGCATGTTTAACATTTTTTTCATCACTCCACTTCGTTGGTTTTCTTTCCATTGGCAATGCTTCATGACCTGCTAGCCACACCAAGGGATTACCAGCTATAAATCTACTAGTCACAGGTGGAAATCAATATATGTTGTAAATTAACCGAAAAAATTGGAACAAATCACGAGATGAACAATTCTGCGGACTTGCTTTCAATATAAGCTGAGACTGGACCCATTTGGTCTAAACAATCAGATATATCCATGCTCGTGGTTCAGCACCGCAGTAATCCATCTCCCTGAAGGCTCTGAAGCATAAAATGCTGATGGGGGACCCTAAAATCCTAGTGCTGGCCACTGCCCAAATGTAAGTTTCGAAGTATAGGTATCTTCTTCAGCACTGCTTGCTTAGGTAGCTGAGACTTTGCTACTTCCATTTGTCGATCTGAGATTGGATGCTGTTTGCTAAGCTAGTGTATGCTTGGATCCTTTTTGCTATTCTGATGCAGAGGGCAAAGCTGTTATAAACATGTTTTCTAACTCACCCTCTTGTCCATGTGTTTCCTGCTTATCCTGTATTATTGTAGGGAAATTGGCTACGTGACACTGAATACTGGTAAGTGTCTGGTTACCAATACTTTCTTCAGAGCAAACATGCCTTTATTTGTGCACTAAAGCAGGTATACAATCATCATAAAGGATTTTATAACAACGAAAACCAGGTGATAAGTGTAGCCAACTCCTCACCCATTATCTTCAGAACAACAAACTTGCGACAGTACTTTTGTGAGCAGCAAGTCGACATGAGATGTACTGGTGGTGTACAGGCTGAACTAGCTAGTGCCAGGATTTAGCCAGATTAATGTCAAATAACGCTACATAGGACATCCATCAGTTGTTCTCCGGTGAGAAATTGAAACATAGATATTATTGACAAATCCAGGAATATGACCACCAATAGCACCCGTCGTCCCAGTATTGTTGTGGTTATGGGATTCGTTCCGTAACATTGGACTCCAGATCGAACACAATCGCCCAGTGATCTCGCGCGGCACAAAGTAGACGCAGTTTCTTTTGATCCAAGCGAAGTCATCGGCGCGTAGGGCGAACGCATCGCCGCGCCCCAAGGTAAGCGGGTGGCCGCCGAGGTTCGTCACCTTGTCGCCAACCTCCAGGCGCTGCGCCGCGCATTCCGGCTTATAGACTTCGGCTAAACCACAGCGTTGCGCGACGAGCAACACGTCGCCGTTGTGGGGTGGGGGAATTGGGAAAGAAATTGAGAAGGGAGACGAATGGGAAAGAATTCCTCCACGCAGGGGTAGTGCTGTGCAGTGGGTTGTGCCGGGCCGACACAGCACAGTTCTAATCTAGACACGACTTTTTTAGACATAGCAAATAAATGGATCATATCATACTAGCCCATGGGCTGAGGTCTAAGCCCAGCCATGGCCCACGACGGTGCCGTGCTGGCATGGGCACAATTAGACCTTAACGAGCTGTGCCGACACGGTTGACCCGTTAAGCCGGGGGAAAAAGAAAATTTTACAAAGTTATAAAAAATTAAGGAAAAATTGTAGAAAATTACAGAAAAATTATAGAAAATTGTAGGCATTGTTAATCACTAAGATAATTATTGTCAATGATATAATAAGGTTTATTAACTTGTTAAATTACATGGCATGGCTATCTTGTTAAAAACTTTACTATGAAACATTTATTTCAATTTTTTAGCTGTATGTGCAACATTAATTAATTTAAATCCTATAATTCATTTTTTTATTACCATGTTATCATTAACATGATGAGCAACAACACTAATATAATCCCCTAGCCCTACCAATCCATACGTCTGATGTCAAAGCAACCGAGAATGTATAAGTATGAAATATTTCTTTCAATTTTTCATGGTAGTTGTTATAATATTTAATTAAATCTCTAGTTGTAGTTTGCCTAGATACAATACTAAATCTACGGTTATGAGCAGTCCTAATATACTTTTAAAAAGCATCAGCCTCGCAAAAAAATTTAAAAGTAAATCTTGAGAAGCAATTAATCTACAAAGGGTTTCCCAGACTACCTCTGGGTTGTACGCCCAAGCTACCTCAATTGGGGAAGAAATTGAGGAGGGAGATGAATGGCTGAGGCCTTATTCGGGAAAGAATTCCTCCACATAGGGGCAATGTTGTGCAGTGGGTCGTGCCGGGTCGACACAGCACAGGCCTAATCCAAACACGACCTGTTTAAACATGGCAAATAAATGGGTCGTATCATGCTAGCCCACGAGCTGAGGTCTGAGCCCGGGCATGGCCCACAATCGTGCCGTGCCGGCATGGGCACGATTAGGCCTTAACGGGTTGTGCCAACACAATTGGCCCGTTAAGCTGAAGAAAAAAGGAAATTTTAGAAAATTTTAAAAAAAATTAAGGAAAAATCGTAGGAAAATTACAGAAAAATAATAGAAAATTGTAGACATTATTAATCATCAAGATGATTGTTGTCAATGATATAATAAGCTTTATTAACTTGTTAAATTACATGGCATGGCTGCCTTGTTAAAAACTTTACTTTGAAACATTTCTTTCAATTTTTAGCTGAATGTTCAACATCAATTAATTTAAATCCTATAATTCATTTTTCATTACCCTGTCATCATTAACAGTATGAGCATCAACACTAATATAATCTCCCCTAGCCCTACCAATCTATATGTCTGATGTCAAAGCAACTAGGAATGTATAAGTATGAAATATTTCTTTCAATTTTTCACGGCAGTTGTTATAATATTTAATTAAGTCTCTAGTTGTAGTTTGCTTAGATACAACACTAAATCTAGGGTTATGAGCAGTCCGAACATATTTTCAAAAAGCATCAGATTCACCAAATTTTAAAAGTAAATCTTGAGAAGCAATTAATCTACAAAGGGTTTCCCAAGCTACCTCTGGGTTGTACTCCCAAGTACGTACCGAGCGTCTGGGTTGTAATGCAGTTGCATCTGGCGCATTTGTATTCCTTGCCTTCTTTTGCAGTGTACCGTTGCAGGTGACCCGTTCCACCTGAAGATTTTGCAGACAATTCGTTATCACAAATTTTACAAATAGCATACCTTACTAAATTCCCATCATCGTCGGTCTTGAGCTTTTTGTTGAAATCATTCCAGTCTCCCGATGTAGTAGCTCTTATTCTTTTTGCACCCATGCTCTGAGTTGTGGATGCACTCATTGAGCCAGCAAAAGATAGACCCAACGACGCTTCTTCTGGCTGTACATTTTATTGTGGATGTCCACCTTTCACGAATGGAAGTGCCTCTTAAAAGGATAGCATATCCTCTGTCGTGAGGCCTAATTCGGAGAGTTGAAAATCGTAGTTCTCCATTGAATCAACTGTAAATTCATGGAGTAAAGTACAATTAACTTTCTATTGAATCAACAAATATTAGCAAAAAATTTGAAATATGGCATCACTATTAGTCTATTACCTCTTCTGCATTTCCCCGAAGATTTTTCAATTTTCTAAATATTGCAGGAATTTCTCACTAATTTTGCCAAACTTGCGCAAACACAACCAAATTTTTCACAGCTAAACAAAGAGATGAGTGTGAGATTTGAGGTATGGAGAATGAAGGCCGGATGGCCCCCTATTTATAGGAAACGCTCAACATTTTTTCAAATTGTTTTGCTATTTTTTTAGATTTTTTAACCCCAACAGTCAAAAAGGTAAAAGGCTATTTTTCACGAGCCATGTCGTGCCGTGTTGACACGGTCAATTTACACCTGTTGGAGCCCAGTCGGGTCGTGCCGTGTCATGCTGGCCCAGCCTGCGGTCACTGCTGGGCCGTGCCACCCCCTCGGCCTAGGCACGGCATAGTCCACCAGGCCGTGCCAGCACGACCCATGAGCTAGACAGGCGTGTCGTGCCTGCGCTGGTGTGTGTGTGTGTGTATATATATACCACTTAAATGAATATTTTATTTCTCTTTATCACTTTTAATATGTTTAAATACTAATTCTAATATACTCTAATGCAACTTGGTTGAAAATTTTTAATTGAAACCCTTTATTTTTGCTATATATTCTTTTCCATACATACAAATTATGCTATAAAAAATGGATTTTTATGAAATTCGTCATGGAACTCATTTTGTAGTATATTATAGTCATTATTAGAGTATGCTTAAATAGATAAAGGGATATAACAATACCATTAAAGCAGTATATGAGAAATGAGAGTATGTACTTCTAGGAGTATAGAATCATTTTCCTATGTATGTATGTATCAGAGCACCATGATTTTAATACGAAGTCAACCCAAATTACAGTATAGTTTTTAAAAATGTCAGCTTTAGTGTATATACCCGTCTATAACAATTCAAATGAAACACATACTTTTAAAAAATATATTCAAATTCAAAGATTTGCAACGAATTTAGATCATATGTTTTGCTGATTTTTATATAAAGTCAGTGCACACATATAACCAAAAAAACATAAAAAGGCAACTACAATTCGAATTTTAGTTCAAACTTCTTTGAACTAACTAGTTAAACTTAATGTGCACACGATAATAACTTCTAATGCACATGAAAACTGTAAGTAACATTATAAATTAATGTGATAACTTGATGTGCATACAATAATAACTTCTAATGCGCGTGATAACTTTATCATACTTAACAAACACTTTCACTTCGATTAAATGTTCGTGTGGGGATTGTGGGGGCGATTGACTAATTTTGTATTGCATCGCTTAGATGGTCATGTGCTTATTATGCGCATAGCCACTGATTAGTAATTCTGTGTGTGTGTGTGTATTATAAATGACAGGGGCACCACGATGCCCAGACTCAATGATTGAGACTTTCCATCCATGATTAAGACTTTTCATCTATAATTGATTCAGCATACTAAATCAATGACTTCCTTTCCAAAGGCAAGGAGTCTCTCAGACACTATGGTACCTCATTTCAACATTCTATATATACGTATATAGTATAAATAATAGGGGCACCATGGTGCCCAGACTCCATAATTAAGACTTTCCATCCATGATTGAGACTTTCCATTCATAATTAAGACTTTTCATCCTGATATTATATATCATTGCACTTGCACGCATCTAAAAGCAATCTAACGGCAGGGAGGCTTGGTGCCCGGGCACCCTGGTGTCCCATTTCAGCGTCATATATATATATATATATATATATATATATATATATATATATATATATATATATATATATATATATATATATATATATATATATATATATATATATATATATATATATATATATATATAAGACGAGTGTTTCATGCACCAAGGTGCCTAGGCACCAATATATAAGCAATCCAAAGACAGAGAGGCTTGGTGCCCAGACACTATGATGCCCTTGTTATTTATAATATATAGGACGAGTGTTTCATGCACCATGGTGCCTAGGCACCAATATCAATACCCGTTGATTTGCTTCGAGATTCGCAACGTTTGATGTGGGTATCTTCATATACCCATAAAAAAGTATATTTGAGATATCAAACTCCGAAAAAATTTAAATTCAACTTCAGTTTAATTAGTTTGAACTATTTTTTATGGTATATACTCACTGTAGTTGCATTGAACTCAAAAGTAGTTCAAACTAGTTTGAACTGAGTTCAAAACTAACTTACCATAAATATATCAAGGGTATAAAACATTTTCATACCCAAACTCAAAAAAATTATCAATCATACACGTGTATCGGATGTTGGTGCCTAGGCACCATGGTGCATTACGTAATTTTCTTATATATATATATATATATATATATATATATATATATATATATATATATAACTCTCAATTGCATGCAAATGTGCAGTGCCCCACGTGAGCTGATTCGTTGGCCATCGAGAAACGAATGTGCGATCATCGAGCTGGAAAGCTTGAAACCTCACGACTTTTCCACGAGGAACAAAAGAACATACCATGCGTCGAACAATCGACTTGCTGTATGTGGAAGGAGTTGCATATGGAATCATTGGCCTTCTCATATAATGTTGGCCGGTGACTAGTTCTCGTGTAGTGCTGGCCGGTGACTGGTACTTTTCTAGTCTTGGACTGGGATAGGACACGAATAGCTATAGAGTACCAGTCACCGGCGACATGGTACGTTGCACACATACAGCTCTTGGCGATCCAGATACGCTGTACATAGTACACACCCATAGTCCCACTAACGAATTCAAGAATGAGGAAACATAAAGGCGTACGTACGTATAGTGATGACTGAATTTTGGTCCGTTCGTATTTATTTTTGCTTCTAAATTTCTACTTACAAAGCCAAAAGTTAATGCAAATATATAGTTTTTCGAAACAACTTCTCCACTCATCTCGCTCCAGAGATAAAATCAGAAGTGATTGGTTTTATTTAAAGGAGCATAGTACAACTTTAGGACCTTAATTTTACCAAAAAAACCAACACAAGTGAAAATTATGAACAAGGTCACTACAGTTAGAATAATCAAAGAGGAAAGTTGAGCTCTATGGAAACATCAACGATGCTTGAGTGGGGTTTTTGGCTACAGTTTATTGTTGTAACTTATGATTTTTGACTCTAACACGAGCGTTTATGTGAACGAACTGAATACTGATAAATTGCTTTTAAAAGGCCATTTTGATAAACCGTTTTGAAATAATGTCAAAAAAATCGTCTCATTTGAAAGAATCTATAAATCACAAACTATAAGTCATAAATCAAGAAGAACTCGGCCGAGAATTTGAGTTGCTTTGATGAAGACTTGCCTTTCTTAATACACAACCCTGAATTTACCATGGTGATATACAATGATGTGGAAGCTAATGGTCATTGGGACAGACCAGAAGTCCAGCAAGAAGCCGGAATAGCTAGCGGGTGCACATGATAAATATAGAAATATTATGTTATGTTGTATACTAGTTCTTTGCATGAATCATGATATTCCTACCACTCAAGAAAAACAAAGAAATGATTTATCTTGTCTTGACAAAATAGCAACCGGCCGGTGACAGTGGTTACAACGATGCAGCATGCAACTCCAACTGGCTCTTTCTTGAATTGACCGTAGTCTTGATAATTTCATTTGTAGCGTAGCTTCGTCCTTGAGTGTTCAAGAGAATTTCAGGATGCCTGTCCCAAAAAAAAGGTTTATGTTTTTATCTCCTCTAGATACCGATTTTACTCTAAGCCATCCGATCACTCTAGAAAAGGTGTGGGAATTTGTAAGCCAGCTAGGGTTCACAACTATGTAGTTCAGCTTAAATCCACCAGGAACTTAAGTTCCTGCAAACGAAGTATAGTTTCTCGGACTTCTTGAGAGAAGGCAACTTCTTGAGGACTCGTTTGGATGGCCTGGATTTGACCGGATCTCAGCCCACTCGAAAATTTTTGCGAAACAATTAAACATTGGGATATGGCTATTGTGTTCATGCCTAGTTACTCATGGAGGTGATGATGTGAGAATTTGTCAGCAATTCAGTTCTCATAAATACAAGAAATTATTTCGGAGAACTAATTGCTCCAAAACAACTGCATGCACCTACTGGTCATCAATCATCAGATGGACGACGAGCCCCTGACAACTGGTTGGCTCTATGATCAGTTTTGGCATGTATGGCATGTGAGGAGCAAGTCATATATTGTATTTGATTTAATGAAGTTAGAGAGGATGTGTTGCTAGTCGTGAGTTGGCCAGTGAGAAATCTCAGCCACATGCCATTGGCCGTTTCCCTGGGTCAAGGGGGCTGACGGGACACAAGGCCCTCAATGTGGGGAAGAAAAGATGTGGCCAGGATGTGGAGGATCTGTTTTGTTGTCAAGGTTGCTTTGGTGATGTGGATAAGCCAATTTGGCTAGAGAGAATCCATGACAAACTGAGGAAATCCACAGAGGGATCAACATTTTAGGGTAATTTCGTAGAAAATAGTTAAATTTTTGTAGAATTCGGGTAAAATTCTCGCAATCTAATCATGGTCTTAATATGGTGTTTAATAGTATGCTGTGGTTTACGCAATCAATGGATTGTCCTATTGGTGTGACATTTTACTATCTACCAAACGATAGGGCTATGTCTCCGTCAACTTCATGTTGGATGTGGATTTTCACGATTTTTCATGTGGTCCCTCTGCTGCCTAAGTATGAAAAATTAAGATAACATTATCACCTTATATATCTAAGCTATTATATAAATGTACTTCCACTGTTTCTAAAAAAGGATGTGTAACGCCCTTGTTTTTGGGAACAGGGTCGTCGTATGTCCCACAACAGCCTGGGAGTTCAGTTGCGGACAGAAAGAATATCATGCTTACTCATGAGCATTTCAGAAGGGTTAATTAGATTGAAATAAAGAGCTAACGGTCAACTTTAAAAATTTTAATGGGCGTCCAAACCCAAAACTTAACTCACAATCAGAAGAAACGCAAAAAAACTCGCACAAAAATATTTGAGTGTAATCATAACCCTAACACGAAATCTTATAACATCCTTTCTTCATCTGATCATTGTGTTGGTGGAAAATAAAGCAAGACTAAATACAACCAACCATACTCAATAAGTTACATAGGGAAATACTATATAACTATTTGTCAGGGATTTTCAAGAGATGGGGATATAATGGTTTTATTAAAGTATTTGTGGATGCAATTTTATTTATAAACATATTTAAACAGAAAAGAATAGTAACTTCTTAAAGAATTGGGGTTTCAAAACTTGATTACCAGATTTCAATATTTTCAAACCAATTCCAAATCTACTCATGCTTTGCTATTGGAATCACCCATTAAACATAATAGCTTTATTTACCGAAAGTACGACATATTCGAATACCATTTATAAATGACTCTGCAAAGCTACCCAGCTTTACCCACAAGATTCTTTAACCCTCATGATTAAGTTAAGAAAATAAGGCTTTTCACTACTCAATTCTTTATATAGCCATTAAAGTTAATCTGGGCTTTATCAGGTGGTAGGACATAACTAATATCATATCATTCTAAATATTTATTATACAAGAAATAATAGTGTGTAATTAATATAATGAAAATACTGATAATTAAATAATTAAAGAAAATGTAGGTTTAATATGATCAAAAACATGTGACTTGCCTCCTTATCCAAAATTTTCCGTGGTCTTCAGGGTCGGAATATCATCTTGATGGTTTGAAGTTATCTAAGTTGGCAAAATGGAGTTGGGAATGGCGTGACAGGCCCAAGATAGTAAAACTACACACACACACATATATGGTTTCAAGGAATAGTGACGGCTGACACAGGTTCGAAATGGTATCTGGACTGGTTAGGGTTTCATGAACCTGTGTCAGCCATCACTATTCCTTGAAAGGGTTTCCTCTCAACTCCGCCGAGCTTAAACCCTAATTGGTTTCGATGAACGATAAGAGTTCAGACCGTATTAGGTGTAGGGTTTCAAACTGTGCTTTAGTGGTTTTGGGTTTTATCGATATCTGATATGAGAAAACAGAGTTGGGGATGGTATAGGCGGGCTCAAAATTGTTGAAATGGATGTTGTTGTAGGGTTGGCCCCCACCTAAGCCCAGTAGGCCTGTTAGAAGGCTGTAAGGCCCAAAATGGGACATGTATAATGACATAAGTACCCCTAAGGGGGATACTCAAATGTAAGGGTACTATTGTAAAAGCACTCCCCAAGAGGGTATATGAGTACAATATCAGCCATGGGGGAAGGGCGAAACCATTGCTCACCTAACTCTCTACTACCATACTCTCTCTGTTTGGTTTGTAACCACAACAGTTGGCACCGTCCGTGGGGAGGACAAGAGCAAGCCTCCAGATCCGAAGGAGGATGGCACCAAAGAAAGCTTCAGCATCGGCGGCGAAGAAGAAGAAGGCGGAAGCGGCGAAATCTCGCGTCAATACCAGGGCTTCGGCTTTAGCAGCTGCAGGTACGGGTGGCAGTGCGGGTGTGACGACTGTGAGCACCGACGTTCACGACGCGATGCATAACCCCGCCACCGCCACGACGGCCAATCCCGCCACCAACGACGCGACGCCTAACCCCACCACTGCCCCGACGACCAACCCTAGCGGTGGCAACGCAGGCGCGTCCACTTTCCCACCCGGCGCAGGAGCGGTGAGCGGTCCCGGCGACGACACGGGCTTCGTCACCGGCTCTAGGGTCCTCCACGACAGCGCTGCGGGCAGCCTGGGTACGCAGGCCGTGGTCGCCGCCGTCCCGGTCGCGCCGCCGAGCGTACCGACGGCCCCAACCACGTCCACGGTAGAGACCGCCCTGCTAACGGCCCTCAACGCGTTCCAGCGGGAGCTGTCAGACCTCCGCGGGGCCGTGCGAGACATTCAAGAGGCTCGGAGCCAGCACGCCCCGCTAGTGGTTGCGTCCGAGCCCACTTCGGAGAGGGCGGATAGCCGCGAAGCTCTTACGTCCGGTCGCATCTTACTACGATGCGTGGACCCGGAGTCCCCGCTCTCCGTGGGCCTGCAGCAGGCGGCATGGCCCGAGGACTTCAAGTTCCCGAGTGTCATCGAGGCGTATAAAGGTGACACAGACCCGCGAGAATTCGTACGCGTGTACGAAATCGCCATCGAAGCCGCTGGCGGAGACGACACCACGAAGGCCAAGGGACTCCCCTCGCGCTCAAGGGGTGGCACTCTCGTGGTTCTTCACCATCGAGCCGCAGTCCATCTACGCGTGGGAGCAGATCCGCGATCGACTCTATAACAACTTCCAGGGAAACTACGTCGAGCGTGTCGATGCGGACCAACTCTTCACAGTCAAGCAAAAACCCGAGGAAGGGCTTCGGAATTACTTCAAACGCTTCGCCAAGGTACGCTGCCAGGTCAGGGACGTCAACGAGACAACCATCATCAATGCAGCGGTACAAGGTCTCCGCCCGGGACCGCTCGCTGAGTATAACGCACGGAAGCCACTCAAGTCGGTGGCAAAGCTCTTCGACAAAATGGAGGCGTACGCCTGGGCCGGGGAGGATGCGCGGAGACGCAACGGCGACAGCTCCGATGCCGGTCAGGCAGAGGAGTTGTCGCAAAGGAGAAGCATAAAAGACAACCCGAAGACAAAACAAAAGCAAGCGTCCGCGGGTGATACTCATGAGCGCGTCGACGCCGGGGTGCACCAAAACCCACCAAACAACAGGCGCAAGCCCCGGCGTAACCAGCGAAGACCCCAAAAGGCTCGCCGCGTCCTCGCCATGCAAGGCGTCCCCCGAGAAACCGCTTTAACCCCATGCGCCGGAGGGGGACGCGAAGGAAGCCGCGAGGAAAAGCCGCGTGCGGAGCAGGAAATCCTACAATACGGTAGATGGTGCGAGGTGCATGGCTACGGGGGCCATCTCATGCGGACATGCACCAAACTCGCGGCGTGGCGGCAAGCGGTGGCCCACGTACGGGCCTCGGAGGCGCTGACCCCCGCAGTAGCCCACGTACAGCATACGCAAGGCAGTCCCTCGCGCGCCGGGCCCCTGAGAGAGACCCAGTGCCGTGGTGTCAACATCATCACTGGAGGCTCTTCGTCGAGCACTTCCCCAGCACAACTACCTCCGGGGACATCGCATCGCAGCATCACCTTCACGTCAGCCGATGCCCAAGGCGTGGAATTCCCCCACAAAGATCCCTTGGTCATCCAGGCCGACATCGCAGGCTGCGACGTCAGGCGTATCCTCATTGACGGAGGGAGCTCCGCAAACATCTTGTTCGCGGAGGCCCTTGATCGCATGGGGGTACCTCGGAGTCTATTGAAAGCATCGGAAGCCCCCCTCCAGGGCCTCGAAGGCCAGCCACTGAAGACTTTGGGTCAGGTACGCCTCCAAGTCTCCTTGTGCTAGGCCGCCAACGCCAGGACTGAAGATATCGTCTTCGACGTCGTGGACGTCCCGTATTCATATAATGCCATACTGGGCCGGCCTGCCATCAACTCCTTCAAGGCGGTCTCACACTACGCCTTCCTATGTATGAAGCTCCCAGGCCGGCGGGGTGTCATCATCGTCTTTGGCGATCAGAATATGGCTAGGAGCATCGAAACCAGAGCTGGATGCCTGCACCGTAAGGTGCACGTCCTCGCTGACAAGTACCAGGCGGACACGCCATCCGCCCCAGGGTGGACACCTAAGCCCCACCCGGAGGGTGGAGTTAAGAGAGTACCTCTCCAGGCGGAGGGGCAGTTCGTATCCATAGGCGAGGGCTTCCCTCAGGACGTAAAGCTAGACTTGCTCCGAGTACTTCGGACCAACATAGATGTCTTCGCATGGTCCCCGGCGGATATCAAAGGTGTGGACCGCGCCCTCATCGAACACAATCTGGCGATTCGCCCTGACGCCAAGCCAGTCAAGCAAAAACTTCACTGTAGGTCCATGGACCGGCAGCAAGCGGCCAGGGTGGAGGTGGCGAAGCTCCTTCGGGCGGGGGTTATCCGCGAGGTCCAACATCCGGACTGGCTCGCCAATCCGGTGTTGGTCAAAAAGGCCAGCGGCGCCTGGCGTATGTGCATCGACTTTACCGCCCTCAACAAGGTATGCCCGAAGGATGACTACCCTCTGCCACGCATAGATCAACTGGTCGACGCCACCGCAGGGTGCGAGCTCATGAGCTTCTTGGACGCCTACTCCGGCTACCATCAGGTCTACATGGCCAAGGACGATGAAGATAAAACCAGCTTCATTACGCTGGTTGGGACCTTCTGCTTCGTCAGGATGCCCTTCGACCTGAAGAACGCGGGCGCAACCTTCACTCGCCTCGTCACGCTAGCCCTAGCCGCCCAGCTAGGGAGGAACATGGAGGCCTACGTGGATGACGTGGTAGTAAAAATCAAGCAGCTCGCCTTCCACGGTCGGGATCTTCAGGAGACCTTCGACAACCTCAGGAAGGCGGGCATCAAGCTCAATCCGGACAAGTGTGTTTTCGGCGTGCAGGCGGGCAAGCTTTTGGGCTTCCTCGTGTCTGGGCGAGGCATTCAAGCGAACCCCGACAAGCTCGATGCCATCCTGGGCATGGAACCACCCAAGACGACGAGGGAGGTCCAGAGGCCGGCCGCATGGCGGCCCTGAGTCGTTTCCTCTCCAGGGCAGCGGAGCGGGGCTTGCCATTTTTCAAGACTCTCCGTGGTTGCGACGGGTTTCATTGGGACGACGACTGCGCAAAGGCCTTCGACGACCTCAAGAAACACCTCGCAACCCTTCCCACTCTGGTGGCCCCAGCACCAGAGGCTCCCCTCCTACTCTACCTCGCCGCCTCGGCAACGGCGGTAAGCGCCGTCCTCGTCCTCGAAGAGGGCGCTCTCCAGCGACCAGTGTACTTTGTCTCCAAAGCCCTCCAGGGCGCCAAGACGCGGTATACGGAGCTCGAGAAGCTTGCTTACGCGCTGGTCATGGCCTCAAGAAAGCTCCGGCATTACTTCCTGGCGCACCCGATAATGGTACAATCCTCGTTCCCTCTGGCGGAGATGCTGCACAACAAGGAGTCCACGGGGCAAATCGGCAATGGGCGGCCGAGCTTGCTCCATTCTCCCTAACATACGCCTCCTGAACGTCGATCAAGTCTCAAGTTCTGGCGGACTTCCTCGCGGTATGGACCCCTCCAGCTCAGCCTGTCCTCCAGGCCAAAGACCCGGTGTGGATGCTCAACACCGACGGAGCTTACGGCGTTGCGGGCGCAGGGGTTGGCGCAGTTATTACCACACTTGAGGGGCAACGCCTGTTGTACTCGGCGCACCTAGCATTTCCTGCTACGAACAACACGGCCGAGTACGAGACGTTACTCTTCGACCTCGGGAAGCTCAAAGCGATGGCAACGAGGCGAGTCCTCGTCCGCACTGATTCACGGCTAGTGGCGGGCCATGTCGACAAGTCATATCAGGCCAAGGACCCGGAGCTAGCTAAGTACCTAGCAGCCGTACGAGCGAAGGAACGACACTTTTTGGGTGTCACGGTGAAGGCCATCCCTCGGGCAGACAACGAGCAAGCCGATGTCTTCGTCAAGGCTGCCAGTCAGCAGCTCCCAACTCCCGGGGGGGCATTTTATGAGGTCCTGCCAACGGCAGCCATCGCGCAGGATAACCGTGTTGCGGCCCTCGTCCACCAGATCACCCAGCAGGGTGACTGGCGGGAACCCCTTTTCGCTTTTCTGCAGGACATCGCGGAACCGGACGACCCCACCGAGCTCCGGCGTTTACAGCACCGCGCCAGGTCCTTCCAGGTGCTCGACGGGGTGCTCTATAAAAAGGGAGTCTACGCACCGCTCCTGCGATGCCTCTCGCGCGAAGAAGGAAAGCGCCTCCTCGCGGAAATTCATGCGGGGCTCTGCGGCTCGCATCTTCAACCAAGATCCCTAGTGGGCAAGGCATTCAGGTAGGGTTTTTATTGGCCAACAGCTGTCGCGGACGCCCAAGATCTCGTGCGCCGTTGTCAAGGTTGCCAGTGGATGGGAAGGGCCATCCGCAGGCCACCGACAAGCCTCCATCCCATACCCCCGGTATGGCCGCTGGCGCGGTGGGGCATCGACGTCGTGGGACCGCTTCCCAGGGCCCCGGGTGACCTGCGGTTCGTAGCGGTCGCTCTGGAATACTTCTCCAGATGGTCAGAGGCGGTAGCCCTAGCCAAGATTACCTCGGCAGCTATGCAACGCTTCCTCTGGCAGAACATCATATGCCAATTCGGCGTGCCCAGGGAGATCACCGTCGACAATAGTCTGCAATTCGACGCAGCCCCGTTCAAAAAATTCTGCGACAACATGGGCATCACACTCCGGTTCGCCTCAATTGGACACCCACAGTCCAACGGTGCGGTGGAGCAGGCGAACGGTGCCATCTCCATCGCGATCAAGAAGCGCCTTGTCGGGCTACCAAAGGGGAAGTGGCCGGGCGAGCTCCACGGCGTCCTCTGGTCCCTCCGTACAATGGTCACACGCCCAACGGGGTTCACGCCATTCAAGCTCCTCTTCGGCGACGAGGCAGTCACACCTGAGGAAATAAAGGCTGGCTCGCAAAGGGTCCTCGTCCAAGCACCAGACGAGGAGCGCCAATTGTCCATAGACCTCCTTGACGGAGACCGGGCAAGCGCAACACAGCACGTCATAAAGTACGCGCGACAAATGATGCGCAGTTGGGATCGTTCGCTGTACCCACGCGAATTCAGACCAGGAGACCTTGTCCTTAAGATGGCACTCCACGCGGAGACGGTAGGCAAGCTCGAATCCAGGTGGGAAGGCTCGTACATCGTCGCGGAAGCCCTACAGAAGGGGGCATACCGCTTAGCCACCCTGGACGGGCAGACATTCCGCCACACGTGGAACGCAGACAGACTACGGCGGTATTACGCCTAAGCCGAGTGTGCGAGTGCAAGGACCTTCCACGGCTTCGGGGGGCGCCCCGCCACGCTCCTGCGCGAACCGCCCTGGCACTAGAGGCTCCAAACACGGGCAGCTTCACCACCGGACAACGACGGCTGAG
Organism: Dendrocalamus latiflorus; assembly: GCA_017311315.1. Lineage (NCBI taxonomy): Eukaryota > Viridiplantae > Streptophyta > Magnoliopsida > Poales > Poaceae > Dendrocalamus > Dendrocalamus latiflorus. The sequence continues at coordinate 15,624,319 of CM029611.1, read as the reverse complement.
GTCGTCTCCACCTTTAAGCAGCCAGCGGTTAGTGCCTCACCTCTTGTAACCGCTCACCCGCACAAATGAGAATTTAATAAAGTACACCGTTCACACAAATTTTCTTGTTTCCTACCAAAAGCGCGCAAAGGGTTACCTTCGTGTGCACCATCCACGCGCATAAATAAAGACGCGTGGGGGACGCCCCCGCGCGCAGTCTCTAGACTCTAAATAAGACGTAGCATCGAGGTCCACCTCCGCATGCACTCTACGGAGTATAAATAAGACGTAGCGTCGAGGTTCGCCTCCGCACGCAAGTTCACCGCTCGCAACGCGCGGAGGCTCGCCTCCGCGCGCAGTCTTTGGACTCTAAATAAGACGTAGCGTCGAGGTCCGCCTCCGCACGCACTCTACGGAGTATAAAAAAGACGTAGCATCGAGGTCCGCCTCCGCACGCAATTTCACCGCCCGCAACGCGTGGAGGCTCGCCTCCGCGCGCAGTCTCTGGACTCTAAATAAGACGTAGCGTCGAGGTCCGCCTCCGCACGCACTCTACGGAGTATAAAAAAGACATAGCGTCGAGGTTCGCCTCCGCACGCAATTTCACCGCCCGCAACGTGTGGAGGCTCGCCTCCGCGCGCTGTCTCTGGACTCTAAATAAGACGTAGCGTCGAGGTCCGCCTCTGCACGCACTCTACGGAATATAAAAAAGACGTAGCGTCGAGGTTCGCCTCCGCACGCAATTGCACCGCCCGCAACGCGCGGAGGCTCGCCTCCGCGCGCAGTCTCCAGACTCTAAATAAGACGTAGCGTCGAGGTCCGCCTCCCCACGCACTCTACAGAGTATAAAAAAGACATAGCGTCGAGGTTCGTCTCCGCACGCAATTTCACTGCCCGCAACGCGCGAAGGCTCGCCTCCGCGCGCAGTCTCTGCACTCTAAATAAGACGTCGCATCGAGGTCAGCCTCCGCACGCACTCCACGGAGTATAAACAAGACGTAGCGTTGAGGTCCGCCTCTGCACGCACCTTCACCGCCCGCAACACGCAGAGGCTCACCTCCACGCGCAGTCTACGGACTCTAAACAAGACGTAGCGTTGAGGTTCGCCTCCGCACGCACTCCACGGAGTATAAACAAGACGCAGCGGAGGGACGCCTCCGCGCGCACTCTACGGAGTATAAATAAGACGCGGATGTTGTCCCTGCGCACTCTATAGAGTATAAATAAGACGCAGATATCCCCGCGCACGCGCAGGCACTGTCCTTGTGTGTACTCCCCGGAGTATAAATAAGACGTGGTCGAAGTTCCCACGCATGTAACCCCCAGTGGCGCTCGCGCATCTACTTTGACTAGGCGCCAGCTCCGCTGCCACCCCTTCGGAAGGTATGGGACGGAGCGCTTGCGCGTCTACTTCGACTAGGCGCCAGCTTCGCTGTCACCCCTTCGGAAGGTAGGGGACGCAGCGCGCGCGCGTCTACTTTGACTAGGCGCCAGCCCGCTGCCACCTCTTCGAAAGGTAGGGGACGGAGCGCTCGCGCGTCTACTTTGACTAGGCGCCAGCTCCGCTGCCACCCCTTCGGAAGGTAGGGGACGGAGCGCTCGCGCGTCTACTTCGACTAGGCGCCAGCTCCGCTGCCACCCCTTCGGAGGGTAGGGGACAGAGCGCGTCTACTTCGACTAGGCGCCAGCTCCGCTTCCACCCCTTCAGAAGGCAGGGGATGGAGCGCTCGCGCGTCTACTTCGACTAAGCGCCAGCTCCGCTGCCACCCCTGCGGAAGGTAGGGGACGGAGCGCTCGTGCGTCTACTTCGACTAGGCACCAGCTCTGCTACCACCCCTTCGGAAGGTAGGGGACGGAGCGCTCGCGCGACTACTTCAACTAGGGTCCGCGGCACAAGGTGTTCGCAGGTCTTCTTGCTACTATCAGCACGAGGGACGAAGTCAAGCCTGAGGACCCGCACCTTACACGACACCCCAGCTCACAGCATATTACATAACAAAAAGAGCACAGGAGAGTTGTCGCTTAGCTCATATAAGACAGGAGTTGCATTACAGTAGCAGACATTCACACGGCACGTTGCGCACCCAAACCCGGCACTATTCCTACGAGTCCGCGCCATCTTCGCCGCGACGAGTGCCCACACCGCCTTCGCCGCTCCGAGGAACCTCTTCGAGCCAGCGGAGCACATCCCCCTCGTCGTGCAGCGTCCGCCGCAAAGCAACCGTGGTGGCATCTTCCCCGATGTAATTCCAAATCCGATTGTGAAAGTTTCGGATGGTGGGCTGGGCAGCGCGAATCGCATCAGATGTCATCCCGGGTTGGGCGGGCAATCAAGCCGGGGGTTCGCCAGCTCATTGACATGCTCACACCCACCAGCGTGCAGCAAGGCAAGGGCAAGGCCAGCACTCTTGTAGTCGCAGTTGGTGCCAAAGGCCTTGGCGCCGCGAAGGGCGACGCTCGAGCCCTCTTCGATTCGCCCAAGCGTCTCCATCAGATCTTGACGGCTATGAGTGGCATCCTCCACGTGCACGGAAAGCCCCCGGAGGGCCTTCTCCAAAGACTCCATCTCCCCCCACGCAGAGGCAGACGTGTTGTCCCAGGATAAGGCCTTCTCTGCAAGGGAAGCAGTAAGCTACTCCTTCTCCGCCTCTAGCGCAGAGATTCGCTGTAGAAGGGCGGTCCGCTCCTCCATCGCGATGCGTTGAGCCTCCTCCATCGCGCGTTGTGCGGCTAGCGCCGCGCTCTTTGCGTTCGCACCTACCCACTACGCGTCCGAGATAGCCTCGTCGCGTTCCGCCATCAGCACCCGAATGCGCTCGTCCTTGGCGACGTGGGCATCGTCAGCGACACGCAGCTGGTCCTCTAGTGCCCTCCATTCGCGCGCGTGAGTCTCCTCGAGGGCTTTGCTGATCGCAAGCGTCTACACGGGCGTAAGAACAAGGGTTACCCATCAGATAAGCAAAAGACATACAGCACGAGCAGGGATCGTTACCCTCATCTCCGAGGCACCCAGCGCGAGTGCCAAAAGGTCGCCCCCGCAGGACTGCAGCGCCTGCCGATCTAGGTGGCCGTTAGTGTACTCCGCCACCTCGCTCAAGGCGTGAAGCGTCTCCCACCGAGGAACGAAGTTGGAGACGCCAAGCCCTAGAGCCCCCGCCCCGGCGCCTTCGACAACAGTTGGGGCGCACACAGTCCCCTGCTCAATTAAACCAGAGACCTCGCGGGCACCCCCGTTGCTTCATTCTTGTCCTCGTCTGGGAGACCTTGTCTCGCCTGATGTCGACGGAATAAGCGAGCAAATCGGAGAGAGTTTCGCGAAGTCGCGGGAGGAAAACGAACCACACCTACCTCCAGTACCCTCTACCGCGGTACTTCGCCGGGCCTCCACCGGGGTCATGATCACCTCGCTGGCCTGAGGAGCAACAACCCTCTCGGCTTCAGCAACATCCCCGCTGGGTGTCAGGACCTCGGTCACTGGGCCTGCCACGCTGAACCGGCCCTTTGAAGGCGGCGGTGACCGCACCCGAGGGCGTTTCGCCCTCGGAGATGCAGGCGACGCTTCCGTGGTTGCCTTAGTAGCCGCGGTAGCTGTCATCAGCGACAAGGCCGCGGTTGCCGCTGGAGGCAATGAGGCATCATCTTCAAGAACAACGAGACTCGGACCCGCCGCCTCGCCACCGTGTAAAGCCTCGTCAGGGGTAGTGTGCCTCTCCAAACCAGTCGGTTCGAGCTCAGTGCCCGTGTCGCCCCCCGTCTCCACGGTCTCGACCGGTGGCACGTCCGGCGGGCTGAAGATAAGGGTCTCCGATCGGACCTCGCTTCGAGAGGGCAAAGGCACCACCGTCGCGTCGCTCGGCGGTTCCACAGGCACCGGGCGTTCCAGAACGGGAATTCCCAGAACCTCGCATACCCGGTTAATCCGCCCTTGCTTTGCCAAGGAAGTTGCGGACTCACGGGCCTTGTGCTCCTTCACCGTGTACGGCCCAAGAACCGCAGCCACCGCGCGCTCCGCATCTTCTAACCGGCGCACTGCACGCGAAAGCAGAATGTCATACGTAAGGGTTTGCGACCACCCAGGCAGGCCGGGGCCTATGGCAGCGATACTTACAGGGCGCGGAGGGCTTATGGAGCGAAGACACCCTCGGGTGGATGCCGTCCTTCCGGTCGGGCCCCCGCCGCTCGTACTTCCACACCGTCTGTGATAACTTACAATACAGATAGTTTTTCAGAAAAACTGTCTGTGATATGGTTCATATCACAGACGGTTCAGTGTTTGAAATCGTTTGGGAAATTTATCACTGATGGTTTGGAACACCGAACCGTCTATGATAGCTATTTCAACAGTGATTTTATTTGCCCTTTTTCGGCTAGCCTCAAGATATGCTCCATGCTCTCTAAAAACAAGCAAGATCACGTATATAGCACAGGACAATCATTACATAAATCATACAGATGAATGAAACAACACTAGCAGATCACATATAATATATATAATATATATAGCATGACAATCGTTACATAGATCTCACAAATGAATTAAATTGAATGAATTGTTTGATTAAGCACAATTGAGTGATTTGTACAATTGAATCCAATGTTTCAACATCTAATTATCATCATTTCCGAGGTGGAACTCTCTAGGCTTGTTTATGACCTCTGCTAACAAGAATTGGGAAAGGCTTCCACGAATTTCGACGAGTTTGTCAAGATCATATGCACTTTCGTCGAAGTCCGCCCGCTGTCGCTAGGAGCAATGTTAAGTCATTAATAAGCATGTGTGTGTATATATACATATATATAATCAGATAATAATAATTATTGGAAGGTTGACAAACTTCTGGATCATTCATCTTAGTGTCAGTGATTTCCTTCATATAGCGGCAAACGTAGAATCCACATACGTTGCCCTGTAGCTGCTGGTGACACTGCAAAATATATAGAATTACATACATAGGTATTGTCAATTCTAGAGGCATTATAACAAAGTGTAATATAAGATTGTTGTGTTGTAGCAGGTATCGAAAATCGCTAGCTGTATCGCAGCGTGTCACTGGACTCGTTATGTCTACCTCCTAGGTGATTAATCATAAGTTCATGTTGCATATAAAGTACAAATGAAACTTGTGTGACAACTAGTGAAGAACTTATCCTTGATTGAAGGGTACTATGATGTACTCCTTGTCGTTGTGAGCAATCAATCCTCTCATTATGTAATCTTGCACGAAGAATGCATTTCCGTTGATAGATTGCTCCGAGACCAAGTGTGGATTGAGGAAACCCACCGGTTGTCGCCGTCGCTGGACTTGTTGGGTCATGTATCTATACATAAGGAAAGAGTAATGACATTTATCGGTATGACATGAATGTACAACTTCATTGTATAGCACACCTACAATGTCCAGCATCGTAGAAGTGAGGCTTCGAGTTCGTCGAGATTGAATAGTAAGAATAAGTCTTTGAATGTCACGACGAAGTAGCCCGAGTCGTGGAGGAAATGCATCTCTTTATATCTCACAGTGAATCCACTGTGCCGGTTTGGCTTCATGTTGGACCTCTGCATGTACCAGGTATGCAATGTATTGCAAACAAGACCAAGCTGGGGTAATTATGACTCGAGGACCAACGACACTCCTAGAATGAACTTCCATGGCTCGGGACACGCCTTAATTTTCTTCGCTTGAGTCTTAGAGCTTCGCTTATGATATGTTTTCGGCGGCGTCTACATGGGAGCCAATGCAATAGGCTTCGAAACCGGAGCCGTAGGTGGAGCCACCAGAGCCGATGTGACAGGTCCTAGGTGATGTCCATCTTGGGCCACTGGATGCAGAGATCATGGCATGAACGAGTTGAGGGCGATGTCCCTCTTGGGCCACTGGATGAATGTGTGGACGGCATCCCCTAATGTCATAATCTCTTCGTTTGGGGGCTTCTCAAGAGGGACAGTCATAAAAAATCATTAATCATGTCCACTTGAACCTTTATGAAATCGGTCTCTACTTGTACACCGTGCACCAGCGTCCCTGACAGCCATAGATATGCCATCCCCCGCCCAGCGTCAACGGGAATAGAACCAACAAGCCTAACTCTGAGGATGCAAGGCGTGGGCTCCTACATAACGATACAAGATAAGCTAAGGCATCCAACAGAGATATCTATGTAGCATTCTAAAGGGGTACATTATCTAGATGTCATCGATAGGTAAGTGGGCATCACTATGTTCAGTAATTGATGTGGATGCGCAGTTATTGCGACGTTGAGGGGGACTGGGTACCGCAGTAACAGGGGTGAGTTGCGATTGGTTGCAGATTTGTCTCAGTTTTTCCCTCAATGAATCTATCTCTTCTCAAAGTGAGGTAGCCTGCTCTTGAAGTGAGGCAGATAGTTGTTCCTCAAGTTGAAGACCCACTGGCCTTTTTGATACTCCTTGGCCACACTTAGTTATCCCAATCTTGGAAGCGTGAGACCCAGATGAAGACAACGATGACTGTGTGGGCGCCATCTCTCTTCTAAGAAAAAACTAACTGCAGTGAGCTATGGGCCTAAACAAAGTTCTATGAAGCAAGTGACACACAACAATATATCCAATTCATTGAACCGGATACATTAGAGTGTGACACTTACTTCATGGCCTTTGAAGGTCTATGTGGCATATATTATTACTACAAGGTCCCTTTGAAATAGTAACATACCATTTCGAATAAATCTTGTAGCTAACAAGTGCAGCACATATCATGAAGTTCTAAAGGTCATAAAACAACTTAGCCAACTATTGAGACAGAGCACAAGATTGACAAATGACAGTAATAGTAAAATTTTTTGGACGATGACTGTGTGGACACCATCTCTCTTCTAAGAAAAAACTAACTGCAATGAGCTTTGGGTATAAACAAAGTTCTATGAAGCAAGTAACACACACCAGTGTATCCAGTTCATTGAGCTGGATACACTGGAGTGTGTCACTTGCTTCATGCCCTTTGAAGGTCTATGTGGCATATATTATTACTACAAGGTCCCTTTGGAACAGTAACATACCATTCCAAATAGATCTTATAGCTAACAAGTGCAGCATATATCATGAAGTTCTAAAGGTCATAAAACAATTTAGCCAACTATTGAGACAGAGCACAAGATTGACAAATGACAGTAATAGTAAAAATTTAGAGCTCAAGCTTGAATATTCAATTTTAGTATTAGATCTTGTAGCTAACAAGTGAAGCATATATTATAAAGTACTAAAGGTCATAAAACAATTTAGTCATCTACTGAAGATAACAAAACAAATTAGCCAACTATTGAGACAAAGGCGAATAGTGTCAGAAGGGAGTGGCGGCCGACGTCAGGAGGGAGCGGCAGACGACATCGGGAGGGAGCAACGGACGGCGTCGAGGGCATCGGGAGGGAGTGGCGGACGGCGACGGGAGGGAGCGGCGGCGTCGAGAAGGAGTGGTGGCATCGCACGCGAGTGAGCAGTCAGATCTAGCAAACCCTAGCAGTGGTGGTGGAGACAGAGAGAGTGAGTGAGGACTCTGTGAGCAGAACCTATTGCGAATATTTATAGGGATACTATTACAGACAGTTCTTTCATGGAACTGTCTGTGATATAACTATCACAGACGGTTCTATAAAACAATTGTCTGTGATGTATCATCACAGACGGTTTCTTTCAGTAAACCGCCTGTGATAGTTCACTGCATCTAGTAATCATGCTGGCCATACAATATTATGAAAACGTAAGCATAATCAGAAATATAACTATTTCTTAGTTCCTGAGTCATTTACAATTACAATGGAATATAGTTCCATAATTATATGTTGAGTTTCCTAATTATGATTACATTGCAACAATTACATGGCTTTGTGGGATCATTTATTACACTTGGCTAGCTATTTACTTTTAAATAAAGTCCTTCACGATGATCAACACACATATAGCTTGCTTCATCGCCTTGTTCTTCCTCGAGCCTGATGCCGTCTCCGAATGGTGGCAACTCATCAAATTGATTGTACTCTTCCTCATCCACAACATTCTCAACTCCGACAATCCTTCTTTTTCCCTGAAGAACTACATGGCGCTTCTTATTTGCCAGGTCGGTTACATAAAATACCTGAACAACTTGCCTCACGAGTATGAATGGTTCATCTTCGTATCCTATACATTCGAGGTCCACGGTAGTGACACCGTACTTGTCGACATTTACACCCCGTGGGAGTTGGACCCAACGGCACCGAAATAGAGGAATCTTGAAAATTACATAGTCAAGCTCCCAAATCTCCTCTACAAGCCCGTAGTACGAGCTTGGGCCAGCGGTACTGACGTGCACATTATAGGCATCTATGCGGACACGTGAGTTCTGCATTGTGCTCTTTCTATCCTAATCTGTTGTATAAAATGTGTAGCCATTAATGTCGTATCCTTGCCATGTCACAATTGTAAATTTTAGCCCTTTTTCCAACCATTGTAGTGTTTCACTTGATGACCTCCGAGTCAATCGCACCTTCAACCATTCGTTGAACTCACGGTTGTGTTGTCTCATGATCCAAACTTCTGACTGGCCTGCATTCTCTTGGCGTAGCATGTCCTTGTGCTCTTCAATATATGGGGTTACTTCAGTCATGTGTTGTAAAACCGTGAAATGGGCTTGAGCATATGTATTTTGATCCGGAGTTATTGCTTTCCTTCCGATAGTCCCGATACCCTCTAGCCTCCCCTCGTGACGAGATAGAGGTACACCAATCGGCTTGACCTGAGCCATGTAGCCGATGCAGAATTCTATGACCTCTTCTATTGTATAACCTTCGATGATGCTACCCTCCGGTCGAGATCGATTGCATACATAGGACTTGAGAATTCCCATTACCTCTCAAATGGGTACATATGACGTAGAAACACGAGGCCGCATATTTGTATATCTTTCACAAGGTGGACAATGAGATGGACCATGATATCAAAAAATGATGAAGAGAAATACATCTCTAGATGACATAGAGTTGTCACCACCTTGGTCTATAGAGCATCTAGTCCATCAGGATCAATGATCTTCTAAGCAATTGCATTAATGAAATAAAATAGCCTTATGATTGTCACTCGAACCTTGTTCAGCAAAATACTTCTAATAGCAACAAGTAACATTTATGTCATTAGCACAAGACAGTCATGAGACTTCATGCCAATTAATTTCAAATGTTCCATGGAAACAAGTTTCTTCATGCTGGTGGAGTGACCGGACGGAACTTTCACATTCTGTAAGGACTGGCACAATTGAGTTCTCTCGGACTTAGATAGAGTGTAGTAAGCTGGGGGAAGGTACGTCCGGCCTTTATCGGTCTCTATCGGTGCTAACTCAGTCCTGATGTTCATAGTGACCAAGTTATGCCTTGCGTTGACACCATCCTTTGTTTTATCAGGAATGTTCCGTAAGAGACCAATCAAATTGTCACACACATTCTTCTCTACGTGCATGACATTGATGCAACTGTGAACTTCTAAGTGCTCCCAATAAGGCATGTTCCAAAATATTGACCTCTTCTTCCACATGTTCTTCCGACAGGTCCTCAATTTATGTCCCTTTCCAAGCACAACGTCGATATCCTTGACCATATCATACACCTCTTTTACGCTAAAAGGCCTTGGTACTGAGTCATTCTCTTTTTTCCGTGAAATTATTTCTTCATCTTGTGGTATGGATGATATTTTGGAAGGAACATACGGTGACGCATGTACACAGTTTTGTGCAAGTTGTTCAACCACACACTCTTGGTATAATCTAAGCAGTGCGGACAGGCTTTGGCTCCTTTTGTACTCAACCCTGACAGGTTACCAAGGGCAGGAAAATCATTAATAGTGTAGAAAAACATGGTGAGTAGAGTGAAGTTCTCTCGTTTGTCCGCATCCCATACATGTACCCCTTCGTTCCACAGTATTGCAAGATCTTCCACCAATGGTGCTAGGTACACATCAATATCATTTCTAAGTTGCTTTGGCCCTTGGATAAGTAGTGACATCAAACTATACTTTGCTTCATACACAGCCAAGGAGGAAGGTTGTACACACACAGAGTCACGGGCCAGGAGCTATGTCGACTGCTCATGTTACCAAAAGGATTCATTCCATCTGTACTCAACCCAAACCTTATATTACTCGATTCCACACCAAAATCTACAAACATCCTATCGATGTTCCTCCACTGGGCAGAATCAGCAACGTGTCTTACCATTTTGTCTTTCTTACGCTGCTTCTAGTGCCAACGCATCAATCTTGCATCCTTGCGGTTTGCAAATAACGCTTCAAACGGGGAATTACAGGAAGATACCACAACACCTTAGCAAGAGGTCCTTACTTCACCTCAATGCCCTTCCCATCATCGGAGCCATTTCTACGCTTGTATCGGGATGCTTTGCACACCAGACAAACATGTAAGCTAGCATACTCTTTACGGTACAAGATACAATCATTCGGACATGCACACATTCTTTCTACTTCCATTCCCAATGGGCAAAGAATCTTTTTGGCTTGGTAGGTGGTTCTCGGCAACACATTTCCCTTTGAAAGCATGCCCGCTAGGAGACCTAACAATGTTGTGAAACTCTTGTCAGACCAACCATTGCTTGCCTTCAATTTTAACAGTTCTAGAACTAATGACAACCTCGTGTATTGCAGCTTGCAGCCTAGGAACAAAGGTTTCTCCGAGTCTTCTATCAAGCCCTCGAATTTACCAAACTCTCTCTCACTATAGTTCCCTTCTGCATCACATAGCATCTGATCCAGATTGTCATTCTGCGGCCTATCCTCATGATTGAAAGCACAGTCCACAACCGGCATATCGTTGTCTCCCTCGACGATGTCATAACTATCTTTTTGTGTACTCTTCTCTTCACCGTGACTGGTCCAACATTTGTACCTCTTTCTGAAACCCCTTCGAATCAAGTGAGCTTCGATCTACGCTGAGTTGCTAATCATCTTTAGATTATCACAATCAATGCATGGACAGTACATATATTCCATCCCCTTCTTCAACATATCCAGCTCGGCCGCTCTTCTAAAAGTAGATACGCCATTAATGTACTCTCTACTCACACGGTTCTCAATGTACATCCAGCTTCGGTCCGTCTATGCTACACATGTAACAAATGAGTGTCAAAAATGATTATTAGCGCTACTATATAGCAAATTAGACTAGCTAGCTATACTTATACATGACATCTATATATATTACGTAGGTAGCTAGCTAGCCACGTATTCATGACATAATAATGTTAAGCAAGAATATATTGAAGTGAACTACGAGTACTTACCCATTCTGAAATTGAACAAACTAACATTATCTTTCTAAACCTAGCTAGCTAGCTAGATCTAAACAAAAACCTATCTATCATCTCTTTCAATTACAAAAACATGCATATAGGTTATTAAAAGCAATTGAGTACTAACCTCTGATCACTAAGAAGATGGTGATATATTTTCACCGAACTCCCTAAAGCTGGCCACCTCACTCCACCGATGCAGCGTAGCGCAATGAATATAGATCTGTGTCGAGATCAACCACGTACACCCAGTATTTAATAGCGCAGATTATCACAGATGGTTCCAACTACAAACGGTCTGTGATACCAATATAGCACAGACGGTTCATATTAATAACCGTCTGTGATAATTCATAGACCTGTGATACCAATATATCACAGACGGTTCATATTAATAACCGTCTGTGATAATTCATAGACAGTTCTTATTACAAACCGTCTGTGATGTCCACAATATCACAGACGATTTGTTATAAGAACCATCTGTCATGTCCAGAATATCAGAGACGTTTTTTATATGAACCGTCTGTGATGTTCGCAACTTTCACAGACGGTTCTTAACACGAACCATCTGTGATGTCTCACTTATCACAGACGATTCGTGATAACAACCATCTGTGAAAGTTCACAGACGGTTATTAACACGAACCGTCTATGATGTCTCAATTATCACAGACGGTTCGTATTTATAACCATCTGTAAAAATATCACAGACGGTTGCTACTATAAACAGTCTGTGATAGTTTAAGTACAGACAGTTCCGTATGAACTATCTGTAATGTAGCCATCCAGTATAGCCTCTTTTATAGTAGTGACACTCTGCAGCAACTATATTTACATTTTTGTTATCGCTTAGTATAAAAGAGTTATCCCGGGGTGGAATACAGTTACACGTTGCTTTCTCGCATTTTAAGTAAGCAACATGCAACTATCCCATCCGTACTACACTGATGCCCTGCATGACACTCATTTGTACTTAATCCTAACCGGGATGGGCGTCACACCCTAGCTCAAAATGAAGGTTGTAAATGTTTGATGAAATTTTTACTGCAAGAGCACACTGTTGGGATACGGGATAGACTACACTAGCGTAAATTAAAATTTTTACCATATAAACCGAGAAGCCATACAAATAGGAGATCATGAATCGTTACCACTAGATGCACAGTGCAGCGAAAAAATAGTTGAAGTAGCCCGGTTCAACGTAGCATGCATCCATGTAGTGAAAGTAGTCGATCATCTACGAGCAATAGTCGATCTTCACAAGCCAACCCTCTCCTCCTCGTGATCATCCCAATAAGCGCCACAGTCATAGCAGCGCCTCTACCAAGGTCCACACGTCTAGGGATAAAACACTATACATTGGTGTGCTAGCACTAGCGCGCACAGTAGGGGTTTCGAGATGTGATGGCTAGAATTTGGATAGGTATGTCTCGGGATTTCCTTAGATGCCATACAACCCTTAGCCTCAGCTTCTCTGAATATATATAGCCTCCTATCATAACTTTGTTTGATACGATTAGAGATCATATCTAACTCAGAGAGCCTCCAACCGGATCCTTATCCAATATGAGTCGAGATCATATCTCACTTGGAGTCTATCATCCAGATCCATATTGTTCCAATCCGTTAAGTATGTGACTCTATAGGTTTATGTATACTTGGTTTTAACTCAGAAACATCTTTCCAATTACTGGTCAGTAGTGGTCCCTAGTAGGACATATCGACCCCAAATATATACAAAGATCAATCTAAATGAAACTTACACAATATGATCTGCAACCAGGTCCTACTTACTCACGATCAGCTCATAACTCCTTACGACCAGATCGAATATGCTCACGACCAGTTCGTATTCCCATATGACTAGTTCGCTGATCAGTTTGTGATATGTCCGACTAGCTCACGACCAGTTAGAATCTTCATACGACCAGTTTGTATCTAGTTGGACTAATCAACCTATTTGCGTATTCTCCTTTTTCCTCATAATATCCGATTGAACTCTAGGTGAGAAACATATCATTCATAGACTGTTCAATCTTTTTCCGATCTAGTGATGGATAACTTTATATAATCGACCCTTCGACCACTCGTGGCATAGCCATGCGCATTTTTTATCTGACTACATCAAAGGGCGAATCTCATATCCGACTAGTCACTTTCCTTCGCATGTTTCATAGTATACCCAAAAGCTACATTTACAACTACTTGGTTATAGAGTAGCGTTTGGTAACCGCTAAGTGTACTATTACACATGTAGAAAAATATATTGATCTCAGGTACAAGGATTATATATCATTATAGTTTGACACTAACTGATGATACATAGAACATAACAATCTCAATAGTATCTCAAGGTGGGGTCAATCCAATACTATATTCTCTAACATGTGTCCACATTATTGATTTGATATTTTTTATATCTATGACCGGTGAAACATGGTCATCAATCAATACATGTGTCGGTCTATATGTCACTTGTGTTCCGACCAGTGATATTCGACCAGAGATCCTTTTAAAATGATATCACATAACAAATAAAGAGTTTTACCAATTAAGTCATATACTAACTAATCTTTATAAATGATAATTTATTCAAAGAACATAATAGCATTTATTTAAAAGATCATAAACATAAAAATGATATAATTATCTTCATGATTGCTTGTAGGGCATATCACTAACACACACCTAATTGAGAAATTAAATAGGTTAGGCCTAGGGGCACAGCTAAAAGGAAAATAATATAATTATCTTCATGATTGTTTATAGGGCATATCACTAACACACACCTAATTGAGAAATTAAATAGGTTAGGCCTAGGGGCACAACTAAAATGCAAATGACAGGAAAATAAACCCTTCAGCTGCCGAATCAAATAACTCCCTATTATGCCTCGCGGCTTCCCTACGCGGAGGAGCGCCCACGTCACCCCACGCGCGCGCTCCGGCCGGCGCGTGGTTAGCGAATCTCGGTACGGTCGGGTGAGCAATTTTGCGAAAAAGTCCCTGCGCTTTCCCGAAATTACGTTGAGGTCCTTGGTTCTCGCGAAAAGGTCCCTGACAGTTTTTTAAACCCCTCCACTTTGCAGGATAGCCCCCCACGGTTTCCTAAATTATGTACGGGTCCTCGTTTATTACGTACAGGTCCTCGGTTTTTTTACAAAAAAATCCTTTAACTTCGTTTATATTACGTACAGGTCCTCGGTTTTTTACGAAAAAACCCTTTAACTTTTTTGAAAATACGCATGTGCCCTCAGTTTTTTTTAAAACTCCTCACGAATTATCGCCTCTTTTACTTCGGTGCACACAGTGGCTGACGCGGCGTCACGCCGTGCCTATGAGGCTAGTTTGTGGTACGAGCTGCCGAATGATAAGGCAAACATAATTCTCAGTCACATCATCAGACTTACGAAATTATTCTGTACTAGATTATTTTGCTTTCTTGTAGACCCTCCAACGTTGACATAAATTTAATTTGTAATAGAACAACAGATATTTTCCCTTCTACTGTACGATTATTATAAAAGTTTCTGATCACATACGAAAAAGAGTAAGTTGCCTCTAAAATTGTCCAATACTGCTATGAATGTCCTGCGATAACTTGGACCTGACATTAACCTCTGAAGAGTGCCAGGGATTTCTTAGACGTTGAGAAGCAGTTGGAATTATGGCTTTCAAAAGGATCGTATTTATGTTAACAACGACACAAATTATAGTTGGACGATGACATTAATTATTAGTAGATTTCTGTTTTTATTTCCTCTTTTTTGAGTGAAACAGACTTCTGTGTACAACAAAATTTACAGATCTATATCTTCAATAAATTGTAAAGTTGTTCCTAAAAATAAATTTATTAATTAAATGATTTACCTTTTGTAAAAGTTTCTTGGTTGTTAAATCTCTTGTACTCTAATTTAGAATTAATGTACCCCATATAAATTTCTAGAAAAGTACTTTTATGCTATTTTATAATTATTTTTATGTATGATGAGGATATAATAATCATCTACTTATTGCGTCATTATATTCTCCGAGTATATCCCTTATTAGTAAGGGAAAAGTTTCATATGATAGTCGTAAGTCCTTTTATGACTATATAGTCGTAAATTCTTCAATGACTATATAGTCATAAGTTCTTCTACGACCATCTAGTTGTAAGTTCTTCTACAACCATCTAGTCGTAGGTCCTTTTATGACCATTCCAAATCATAAGTTCTTCTACAACTACGTAGTCATAAGTATTTCTACGATCACATGGTCGTAAATCCTTCTACGACCACTCCATGGTCGTAGACTATCCTGCGACCAATTTATCTCTGACTAACTTGTCTAGGATGAACTACTACATCATGGGTCCGTCTGATAAGGCGGTTAGAACATGTGCTTATTCTTAATAACTGAACATGATCTCTCTGACAACAACCGCTGCACGATGAATGGGCCATCACGTCTCTCTGACAATAACTTCCGCTAGACGATTATCTCCCGAAGCGTTGAGATGTCTTTTGGCGCATGACAACGACCGTCGCTTTCACATTACTCGTAGTTGTAATCAATTTCTCTGAGCAATAGCCACACAGGACATAGGGTTATTACTCTCTGAAGAGAAGGCCCGAACCTAAATAAAAATTCTCATATCTTCTCGTTGCATGACCATAGTCTAGTCTTCTAAGAGTTCCTCGAATCCAAATAAATCATACGTAAGATCAATATTAAAATATCAACAGTTGGTACCGCCCATGGGGAATTTCTTCCAAGACTCCAGTAATTTCCTTGTCGGCAACTTCTCTTTCTTCTGATGTCCTCATGGTAGGGCAACGGAATGAGGAGAACTGGTTTGACCTGATTGATTATGCAAATCTCAACATGGATGTCTGCTACGACTATGAGCAAATGATGCTTGCTTTCGACGGTGAGGTTGTCTCTGGAGATCCATCCTGAGATCTCAAAGACCACATCATGGGAAAGGCTGAGGAGGGATCCACATCCCTGACAGCATTACGTTCAGCAGAGGAACTAGTTTCCCCAAAGGATAAGTGTCAATCCGACCATGAAAAGGACTCATAACACGACGATCGGCCTACCCCTAAGTGTTCGACTCCCTTAGCAGTTGTTCAATTAGGCTCAACAAAACCTGGAATACTACATTCTGGGACTCCATCGACATCTGGTGGTCGTAACTCCATCGACGTCTCCGACAAAGGACCATTCCCTATACTCCAAGAGTTAGAACAAATGAGCGGTCGAAAGCAGCTGGACGATGACGAGGAGATGCCATTCCAGGATCCACAGCATACCGTTGAGCACATCTACGAGGGATCCTTGGCGAACATGTCAAAACAATAGCATAAAGCTATCAAACATGAGGTAAACTCCATTGACCATCCCCTTGTCAATCATCTTCCAAAGTGGTCAGCAGTCACTATCTCATTGGAGAAGAGTAACTGCCCGGTCCCTTTGATTCGCCCAGGTCAATTTTTGATCATAGCCAAGCCCACTATCAACAACTGTCGAGTGAATCGAGTGTTGATCGGTTGTGGTAGTTCTTTAAATATCATGTTTGCAGGTGCTCTGGATGAGATGCAAGTTCCTCATATTAGAATAAAGCTTGTACGATATTCATTTCATAGAATTGTACCAGGATCTTCAGCTAAGCCCATTGAGCAAGTTACCCTGCCTGTCACGTTCGGTTCTTCAAGTAATTTCAAGACAGAGGAAATCTCCTTTGACATGGTCGACTTCGACATGGTAAATAACACCATACTTAGACGACCAACTCTGGCATATTTTTTGATAGTCACTCACTATACATATCAATATCTTAATCTACCAGGTCCCAAGAGAGTTATCATAGTTCGCTGTGATAAGAAAATGGTGTTGACGTATGGCCGCAAGTCCCTCGAGATGGTTGGCCAACTACCAACTCGAGAAGCTATCAACTACCAAGCACTCGAAGTTTAAAGCTGCACTAAAGTCAAATAAAGAGGACAAGGAGGTTCCTTTGGACCCCGTAGAGCCTTCGAAGACTGTTCGCATCGGGGTTACTTCTGACCCCGCATAGCAAATGCAGATGTGTCCACGTGGCAGCCATCTGAATTGCCCAGGGTCCCCAAGGAAGTGATCGAGCACAGGCTAGCTCCACAACCCGATAAGAAGCCCGTAAAACAAAAATTACAGATATTTGCACCAGATCTACAAGAAGCTATCAAATTAGAATTAGATAGGCTACTCAAAGCAAGCTTTATAAGAGAAGTCGATCACTCTGAGTGGTTGGCTAACCCTATAATGATGAAAAAAAAGTCTAATAGTAAGTGGCGTATGTACAGACTATGTCGATTTAAATAAAGTTTGTCCAAAAGATGATTTCTCGCTTCCTCATATTGATCAATTAGTTGACTCTACTAGAGGATGTGAAATGTTAAGTTTTCTCAATGCGTACTCTAGTTATCACCAGATCGTCAAAAGCATCAAATGACTTAATCACATTTTAGACCTACAGGAGACTTTTGACAACCTAAGAAAGCATCACTTGAAACTCAATCCCGAGAAGTCTGTGTTCGGAGTTTCTTCAAGAAAGTTGCTCGGATTCCTTGTTTTAGTAAGAGTTATCGAGACAAATCCTGAAAAGATCAAAGCCTCCAAGCAGATGCGACCTCGACCACGATGAAAGAAGTTCAAAAACTCATCGGGTGCATGGTAGCTCTAAGTCATTTCATTGCACGTCTGGGAGAGAAAGGACTTCCTTTCTTCAAGCTTCTGAAGAAACACAAAGGTTTTTAGTCGAAAGAGGCTAACGATGCCTTCGAGGATGTCAAGAGATATCTTACGAGTGCTCATGTTCTAGTCACCGAAACTAGGCAAGACACTCTTAGTATATCTGTTCGCCATGCCATAGGCAGTACGTGTTGTACTGGTTGTAGAACATGAAGGCATCTAGCGACCGGTATACTATGTAAGCGAAGTCTTACATGGGCCTAAGGAGCGCTATCCTCAGGCCCAAAAAATCTTATATGCCCTCCTCATGTCTTTGAGGAAGTTAAGACACTATTTTTAAGAGTACAAAATTATTGTGTCGTCTAAGTTTTCCTTAGAAGAGGTCCTCTAGAATAGGAAAATAGCAAGGCACATGGCAAGATAGTCGATTGAACTTGGGGAGTTCAACCTCCATTTCGCGTCCCGAACGACCATTAAAACCCATATCTTTGTAGACTTTGTCACTAAATGGATAAATCCTGAACCTGTTCAGGATCCCCAGTATGATTCCCATGACAAGTGGACGATGTACTTTGATGGGTCACTTACGCTAAGTGGCTCGGGGGCTAGGATGGTCCTAGAATCTCCCGCGGGAGAGACCTTAAAGTATATCATTCAACTACACTTTCCAACCACTAGTAATGTGGCTAAATCGAAGGTTTGTTGGTTGGCATATGAGCCGCGGAAGCGCTTGCGATTCGTCGACTACTCGTGAGAGGAGACTCTCAACTAGTCGTGAAGCAGGTCAGAAAGGAGTATCAATGCCCTAGTACGACCTTGTCTCAATACTTATTGGAAGTTAGAACGCTAGAGAAGCACTTTTTTGGTTTTGAGTTATAGTATATCCCTTGAAAGAATAACTTTCTCATGGACCAGTTGACTCAGATAGCTTCTTCCTGATAACAAGTACCACTAGGAGTCTTTTTAGAGCAACTCCAAAAGCCATCTTTAGTCGAAGAATCAGAGACAACTCCTAATAAGGCAGCCTCTCTCGACTACTAGGAGCCCATCTATGAATATCTTCAGAAGGGTTCAGTACTTGACGATGATCTCGATGCAGATTGTCTATCCCACAAGGCCAAAATATATACTTTGGTTGTGTTGTACTCTATAAATAGAGTACTCAAGGGGTTCTCATGCGATGCATATTACAAAAAGAGGGATTACAACTCCTTAACGACATATATAGGGGCATCTATGGAGCACACACTTCTTACAGAACGCTGGTCAAAAAAGCCTTCCGATAAGGCTTTTAGTGGCCAACAACCCTCAATGACGCCAGAGCTAGTTAAGAAGTGTGTACAGTGCCAGTTTTATAGCAGGCAAATACACCAATTGGCCTAGGCTCTTCAAATGATCCCTCTATCGTGGTCTTTTGCGACCTGAGATTTAGATATCCTAGGTCCATTCCCAAGAGCACCAGGGGGCTTCGAGTTCTTTTTTGTGGCAATTGACACGTTCATAAAATGGATTGATGTCGAACCTATGCCTGGGATAATAATGGAAGCCACAAAAAGGTTTATGATGAGAAGTATGATTACTCAATTTGGAGTCCCAAGTCGAATAATTCCAAACAATGGTAAGCAATTTTCGAGTGCAAAATTTCAAGAATTTTGTGACAATTGGGTATCAAACTTTGCTATGCCTCAGTCACCCATCCTCAAAGCAATGGGGTAGTTGAGCGAGCGAATGGCCAGATAATGCAAGAAATTAAGACTTGAATCTTTGACCAACTTGTAAAGTGCTCGGGGGCTTGGATACAAGAATTATCTTCAGTATTATGGGCAATCTGCATGACTCCTAGTCGGGCAATGGGAGAGACTCCATTTTTCCTAGTTTTTGGGGCAGAAGTCATGTTTCCTCTGAAACTAAAGATCCGGTCGACAAGAGTCGAGAACTTCAGTGACTCCAACAAGAGCAACTTGGAGCGAATGACATCAACTTGCTCGAAGAGAAGAGAAATCAAGCCTTAATCTGATTAGCAGTCTGCTAGTAAGCCAGGCATAAGTACTACGATCGTAAGGTCCAACCTCGCAACCTTGCTATAGGTGACTTAATATTGAGGAAAATTCAACCCCAGCCTAATCGAAATAAGTTTTCCCCCAAGTGGGATGGCCCTTACACTATGATCAAAGTCACACAACCAGGCTCTATACGACTTGCTATGGAAGATAACCAAATTCTCACAAACTCTTGGAACATCGACCAACTGCGTAAATTTTACATGTAACATTTCTATTTCATTCAATAAAGCTTTCAGTTTTTTCAATTCTTATTATCATATGTTCAGTACAGCTTCTTTTATGTTTGTTCGACCGCTTCTAGTACATCCAATTAGTTTTCATTGGTCGGAGAAGGGCACATCACTAGTCGAAAGTCTCTCCTCTCTACACATGGTCCTGCCCACTAGAAAGAGCTTCCTAGTGTCGAACCGTTCTTGACTCTTGCTATCAGCATAAAATTATTGAGTTGTCTACAAAAACGTTGAACAGATGTACGAGAAGGAACTCTGAGTGTTTTTCCTCTTATCATTTAAGACATCGATTTCATTAACCTGGTCGAAGTAAGCTAACACAACTAGTCGAAGTCTCTCCTCTCTTTATGTGGTCCTACCCACTAGAAAGAGCTTCCTAGTGATGATTTGTTCCTCGCTTTTGCTGCCTAAAACAAGATAATTGAATTTGGTCATGATATACAAATGATCCCTGAATGTTTATCCTATCTTCATTTATGTCTTCGATTTGATTAACCTGGTTGAAGAAAGAAACATCACCTAGTCAAAGTCTCTCCTCTCTGCACGTGATCCTACCCACTAGAAGGAGCTTCTAGCATCAACTCATTCCTAACTTTTGCTACCAGAACATGACAATCAAATATGACAATGATAGTCGGATAAATTGTTTATTCATATAAACTAAGTAAATAGTCGAGGGGGCTATGATAGAGTTATCAATATAACTTTAATTTTTAGTAGTAAATTCTTTCTCTTTCATTTTTTTGTCTTACGAGTACTAACTACTCAACAAGATGAATTATAGGAAAAGGATGAAGTTTTTCATTATCCAATTGTAAGTCTATTCAATTTACTATTCACAAACTACTTTGAAGAGGGAGAGTTGAGTTGCATTTCCTTGGAAACCTTTCAACCGATTGGCTCTACTTCATCAATCAGATGGGCTGCCTCTGCTTCAGAGCAGCCGAAGTCATGATCGATCAGTTGAAGGTTGAGGTTCGGGTCACATGCCTTAAGTTTTGCCAAGGCATAGCATATAGCGCCTTTAATCGCTTCCCGAATCGACTTGGCCTGTTTGGTCTTCAGGATGGATAAATGCTTCTCTAGTGCTTTGACTTGTAGCCTGATCATACTCGCATGAGCGGTTATGGTATCCTCGAAAGGACTCATTTTCTCCGCACCAAACCCACTGAGTAGATTGTTGAGAAGTACAACATTGTCATGAAGGATTGCTTTCATCGACTTCGTTTCCTCTTTACTACAAATCAAAGCTTCTGAGAGATGCTTTATTTCGACCACAACATCTGCAAATAGGTTAAGTGTGGTCAGAGCAATACTTATCAAAAGACTAGTTATCAAGAACTAGTCGAAAGTAAGAACTAGTTGAAAGTAAAGTTTTCCTTACCTGCTTATCGACTTCAAGTTTGTGTTGTTCTTCTAGCAACTCTGTCCTCTTGTTGCACTCTTTATTGATGTAAGCTCTCTGATTACCTTGGTTTTCTCTTGGACCTCGGTGTGGAGCTTACTTGTTTCATCCTTTTCACCTGTCAAAAGAATAGAGTTAGAGAAACACCAGAGAGACAACCAGATGAACAGTCTTAAGTCCAAAACTTACTATTTAATTTTCCCTGCAATGTGTTGATTACAGAGTTGGCTTTTAGAAGACATATCTGTAAGTTAATGTTTTCTTTCTTTAGCCTCTGTGTATCAACCTTCTCATTGTCGAGCACAACAGCTAAAAACTTTGTATCGCTTTTAGACGTGAAAAGGTTAAAAGTAGACATGAAAAGGCTAGACCAGTGGTGAAATAGAGTTCGACTACATAGGCAAGTGACTTAACATTCCTCTTCCTTCTTGGAGAGTTCAGCATTTTTTTGTCGTAGGAGCATGAGTTGTCTATGGTACTCGGCCATAGTTTCCATGTCCTCTAGTGCTCTCTAAGTAAAGAAGGATGGTGAGAGATCACAAAAGACCAAGGATGAATGTCTAAGTACTCAAAACTTACGTTCATGCTCCCATGAGCAAATTTGGCGAGTACCCGCCTAGAGTCTTCGAGTTGATTGAGCTCGTCGACCTTGTTCCACCACACCTTTTCAAGATGTTCATCATCGAAAATATTCCCTTTGTTGGGAAGATCTTTGGGGTGTGAAAATCAGTTCAGAACTTGATCAGTAGAAGATCCCACTACAAACACAGGGTTAAAGAATGCCGAGAAGAAGTTAGGTTATTGTTCTTCTTCTCCTTCTCTGGCTATACCTTCTTGAAGACAAAGAGGAGCCTCCTCGTTGTCTTCCTCCTCGATGCGGCAGTTAGAAGGACTTTCAATTTTTCGACCAGGTATTTCTACACTGTCTTTAGCTACTTGCATTTATATTGCTACGACCATTTCCATGGTCATAGTCTTTGCAGCTTCGGCAACGGCTTCTGTTGCTATAGTGGTCATCCCTTCGACCACCATATCTATTGTGTGTTCGACCACGGGCAGAGCTACATGGGGCTTCTTAGCAGAAGCATCCTCAAGTAGTGGAGAAGCTAAGCTAAGATCATGAAAAGTAAGTTGGCATTTAAGAAGACATAGATGTAAAATACTATGCTTATGCTTATGTTTTTCATACCTTACTTTTGCACCCTTTATCTTGGATTTAGAAGAAACTTTTCTAGAGATTAGCTTCTTCGACTTCTTCTCTTCGACCATGTCTGGTCATACAAGAACATCTTTAACCACGTCTAGTCAAAAGTCTGGAGCAAGAGTTACTGCTCCTTGTCCCTCTTGCCCCTCCTGGTAGTCGAAACCAGTTTCGAACACTTGGAGAGCAGTCTCTTTTTTGATCACAAGTTCTACTGCTGCAGTAGTCTCCTTCACAAAGGATACAAAACTTTTCCAGTTTTCCTTTTTGAGTTGCTTGATAAAGCCTCAAGCAGCAGGAGGAAGGATGGTAAGAGGAATAGCAGCACTTGTGCTCCCCTTCTTATCAATAGATTTTATCAGTTGATGCCTCTTGGCCAGAGGAGCTTTACCTTTCTTCGCCTTTTCTTTGATAACCATCAGTTCGACTCCTTGGTCATCCTGATGGTTAATCATGCCTATATCCTACAAGAAAGGAGAATGGTATTTAGTTGTTCTCTACGACCATGTAGTTCTAAAGACGAAATCAATTTTTCAACTACCTTTAGGTCTTCTTCTCTTTCTTCGGTCGATACATCCACCAGAATATGCAGAGCCTCCACTTTGAGTAGCGAAGCCTTGCAAACGAGCTTGACCTGGGATTCAATTTCCCCCCAAATCAAGGTACGTTCATGCATATGACGTGGTCAGTGCATAGTGCTCAAAATCAAATTACGAGAATAAGTACAATAGCTACTTACCATTCTCATAGTCTCTAGTTGTGTCAGTAGCTCCTAAGTATATCCACATGGGATGTGCTTGTCGCTTTAGGGGGCTGATCTGATGGGTGATAAAGTCCTTCACCACATACCAGCTGGTGAGTACCTTGTCTCAACTCTTTGATGGCTGAGATTGAGGGGGCTATCTGAGTAAGATCCTTGGGGACCAAATTCCACTTCTTCTCCGCAGCCTTCCCTATGAAAGAAAGGTCATCTTTACTGGTTGTCTCCCAGTAGAACTACTTCTTCTTCCAGTATGGCCATGAAGACCAAGTAAACATTTGGATGTACTGGTCTATCTTACCGTCATGAAGCTTCAAACTACATCTCCCAGCAATTCCGGTCTGCCGGCTCATTTTGTAGTAGTACCGAAAGGGCTCGAGGTCCAAAGGAATCCCTAGATAAGCCTCACATAAGTATACAAATATACTAAGCATGGTAATCGAATTGGGAACCAATTTTACCAACTCGACCCCAATGTATTCAAGCATAACTATAAGAAAGGGGTGAGATAGGAGACGAAGGCTACACTCACAGTATGTCTAGAACACTGGGTTTTGTCCAATCTCCCCCGATGGCCAGTTTTATCCGGCAGCTTCAATCCACTTCACGAATTTTCGCAGAGGAAACTTCTTAGAATCCTCCAACGCCCTCAATTTCATGCTATCCATCTCCGACACCGGCTAATTAGACAATGGCTTAGTCATTTTCACGAGTGGTTGGTTTGGATTTGGAAGAGATTGAAGGAAGAAGACAACTTGGTTGGCGGTAGAAAGCTCGAAGCAGATTGGAGCAGAAGGGGAAGTAAGGAGACCTAAAGTTACCCCGTTGCATGTTTTTACAACCATGCGAGTTATACTTCTCGAGAACCAAATGGTTATCTCAGGAACTAATCCAATGAACAAATTGGCGAAAAATGATTGGGGCTCATTAATTCCTCTGTTTGAAGTCCGTCCGTCTTCACAACTCAAGCGAAATAACCTTATTGACCAAGCATTCTTTTGGTCTATGAGAGTTAAAAAGGCTTTGCTTTCGACCATCTTTCATCTACAACCTCACTTTCTCAAGTAAATTACTTTCACTTGAACTTGGGGGCTAAATGACAAGGATATAATCATCCTCTTATTATTACATCATTATATTCTCCGAGTATACCCCTTATCAGTAAGGGAGAAGTTTCATAAGATAGTTGTAAGTCCTTCTACAACTACATAGTTGTAAGTCCTTTTACGACTAGTCATAAGTTCTTCTACGACCATCTAGTCATAAATCTTTTTACGACCACGTGCTCATAAGTCTTTCTATGACCACATGGTCGTAAATCCTTCTACTACTGCTCCATGGTCGTAGACTTTCCTACAACCAGTCTATCTCTGACTAACTTGTTAAGGATGATCTACTACATCATGGGTCCATCTAACAATGCAGTTAGAATGTGCGCTTATTCTTAATAACCGCACATGATCTCTCTCTTACAACAACCGCCGCATGATGAACAAGCCACCACGTCTCTGATAACAACTTTTGCCAGACAGTTCTTCCGAAACGTTGAAACGTCTTTTGGCGCACGACAACAACCGTCGCTTCGTCAATTATATAAAGGTTAACGCCAGAGGGAAAAAAGTAGAGCGACATCAGATCAGGGGATAGTTCTAGGTATTTCGCATTACTCTTAGTTGTAATCAATTTATCTTAACAATAACCACACAGGATGTAGGGTTATTATTCTTCTAGGAGAAGGCCCAAATCTATATAAAAATTCATGTGTCTTCCCTCTGCATGACCATATTTTAGTCTTCTAAGAGTTCCTTAAATCCAAATAAATCATACGTAATATCGATATTAAAACATCGACAACGTAGTAGGAGAAATTATGTTGACAATAATTTATATATTTTAGAGGTGCATTTGTGGCTAAATGGAATACAATGTTGCGGGGATGTTTTTGCTTCAGCCAGTCCTCTGCCAGGCTTACTGCTACGAAGCGTAAAAATCCTTTACCATTTCATGGTAACGGTAGATAACAATTGTATCAGACCGTTTCTTCAAATATTACCATCTGATCGAATGATCAATTTATTAGCTAGAAGAATTAATATAATAAATTGAAACAGTACCCTAATGTTATAAATTAAAAAATATACAATACCGAATAAATCTATGATATTCTTTTTTATAATAAAAAAAGATTGTTAATGGCACGATGTCCTTGCCATACAATGGTAGAGGATGTGAATACTGGAAATCCTCGGTTTAATTATTTTGATGAAAGAAATAACTTACGTCACCCATTCAGGCAAAGTACGAATTATTGCTGCGTGTCCAATGTTCTTCTTTCCCTACGCTATTAAAATTGCATTTTGATTTTAAACTTTCCAGACTGAAGCAGAGTTTTTATTTTTTAACCCTTTTTAATTTATTTTGATTAATAACTTCTTACCTAACTTATTTCTAAATCTGATCTTTTAGTCATGCCAACATCCGTGGCATAGCCAAACAACACTACCACGCTAGTCATCATAGCGTGGCTAAATCATGCCACTCTATTGATGGTGGTATACCAGTGTTGTTTTGCCACATCAGTCATTGTGGTGTGGCCACACAGGCTATTTCTTGGTTCAGCATTGGAGTTACCCCGTGGCATGGCAATATTGTTTACCAAAAGAATCAGATTTAGAAATAAGTTGGGCGAGAAGTTATCAGTAAAAGTAAATTAAAAAGGGTTAAATAATAAAAATTGCACACTGAAGCACATCTTGGTGTATAGAAATAATTCCTAGTAAAAAGGAATATGTTGCAAAATAAAACGTGACAAATAAAGAGTAATGTTGTCAGGACATGCAAATAACTTCGCGTCGTTGTTATAGAATAAAGAGTTGACCCACTAAAAGCGAGTGCTCCTGATAATCCTGCACAGCTTTGGGAAAAAAAACTGGTTATTCACCCCTTGAAAGCAATATATATTGGGAGGAAAATGTAATGTGTTAATGTACAAGCACTATGCTAATTTTGGCAGCACATGTAATTCTCAATATCGGCTATATGATTTGATATATGTAATCAAGATTTTATTAAATATTTATGTATATGTTGCAGAATAAAAATAGGTAAGATTTGTAATGGTGAAAACATGCAAAGAATACAAGACCAATGCAAACAGCACATTTTTAAGATTTATTAAAGGTATAGATTGACTAGCTAAATATCAAAAGTTTCTAATTAATAGAATACTTATTTGATATAGAAAATCTTATATAGTATTGTGGGATCAGGTATGGCGAGTTAGATGGGGTGAATGACTTCTCAAAATCTTCCCCCTAGCATTAGTAACTCAATACAGCAGAGAACTCAAGCCAACAAGCTATCTCAAAGCTAAGAGCCAAAGACCATAAAGATCACCCGAGACAAACTGTTTCTCAACGGTATGACCACCGGCCAGGGGCAGCCGGACCACTCAGGCAGTAGTACCATAGGAGTGACACCGGTCAAATAGGTCAGGATGATTGGACCACTCAGGTATGGTGGTACTACTGCTCACTATACAAAGGCTGAAAATCAACATGGCATAAGACCAAGAAAAAGGCTAACTTTAAACCAATGGATCGAATAGGATAAAACTTGGCACAAGTCCTCGCTAGGATGTTAGGAACATATTTCAATCATGAATCATAAAGATCAATGCTAAAGTCCCTACCTTTATCCAAAACAAGGAATATTGCAATCAAACCGAGCAAAAGAGAAACCATGATCTACTCTTACTCGTGAGTTCTTGATGATCTAGATGACCTTGGATAGATTCTTACATGTCATAGCAAGCTAGATCATAGCACGAACTCAAGCTAAAACGCCCTCAAGATCAAAACCTCAAAATCACCCCTCTCTTGATCAAAATCTGGCAATCACAAGAACTTTACATAAAAAAATATCTAGATAAATGGGATTTGATCTTCAAGAGATATTTCCACCTCTTACGTGTTCTTAGCACCAACAGAGATCAAAAGAAGATAAAATCCAATCAAGAAAACCAAGCAAATCAAAAGTATAAGAAGGAATCCATGGTACAACCTATTTGGATGAAGTTTGAATGTTCATTTCACTTGGAGAGAAATATTTTATAATAACCCCTTCATGGAGGATAGAACTCTAAATCAAGAGCATACACACAAAACTTCTCGACACAAAGAAACCCTAGCACCTTTCTCTCCTCAACTCTTGAGAGCTCCACTCTCTCATACACATAAGGACTTAAATAGTAGAGGCTTTCACCTACCACTAAGCCCTCGCAACAAACACACACTTAGTGGATACAACTACTTATAAATAGGAAAACCCGGTAATCCACACACAAATAGGTTTTACACTTACACACACTTGCACACTTTTCAAAGCGTGACTTCCACATGGCTCCAATAGCCCGATAATATGCCCCATCCTCTAAGATGTGACCTAAACACCTTAGGCCACCGCCATGGTTTCACAAATCGCCTTTCCAGAAGGTATTAGACAATTTCCTCAATTATCACTCACCGGTCTTCACGATGCTTCTTCTCGAAGCAACCTCCACACGAAGTCCATGATGTCCAATGACTCACTATCAAGATCATACGTCTGCTCTGAGAACCATCACCACTTGAAATATTCAAGTTCAATGGTACATCATATGCATACACTTGCCTCATCATAATCCTTACTTTCTCACATACTTCTCCGCTTGAGATAATGCTCCACCTAGACTTACGTAACATACCATGGCCTCAGGATACTTCCATAGCCTCGATCTTGCCGTTGATCGCAACAATCGCTAAGTGCCCTCCACATCAAAGAACAAGCAATCGTCTTGAGCATAGGTGATATGTACTTGACTCTAATCAACAACATTACATGACATTCCCATCCATGATTAACACAATGCATGGACTTCCGCCATGGGTAACATTTACATGAACTCCCGCTATGATTAACACTGCCAAATCCATCTCAACTCACTTAACTTAGCTCAGGCAGGTTTGACCTTCAACCAATGGTCGGTCAAATTGGCACAAACTGACTTAACTCTTTCCCTATAACAAGGGAGCGGTATGACCGCTCACACAAGCTGGTACTGCCGCCCCAATAATACCACCATATAAAGCCCGATCATACCATTCTCCGGTAGTACCACGGTTTCAACTCCGATACTACTAGACCTATTCATAACCCAAATCCTCAAAAAAAAACCTCTCTAAAAATTTGCTACCACCAACTAAAAGCCAAACATACTGCACTATGGTAGTACCATAGCTCAACACCGGTACTGCCACTGATAGCAAGCCGGTACTACCACCGTTGCAAGGCTAGTACTACATCCTAAACCTGATAACAACACTACAAACTACAAACACTCAAAATTAAATTCAAACTTCGACAACGAAGGCAAGCGCAGTCAAATTGTAAAATAATTTTATCATACAAGTATATAAATTGTAAAATGATATAGTTTAAAAATTACTTACAAGTCTATATCACACACAATCACACGAGGTTTTAGACACTTTAATTTTAAGTAGAGAATACAAATATTTTGTACTCGCATGCTTAATCATGAACGTGATATTGTGATATCTGGGTTCGATTCGGCTTAGGCTTTTGGTTGTTGTCCGTTGATATAGTAACTCACTTTCAAATGGTGTGTCTTTTTAGGGCAGGGTCTATAAGTTGATTGTAGTGGACACTGTACCAATTTCAGCTATATCGGCCAAAATCACATTCGACTATCTCCATCTTCGTAATCTCTCTCGTGAACAGCAAGAATTCAAAAAGCATAAGCCAAAAGCCATAAGATATAGCTCAAAAGAACTCACACATCAGGGATTTGACTACCAAAGTGCCAAAACAGCCTTAATAATTTATTTTGAGTTAAAAAATTAGTAATTGTAGCAAAGTATCAGAAGCTTATGAGAAAATGTTTTCATGAAAATGATGCTTTCGGCAAAGCAAAAATGAAAAATAGAGACAAAATGTGTTTATGGCAACAACAAATAAAGGTAAAAAATGGTGAAAGAAAGCTAATGATCCCCGAAAGAGATGACCCTTGCCTTTTGAGTTGTAATTGATGAATTTTGACTTTGCCGATAGTTTTTGTTTGTTTTTTCGAGACGACAGTGAACGACGCGTATGGTTTTAGGGTCAGAAAGCCGTTTAAATAATCCACTTCAAGAAATCACCCTATTTATTTTAATTGTCGGAGAAGTCAAAGTCTGAAGCTCAAAAGAACATGACCGGTATGTAAAGCTAAAGTAAACGCAAAGACTAGTGTGGGAAGGAGTTTTTCACCTAAGGACCAAAATTATATGGTTTAGCGTATGTTCTAGGTCGTAATGCCTGTTGATCTTAACTCATCGTAACTTAGTGCCTAGCCCATGCATTCACACTTGGAGTGGTTTGCTATCTACCTTATTTTGTTGGGCTTTGTACATACCGGACACGCAAAGTAAACCATGGTGGTACTGACTGACCCATATTTTTCTTTGAAGATACTAACACCGAGTGTTGTTTTCTGTTATGATCCATTGAGACTCGAGCGATACATGAAATCTCGTCGACAAAACTTTTGTATTGTCCGAACTTTCTGCATCATTTCTCTTCTCCTGCTTCTGTGGGGATGAATGGAAGGGATGAACTCTTTGTACTTTCCCAATCGAAGGTATGATGCAAAGGAAAGGAGCTCGATGGGTTATTATTTAGGGCCTGGACAGGGGGATCTGGATTCAAATCATTAAGATTTACACATTCCAAAGAAATCCGAAAGGAATCCCTCTCGTCTAAACACCCTCTCGTAGTTGTTAGGGCCTGTTCACATTGTTGTATAAATAGCGGTTTTAGCAAATATTCAGACATCATTTCAGCATCAATAATCATCATTAAAGCACATTTCCACCAGCAGTTAAAAGACAAAATTGATATATAAATATGCTATTTCTTCATGTCAATTAACCAGAGCAATGTACTCGAAAGATAAGACTCAAGAACTGACACAATCAACATAATGCTCAGATTTAAATGTGTGTTTATATGCTCTCAAATGTTGAGTTGCTCAATATGAATTCTTCGCCCTCATGACACTTGTGCCAAAGTTTTAATCACAAATTGTAAATGAGGTAAGTTAGGCCTTAAGCTAAAACTGAAACTTTGCTCAAATTCAATTCATGCAAATTAGAAATTTAATGTCTACTGACATCAGGAAATTAAAACAATTGACAAGTGAATATGATAGTGACCAAAATCAATACAGTGCACTGATTAGTAGCTGAATGAATCACAATGAATCCTAGTGAGCAAGATTAAATAACTGAGTGAAACATATCACATAGGACAGCTATCAATGACCAAATAAATCATGTGTACAGATCAACCATGAATTGCATGACACAATACTAAAACAGCAAGTAATCTTTTAGCTCAAGACCAGATTATAAACAATTGTTATATTCAATCTCGGTTTGACATCCAAACATCATTGAGCATTAATCCGAGCCCACAACAAAACTAAACCAAGTCTCCCAGTACTAATTAGAATACTAAAATCAATTAGCACAGCACACTTGGTAAAGTGATGAACAAAGTAATACTTACAATGTGGATGGCACTCAAAGCCACCGAGAAGTAAACCAGGCAAGGCACGCCAAAAGGCGCTGACTCAGAAAACCAATCACCCCACTATGCCGTGAAGAACGGACAAGGTTATCGGAGATACAATGCTAATTTGCAATCTGGGACATACCAAATTGCAAAGTCATGGTATAAGGAATGCCGCACAAGAACCAACCAATGTGCACTGACCAAGAGCACCGGAGAACACTAGTAGGGGTGGAAAACGGTAATGGATAATTCGTTTTATCCGATATTCGTATCCGAGAAAACACAAATATGGTAAGCAAAAATCCGTATTCGAAAATATTCGTATTCGTATTCGAGAATATTCGTATCCGTATTTGAGAGTATTCGTATTCGCATTCGTATTCGAGAATATTCGTATCCGTATTTGTATTCGAGACTATTCGATTCGTATTCGATCCGTTTCTAGAACCTATGAAAAATTCGTACAAATTTTGTGATTCAAAATTTGAATTTAGGCGGTTTAAAACCGGTAACCGGTCAAAAACTGGTGAAAAATAGGTAAAACCGCTAGGAATCTGTTTTATCCGATATTCGTATCCGAGAAAATCTGTATTCGAAAATATCCGTATTCGTATTCGAGAATATTCGTATCCGTATTTGAGAATATTCGAATTCGTATCCGTATTCGTTTGAAAAATATGGATTCGTATTCGTATTTGAGACTATTCGACCGTATCCGATCCGTTTCCACCCCTAAACACTAGGCACCAAATCAATCTTGAGGCACCCGGATCCAACCCTCTACGAAACAATCCCCAAATTTGCTCACCTCTACCTCAACAGAAAGATGGCGCAAGGAACCAAACAAGGAGTGTTCTATGAGAAAGGGACCAGACCTTACTGTTGTCAGCAGCGAGATGGGCATGGCGGCATAGCAACCCCAAAAGCTCAAAATCGAAGTCAAGCCGGAGAAGAAGGACCACCCCCAAGAGAACTTACTAGAGTCTTTTCGGTAAGGTTCTGCTAAGGAAATAGAGATGGACTTAAATGGAGAAGAGGCAGGGCAACCGACGCGGCTACAGTCAACGGTTGGCATCGAAGCGCACGGGCCGTTGGCGACTCCAGCGTTGTCGCCGCCACCAAGTATCCCATGCCACAAGAGTCAGCCCAGTAGCCGCTTGACCCCCTCACGTAAAGAAGATAGGGCTCGAGACTAAGTCTCCATCCTTATCTCTTCCTCTTCTCCCACTGACAGGTGGGATCCACATTTTTTTCTTTTTATATTTCTTCTTTCCTCAAAATAAGAAATTACCAAATAGCCCTCAAAAATCCAATACATATTGGCTACGACTGATGATTTTTGTTTAAAAATAAATAGTAGTGGCTAAAAAATGGTTTTTAGAAGGAGAAAACAAGTGGGAAAAGTGAGGAAGAAACGTGTGCGAAACAGAGCGAGAAAAGTTGGGGTACGTGATACGTCCATGGCCGCCCTGCCTCATTCCCATAGCGAGACGGCAGTGAGAGGAGTGAAGGAAGCCGCATTAGGAAGGCAGGTGGGCATGTTTTTTGGGTTGCGGCTTATAATTTTTTGCTAAGACTTATCAATCTAATGAATAGTGATTGTTAGAAGAAGTAAAAAATCACTGAAAAGTCAAAAAACATGGCCATATTAGTTTTGGTTTTTTCAAGCAAATAATCAGAAGCAGTATCTAATATGAATAGACATGTAGTCTCTACATGTCACCATTGGGCATGGGTCTTATTTTGGGTTATTGGAGGGTGTTTCCCGTCTCTCCCATTCTTATGGCCCTAAAAGCTTTCATAGGCACTACTCGGACTAGCACACTGCGCCATTGTGGCAGTTGGGCCCCGCTGTCATGGAAACGTATATAGAAGTACTACCGGGTATCTTGCTCCTGATCAACAGTGAAGAAACGTAAACTTTCTCCAATCAGACATCTGCAGCGAAGCACCTGCTACGGTGTACGTGCAGACTGGCTACCGTTGTGACCGACTAGGGTTACCCAAAATGGTAAATCCCATGGTCTCCTGTGCGACGCACAAAACGGCATGCATGCACCCTCCCTCCCTATGCTGGTTTTCTGCTGCTGCTCGTCTGCAAGTGCAACGTGTAATCTGCTCCTGCTCCCCTAATCATTCCCCCTGCCTGGACCCCTCTGTTTATCTCGCTTCCCCTCTCCATCACTCTCTCTCTCTCCTCTTCCACCTATTTCTCCGTCTCTCTCTCCCTCCCCCAATCCCTGTCTCCAGGAATCGAGTTCAATTCAACCACAATGTTGTGCAGCAGCTTAAAAGCCACTGTGGTTGCCGAGGTCGCCTCTGCTTGCCTCTTCTTCCTCCTCACTACATCTTTCTGCTGCTGCTGTGGTAGCCCTGCTCTGCTCTCTAGGCTTAATTCTCCACAAGTCGAGAGAGAGAGAGACAGAGAGACAGAGAGAGAGAGGAGAGCTGCAAGTGTCTGGTTGTGTGCTCAAAGCAGGATTGGAAGCTTTGGAGACGAAGGGAGCTACCTGGGCAGCAAATCTTCGAACTAGCTAGATAGGTTAGTTCTTGTTTCTTAATTGATTCCGTTTTTCTCGCTCTCTTCTCCTTTGGTTTTTTAATTCACCACTTATGTTTTCTTTTCTTGTGCTGTTCTACCCCGGTGTGGACAAGAAGCATTCTTTTTTAATATTTTAAAAAGGATCTGATATGGTACTTTCACCCTCATCCATTCGTTTTGACAGGATAATCTTAATTTTGCTGTTGATAAAAGCTTCTTGATTTTTTTTTTAACAGAAGAATTTTATTGATATCTAGCTAGTGTTCGCTGCTTGAATGCTTGATTGATTAGTAAATTAAAAAAAAGGACCTCTTCTGCAGCGTTTTCATTTGTCTGTTGATTGCTAGCTGCTCTAGTTCTGCAGGTGCTTCCCCCCTACAGGTTCACATGACCGGCAGGCTTTGTGGTGCCACATGCTATACATCCATCTTCCTTTTTCCCTTCTTTTTCCCCCTCCTCCCTGCACATGTTTCTTGGAGTACTCCAGAGTCCAGAATCCAGATGCTTTGCTTTTGCAAATTCTTGTATTTTTATTTGGGCCTGCATCTTTTCTCATATCTGGAATTTCTTTTGCCATGTCTGATGCTCTTGTGACACATGCCCGCTTGCTCCATTTGAAGCCAAAACAAGCTGTGCCGCAAGATCCTAGACACCATTGTTTACTGTTATCGATATTGTTACTGGCATAAAAACAATTTGCTAGAAGAGGAGCTATCTTGTCTTGTCTTCACAAGTTACCATGAAGTTTGTTTTGATTCTTGGAGATGAAATTTCTTTCGTGCTTCTTGCCGTTTCCTCTCCTTCTGCAGTGAACTGAAGGGAACCATCGTCGTCGTCATCGATGCTTGTGGTGATCTGAGCCATGAACCAATTCGTCCCTGATTGGGGCAACATGGGAGACACATCCAGGCCACTGGGGTTCGCGCTTCATCGCTCAACTCATCAAAATATATTGTGGAGCATGAATCTCCGCGTCCAATGATCCGATCTCGGTGCGAGAGGCTAAAGATTCTGATGCTTCTTGCATGGTTTGTGTTTCTTGCAGCGAAGACGACGACCTCATTGAGCTGCTGTGGTGCAACGGCCATGTCGTCATGCAGAGCCAGACTCACCGGAAGCTGCCGCCGAGGCCCGAGAAGGCCGCCGCCGCCGCAGCGGCAGCGCAAGAAGATGAGGCGGGTTTGTGGTTCCCGTTCGCGCTCGCCGACTCGCTCGACAAAGACATCTTCTCGGAGCTCTTCTGCGAAGCACCGGCGGCGGCGGCTGCGGATACCGCTGCAGGTGTCGACGGCGGCAAGCCCTGCAGGGACGCCCCATTGGGGGACGACAAGCGCGGCCGGGCGTGCGCGATGTCCGAGGCGCCGCCGCGCGACCTGATGCCGCCGCCCAAGTCGACGCACGTGTCCTGCTCCAGGCAGCAGACGATTAGCCTCGCGGACGGCAGCGACAACGCTGGCGACCTGTCGGACCTCGTCCGGACGAGGACGGCCGGCGCGGTTGGGAAGGCCGCGATGGAGGCCGGCGCGTCGTCGATGCTAAGCGCGATCGGATCGAGCATTTGCGGGAGCAACCAGGTGCAGATGCAGCGCGCGGTGAGCGAGCCGGGACGCGCCGGCCATGTGTCCGACACTGCCCGCGGCGGCGGCGGCGGCGGCGGCGGCTCGCTGCCCTCGGCGGTGGGAAGCGCGAATGCGAACGCCAGCGGCAGGGACCACGAGGCCACCGTC
This sequence comes from Dendrocalamus latiflorus, assembly GCA_017311315.1. Taxonomy (NCBI): domain Eukaryota; kingdom Viridiplantae; phylum Streptophyta; class Magnoliopsida; order Poales; family Poaceae; genus Dendrocalamus; species Dendrocalamus latiflorus. Next base: position 15,588,781 of record CM029611.1, on the reverse strand, counting down.
GCCTCCTCGTCGGGACGGTCCAATTGCTGCTTCGGCACCACCACCACCGAGCCGACGAGCACCAGCAACCAGAGCAGCAAGCGCAAGCGGCTCGACACCGAGGACTCCGAGAGCCCCAGCGAGGTACGTCTCCTGCATTACACTTCCCAACAATCATTCGTTCTTGGTTCGATCCTTGCTTTCTTAGTAAGAACAAAACGTGACCTGCGCTGCAATGCAGGACGCCGAGTCGGAGTCCGCCGCACTTGCGCGCAACCGGCCGCAGAAGCTGACGACAGCGCGGAGGAGCCGCGCCGCCGAAGTGCACAACCTCTCCGAGAGGGTGCGTGATTCTTGCCATCGATCCCCTTAGCTTCTCTTTCTTCTTCTTAGACAATGGTCACTACCTCTCTGACATTTGTGATTTGTGCTGTTTCTGATGATGCAGAGGAGACGAGACAGGATTAACGAGAAGATGAGAGCACTGCAAGAGCTCATACCTCACTGTAACAAGGTGCCAAACGCACACAAACTCACGCCATTTTCTCCTCGTAAATCTGCAGAAATTCACCTACTAATCTGCTACCTTTCCGTGGTCAGACTGACAAGGCGTCAATGCTGGACGAGGCCATCGAGTACTTGAAGTCCCTACAGCTGCAAGTGCAGGTCAGTGGCAGCGCGAGTCGTTCTCGTTCTATCATAGGTCGCAGCATAACGTAGTAACAAACGAACTGCATGTTTTTGCCGCGAATTTTGATGATGCAGATGATGTGGATGGGCAGTGGCATTGCGCCGCCGGTGATGTTCCCGGGCGTGAACCAGTACCTGCCGCGGATGGGCGCCGCCGGGATGACGTCCATGCCACGGATGCCGTTCATGACCCCGCAGCCTGTCGTGCCCAACACGGCGGCGGTGAACCCGGTCCCGCTCTGCGTGCCGCAGAACCACGGCCCGTCGGGCTACCGGACCCACATGCCGGCGGTGAGCCTGCCGGAGCCCTACGCGCACTACCTCGGCGTCAATCACCTGCAGCCATCCTCTCAGGTTTCGTTCGCGCGCCCAATGCCAACCGCCAGAATCATCGAGACCGTTAAAAGGCGTTTGGAACACGGGAATTTCCGAGGAAATTTAGCATCGCCTCTCGACAAAAATTAATGCTTTATTCCTGCAAGTTTGCTGCGAAATTCCTGTGCTTCAAGCACTGCCCTGCGGCGCTATTTTGTCTACGTTTCTTTTCTTGTTTATTTCCCTGCCGTTTTCTGAGATGTTTCTGCAGCATTATACGCAGGGGGTGAGCTACTATCATCCATTAGGGGCTAAGGCCGCGCAGCAAAATCCTACACTTGACGTGCCGACTGGAAGCTTGCCTGCTGCAGCCACCACGCCGGGAGTGCTGCCTTCGCAAGATGCGCCGAACAGAAGATCAGGTATGCAGGGCGTTCTCTGCACCCATCGTGTCAGGGTTGAAGAATGGCCAATGCAGAGCAATTAAGCCAGTACCAATTTAGGCCCCGTCTAGCACGCAAGGTTCCACTGATGTTGCTTCTCCTAGCTAGGATTCCTGAACGCGGTTTTCCTGTTCCCTTCTCCGTGTTCCCGTCGACTGCTCTGGATGTTTACCACGTCGACAGAAACACGAGGAGAACACACAGAAGGGAACAGGGAAGCCGTTTTCCTGGCTACTTTCTACGTTCTAAAGGGGAATTAGCGTTTTCGCAAAAGCAAAGGTTAGAAGTAAAATCCCTCCGGCGTTCTCCAAGCTTTGCCGGATACCCAACAGTACCGGTTAAAACGTTTGGACTAGGCGTGGACGAAAACCCGTATGTTGCTGTGGGTTGGGAGTTGGGTGTTACACATACCATTAGCAGCCGCTTTATTCCAGTACTCTATCCATGGGTTCCTTATGGACAAGGCCAAATGATATAATTACTCCAAAATTCGAATGCCACTTGATCCCTGCAACATTGGTTTTTTACTCCATAGGAACAAAGTATAAAGGTACTTGGACAAGAAAAAGGGAAAAGAAAAAAAAGAGGGGCTAGAAAAGAAGCCTGACTTTTCAGAGCCCAATGATTAGTAGCAAGCCGGAGAGGAAGGTTCTGCGTTGAGAATCTCCACGGTATTAGCAGCGGAGTTAGTACATTAGATAGCAAGCCGAGCACTTTGAGTCTCAACAGGGCCTGGAAAGGCCTCGATTAGTGTACTTCTTCCATATGCAATCCAAAAAGAATGCAAACTTCATCACCCTAATAAACACTTCCTTTCTTTTAGGTACTCATGGCCCTAAAGTATGTCGTAGGTCAACATGTGTGTTCTACTATAATATGAAAGCTACATTTCATCTGACAATTACCAAGTGGTTATGTATTTTTTGTGCAAACAAAATTCCTTTCACTAAAAGAAATATCTGATGCAATCGAACAAGATAAGCTTTGGCGGTGCGAGAATCCGTCATTTTCGGACAGCTTTTACAAATGCCAAAAATTAGGTCTTTCTAGCTAGCTCGATCATGTGCAGGTACCTAGCCATGTCAGTTGTTTGTACCAATCTTAATTTTTCGCCATCAGTATACTTGTCAATGGTTACGTACGTGTCTGTCTTCTTCTATACATGGTTTCTAGCAGCCTAGGATTTACCTAATTTTCTTCTCATTCTTGGCAGGGTAATTTACCCCAAAAAAAGGGGGTAAACAAAATACGTGGCTGCACTGACCTTGTAAGGAGTATGGCAATAAAAAAAGGAGCTGCACAGCAGGATAGAGCAGAGGAAACGCTGGTGAAATAACAAGGGACGCTTTCTTTCACCCCCCCCCCCCCCCCCCCCAAAGGAAATTTTAGCAAATCGTGCGGATCTCTAACTGATTGTATTAATATAGTTTTGATTTTTGTTCAGATTTGCTCAATTGAGAATCGAAATCATTCAGATTTGCTGTCGAAATCTCTAACTGTTTGTATTCATCTATTATCCATGAGGAAATCCACCATGTTAATTTTGCTCCAGAGGGTAGAGATTTCTGTCTTCTTGGAGCCTGCAGGCCTGCACATTGTCATGCCGGGATTTTAATATTTGTAAATAATCATTCAAACATAATTAACCAATATGCATAATTGGGAGAAATAGTCAGGTTTGCGGAGCAAAATCATTTCTATGTAGTTGCCAACCTAGCTGTTTGATCGTAGTGGTAACTTGAAGCATTGATGCAAAGTTGCAAACTAGCTCATCTTTGAGCTATTGCTAACATGACAGCTCTGAACTTTAGATGAGATTTGGATAGATCAAATTCAAATGTGAGAAGGTGAACGAAGTCCTATCATCATATATACCATGTTTTGCAGTACCGTATACTTTTCGCTTGATACCTAACATACCGGATAGACTAACAAAAAAAACAACGGTTGGTCATCTATATATATTAAACTAGTAATTCCCACTGACTACAATCAATTAGGTATATCTCCATGCTCTCGTGCGGCTATATCATCTCTATTATTCACATCCTTCGAGTGAAAATTGAGAGCTGTAGATGTACCTAATTTGCATTGTCTTCCAATTTTTTAGACTCTACTATGTTTCACTTTGATTAGTTAAAACATTACAACCAACAAAATAATTTCTAAAAATTCCCATTGCAACACACGATGTATGCTTCTAGTTTCTCCTCGTAATAAACCCCAATCATACATAGCATTCAACTCGAGCTAGTATATATGTTAAAAGATGTTGGTACCACAAGCCAGAACGAAGTAAATAGATTCTGGAAATCTTTTCCGCCACCGGGAACAAATATTGTTCGATACCATCGGAAAGGCGAGAGGAATCTTCTCATCTTATCGCCTTGTCTGTGTGGGCGCGGCCCGATCGAGAAGCAGCTCGATCGATTCATTCCGGCTAGCTAGCTTCTTGATAAGTACTGTACCCTCGTCATGATCAAGCTTGGAATCCAGAGATGTATACTGTATATATCTTTGGGTTTTTCTTTCTTCTTTCTTTTCAAAAGAGAAGAGAAAAAAATATTCAGGCAACAGTAACAAGTATTTATCTTGTACTGGCTGTATATGGACTACCTAGGACCCATACATGGCTGATCCCTTCCCCAGATCTTGGACTTATGCATGCATATCCGTCAGAAACTGCTGCATGCCTGCTGGTAAGTGACAAGGTCATGAAGTACACACTTTAGCTCACCCATTATTGTACTTTGTGCTATAGTCCGTGAAGACTTCACGAGAAAAGCCCAATGCTAATAAAATTACGATATGTTTTTTTGGCTGTAATTTATGGTTTTTAGTTATGACTTATTAGTCTAATAAATAATAATCACTGAGAAAAACTAAAAATAAAAAGCTGTTAAAAAAATAAAGCCTTATAAACTTTATAGTAAAATTAATTCTGTGTATGCGGGCGGTCACAGAGAAAACTAGCTCAACCGGGCTCGCGAGCTAGCTAGTGCCGACCGGCCGGCCCAATGTAAGTGAGCTCCAGCTCGAGCCTGATTCGTCACGAATAACCAGACTGGCCTAGCCAGCCGGCTCGCCAGCGTCTGTCTGTTCATATGTACTACTCCTTTTGTTCATTAAATAGTACTAATTGTCATAAAATAAAGCCAAAAATTAAAAGAATGATTATATTGGCAGGTAGCATGGCCAAGACAGGAGGCCACAGCTAGAATGCATGCTACTTAGATTGATGCATGGACTATCCAAGTGGAACCACACTATCATCCAAGTGGAACCACACTATCGCTCGGGGTTATGATGGTATTGACTTCTCCACAGAAAGATTAAAAGTCAATACGAACACTCGACTTCTTGAAACTTCTCTACTCCTCTTTTTATCATCTCTCTTCGAGAATAAGGTAGAAGTCATGAGTGCATCATGCACCCTACTCCTCGTGCTCTCGTCACATGCATATATCTTTTACTCACTTTCTCCATTACTCTTATACTCTTTAAAAGTTACATTTTTCAGCTACTATTATTTATTTATAATCAAAAACTATAGCCAAAATGCACCCTCAAAACCAATACAAAGGCCCCCATGAGACTTGAGGCGCTACTTTCTCTCCCTCTCTTTAGGCTAGGTATTGGGCCCATTCGAGGGGATGGGCCACTTGGTTGTGCCCTAAAAACTGCTCGAGCTACTAGGTTTTTGTTTTTTTGGTTCGCTCAATTGGACAACATAAGGCATGTCTGGTAGCATTATTTCGTTGTCAACTTTTTCTTGCGACGCGCATACATATTTCCTGGATGCAGGCATATTTTTGGTTTCGTGGCTATATATGGTTCTGTTTTAAAGGGGGAAATTGTATATTTACCCCATAGTTAGTAGTGACTTGTAAATTTGCCCCATACTTAGATAGCTTTGCTATTTTGCCCCATACTTGGAGTGTGCTCTTATTATTTTGCCCCACTATCCACTTAACTGGTATTTTAATTTCATTTTTCATTTTTCAGCATAGGAAATGACGCTTTTACCCTTGGCTCATTTTCCTCATCCAGACCGCACGGGCTCTGGCCGAACGGGATCCCTTGGCCGAACCCCTTCGTCTTCTCCACCACACCACCTCTCCTCCAGGTTCTTCTCCCTCCAGCGCTCCATCTCCACATCCGCCGCCGCCCTCTACTCCGGCCGCCGCCATCTCGCCGGTGCGCCCCCGTTTCTCCGTCACCTCTTCACTCCACCGCGACTCCCATCTCCATCTGCGCCGCCGCCAACTTCACCGCCGCTCCTCCTCCAGATCCGCCGACCGCCTCACCGCATCCACGGCCGGCCCTCTGGTCACCTCCCACCGCTTCCGCCACCTCTCGCCGCTCTGCGCCGCCAATCTCACAGCACCGCCCCCTCTATCCGGTCCTCCTCCTCCCCCGCGCCAACGGAGCCACCCATCCATGGTCCTCCTCCTCCCCGCGCACACAAGAGGTAAAGGATTGCCACTGCTCATTGGGATCCCCTGCTCATTTTGTTGATTAGATTTGTTTGTGTTTTGAGTGGATGCTGTGTGAAAACCTAGGTGTGCTGGATGAATTAGGGTTGTAGATTAACTCGTCGATGAGCGTGTGATTGATATGGACGACAGCATCAGTAGGTATGTAGCATTTTGTTGCAAAATCGATGCAGTGCATGAACGGAAACCATTCCTAACTAGTTTATTTCTGTTTTTTTTTGCATATTCCCGCGGTAGGATTCTTGATGAGTCCGTTTATAGAGTAGACACTAGAATACCGCTCCAAGAGTTGGAATGGCATCATTCAAGTGTGACAGACGTTGCTGATAGTGTGGTAGAGGTTGTGCAATCATCTCAGGCAGCAATAGCGAGTGGAGTTGGAGGTGGGGGTGATGCAGGAACCACTGAGCTAGTGGATTGGTCAACTCTTCAGATTGTGGAAGGTCCTGATGACCGAGATAGGGATGTACCTATGGAAGAGGATGCTATGTTAGAGCTTTTGGGTTTGAGGAATGAAGATGATAGAAATAGGGAAATATTGGAGGCTGCTGCTGTTAATGAAGAAATTGGTAATGTTGCTTGTGAAAACGTTATAAATTCACTCGTAGACACCGATGGGGCTGCTATCCCGGTTGATGAGGAAGAGGAACCTTATGGGGTACACTATTCTTATGACATGGAACACCCTGAAATTGTTGTAGGTACCATTTACCCTTCGATGGACCTATTTAGATTAGCAATCAGGCAATATGCGATTAATGAAGAATTTGTCTTGGGAATCAAAAAGTCGGATCGTACTAGGTTTGTGGGCTATTGTAAAGCTGATGGTTGTCCTTGGAGAATTCTAGCCCGCAAGACACCTAACAACGTAATCAGGGTACTAGCTTTGTTCCTAACATATTGAGTCTTTTTAAGTTAACTTTTCTCTTTGCAAAGCATTGTACTCAACTTTTCTTTTCATTGTTTCAGGTCAACCAACTTGGGAATGAGCACAAGTGTTCTTCTACCAGCAGGATCAGATCTAGCATGGCATCTATAGGCTGGGTTGCTTCAAAGGCAACAGGTATTTTACGCACTAATCCTAATATGGGTGCAAAAGAAATGCAAGAGAAGTTGCAAGACGATTATAATGTCACTGTTGGGTATGACACGGTGTGGAGGGGGAGGGAAAGAGCTATAAATGAGATATATGGTAGTTGGGAAGGAAGTTTTCAATTACTTTATAACTTCAAGGCAGAGGTAGAGATGAGATCCCCAGGTAGCATTGTTGAGATTGGAACACAATTAGTAGGTGGTAATGTACATTTTCATAGATTCTTTATTGCATTTAAGCCTTGCATTGAGGGATTCCTAAATGGGTGTAGACCATATATTAGTATAGATTCAACTGCTTTGAATGGTAAATGGAATGGCCACTTGGCTGCTGTAACTGCATTAGATGGACATAATTGGATGTTTCCAGTAGCATTTGGGCTGATAGATTCAGAGACAGAGGACAATTGGACTTGGTTTATGACCCAACTAAAGAAGGGAATTGGTGAACCTCCTCTCTTAGCTGTGTGTACAGATGCACAAAAAGGTTTAGAAAATGCAGTAAAAATGTTTTTCCATAGGCCGAGCAAAGAGAATGTTTTAGGCATTTAATGGACAACTTTGTAAAGAAATTCCATGGTGATATCCCTAATCATATGTGGCCTGCTGCAAAGGCATATAGGCCAGAGGTATTTAATTACCACATGGACAAGGTCCTAGAGCAATGCCCTGCGGTGGCTGACTATCTTAGAAGGTATCATAACTTGATGTGGATGAGATGTTCATTTAACACAAAAATCAAGTGTGACTACATTAATAATAACTTGGCTGAATGCTTCAATAGTTGGGTGAAGAGCTTAAAGGATCTCCCTGTTGTGGAACTGGCAGATAAAATTAGGGAAAAAATCATGGAGTTATTTTACAAGAGGAGAAGGATTGGAGAGAGGTTGCAAGGTCTTATATTGCCAGCTGTTCTTCACCAAGTTAACACAAGGACTAGAGGCTTAGGACATTTCAAAGTGCACAAAGCTGCAGGTTGGAGTGCAGAAGTAAAGGATACCAACAATGAACAATTGAGGCATGTTGTACAGTTGCCTATTAAGGAGTGTACTTGTCTTGAATGGCAACACACTGGAAAGCCTTGTGAACATGCACTTGCTTTTCTTACAACCCAAAGAAATGTCAACATGGAGAGCTACATAGATGAGTACTATTCACTAGAGAGGTTTCAAGTTGCATATCAACTTGAAATACAACCATTAACAGACAAGTCACAATGGCCAAAGATGGACCTAGGTTTTGTGCTTCTACCACCCATTGCTAAGCCAAAAACCCTTGGGAGGCGTAGAAAGGAGAGAATCAAGGGATGTTTAGAGAAAGGTGGGAAGAGCCTAAACAAGTGTAAGAGGTGTAATGAGCTTGGACATAGGCAAGCTAAATGTCCTTTAAATGGCACCAAAAAGAGGTACAAATTTTGATTCTGCACAATTCATTTTTATTTTGCTATTGTTTCTTTTTTACAGTACTTGTTTCTCTCTTTTTCCCCCTATTGGACAGGAAGAGGAAGGCAAGGAAAGCCTCTACAAAGGAAGGGCCAAGTAGAAAGGCAGGAGCTAGCACTTCAATGTCTGGGCCAACTACACCTACTAGAGCAAATGTGAACATTCCTACACAGGTCATGGAAAGTCCCGGTGTTATGACAAGGAGGCAACTTGCACAGCTGTTAGGAGGAGCATCACAAGCCACTACTGTGACAATTTCCCCAAACAAAGCCTCCAAACCAGCAAAAAAGATGTCTCCTAGGAAGAAAAAGAAACTAAATGTGTGATATGTGAAATTTGTAATTGCCTTGGGCTAGTGTGAGATGTAAACTCACTTATTTTGCAAGCACCTGTCATGTGTGAGATGTAAACTCACTTATTTTGCAAGCACCTGTCATGTGTGAGATGTAAACTCACTTTTTTGCAAGCACCTTTTATTTCTGAAATCAGTTATTTCAACTCTATTATATATGCTTCTAAGTGGTGGTCTTGTTATAGCCCTGTCAAAGGTTATGATTTTTTCTTCCTACTTCCTACTTTACCAGGGTTCATCTGATGCTTTAGTTTGAATGCTTGATGTATATGTGTGCTTTCTTTAGCTTCAGAGGTTATATGATGTTATGTGTATTCCTATTGAGTACTGTTGAGTTTTTACACTGGCTGTGTTTATTCTCAGGGCTTTGAATTGCATTCCTATTGAGTACCATTAGTTCATTTATAAGAACATGAATTGCATTATTGTTGAGATAGTGAACTCTATGAACAGCGGAGGAACTCATTCTGTGAACTCTGTGAAAGATGTTGAGATAGTGAGCTGTGCACTAGTGTTCCTTGTTGATTTTTTTAGTTCTCACCCTTCTGTTTTACATAGTTTTTAGCCTGCTCAATCACCTCCCATTCTGGATTTCTCTTGCAATGCTTAATATGCATGGAGGAGGATGCACACATATACTCGTTTTGATGATTAGTCGCTGAAAACACCCGACTGTGAATTTGTTCCTGAAGCATTCTCAAGTTGATCATCTATTTTGTTTGGATTTGTTTGGAAAAAAAAGATTTGTCAGGAAAGATCAATCAAGTGCAAGTTTATTAGCTCCAGTATCCTTCTATTCCCGTGAGGAGTTCCCGTGAGGAGTAGCTCCAGTTCGGCCAGAGCCCGTGCGGTCTGGATGAGGAAAATGATCGCTGAAAACACCCGGCTGTGAATTTGTTCCTGAAGCATTCTCAAGTTGATCATCTATTTTGTTTGGATTTGTTTGGAAAAAAAGATTTGTCAGGAAAGATCAATCAAGTGCAAGTTTATTAGCTCCAGTATCCTTCTATTCCCGTGAGGAGTTCCCGTGAGGAGTAGCTCCAGTTCGGCCAGAGCCCGTGCGGTCTGGATGAGGAAAATGATCGCTGAAAACACCCGGCTGTGAATTTGTTCCTGAAGCATTCTCAAGTTGATGTTTGGATTTGTTTGGAAAAAAAGATTTGTCAGGAAAGATCAATCAAGTGCAAGTTTATTAGCTCCAGTATCCTTCTATTCCCGTGAGGAGTTCCCGTGAGGAGTAGCTCCAGTTCGGCCAGAGCCCGTGCGGTCTGGATGAGGAAAATGAGCCAAGGGTAAAAGCGTCATTTCCTATGCTGAAAAATGAAAAATGAAATTAAAATACCAGTTAAGTGGATAGTGGGGCAAAATAATAATAGAACACTCCAAGTATGGGGCAAAATAGCAAAGCTATCTAAGTATGGGGTAAATTTACAAGTCACTACTAACTATGGGGTAAATATACAATTTTCCCGTTTTAAAGTGCTATTTTTGGTATTTGGTTTTTGGCTAAAATCATACCATAATTGATGTTAACTTTTTCTGATATATTTAATTAAAAATATAAAGAAAAATAGAAAGAGTAAAAAAATACTGCTATATTTTTATGGATAATAAAAAAAGTGTTAAGAAGCCTCCGTACTTTAGAAACCATAGTTGTTTAAGACAGGAGCTAGGACCTATGTTGTGTTCGGTTGGTTGGTTATGTAAAATAGGTCAGTTTGGCGTGGTCAAACGCTGTAGATCACTACTTCACTAGCTAGCTTGTACCCTCTGATTTGGAACGAGCTCCCTCGCCATATATAGCATGCATCTAATGTGGCCATAATATTGATTTAGATGTTAGAAAATGCTAAACAGTACTCGAATGTTTTGTGGACTCGAAGTATTTAAAATTTTCTTTCATATATGTACTTCTTAAAAAATATGAGTACTCATAATCACAAAAAACATTCGAATTCCCTTTTACCATATATGCACCCCCTCCAAAAAACTGTGAATGTCCGAACTACAAAACAAATACTCGAATCCTCATTCTCCTATGTATACACCTTCTTAAAAAATCTAAATACTTTAAATCACAAAAAAAAACATTCAAGTATCCCTATACACTGCTCACGGGCTACGTAAAAGTGACAAGTTCAATTCCTGTTATTGGCAGTGAGCTTGGAATGTGGCTGATCAAGGGATAGCACCTCGCTTTACCAAGATTTGAGACAAGTTTGGTACGAACGAAAGCTACTTTCCTGTAATGAGAATAAATCAAAAGTGCTCGGATCATGGAACACCCCACACACTTAACTAATTTTAACGGGTAAATTAGAGAATTAAGTGAAATTAATTAAACAACTAATAACTAAATTACAAGTGATTAAATTTCTATAAACATACATCAGACCAACGTACAATACAAGAACATTGAATAAATAAAATACATTCACAAGTTTTATTCAGTGAATAATACAATTCAGTGCCCACAAATTTTACAATTCTATACGCTTGGCGTGCATGCAAAATAATATATACACATACGTGTCCATACATATAAATAAATACAACTCTATACAATCACAACTGACGAACTTCTTCGAGATCATTAGAGTTGGTATGATCTGTAGTAGCTGGATCGTACACCTATAGGGAGAATCAATAATCGGAAATAGAGAGAAACTAAATCAACCAAATTAGTAGAACCGTTTTAAGAAAAATAGTATTGACCGAATAGCGCCTCGAGATACCAGACCGTCCGGGGCCAGTCCACACCTCTCATAGCCATAGGAGTAAAAATACATTACTAGAGTGCATAGCATCCCGTTAATATTTGTAAATTTGCACCACCCAACTCATATGATGCATAAGCAGAAGGGATAAGGACCAACGAGAAACCGAGAGAGAGAGAGAGATAGAGAGAGAGAGAGAGAAGAGTAGTAGCCACCTAGAACCAGGGGTGAATCCACCAGGGAGCTTCGCTAGGCTATAGCCTACCCTCTGCTGGTCCAGTGACCCCACTTCCCCTTGATAGTGATGCCATGGTGGATGCAGCTGAAGACCTGAAGCTTAACTACTTGAGTGAGGGAGGAAGAGATGAAGATGGGCCGGCCTACAACCCAACCACTAGTCCACAATCAAGATTCAACTAGCAATTAACTCACATCCAAATCCACCCCACCCCACCAAAATACTAGGTCTAGTCATCCAGATGCAAATATGCAATCGAACTAGATTCAATTTTGAGGAGAGGGGGGTGTGGTGCGCCTGAGTGGGGTGGCGATGGCCACGCGGGGAAGCCGAGGCAGCGACGTGAGGAGGCATGACCTGGCCGATAGGAGGATGGAGGAGGGAAGGGGATCTGCTATCTGCATAGGGGCGATGGCGCTGGTTTTGTCGGAGGAGCCAGAGCTCAGGGCTAGTGTGCAGGACTAGGGGAAGAGAGGATGGAGGAGAAGGGAGGGGATCTACCATCTGCGTTGGGATGATGGAGCTAGCTCTAACGAAGGAGGAGCCAGAGCCTGGAGCCGTGGAGGGGGACTGGTGGAGGAGAGGACAGAAGAGGGGGACAAACATAGGAGAAGGGCAGCTGGGGAGGGGAGACAGGAGCTAAGAGGCTAGGGAGAGGTGTCACCACTCGCCGGTGGAGGCCGCCGAGTGGAAGAGGTGAGTAAGGGGGGAGTGAGTAAGAGGAGCAATGAGTTTGAGTGAGGGGAGGACTGACAGAGGTACTTATCGTGAATTCGTGATCCTTTCTTATTTATTCTTGTTGATGTTGTATTGCAATATTGATGTTTGCACAAATAATTACAAAACCTACATATTTGCATAAACAATTATAAAACTTACTCAAATGATGGTCAAAACCAAAAAAGATTAAACTTTTCCATTGGTATATTAGCTCATCGAGTTACCAGTAGTGGACATGACAGACAATGGTGAGGTAGACTGAGACTAGGCTCAAGAAGGATTCAAGGTCCAAACAGTCGAGGAAGCCTAGTGCCGTTATGCATAAGGAGAAGAATGTGGTACGCCAAGTGACTTGGGTTGTTTGCAAGCATTTGAAAAGCCCCAAAATTTCAAACCAAAAATTTTCTTTGTTTTTGCTGAATTTTGGGTGATTTTCTGGAAACTTTCCCTTTTGGGAAAGTCTCCCCTCGTGCCGCTTTCCCTTTCCAGCAAGGCGCCACCCCCTTCTCCTTGGCACCCCGCCCCATTCCCACTTTCCCCCTTCCCCGGCGCCTTCCCTCCTCCTTCTCTCTCGCTGGCGCCGCGCTCCCCGTCTCCTCTCCCCTCTGGCGCCTGCGCCCTTCCCCCTCTCCGCTGGAGCCCGCTCTCTCCCCGCTTTTCCCTCGCGCGTGCGCTGCTCCTGCGCCCGCGCCGCACTGCCTCCGCGCCGCGCTTGGCTCCGCGCCGTCCCGACCGCCTCTGTCCAAATTCGTGGACGCCCTCGCGCCGCGTCGCCGCCTCTGCTCCGGCCCCACCTGCCAGTCCCCTTTCTCCTCCCTTCGCCCGCAAGCCTCGCCGTGCCCATGCCGCCCCGACCACCTACCCCCGTCGCATCGCCAGTCCCCTGCGCGGAGGAGACGCCTCAGCAGCCCCACCTGCTCCTGTTGACTCCCCGTCCGCACCCGTTGCCTTTTCCCCGAAGGAACTCCTCCCTCCCTTGGATTCTTTCCTCTCCGCTCGGGCATAAACCCCCCCCCCCCCCCCCCAACCGGCTCCCGCACGCTCCCTTGCTCCCCAAGCTCTTCCACCGCCCACAAACGCCTCCCACCACTCCTGTGCACCTCCCCGTGCGACCGATTGGAATCTCACCGCCCCGAGCGCCGCCATTCCTCTCCCCTGCGCCGGCAGCCCCCGAAAAGCAATCCCCTTCTTCCCTCCCCCATTTGCCAATTCCTTTACCCCTGAGCATCTCTACTGTTTGCTAATCCTTTTGGTGAACTCCCTTGGCCAGGAGAACTGCTGAGGAGCTCTGTCGCCGACGACCCCGCCGACCTCGACAGCTCTCCCGTGGCCAGCCCACTCTGAAGCTCCCCAACTCACGCCTCCGCCGCCAATTTGAGCCTCGGGACCCCCTGATTGTGTAGCCGCAGCCGATTGAGCTACCTCGCCGCCGGTGACCCCCTCCTCCACCAATTAGCCAAGACACCCCCTTCTCCCTCCTGCTCTCTCCATTGATCCCCTCGCCTTCCAACCGCCCAAAATGGGTCTCCCTCGTTGAGAGCTAGCCGCCAATGCCCTCCTCTGCCGCCGGCGAGTCCCCTGGCGCCCAGACCGCCGTCGTTGTTGTTGCTCTGTCCCGGAAGCACTGTAGCGCCGGAGGTTGAAGACAACCTCCTCCCCCCCCCCCCCCCCCGGCGACGTGGTCGCATGCCGGCCGCCCACTCCCGTCGTTGCCGTCTCACCCGAGCTGCCCGATGGCAACGCCTCCCAACCGTCAGATCTGCATAAAAGCCACCCTCCGCCTCCGTCCGATCCCTCCCATACCGCTTCGCCCGCCTACCCCTCGCCACCACCGTTCGATCTCCGCCCACTTCATCCAGTCCTTCGGTTCGCCCCGCATCCCCGCCGTCCGCGCGGGCCGCGTGTCCGCCATCCCCCTCGGGTGGACGCGCGCAGTTGGGCCACGCCTCGGCCTGCCAAGCCGCGCCCCGCACGCGCGTTCGGCCGCGCCGGCTGCTCAGCCGAGCGGGCCGAAACCGCGGGCCAGGCCGCACTGTAGCAAAGCGGCCGGGCCGCACTGTTCATTCCGCTTTTCCAGCATTTATCAATTTCTAAAATTCCAGAAAAGCTCAAATAAATTCTAGAAAATCACAGAAAATCCCAAAAATTCCCAAATTTCACCACTTTGCTCCAAATAATATCCTAGACCCATTTTTGGCGTCCACTTCCACAAATTCATCCCAGATAAATTCCTAAAATTTCCCATTTGGAGATTTATGCATTTTACTCCTTTTTAAATAGTTTATTTTTCCTTGCTTGATTAGTCTCAAGCTGGACTTAATTATTTTATGTGTTTGCGTTAGTGTCAGAAATCCCGGAAGCTCAAGTGCAGTCGCAGGACCCAGGAGTTTCTACGTTCGAGCTAGCTGAGATCATCCTGATTCACAGCAAGTCACAAGTCCTTGATCATGTTGTATCCCATGCCATCTAATTACGTTATTATGCTATTTGCATTAAGCTAGTTCTGAAATGTTAGTTCAAAGTAAAATAAAATGTTTAGAATGACATGTTATGTAGTTAATCCTACCACCGATAAATGCCATGTTAAACTTGTAGCCATGCCTTTGAACCCTAGAAATAATTATCTGTTAATCTAGATAACTGTAGGTCATTATTATCATGCAAAGTCTTACACTAATAAGGTTGTGGCTGCGGGCCAATAGGATTTGCAAACCCGACTCTAGGGTAGGGTGGTATGGGACACTGTGCCCTAGAGCGGAGAGTGCCGGCGTGCACAAGGTAGGGTAAGGGCTGGGGAAAGAGCTGACGAGTTAGTCTTCGCCCATCTCTTACCCTAGGATTGAAGTTAGGGTAAGGGTGTTGTGGGGAGCCGCGAGACGGCCTTCGCCCACCGCTTACTCTAGGTTGGAGGTCGCGGGCCTGGCGAGGTTGCGGACCCCGGATTAATATAAGGACTAAAACCCTTACGCTGAGCAAATGTCATGGTTTAGTAACTGCTCAACTCGATTGAAACTCTACAGGTGTTGAGAAAGCTTGGTTTTGAGACAAGCGAGGTTAGGTAGGCCGTGCTGCGGGTGCCTAACAACGGTAGAGTTCACTCAAAGCGGACGGGAGTTATATATATGTGCCAGACCCGAGTGGATTCTACCGGGTAGAGTCTATATAAAGAGTTGAGCAGTGAAACGACCTGGCTTTCTTAACCCGGACGCGGAAGTTAAGAAATCGTGTGGGTAAAGCTGAGCAAACTCTGTAGAGTCAAATAAATGGTATTCGAATACGCCGTGCTCCCGGTTATTGGAGCCGTGTCACTTGGGTGATTCCAGCAGCGAAGCTTAAGTAGTTTTGTAAATACTTTAACTTGTTCAGTTGGTTAATTAACGTTTCGTGAAAACCCCTGAGTTCTTAAGGAGTAGTTTTGGGTCCGTCTTATCAAAATGTTTGCAAATAAAACTGCATCCACTCATAGTTAATAAACCAAATATACTCCCTTCCTTTGTTGATCCGTGCAAGTAGTAAGTTAGGGTTTCCCTTGTGATTTGCTGAGTACGGGGTTGGAGTACTCAGGCTTGCAAAATTCCACAGATATCAGAAGGAAAAGAAGGCAATTCAAGATTTCGTGTTAAGAAGGTCTCCCCGTCAAGGATGTCCCGAAGGATCTCTTTTTCGACGAGGACCCGTGGCTTTAGGTCTTGGCCGCGCTCAAGCGGATTCTGGAGTTTTTGTGATGTAAGTATACTTTGGGCTTGCACGCCCCGCTGTTGAAAATCGATGTTAATCCATATGTAAAATATATGCTGGACTTTTGTTGTAAGCATGCAATGGTATACTCTTGCGCGACACTCCATAACTGTTCATGCGTGAATAGTTGCGGAATGCCGTGTCCGTACGCGCCCCTGGAAACGGGGGCGTTACAAGAAGTGGTATCAGAGCAGGCTCTTTGACCGTAGGTTGAGACCTAAGGCAAACTAGGAAGCGATTTTATCGCAAAACTTAATTTAAAGCCATAAAAAGGGTTTACGAAAAATATAAGTATTATTGCTGTCTTTTCCTCTCTTGCTGCTACTTCATCTATCTTAGTTTACCTCTGCTTAAGTTTTATTTTTGCAAAATGTTTATTGTCTTACTTGTCTAGCTTCAAAATTTTGTTTCTCGGCAGCTGGAGGAGTAGCCGTCGTTCGCTAGACTAGACTGACCCTGAGTTGTAATAGTGCTTTTGTAATGTAAAGCAGGTGTAATCATGAACCCTAAGTGGTTTGTGTACCACTTGCATATTGTGAATTTATGTTCATTAATCTTTTATGTTGTTTGCTTAATTATCAGTAATCCCCCTGTGTTCAAAGCATTCTCCTATCCCTTTCGCTCTCGTTCTTACCTCTTTCGGCCTATACTTACCTTGAAAATTCAAAGTCTTACTTATCTGCTCTTATTCTCCAAAGCCGCTGCAAAGCTGATCTCAAGTTCCCAATTGACAGATGGATCCAGCACAGCAGAGTGGTCAGACCAACAGGCAGGGTGCACCTGCCACAGATCAAGCCCAGCTGTCAGAACAGCAAGGAGAATCACTGCCACAGTTCATTGTCAATGTATCACCTGAAGAGCCAGTGTCAGCATCAAGCGCAACTGCATTGAAGTTTACAGCATTCCTACAAACTCAACCACCTAAATTCCCTTCGACAACAAAGCTACTGAATGTAGATGACTGGTTACAGGATATTGAGAGAAGAATGAATACTATCCATTGTACAAATAAGGAGAAGGTTCTTTTTGCCACCTATCAGCTGTCCGAGCCCGTAATTTCTTGGTGGAATGCTATCCAGTGGATACACCCTAAGGAGGAAGATATTACATGGGAAGACTTCGTGAAGAGATTTCGTAAAGCCTGCATTCCTCCTGGAGTTATCACAAGGAAATATTCGGATTTTCTTAATCTTCAACAAGGAGAGAACTCCATCACAACATATCTACAACAATTTCATCAGCTATCCAAATTTGCCCCAGAGGAAACCAACACCGAAGCCAAGAGAATGGAGTACTTTATGAAGGGTCTACAACCCAATATGAGACAACGTCTTCAGGCCATGAAGTTTTCAAGCCTATTAAGCCTAGTCGATCGAGCTCTCCAGATAGAACAAGAAATATCAGACCACGTGAAAGTTATGAAACGAAAGAAGCCTTCGCCTTCAGCACAAACGGCTTGTTTTCACTGCGAACATGATGGACTTTATCGTGACCATTGCCCACTGAAGTCTTTACCCAAAGAAGAAGCTAGAAAGCAAGCAAAGAGGCAGACATCAACATCCCGCCTGCCACCGATGAAAGAAGATGAATCTTACCCTAAGAGGATCAGAATGGAGGAAGAAACAAGTCTACCTGGAGGAATGACATAAAGAAGAGAAGCAAAGCACACAGTCAAGAAGGTATAAGCTATGTAGACCAAGAAGTGGGATGATGTCCTTTTTGGTTATCCTTTTGTAAACCAGTTGGAAGAACTTAATGGTTTGTCTGTAAAATACTTTAACTAAGGCTTGTGGCAAAATTATGAAGATGTATGAAGACCATTTGTGTAAAGTGAAATGGGTGTGATGGTTATGTTGTAATAGAGTTAATTCCAGCAGACCCAATCATATCCAACCTTGGTACGACATAATTCATCCAAGTGGGAACCGCACCACATACGCAAGGATGATATACAGGTACAAGTGAAGAGGAGCCAAAGTCAATCTAGAAGAGGTTAAAGCAGATTTGCTGCAGCCAGGTATGCAAGGATTAGTGCCATTTTGGGCATGAACTAGCTAGCCAAGAATAAAGGCAAGGTAGATTGTGAAATCAAAACAGTATCATTGGTAAACCCTGAAGGTCAGAAAGTGGTAGAAAAAAAAACAAAAACAAAAACAACAACAAACCGAGAAGTATTAAATGATGCAAGAAAGCGCATGATCAACATGCTAGCATTTACACCAGATCAAGTGCCAGTAGTACAAGAATATCCAGAAGTATTTCCGGAAGAACTACCAGGCAGACCCCTGATAGACAAGTAGAACTTGCCATAGAATTGGTTCCAGGCACCAAGCCAATTGCCAAGCATCAGTACAGAAATGTCAGCCAGTGAACTGAAGGAACTGAAGAAACAGTTAGATGAATTACAAGAAAAAGAATTCGTTCGACCAAGTGTTTCGCCTTGGTCGGCCCCAGTTTTGTTTGTGAAGAAGAAGAATGGAGAGCTAAGAATGTGTGATGATTACAGAGGTTTGAATGCAGTTACAATCAAAAACAAGTATCCATTGCCCAGAACTGATGACCTGTTTGATCAACTCAAAGGTGCCAAAGTATTTTCCAAGATCGACTTGCGCTCGGGTTACCATCCACCCAAAATTCGAGAACCAGATCGAGAGAAGACAGCTTTCATCACCAGATATGGATTATTTGAGTTCACGGTCGTGCCCTTTGGTTTAACCAATGCGCCAGCCTATTTCAGGAATCTTATGGCATATGGACCAATTGGACCGATTCGTGATAGTCTTCATCGATGATATTCTGATATACTCCAAGAGTGAAGAAGAGCACAAGGAGCATCTGCACATGGCACTGACCAGATTGAGAGAGCCTAAGTTGTATGCCAAGTTTGACAAATGCAGCTTTTGACTGAAGAAAGTCGCTTTCTTGGGTCATATTATGTCAGAAGATGGAATCAAGGTTGAACCAGAAGAGATAGTCGCAGTTATGGAATGGAAACAGCCCAAGACAGTGACAGAAGTGAGGAGCTTTCTTGGATTGGCGGGCTATTATCGCCGCTTCATACAAGGATTCTCCAAGATTTCTCATCCACTTCCTCAACTGTTGAAGAAAGATAGGCCATTCACATGGACAGATGCTTGTGAAGAAAGTTTTTCAGCTGTTGAAGATCAAGTTGACAACAACACCAGTGTTGATTTTACCCAACCCAGAGAAAGAGTTCCAAATCTATTGCAATGCTTCAAAGTAAGGTTTAGGATGTGTGCTCATGTAAGACGAAAAAGTTGTTGCCTATGTATCCGGACAACTGAAGCTGCATGAAGAGAACTACCCTACCCACGATGTTGAACTAGCAGCTGTGGTGCATGCGCTCAAAATTTGGCGGCACCACCTGCTAGGAAACCGTTGTGAGATATTTTCAGATCACAAGAGTTTGAAGTATTTGTTTACACAACCAGAATTAGACATGAGACAGCGAAGATGGCTAGAACTGATAAAAGACCATGACATCGAACTTCAATATCACCCGGGCAAGGCTAATGTAGTGGCCGATGCCCTTAGCCGAAAGACTCGCCCAAGCAAAGTCAGCACGACAGAGTACCCAACAGAGTTGCAAAGAGATATCCTACGGCTGAATTTGGTGATCACGGAGCAAGGCAGTATGGCAGCATTAGAACTCCAGCCATTGCTGACAGCTCAGATTAAAGCAGCACAAGATGAAGATGGAGAGATTCAAAAACTGAAAAAGATAGTTCAGGAAGAAGATTCAGCAGAGTATGCGATAGACGAACAAGGAATCCTTACCTTCCGTGGTCGCTATTGCATACTCGACAAGATGGAATTGAGAGAGCTGATCCTATCTGAAGCCCATTCATCTCAATTCTCCATTCATCCAGGAGGTACCAAGAGGTATCAAGACTTGAAGAAGTATTGGTGGAATCTGATGAAGAAAGAAGTGGCATAGTATGTAGCGAAATGTGATGTTTACCAGCAGATCAAGATTGACCACCAGAAACCACCGGGATTGTTGCAGCCTTTGCCAATGCCCGAATGGAAGTGGGATAGCATTGGAATGGACTTCATTACTGGACTTCCCAAGACTCGTGAAGGATATGATGCTATCTGGGTCATTGTTGATAGATTGACCAAGGTGACTCATTTCTTCCCGATCAAACAAACCTATGGGAAGGATAAGCTTGCTGAGCTGTATTTAACCAGAATAGTGACACTCCAGGAAGTTCCAAAAAAGATTGTGTCAGATCGAGGAGCACAGTTTACATCTAAATTCTGGGAGAAACTACATGAAGCTATGGGCACTGATTTGAACTTCAGTTCAGTGTATCACCCTCAAAAAGATGGGCAGACAGAGAGAACCAACCAGATCTTGGAAGACATACTAAGAGCTTGTGCTATTGTGTATAGAGCAGCGTGGAATACTTGCCTCCGGTTTGCCCAGTTCTCCTATAACAATAGTTATCAAGCCAGCATCAAAATAGCACCATTTGAAGCCCTATATGGCAGAAAATGCAGAACTCCACTGAATTGGTCAGAAACAGGAGAACGACAACTTATTGGCCCCGGATTGCTCGAGATGCAGAAGCACATGTCAGAATTATCAGGGACAGACTCAAGATTGCCCAAGACCGACAGAAGAGCTATGCAGATAACCGCAAAAAAGACTTGAGTTTTGAAGTCGGAGTTTTCATTTACATCAAAGTCACCCCGATTCAAGATAGTCGAGAGATTTCAAGTTAAAGGCAAATTAGCACCAAGATATGTGGGACCGTCCCAAATAAATTGGAAGAGTTGGGGATGTAGCTTATCAAGTGCAGCTTCCGCCCAACTTATCCAGGATCCATAACGTGTTCCACATATCCCAGCTTCAAAAATGTCTACGTCAGCCTACAGACGAAGTGCCATCGTCAGATATTGAATTACAGGATGACTGCACATATGCTGAAGAACCACTACAAATACTTGAGACATCAGAAAGGCAGCTCAGAAACAAGAATGTCAGGTTTTGCAGAGTACAGTGGAAGAATCACACGGCGGATGAGTCCACTTGGGAAAGAGTCAGATTTGCAGTGAGATTTGCCCAACTTACTCCCTGGACCAAGTTAATTTCGGGGTCGAGATTTTTTTAAGGGGGTAGGTTGAAAAGCCCCAAAATTTCAAACCAAAAATTTTCTTTGTTTTTGCTGAATTTTGGGTGATTTTCTGGAAACTTTCCCTTTTGGGAAAGTCTCCCCTTGTGCCGCTTTCCCTTTCCAGCAAGGCGCCACCCCCTTCTCCTTGGCGCCCCGCACCATTCCCGCTTTCCCCCTTCCCCGGCGCCTTCCCTCCTCCTTCTCTCTCGCTGGCGCCGCGCTCCCCGTCTCCTCTCCCCTCTGGCGCCTGCGCCCTTCCCCCTCTCCGCTGGCGCCCGCTCTCTCCCCGCTTTTCCCTCGCGCGTGCGCTGCGCCTCCCAACCGTCAGATCTGCATAAAAGCCACCCTCCGCCTCCGTCCGATCCCTCCCATACCGCTTCGCCCGCCTACCCCTCGCCACCACCGTTCGATCTCCGCCCGCTTCATCCAGTCCTTCGTTTCGCCCCGCATCTCCGCCGTCCGCGCGGGCCGCGTGTCCGCCATCCCCCTCGGGTGGACGCGCGCAGTTGGGCCGCGCCTCGGCCTGCCAAGCCGCGCCGCGCGCGCGCGTTGGGCCGCGCCGCGCGCGCGCGCGTTGGGCCGCGCCGGCCGCTCAGCCGAGCGGGCCGAAACCGCAGGCCAGGCCTCACTGTAGCAAAGCGGCCGGGCCGCACTGTTCATTTCGCTTTTCCAGCATTTATCAATTTCTAAAATTCCAGAAAAACTCAAATAAATTCTAGAAAATCACAGAAAATCCCAAAAATTCCCAAATTTCACCACTTTGCTCCAAATAATATCCTAGACCCATTTTTGGCCTCCACTTCCACAAATTCATCCCAAATAAAATCCTAAAATTTCCCATTTGGAGATTTATGCATTTTATTCCTTTTTAAATAGTTTATTTTTCCTCGCTTGATTAGTCTCAAGCTGGACTTAATTATTTCATGTGTTTGCGTTAGTGTCAGAAATCCCGGAAGCTCAAGTGCAGTCGCAGGACCCAGGAGCTTCTACGTTCGAGCTAGCTGAGATCATCCTGATTCACGGCAAGTCACAAGTCCTTGATCATGTTGTATCCCATGTCATCTAATTACGTTATTATGCTATTTGCATTAAGCTAGTTCTGAAATGTTAGTTCAAAGTAAAATAAAATGTTTAGAATGACATGTTATGTAGTTAATCCTACCACCGATAAATGCCATGTTAAACTTGTAGCCATGCCTTTGTAACCCTAGAAATAATTATCTATTAATCTAGATAATTGTAGGTCATTATTATCATGCAAAGTCTTACACTAATAAGGTTGTGGCTGCGGGCCAATAGGATTTGCAAACCCGACTCTAGGGTAGGGTGGTATGGGACACTGTGCCCTAGAGCGGAGAGTGCCGGCGTGCACAAGGTAGGGTAAGGGCTGGGGAAAGAGCTGGCAAGTTAGTCTTCGCCCATCTCTTACCCTAGGATTGAAGTTAGGGTAAGGGTGTTGTGGGGAGCCGCGAGACGGCCTTCGCCCACCGCTTACCCTAGGTTGGAGGTCGCGGGCCTGGCGAGGTTGCGGACCCCGGATTAATATAAGGACTAAAACCCTTACGCTGAGCAAATGTCATGGTGATCGCTCAACCACAGGAGTTGACTTGTCAACACTGGTTTAGTAACTGCTCAACTCGATTGAAACTCTACAGGTGTTGAGAAAGCTTGGTTTTGAGACAAGCGAGGTTAGGTAGGCCGTGCTGCGGGTGCCTAACAACGGTAGAGTTCACTCGAAGCGGACGGGAGTTATATATATGTGCCAGACCCGAGTGGATTCTACCGGGTAGAGTCTATATAAAGAGTTGAGCAGTGAAACGACCTGGCTTTCTTAACCCAGACGCGGAAGTTAAGAAATCGTGTGGGTAAAGCTGAGCAAACTCTGTAGAGTCAAATAAATGGTATTCGAATACGCCGTGCTCCCGGTTATTGGAGCCGTGTCACTTGGGTGATTCCAGCAGCGAAGTTTAAGTAGTTTTGTAAATGCTTTAACTTGTTCAGTTGGTTAATTAACGTTTCGTGAAAACCCCTGAGTTCTTAAGGAGTAGTTTTGGGTCCGTCTTATCAAAATGTTTGCAAATAAAACTGCATCCACTCAGAGTTAATAAACCAAATATACTCCCTTCCTTTGTTGATCCGTGCAAGTAGTAAGTTAGGGTTTCCCTTGTGATTTGCTGAGTACGGGGTTGGAGTACTCAGGCTTGCAAAATTCCACAGATATCAGAAGGAAAAGAAGGCAATTCAAGATTTCGTGTTAAGAAGGTCTCCCCGTCAAGGACGTCCCGAAGGATCTCTTTTTCGACGAGGACCCGTGGCTTTAGGTCTTGGCCGCGCTCAAGCGGATTCTGGAGTTTTTGTGATGTAAGTATACTTTGGGCTTGCACGCCCCGCTGTTGAAAATCGATGTTAATCCATATGTAAAATATATGCTGGACTTTTGTTGTAAGCATGCAATGGTATACTCTTGCGCGACACTCTATAACTGTTCATGCGTGAATAGTTGTGGAATGTCGTGTCCGTACGCGCCCCTGGAAACGAGGGCGTTACAGCATTGATGATTCAGTGGGATCCGGATGTGTGAGAGGCTTGACGACAAGTCATTGGGGGCCATATGGAAGATGGCGAGGCATGGGCGATGCTTCGTGGCAAAGGAAGCGGGAAGCTTCGAGGAAGGTGGTAGAGGGGCATTTTGGTAAATTGCCTAATATCGAAAAAGTGGCAGTATGTGAAATGGCGGCGTTGGCCTAAGTGGTTTAGGTCTTGTATGTGCTGAAAATATGAAGTGGATCGGGTGTTGATTCACTAATGGGTTAATGGTTGTAAGCCGCTTTGAGAAGCATGCGTGAAAGTAAAACTCGGTTAGGTGGGGTTAACGGGTTATCCCCGATTTGGCCTAATGGGTGGATCTATTAGGCTTTGGTTCAAGTTGTGAGCCTATATAAGGGAAGGAGAGACAAGAGCTAGGGTTTGAGAAGGTCGGCTAAGCCTTTTGGTGGCTAGCTCCTCCTCTCTCCCATGGGAGATAGGTTAGAGAGTGGGTGTGTGCTCTAGGCTTAGAACTCTATCCTCCTGAGTGGAATGGCTGTGAAATCAATCATCTCAAGTGAGCAATACATCAATCTTTGATCTACCTTTTGTGTATTCTTTTGTCTGATTGAGTTTTCTATGTTTTAAGTTAGTTTTTTCTCTTCTCTCAACCCCTTCCTGATCTCATTCTGTTGTTCTTGTTTTGGTTGAGTTGACATCTCTTCTGCCCCTCTTGATCTTGTTGTGCCAAGGACATGGACGAGATGGAGATAATCTCTTGAGATCGTCATCCAATCATTTAGGCACTTCAATAGCAAGTTTATCAAGAAATTCTGTGTTTGCTTGATTTTGGGCCCGTCAGGTGATTTCTTGATTTGGAGGGTTTTGGCTTGATTTCATTGATGCTCTGACTCGCTGTGACATGTGGGAATGTAATCAAAGCCATATTAGCTATCTTTGACCCACGAGCAAGTTCTGGTCAATGATTTTGGTTTTAGATCACAGTTCATGTGCGCTTACTCAAATCACAAAAAGGTCTCATCTTAGTCATAGATTTTTCGATTCAAGATTGGAATATATTCTTGAGACCTTAAGCACTATGCGTATAAAGTTTCACGGCTTTTGAATCTTCTAATCAAAAGTTATGTGGGTTTGCATCTTTGTGGTCGTGCTGAAAGCTCTATTCATCTGGTAGCAATGGTAGTACCGTAGGCTAAGCAGTGGCAGTACCGCAACTCCTGGTCTCCGACCACTAAGGTTTTCGACCATTCACTGGTCGTCGACCTCACTAGCCATGTTTCGACTTGGTTTGATCTCTTTGGTTTCGACCGCTTTAAGATCGACCACTCTCTGGTCAGTGATCTCACCAGTCGGGTTTCAACCTGCTTCAAACACTCGGGTTTGATCTCAGGTTTTTGACCACGTTGGTTGTTCGATCGCTCACTAGTGTTCAACCATGTAGGTTCTTCGACCACTCATTGGTCCTCAACTACGCTGGCCTTTTGACCGCTCACTAGCGATCGACCACGTAGGTTTTGACAACTCAATGGTCCTCAACTACTCTGGTCTTTCGACTGCTCTCTTGTCATTGATTGTGTTGGTTTTCGATCACTCTATGGTCGTTGACTACTCAAGTCGAATTCAGACCACGTTGGTTTTGAATTGGTTTTTGACTATATTGGTTTTCAACCGCTCTCTGGTCGTTGACCACTCGAGTCAAATTTCGACCACGTTGGTTTCGACCATGTTTGTTTTCAACTACTTTGGTTTTCGACTGCTCTCTGGTTGTCGATCGCTAGAGTCGAGTTCCGACCACATTGATATCTAACTGGTAGTCGATTTTCAACCATGTATATTTCCGACTGTTAGTTGAATTCCGACCATGTGGATTTCTGATTGGTGGTCGAAATCTGACCATGTTAATTTCTGTTTAGGGCGCGCTCAGCTCTGTGACTGTCTGGTTTTCAAATAGAACTTCTATCCTAATTTTCATAGCTTTGTATCTATCAGAGTAAAAAATAAGTGAATATTTAGGAGAAAATTTTAAGGCACCATTCACCTCTTCTATTGCCATCTTCGGTCACACATATTATTAGGATGCACTTCTATTAGTGAGGTATCTTCGATGTATTTCTCTTCTTTTTTTTTGCTTTGCTTCTCTTTTATTTATGTATGAATTTAGATTATGTAAGAGCAAAAGGCTATGTTTATACCAATTAAACTTAGTTCTTTGAGCCCATCTTCCATTTTCATCATAACTTCACCACCATTTACAGCCAGCTGTGCATCTCCTATCCTTGGATCATGAACCATTTTGTATCATTGGTGTTTTGTGTCACGTATTACTAGTATGTCCCAGTAAATGGAGGTACTAAAATTGTAATTACCATACTCCACAATTGATCATACTCTTTCCCTTATCAAATAATTCATGTATTAAACCATCCGATCGAGGTCTCTAAGGAACAGTCTAGCCATTAATTGTTTTTTGGGGAAAAACATATTTTACACTTTAGTCGCTTAAATTTTGTATATGCGATTGCTAAAGAGCACATTCTTACCTGCCACGGGTAAACAAATGTAACTTTATAATTATTTGGCATCGTCGTCCTTGAAATTTTCTGAAAAGACCAAAATGCAGGGGCAGACCGAGCTTACTGACGACAAACAAGGGCCACGGCCTCCCTTCAATTTTACAAGTCTCTGGAGAAAGTAATAGTGTGAATTTTTAATTCTGAAAAAATGGTAAATTAGGCATGATCGATGGCATCTGAACCAAATATCCATATATGCATGCGCTGCAGCTTTTCTGTGATCATTTTGGTAACATAAACAATAGACAATGTCGTAGCCGCCTAGCTCGCGCTCAGGCTCCTACTATAAAGGATCTTGCGCCACCTAGCTTCGTCAAACCTCCAATCGCTCCACCATGACAGACGAGAAGAGGCGCCGGTGGAAGGCGCTGGAGCAGGTGCCCGGCCAACCTGCGACCACGTGCGCCACAGGCACTCGAGGCCGCGGCTTACTGGACGAGATTTACGCGGCACACGGCGGTCGTTGCCGTCATGGACGAGTGCATCTTCCATTCCGACGAGCGATTCATCCACCAGCCTTTGACCGCTTGATTATCCTAGTCTCACCTACCCTCCAACTATAACCCATCTTCTTTTTATCTAAAAGATATTAATCGATTCAATACATGTACAGGGTTGGTAACTTGCATGGAGCTCCAGAGCTAATAGTCCTGTTCTTTTTTGTTGCGGACAGCAGAGACGGTGATGTAAACAGTATGCCGATAGATTTGAGAAACCATTTGGATTTAGAAAAGAAACGGTCCACTCCAAGAGACCAGAAGAACAGGACCAACATGTGACCGTAGATGACAACAAACCATTCGTTCAATGGACATATAAGCAGTAAACTATAATCCCCTATCCTCAAACCAATACTGATTCGTCCTTAAAAACTCAATTCTATGGATGATGCAGGGCAGCCATCGGCATGCCGACCATCGATCTTATACGCGCACCTCTCCATGGAGGCCGTCGAGTACACCAGCACACACACGCACTGCACTCTGGAAAACAATGGAATGATGAACCAACCGTAGCAACCCCATCGGTTCAACGATGATATTTTGTGTTTTTTGACTTCCAAATTATATGTACGATACGATCACACCAACATTCAGAATGTGTGAATGCATGATTACTACTATAATGCGTATATAGTGGGAAAACAAAAATGATTACTGACAGAAATTAATATTATAACGCATATATATGGGGAAAAACAAAAATGATTACTGACAGAAATTAATATTATAACGCATATATATGGGGAAAACAAAAAAATGATTTACTCACAGCCCTAGCAGTCTATCTTGGTGCTTGCACAGCCAGCCAACAGGGTGCATCACCGACGGTGTTGCACTGTCGGAGAATGGTTTCCACTACAGGCCTGTTAGAAATCTATGACCATCACCAACATGTACAGCTTCTCCGACAGTTAATTGCCGACAGTGCACTGTCGGTGAAATACATACCCGACAGTTTCCATTATTTCTGCGACAGTTTTGGGCTGTTACATATACTTTCAGCTGTTGTAGTGAATGGCACACATGTCTCACCGCCCGGTGGTTCTTCCCTTGTCCTTAATTCTGACCAGGCGCCAAGGCTAACCTGTTCCTCAAATTAAACACCCTACTAGCAACGGTATAGGCGAATAGAAAAGTTGTATACGCTGATTTGCAGTTGCGCATATATAAGAAATACACACTTCTCCAGTGGCGAATATAGAATTGCATGTGCTGTTTAATTTTTAGTGGAAGTAAAAAAAAATTCCCTTGACTTTCAGAGTAGCACTTTTGTGCTCTTCAAAAAACTAAATTGCATGGGGGCACATACACACCTTCTTCTACTAGTGTAATATAAGTTAATTATACTTTGGCGTAAGGAATTTCAGAATGTACCATCGCAAGCTTTGGGGTAACATATACAGTAGTGTCATTACTACTAACTCAACCACAAAAACAAATTGGGGACTATTTTTTACAACAGCAATGTTGTACACAAACTTTTTTGTAGTACATGTGTACAACACTTGGTTACGTATAGATCAAGGGTAGTTGGTGTAGATTACGGGTAGAATTGAGTGTTGAGAGCCATCAAAGGTTTAGATCATCTCGTTGTACCCATGTACTACAGAAGTTTTAGTGTTCGAAGTATTTTTCCTTTCGACGACGTTCATGCATAAGACATAATCTGATCAATATATGAAGCACCCCATGTTCTCAACTAGCCTTAGTTGCTAACCTCAAGATTTAAACACGAAAGTAACAAAGTAATTAACGAAGAAATTACA
Source organism: Dendrocalamus latiflorus (assembly GCA_017311315.1). Lineage (NCBI taxonomy): Eukaryota > Viridiplantae > Streptophyta > Magnoliopsida > Poales > Poaceae > Dendrocalamus > Dendrocalamus latiflorus. The sequence continues at coordinate 15,560,029 of CM029611.1, read as the reverse complement.
GGCCTTTTCAATCTTTAGGTAAAGAGCAGGGCTGTTCCTGAGTTTTTTTGGGCCTAGGTCGAGTACTAATACGGAGGCCTAATCCACTCTCTCAAAATATCTATATATATTTCTATATACGTATATATAGTCTTATAAATACACATCAATTAAGAAGATAATATTCAATGCACTAAAATAACTTATATAGAATATCTCAAAGTTCATAAAGTGGACAAATGTAATAATAAATTACTTACTTGGCGCTTGACATTATTTTAAACAATTTCTTCTAACATTTCGAGATGCAAAGTCATTGATTATACTATTGATATCGATCTCATCCAATAACTTCTTCTCGATGCATAAAGTCGCCAAACCATTTAACCTTTCTTGAGACATTGTTGACCTCAAATAGTTCTTCAATAATTTCAACTTTGAAAAGCTTCTTTCAGCTGATGCGATAGTCACAGGCACAGTAAATAAGATCTGGTAAGCAATGCAAACATTTGGATAACAATCCACCTCTCTGACATGCTCGAAAATCTCCATAGCAGACAATGCACCATCTGGCAATGTGAATTTCATAATCTTCAATTCAGAAATAAGATCATGTACCTCAACATCAGATGATCCATCAACAGAGAAAGTTTCTGCAAATTTAGTGCAGCACTCTTCAAGTTCAATATCATCTAATGACTTCAGAGTGCTTGAGCTCATTAAGAAACCAAATATATCTTTAAACACCGTGAGTTCTTCAAATCTGTTCTTCAAAGAAGTGATTGCCATATCAATCAGAACAAAAAAATATTTAACTTCAAAAGCCTTCTCAGCTTCTAGAATGTCTTCTTGGCAATTACTTTCATCAAATTGTTTCTTCATCGTAGCACGACGTTTTACCGGAAACGATGCCTCTACACCCATGTCAGATGCAATGCCTTTGGCAATAATCAGACTAGAAAAAACCCCTCATTTCTGTATGTCTCAAAGTATTGCATCATACCTTGTATTTGCTGCAAAGTAGAGTCAATGCACATGGCTAGCGACTGCAACTTCTTGCTCACTTTATTCACAGCAAATAAAATATCATTCCAGATAACCATACCAAGTATAAACTCAAACCTGCCAAGGGCATCAAATAAATTTTTTGCATCACTTTTATCCTTAGGTTCAATGTCAGAAGCATGATGTAACTCAGACAAAGCTGACCTTAACTCAGTAGCTTGATATCTTATTGCTGTAACACTTTTGATTCGACTCTCCCAACGAGTATTGGACAATGATTTCACAGTTAAACTAGGAACATGTTTAAGCAAGACATTCCACCTTTTTGTAGAACCAGCAAATAATACATATATGCGTTGAACAATTCCAAAAAATGAAACAGCTTTCCCACATGATTTTGTCATATCACAGAGAGTAAGATTGAGACTATGACAAGCACATGGCATATACAATGCTCTTGGATTGATATCAATTAACCTTTTTTGTACCCCTTGGTGTTTTCCTTTCATGTTAGAACCATTGTCATAGCCTTGACCCTTTATATCACTAATATTAAGGCCGAAGGACTCCATAGACTCAACCAATACATTAAAAAGCCCCAAACCAGATGTGTCATCCACCTTCAAGAAACCCAAAAAATATTCCTCAACTTTTATTTGGCCATCAGACAAATTAACACATCGAACTAACAAAGTCATTTGTTGTTGATGACTCACATCGGGGGTACAATCTAGGATAATGGAAAAATACTTGGCCTCTTTAACAACCTTTATGATAGAGCTTGTGATATCAGCAGCCAAAAGAGATATCAACTCATTCTGAATTTTATGACTAAGATAATGATAATGAATTTCTTTGTTCTGAATACGTCTGAGGTGGTCTTGCATTACAAAGTCAAATTCTGCTATCATCTCAGCACAAGCTAAGAAATTGCCATTGTTATCATTGTAAAGCTGCTCATTGCTTCCTCTAAAAGCCAAGTTGCGTTTGCCAAGAAATTTCACAATTGCAACTATTCTTAATAAAACTTGCCTCAAACGTTCTTTCTCCTTTGTGATTTGCTGCTGCAATTCTTTATCAATTGTTTGCTTTTTCCGCAGTCTAGCTCTCAATTCATTCCAACTGTTCATATTACTAATATGCTCGGCACTATTTTCGTGATCTTTAAGCTTCTCACTAATATGCCTCCAATTTCTAAACCCATCATTTGCTAAGGTACTCGGACTCTTGCTAGTGCTAGACTTGAAGATCTTACAGCAGAAACAAAATACTTTGTCAACATGCTTCGAATAAATTAACCATTTTCTATCATGTAATTCTCCATTGCTTAGTTTTCTAGAATAATGCGCATATGAAAAATGTCTTGAGGCAGCATCTAGAGGGAATTCGATGTTTTCTTCTCTTATAGGCCCTTTCTTGACTAATATGTCTCGTGCTTTATTATCAAGATTATCCCAATTTCTTGGATCATAAATATCTGAAGTGTAAACTGGTTGCTCATCAATACTAGCAGACTGTTCTTGTGCACCCGATGCATGAACGGTGTTCTCAGGGTCACTTACATTGTTATCATCGACGTCGATGTCAACATTTTCTTCCTCATTCTCATTAGTTGCTTCATCCACAGCAACTATCGCCAACTCATCAGGATTCGTCGAAGCAGCCGTATTACTCTTGAAAAATTTATCAATAGCTCCTCTCTGTGATTCTATCAACGCATCCACATGTCTTTTCCTTTTTCTTTTGTCATTACCGGATTCGTACTTTCTAGACGACATTATATCCCACAATCCTGAAATTTAAATAAACACGGAATAGTTGAAAAGTGAAAGCGTATGTAAGGTACAAATAAATTAATCATTAATATGCGTACAGCAACAATGCTTACCTAGGATTGAAACCAAAGAAGAACTGAAGAAGCAGTGCTTACCTAGGATTTACCGGGGCCTGGCGCCTGCCTGCACGACGAGGCCGCGGACGGATGTCCCGGATGACTGATGGAATCGAATAGAATAATCAGGGCCCTGAGAATAATCGATCTCCTTGAGACCTCGTGATGCCTTGCATTTGGCGGCCGGGTAGCGCTTCCTCTTCCGACTTTCCAAGTTTCGAGCGGAACAGGAGGCACGAGCGTGAAAGGCTAAAAGCCTAAGCCTTCTCTGCGTTGCTGCACCTGATTGGGCCATAGGAGCCCACATACGTTACTAAGTATACTAGTACTAGTACTAATGTACTATATGGGGTGGGGCCTATGTAAATTTTGGGCCTAGGGCGGTGGCACACCCTGCCCACCCCCGGGGCTGGCCCTGGTAAAGAGGATGCAATTACAAATAACATTTCTCAGGATTACATTGCTAAATTCATACATTACAAATTCATACAATTCACGAATGCACATCTTCACTAATGTTATACAGTCTTATCCATAGATAAAATTGAGCTCAATATACATAATTACAATTAACCAGATTCTTCGAAACCTTCAAATTGGACACAAGCTGGAGTAACCAATAGTTATTAATTGCAAATAGAATCAATAAGGGAATACTGAAAAGGACCAAACAAAATAAATAAACGAAAACCAAGTTGTCATTAGAACCCTGTTAGGATAATAAAATGGCAATTCGCTCATCAAGATACTAGATCATCCAGAGCCAGTCGACACCTCTCGCAGCCGTAGGGTTTCATTATTCAACATTAGAAACAAACCTAAACTATCCCTAAATTCCTTTTTACACTGCTAGCCAATCCAATAAACATGGTTTTTACTGAAGTACCAGAGCCACCCACACTATGGTGGTAAAAATCCCCAAAGCACAGCTCACTTGACACATATGAAAGGGATAAGACCGAGCGAGAGATCATAGAGGGAGAGAGTCCAGCATTTTCACCCATAGCACAACCACAGCTCTAACCAGAGCAAGAAATAAATATCACCGCCAGATCCACCCTCTTCTCCCCAAAATCCCCAATCCATTGCCAAGAGGAATAGAGAATGGAGTGAAGCACGGCAACTAGGCCAGAGGAGGGCGACAAACCCAGGAGGAGGAGAAGCCGATGAAGAGCAGCGCTAGGAGGAGAAGAGCAACCGAGACACGCACAAGCCAACCTGGAAGAACCAAACCTCAGTTCTACCCCCAAATCAAGCCTGACATCATCCAACTAAGGTATCCCCATATTCCATTTCGATCCTTGCAATCACCATCACAGAACCACACACACATGCAACCTCATATTCACATGCATCACACGAGAGCCATAGTATCCACACATATAGTCTAGAGAAGTGGAAGAGAGCTAGGAGGCATTAGAGTATATCAGAGGAGAGGCAAGCTATGGTCTGTGTGCTCATCACCGGCCACCGCGTGCACCCGACGGCCACCCCACACTCTCTGACATGTGAGAAGACCCCGAGCCCTGTCACGGCAAGCCAAGCCAGATCACCCACCTCCACCACATCAACCTCAACCAAGAAATAAAACACACTTCAAATTAGAGAGTAAACCGAATATAAAACGCAAACTAAAAGTAAATAAAAAGGGGAACAAGGGTTAGAGGGAGAAGTGTCGGATCCCTAGTGTCAGAGTTGGATCCACGACATCAGGGCCCAGATCCAACCGGTGGAGAACCGAGGCGGCGACCAAGGGATCGACGGCAGCCGATCGCCGATCTGGGTAGAGGCGGTGAATGGGGTAGAGGCAGAGTCGAGGCGCGGTAGTAGGGAGTGAGAGAGAGGGGGTTGGCTAGGGGAGAGTACGGCGGCGTGGCACCAGGGAACCAGTCACAGCCGATCGGGAGTCGGTAAGGGAGGCAGCAGAGCCTAGCGGTGGGGCAGCTTCGGTCGGATGAGAGTAAGGGGAAATGAGAGATAGATAGAAGGTGTCGGGAGTAATGGAGTGAGCCTATTTGGCCAACGAGTAGGGAGAGGAGGAAGGGTAGAGATACACACACATTTGAGTACTCCGATACACATATAATTGCATATGTAATTAACTAGATAGTATTTGACTCACAATAAGTAGATTGCAACCATTTGTAGATACTAAATTGGAATAATTTAATCTTAGTAACTAGCAGGGAATGGAGAGTATAAGATAGCATTTAATTGTAAAGTCAGCAAGCGGCTAATCGCATAGGAATGCATCAACATAGTATATCTTTTATATATACAAATTAAACCGTAGCATACATATTAAATGCAGAAAACAAACTAGGTTCAGAGGAAGGGTTTCACCTAAGCGCACCTGAGACTGGGCCTTACGACTAATTCGTAGGCAAGCATATCTTTGAACATGTTGATCAAATTATCTTTAGTTAAAACAAAGTATTTACCTACTACAATACTATCACCCTGCATCAAATGAAATTATGTTTAACCTGGATGAATGATATGTGAAAGAATGAAATGGGAATGGCGGGCTCAACTGATGGAGCAATTGGCTTGTAGTATTAGTAATTGGTAGGGAGAGGGTGCCTTGGGAAGGTGCTAAAGGGAAAATGTCGGGACCCTTTGCATAGGGGTAAAATCTAAAGACTTACAAACTTTCACTCATGTAATAGACCATATTGATCGTATCAACCATTGTTCCGTCTAGGACGGACGGGATCAATATCTATCGAAATTATTGTGCACTTTACAATGGGTACATAGATTTGTCTAGAAAGAAAACCGGGCGAGGTCTCAATTGGACTTAGGATCATAAAGGATAAGTTCAGCGCATATATTTAGCGATGTAGAGTGTCGAGTGAATGTGAGTCCGGCTTGACCAACGACTAGCTCATAGTCGGGTGGGTGTTAGGTGAGGGTGAGAAATAGCCTTAGGCCAACAACTATGACTAGCCAAGTGAAGGTATAATATACGGAAGTAGAGGTAAAAATGTTGTACTCTGGTTTGGGCATCGCATCTAAGAAAATGCAAGAATCATTTGCTATAAAAATCTTAGTAACTATGGGTAAAATGGTACAAGCCTACACAATGCTAAATAAATCATTAATTTGTGCATGTCTCCTAGACTGGAGGCTATAGGAACCGAATGGAGGTTCTATCTAATTATGTAAGTGTTTAGTAAATTTCTAAATTAACAAGCTGAAATTCTCTATCAACATAAAAAATATTTATTTTCGAGATGATATAAGGTGAGAATGGATTCACTGAGATATTGACCGATGGTCATAAAAATGTATTTTGCTAGCACATAAAGCAAGTAATTCTTCATTTAGCAGAATTATGAATTTATTAAACAGATGAAAATTTATAGACGTAAGTACCTCACTCATAACAAGTGAGGTGTTATTCAAAATTCTAGTAGTAGGTACAACTTCAGCATTTGCAATAGATTTTTATGTACCAGATCCGCAGCAAATTGAAACCAGCAAATTAAAATACAACTACAAGATCCAGCATCATGTTCATGTAAATATTTCCATAAAAGAGAAAAGAACCCAGAGAATGCCTCTACAAAGAACTGCTGATGTGAAAAGCGTAAAAATGCTTCAAATAGAGAATACCATAATTGTTAGTATTTCTGAAGCACGATCGTGTCTTTTGTGCCGTATTAGTGTCCGACACGGATACGCCGCCGACATGTATCGGCCGATTTTAAAACGAATTTTAAGTTTAAAAATTTCAGACACGTGTTGGACATGGTTGACTGCGAGTCCGACGTGGCCCAGCCCACCATGCGAGCGGAACCCTTAGGCAGTGTTTGGTTCGAGGGACAGGGACGTCCCAGGTAGGATATCCCACCTTGGGGTGGTGTTTGCTTCTGGGACAAGCAGAGTCAAGGACATCCCACTAGGAATATTCCTTGTAGACCCGGGACCAGGCAATCCTCTTTTTTTCATGGGACGGAGTCATCCCACGTGGGATAGAGTCATCCCACCTCTTTGTTTTTTTAAGTACTATTTTGTTTAATTTTTTAAAAAAAAACTCAAAGGCTTATGTGTACAAACATATCAACAATAGCCTTCAATTTTTTTAAAAAAAAAACTCAAAAGCCACACATGTCCCACCTTCATCCTTCCATCCAAACAAAGGATGGGACCATTCCATCCCACTTTATCCTTCCAACCAAACAAAAAACAGGGATGACTCTATCCCCCTAACCAAACAAAAAATGGGATCATCCCATCCCAAAACCAGGGACAGGACCATCTCATCCCACCTTGTCTCTGTGTGTTTGGTTTGAGAGATGGGGTGAAATGGAATGGGATGGTTCTTTTGACCAAGCCTATCCATGTGTTTGGTTTGAGGGATGGGGTGGGATGGAATGGTCCAAAGTGGGATGAGCATGTGCAAATTTAGAGAATATTCTTCTTAGATACTGGACCATGCGGTTCCACCTTTTTTGTGGAACCATCTCATCCTATTCCATCCCATCCCATTCCACTCTCATCACTCCAATCAAACACAACCTTACTGTGTACATGAACCGTTGTTCCTCCCGTGCCACTCCACACCCCTGCTGTCTCCTCCCCTCCCCTCCCCTTCCTCGCCTCCCACGCTGCGCGCATTCAGCATTTCTTGATGTTACTTTCTTCATGTATGCATCGATTCATACCATACGTAGCTGGTGCAGCATTTGTCCCACCAAGTTCCATGGATTTGTTCATATCTTGTTTGTGAGGATTGTTGGTGCATTCCCTGATCTATTGTTTCTGTTCTTGTGATACAATATAATTGCTGTTGTTTAGCCTATTAATTTAGTTAATTTTCTTAACTGAATTGGCCATCTCTATAAAAATCATAGTAACTATGAGTAAAATTGTACAAATCTACGTAATGCTAAATAAATCATTAATTTATGCATATCTCCTAGACTGGAGACTACAGGAACCGAATGCAGGTTCTATCTAATTATGTGAGTGTTTAGTAAATTTCTAAATTAACAAGTTGAAATTCTCTATCAACATAAAAATATTTATTTTCGAGATGATATACGGTGAGAATGGATTCACTAGGATATTGGCCGATGGTCATAAAAATGTATTTTGTTATTAATGCTTGTTGAATACTCTGTACTTATCCTTACTATTATTCTCCCTTGTTTAGAGGTTAACCAACCCGAAATCCCACTTGGTGTGGAGGATGCCAATACAGATGAGTTCTATATCGAGTGGGAGGGAGATGATCTTGAGTAGACCTATATGAGGTGGATGTCTTATACGAGACATAGGACGAGTAGAGCTATACTAGTAGCTCGAGCATGACCCTCAGAGTATATTAAGGCGATGTTGCATATTTCCTAGTAGTTGTGTAATTATTAGTTGACTAGAAATGTTTCCTTTAATGATGTATTATTCAGACACTGTTGACCTTGTTAAAGAGTTTAGCTCTGTGTAGCAATGTTATTATAATATTATGGATAATATCTAATTATTATTTTGCTGCAACACTCTGATAGATTTATTATTTGACAACAGTGTTTTAACGAATAATAATACATTAACTAGTATTATTACCGTTTGGTAATGACACAAGTCGTCACAATATATCACATACATAGCATGTTTGGAGCGCAAACTTTGTAGGATGTTTTGCGTGATTAGCACAAGGAATCCCCGTTAATTATTAACCCCCTGTTTAATTTGTACTATATATGTAGGTCACGCAGGGACTCCGCAGTTGGATGTGACCGGCTTCTAGGCCCGTCGTCCATGTTGAGAGCCGGCTGAGAACTTGTCGGAGGGCGTGGTGGAGGAGGGCCTGCCGACGGTGCTCACCTCGGTGCTGATCACCTTCTCGTGGACGGCATCGCAGAGCTTGTCATGGTTCACCTGACCAACCACCTGCAGCAACAGCGGGTGATCGAGATCCAAGAGGTACAGTTAAATATACACCTGCCTTTGATCGTGCAAAACCCACTCCAGATGATGAGAATCTTTGGTGCATAAAACTCGAAATGCATGCTAACAAAAAAGGTTGGTGATTTATGTTACCTCCATTCTCTACTCGCCGTTTCAGACATCGATATGAACTCTAATACACATCTTAATTTTACTGTAACCTTTTCCAATTACGCGTTACCAAAAATATATATATAACAAAAGAATCATATGGACGTACCTTTGTTGAATAATCTAGTAGTCATTTCCGTATAACAAACCTAAATATTTTTATGTATATTAAGTGGTCAAATTACATGCATTCTAAAACGACACGTAAGAGAACGGAGGAAGTATATCATACGCAGAAAAAACCACACACAATTCAAGAATGAAGGTCACCTTGGCTGCATCGACGACGGACTGGGATTCGGTGGTGTTGTCGACGACGTCCCTGATGAGCTGGGCCTGGCCTGCGTCTTCGTCGTAGTAAGCCTGAGCCATGGCTTCTTAATCTGCTCTGAATCTCTATCTAGCTATTTTCTCTTCTGATCAATGGAGAATTTAAAGAAGAAACAATGAGAGAAACTATCTTGGGAGAGATAAATAAGCTGCACAGAAGATGAAGTCGTCGAGATTGGAATATCCGTCCGTGCAGCATGCGCGCGTTCTCCGCAAAACGGTGTTGCTTTGGCAAGTGGTTGAGCTGCTGGCCGGCCATTGCTGCATGCTGGGAGCACAAATTTAGTTGGTTTGACCGGAGAGATTAATTATTGATCGGAGACATACGTGGAGGTGACAACGGAGGAAAATTAAACAAAATCCACCACCAGAAGACTTATTCCATAAATTTACATGTGCGTGTTGAATGTAATTTATACATCCAATGATTTGTACATGCGTCTCTACTATATATGAAAAAAAGAGCCTGTCCTATCTAAAAAACCTGACCTGGGTACAGTTTCCACCGTTGGTTCAATTACATATGTATTGTGTGCAGAGAAGAATTGTTATTCACAAACTGCAGATTGTTTCAAGGGATATCATGTTGCCAGAGTGATGAACCATTCTAGCCTTAAATTCTCGATGATAAATCATCACTGATTTTCGCAAATCTTGATTCTGGGATGCAGATTTTGGACAACTAATTTTCACATACACTGAATGCTATTGTCAACTGATTGTCTCCACCAAATGAACAGCTCCTCTATACCCTATTTTTTTCAGAGAACATGCACAAACCCTGATTCGACCATACCATCATATCCCATAGAATTACCATCTCCGTGATGAGGCATTTTCTACTTATTACTCTGTTGCAACCAAAAAAGAAAGGTGACTGCTTGTTCGTTTCAAGTGGCTGTAGCATCCATTTTTGTCAATGGTTGTTTTGTGAGATAATTTCTCCAGTGTTATAAGGGTAAGGCTGGATAAGGCCATGAAAAATACCAACCTCGGCTAGTGATTTCCTAGATAATAATGCCAATACTGAACGCTTGCTAGTAAGATATGGCAACATCGTTTCAACCAACCAGGTCTGCTCAAATTCAATATAACATTAAGGGGTAGCTGTAAAACCAGCGTTGTCTCAGAACAGCTGCAATAAAGCCCTAACCCTTAGGATTTTTTTCAAGACAAAGCTTAGATAAAGTTCTTCGTGCAACTACATTTGATCATATTGATTGCAGACATAAAACACCATTTCTTCTGCTTAAGATGCAGCCTTTTGTTTCTTTGGCATCCTGTAACCACCAACAACGCAGGCATGGTCACGCTCAAAGGGCTCCAGAGTCACCTGCTCTGACGGCTTGAACTGATCAGCCTTCAGCTTCTCCACTTCGCTAGCAAACACAGCCTCAGGAGCCATGGTAGAGTCGATACAATTCGCCTGATCAGAGAAAGGAACTGTCAGACCAATGCCAACTACAAATTTTCCAAGGCATCTGCTTTAGCATAATGCACAATGATAACTCTTGAACCAGAAACTGAAAAGTACCTTGATTGAAATGACAAAATGACCACCATTCTTCAAGAAGTATGAAGCATTGAGGGCTAATATCCTAGCCTGCGGGATAGAAGGTCCAATGACTAGGTTTAAATACACAGTTTTCACAAAGGGACCAATGCAAGGATCAAATCGGATATATTATCCTGTACTAGTATTTAAGAAGACACATTTGGCAACAGCAAATTGATACAACTTGAAGAATTATATCTCATGTTCACATCATTGGCCTAAAAAAAGGATGCATCCGTTTTAACTAAAGTTGGGTCTGAGAAACTGGTAGAATTTTGCTAGCACATAAAGCAAGTAATTCTTCATTTAGCAGAATTATGAATTTATTAAACAGATGAAAATTTATAGACGTAAGTACCTCACTCATAACAAGTGAGGTGTTATTCAAAATTCTAGTAGTAGGTACAACTTCAGCATTTGCAATAGATTTTTATGTACCAGATCCGCAGCAAATTGAAACCAGCAAATTAAAATACAACTACAAGATCCAGCATCATGTTCATGTAAATATTTCCATAAAAGAGAAAAGAACCCAGAGAATGCCTCTACAAAGAACTGTTGATGTGTAAAGCGTAAAAATGCTTCAAATAGAGAATACCATAATTGTTAGTATTTCTGAAGCACGATCGTGTCTTTTGTGCCGTATCAGTGTCCGACACGGATACGCCGCCGACATGTATCGGCCGATTTTAAAACGAATTTTAAGTTTAAAAATTCCAGACGTGTTGGACATGGTTGACTGCGAGTCCGACGTGGCCCAGCCCACCATGCGAGCGGAACCCTTACTGTGTACATGAACCGTTGTTCCTCCCGTGCCACTCCACACCCCCGCTGTCTCCTCCCCTCCCCTTCCTCGCCTCCCACGCTGCGCGCATTCAGCATTTCTTGATGTTACTTTCTTCATGTATGCATCGATTCATACCATACGTAGCTGGTGCAGCATTTGTCCCACCAAGTTCCATGGATTTGTTCATATCTTGTTTGTGAGGATTGTTGGTGCATTCCCTGATCTATTGTTTCTGTTCTTGTGATACAATATAATTGCTGTTGTTTAGCCTATTAACTTAGTTAATTTTCTTGACTGAATTGGCCATCTCTCCAGTTAGGGATGTTGATCCTTCAGGCACAATTCGCATTTTGCTAAGCTTATGTCTCAGGTGAGGGCATTTTGCTGTTGTGGAGCACTGGATATCTACATTTTAAATTTTTAATCATGTTCAATTGTGGTAACAGGTATATCAAGAGATCAAAGGAAAAGTAAAAAAGTGTGGTCATATCCTTGGTGAGTCATTGTATTTTGTCGTGTTAGCTTATTTGGTTGCGTATAGTTGGCAATAGAGGTGCTTTCTTCAACAGACAGATCAAGATCGCAAGGGTACAAATTGATAGGGCCCAGTTGAAAAATGTTATTGATATATTTGTTGAAATGGCTTGGGTAATGGGTATTATGGAGTGCTATGAAAATGATTTTGAAGATTTCTTGCTCAAGGATACTGCAGAATGCAGACTCTTGTCCAGATTACATGTTAAGGACTTAAAGGTATATTTGAGAAGGTTTAATGAACATTTCTAGCTTTAGTTACTAAAGCTAGAAAAAAGTTAGTTAAGCATAAGATTATCTTTCTAATGGATGTTTGTTTCATTAGGCTAACTGGCTGAGGAGTGTTTGAAAAGGGAGAAACAGCGAGTTGCTCATTATTTGCACTCTAGTAGTGAACAAAAGTTGTTGCCTTGTTGCAGGATGGAGGTTAGTGGAAAGTCTGCTGTTGCTTTCTATTTTAACTTTGAAAGAGTATTTCTTGATGTTTAATTATCTATGTTTCCTACATGTACACCAAATGCATAGTTTGGAATTGTAATGTTCAAAATGCTGTTGGATTCCTGATAGCCATAGAGCAGTAGTAATGACACCAAGCTGCAAGAAGAATGAATAGCCGAGGGTCCGTCGTCTTTGAGAGATACATATTCCGAGTTTACTTTACACTTTACATTATTTCAGTTTGACAAGCATGAAGAAACATAAAAAGTAATACATATATGTAATTTATTCTTATTATTTAAATATATATAGCCGTATCACCGTATCGGTATTTTTTTGGAAAAATGGTGAATTCCTGTGTTGGTGTCGTGTCAACGGATCTGTGTCCGTGCATCAAAGGTTAGTATGTGCCAATTATTATGCATGCCACAAGAAAACAAGCAACTGAATAGCAAAAATGTTAAGAATATATACGAAACAAGATTAAAAGGAGAAAATTTTCTTGTAATAAGGCTACAACTTCCTACTAGTCTAAGTAATTCAGCAGAACAAACAAGATTAGTTCTTCAAAACTAAGGTTGTGTGGCAAGGCTGGCTGGATATTTGCCATCAACCAATGCACACATTAACCTTCCAAATTGAAGTTTACACAAAACAAAAAGGAAATAAACAGGCAGAAGCTGGCAAATTATTGCTTGTAACTGAAATGGGAAGCAAATTGTTGACCATCCAATGCACCATGCTGACGATGGAAGAATCCAAGTATGGTCATAATCAAGAATATAAAATTTAGCAAGACAAATAGCAAAGAAAAGACCGGAAAAGGAATTGGCACTGGGCATAAGTGTATCAGAAACTCGAATTGGCATCATCCATTTTGATGTCCTGAAGGGGAATCCGAGTATGCTCATCACATAAAGTTGTGAAAGTATTGCAAACAGATAAACACTGACCATCAATTGTATACTACAATAATCAGAGCTCAACCATAAGCAAGGCATTAGGTGAAGAGATGTTCTGTAAAATTTATGTGAGATAGGTATACCTGGTCAGGCTGTGCAACATCAGAGAAGATAACATCAACCATGCCGACCAACATCCTGTACCTTGCTGGGTGCCTAGCATCCTCAATGATGGGAATCACATTGGTCCTCTTCTTGGCCATATTGACGAGATCCCTGCCACTCCTGTGCGAGAACTCAACAGCATACACCAACCCAGCCTGCAAAGTGGCTCAATTCGTTAAGACAACACACCAAATCAAGGTCATTGATAAATAAAATGAATGTAGTAAAAAAGATCTCACCGGTCCAACAATATCGGACACATGAGACACTGTTGTTCCTGAGGCGGCACCAAGATACAGCACACGAGTACCAGGAGCCTAAATAACAACACAAACGTCAACAATAACCAGGTAGCTATTTTACACTACAGCCTTGAACTAACAAGGTTTTCAAACACTTTAAATTACAAGCTAACGCACAATCGGATGTAGTAATAAACTTACAATCCAGATGTTGTCAACACCACCAAGCACGGCAGCAGCCAGCTTAGATCGGAAGGGGTTCCACACCCTGTATTCTACCTTGGTTCCATCCTCGTTCTGCAATAGCATAAACAACAGAAATGAAGATACTTTGACATGTACAAGAAACACAAGAAAGCAGCAAAATCAAACAGCAGAAGTTGAAATTTTACAGGTTGATATAAGCTAAATCAAACTAAAATGCCTTTCTTATATATCCTACACACCAGGAGAAGCAAAACGATGCGTATAAAAATGAATCTTGGGGGGGGGGGGGGGGGGGGGGGGTCTGCACGGACCTGGACGGAGATGCGCTTCTCGCCGTAGACGGACTCTCCAGGGACCATGTTCTTGGTGCAGAGCGCGTCCTCCTTGGACTTGGCGATGAAGACGCCGTCGTGCTTGTGCGGCACCACGACCACCTTGCTCCCGCCTTTCATGCCACCCCTGCCTCCCCTCCCCCCACGGCCGCCGCCCCTCTGCGCCCTGCCTCCCCTCCCACCCATGCCTCCTCTCCCTCCACCGTCTCCTCTCCCGAATCCCCTCCCGCCGCCGCCGCGACCTCCGCCATCGCTTCTCCCACCCCTGCCGCCGCGTCCTGCGGGAAGCAAAACATCAGCAGGTAAGATTGAATCGAGGACAAGAATAAATCGAATAGGGCTAGGGTATCGGCTGCTAGCCTCGTGGTGGCCTCATGGTGTGGACTCGACGAGAGTGCTTGTGGCCGCCGCCGCCGCCGACGCCGCAGGAGAGGGTTTAGGGTTGTGGCGGGTGTTAGGCGCGTGTGAGGAGGGGAGGCCAAGATTTATAAAGTAGTGTGCTTTGATCAGGGCCGTCAGTTAGACAGATGGTGAGGTGGACGGTGAGATCGGACAGATTATGGTAATGGCGCAGGCCGGGCTGGCCCTACCGGTCAGTGAAACAAGGGATGGAAGGAGAGAGGACGACATGTGGGTTCAAGGACCCCTGTCAGGTTTAGGAAAACGACTGCTAGGGGGCTTAAAACGAGACAGATTTAAGCGAGTCTGAGTTAGAATCTTAGCTTAAAACTCAACTTAATAAGCTCGATCACAGTTAAAATAATTTAATATGTATTAATTTTCAATAATAGAAAAACTCGATAACAGTAAAAAATAATTCAATATATGCTAAGTTTTAACAATACAAAAGCTCGAGTTCAGCTCGAGTAAAATCGGTAAGAGTTAGTATTTATATGGGCTGTAAAAAAAGCTCTAGTCTCAAGAGCTATTCGAGCTCAGCTCGTTGAAGCTCGCGAGCTCAGGATCAAGTTCAAACTTGGCTCGTTTGGAGCTCAAACCAAACTCGAATCGAGCCGAGAGCGAGTCGAGCTTGAACAGCTTGCTAGTCTCTGAGTTTTTTTACAGCCCTAGCAACAGCGGGCAACAATACGTTTTCGTCGTTAGGAAGCGGAAATATTGGAAGGACACAGGTACAAACCGAATGGAACAAAATCTTATAAATTATGGCATTAACTCGAGAAAAGAACAAAAATCTTATTCGTCAACTAAGTGGACCATTTGATTATAATGACTAGAATTACGCTTGTCGTGGCTACAGACCAAACAGAGAGAGATGGTAGTGGAGAGTGATGAAGATAAGTGTAATGGCCTGGGTTCTCCCCATGGCTTACTCGTCTATATACATACACATTGAGGAGTGCTTTTACAGTTATACCCTTACATCTGGTTATCCCCTCTAGGGGCAGTTATGTCATTACACATGGCCTATTCTGGGCCTTATAATCTCCTACCAGGCCTGCTGAGCTTAGGTGGGGGCCATCCCTACGACAGGAGCCTCTCATGGTAAAAGGGCTTCACAAGGCCGAAGCCATGTTGCCGAGTCTTTTGGCCCCCTCCGTCCCCGCGGCCTGTGAACGTTTCCAAACTTCCGGAGCTGCGCTGTAGCCGAAGCAGACGTGCGCGCTGCTGCGACGCTCGGACTTCCGGGCATCCACGTGGTGCAGCGTGCTTGGCGTGGTGCGGGCGTTGAGGCGTCATGACCATTAATATGGCGGCGGACTTCCGGCGGTTGGACTTCCGCCGGTTGGTTCCCCTGCTGATGGGGGTATATATATGGCGCTGGTGGGGCGTTGCTCCTGCGTATATTGTGATAGAAGCTATTCCCCTACAATGGGCCCCTGCCGTGCATCAACATTCCTGGGTGACGCTGAGCGGCTTGGGGAATGTTGATGCACAGAAGGAGGTCTATTTTTCCTGGGAGCTTGATCAGCGCAGGTTATCGACAGCCAGCCGCGCTTCCTGACCCCGCACCGCGCTTCTGAAGGCGACAGCGAGGTCTACCCTGTTTTTCTTAACAGGCCTACCTACAGTCGGTGTTCCTGAGGGAGCCCGCCGGCACCACCTTATATGTTGATGCACTGTAGGTGGCCTTTTAAGGAAAACGAGGTAGATTTCGCAGGACAAGACTCCCGTCTTTGCTGCGCCCCGGCGAAGTGGACTCGCGCGCTCCGTCCCCTACCGTTCGGACGGGTGGCAGCGAAGCTGGCGCCTAGTCGAAGTGGACGCGCGCCCTTCGAACGGGTGGCAGCGAAGCTGGCGCCTAGTCGAAGTAGACGCGCGCGCGCTCCGTCCCCTGCCCTTCGAACGGGTGGCAGCGAAGCTGGCGCCTAAGTCGAAGTAGGCGTGCGCGCTCCGCCCCCTGCCCTTCGAACAGGTGGCAGCGAAGCTGGCGCCTAGTCGAAGTAGGCGCGCGCGCTCCGTCCCCTACCCTTCGAACGGGTGGCAGCGAAGGTGGCGCCTAGTCGAAGTAGACGCGCGCGCTCCGTCCCCTGCCCTTCGAACGGGTGGCAGCGAAGCTGGCGCCTAAGTCGAAGTAGGCGTGCGCGCTCCGCTCCCTGCCCTTCGAACAGGTGGCAGCGAAGCTGGCGCCTAGTCGAAGTAGGCGCGCGCGCTCCGTCCCCTGCCCTTCGAACGGGTGGCAGCGAAGGTGGCGCCTAGTCGAAGTAGATGCGCGCGCTCCGTCCCCTACCCTTCGAACGGGTGGCAGCGAAGCTGGCGCCTAGTCGAAGTAGACGCGCGCGCTCCGTCCCCTGCCCTTCGAACGGGTGGCAGCGAAGCTGGCGCCTAGTCGAAGTAGACGCGCGCGCTCCGCCCCCTGCCCTTCGAACGGGTGGCAGCGAAGCTGGCGCCTAGTCGAAGTAGACGTGCGCGCTCCGTCCCCTGCCCTTCGAACGGGGGGCAGCGAAGCTGGCGCCTAAGTCGAAGTAGGCGCGCGCGCTCCGCCCCCTGCCCTTCGAACGGGTGGCAGCGAAGCTGGTGCCTAGTCGAAGTAGACGCGCGCGCTCCGTCCCCTGCCCTTCGAACCGGCGGCAACGAAGCTGGCGCCTAAGTCGAAGTAGGCGCGCGCGCTCCGCCCCCTGCCCTTCGAACGGGTGGCAGCGAAGCTGGTGCCTAGTCGAAGTAGACGCGCGCGCTCCGTCCCCTGCCCTTCGAACAGGCGGCAGCGAAGCTGGCGCCTAAGTCGAAGTAGGCGCGCGCGCTCCGCCCCCTGCCCTTCGAACGGGCGGCAGCGAAGCCGGCGCCTAAGTCGAAGTAGGCGCGCGCGCTCCGCCCCCTGCCCTTGGATCGGGTGGCAGCGAAGCTAGTGCCTAGTCGAAGTAGACGCGCGCGCTCCGTCCCCTGCCCTTCGAACGGGTGGCAGCGAAGCTGCGCCTAAGTCGATGTAGGCGCGTGCGCTCCGCCCCCTGCCCTTCGAACAGGCGGCAGCGAAGCTGGCGCCTAAGTCGAAGTAGGCGCGCGCGCTCCGCCCCCTGCCCTTCGAACGGGTGGCAGCGAACCTGGCGCCTAGCCAAAGTAGACGCGCGCGCTCCGTCCCCTGCACTTCGAACGGGTGGCAGCGAAGCTGCGCCTAAGTCGAAGTAGGCGCGCGCGCTCCGCCCCCTGCCCTTCCAACGGGTGGCAGCGAAGCTGGCGCCTAGTCGAAGTAGACGCGCGCGCTCCGTCCCCTGCCCTTCGAACGGGTGGCAGCGAAGCTGGCGCCTAGTCGAAGTAGACGCGCGCGCGCTCCATCCCCTGCCCTTCGAACGGGTGGCAGCGAAGCTGGCGCCTAAGTCGAAGTAGGCGCGCGCGCTCCGCCCCCTGCCCTTCGAACCGGTGGCAGCGAAGCTAGCGCCTAGTCGAAGTAGGCGCGCGCGCTGCGTCCCCTACCCTTCGAACGGGTGGCAGCGAAGCTGGCGCCTAGTCGAAGTAGGCGCGCGCGCTGCGTCCCCTACCCTTCGAACGGGTGGCAGCGAAACTGGCGCCTAGTCGAAGTAGACGCGCGCGCTCCGCCCCCTGCCCTTCGAACGGGTGGCAGCGAAGCTGGCGCCTAAGTCGAAGTAGGCGCGCGCGCTCCGTCCCCTGCCCTTCGAACGGGTGGCAGCGAAGCTGGCGCCTAAGTTGAAGTAGGCGCGCACACTGCGTCCCCTACCCTTCGAACGGGTGCCTAAGTCGAAGTAGGCGCGCGTGCTCCGCCCCCTGCCCTTCGAACGGGTGGCAGCGAAGCTGGCGCCTAGTCGAAGTAGGCGCGCGCGCTCCGTCCCCTACCCTTCGAACGGGTGGCAGCGAAGCTGGCGCCTTTGCCCTGTGAACACCGCCGCGTGGGCGGTGACTTGGGGTCTTTGATGCGGCCTTGCGCAGTACGGGTTCCTGGAATCACGCCGGCCCCTGGTCTGCCAGGGTTAGGTTCCCGTACTGTGCGACCCCACGCGCCCGGGGCACGCGGCGGCCTATGACTGGTGGGCGGCAGGATGTGGACGGTTACGTGTTTGCAGCCGCTCGCCTCTTCCCTAGGGAAGGGGGACACGGGGCAGGCAGTAAATGGCATCTGTGGTCGTGACCTTCCAGCGCTGGGTGGGCGCTTGTACGACCGTGGTCGCGCCTCGTGCACGGACCGCCGCGACCCTTCGCTTTCAATTATGGGGAATCGTGTGGGGCGGGCCTTTACACCGCTGCGGTTGCATCTGGCACGCGTATCGTTGCGACGCTTCGGTAGCGGCGGTACGTGCGAGGTGGCTTGAAATAGCCCCCCCATAACAGCGTCCCCGCACCTTTACGCCCTTTTTCCTGTCTGCTCCGCCTTCCACACCTTCGCGCTATCTTCGCCACTTCAGTCTCGTCGTGGGAGGCGATGGCCTCCAGTAGCGAGCGCGGCCAGGCGGTCGGTGACCCTGCCATTCGCCGGCGATCCTCGCCGTTGGAGGTGAAATACGCGCTCCAAGAGCGCGACCCGTCAGCGGCTGACCAGGAGCGGCTGGTGGCGGAGGAGGAAGGCACGTTCTCCGGCGATCTAGGCCCCTCGCTCGTGACCGAGAAGACGATCCAAGGGCTCTTGCGCGCGGGGAAGTTGTCCGGGCGGCAGGACGTACGATTGCCCGCCGGCGACGAGACGGAACCGCATCCCGAGAGGTCGGAGGCGGTCGTATTCGTTGCCTTTTTCGACGCGGGGCTCCGGATCCCAGCGGCGACCGTGGTGGGCGACGTGCTGCGGACCTTCGGGCTGGAGCTGGCGCAACTGACTCCAAACGTCGTGGCCCGGCTCGCGGTGTACAGCTGGACCTTGCGCTCGGGGGCGTGCTGGCCCAGCGCGTCGCTGTTCGCCTATCTCCACGAGGCGCGATGCCAGCCGAAGGACCGGAAGGACGGGACGCTGTCGAGCTTCGGTAGCGTCTCTTTTATTCTTCGCTCGTCGTGCAAGAAGCTCTTCCCTGCGAACTCAACTCGCGGGAAGTGGGAGTCTTACTGGATGAAGCGGTGGTTCTACCACCGTGTGGAGAGCGGGAGCGGCCTTGAGTGCACAGGCCGACCAATCGTGTTCAAGCCCTCGCCCGGCCGAACGCTCGATGATGAGGACAAGCGGAGGGTCAAGCGGCTCGTGGGCGTGGCCGCCCGCCTCAACATGCGCGACCTTGCCGAAGAGTACGTGATGTACGGCGTGGCACCGCTTGCCTACGACTGGCGTCTTGCCGCCGAGAGGCATCGAGACGACAATGTTTCGCCGTGGGTTTGCTCGCTACCAGCGCCGCCCGGCCCCCATAAGCCTCGATTGCGTCCCTCCTTTGTTGACGCAAAATGCGTTGTATGCTGATGCTATTCTCCTTTGCTTCAGGGATTTCCTTGGAGGAGGCGGAGCAAGCCGCGCGCGTATTCCTGGGGCCATACACCGCCAGGGAGCACGAGCAGCGCGCGTCTGCTATCGCCAAGGCGGGGCTGGGGCGAATAAACCGCGTGTGCGAGGTCCTGGGCCTTGCCATGCCGGACCGTGTCGCTCCAGACGATGGTGGAGCGAAGAAGAAGAAGACCTCATCTCGGAAGAGGGGCCGCAGCGGGGCGCCTGCCGCACCTGTTGCTAGTGTTTCCAAGGGCGCGGCGGACGCGGAGTCAGACTCGGCGAGGTACGCCGATTCGGGCTTGGGTGGCGCGGGCGCCGAAGGCGAGGTGTCTTCGGCAAGCGTCCCGGACGGCGGGTTTGCCGCGGGCAGCCGGAGGGGGGAAGCCTCACCGCCCGCCGAAGTCGTCGAGGCGGACCCCGTGCGGACCGGCGATGCCGAGGTGCAGCCCTCGACCACGGCCGCTGTGGTGCCGGAGGTGCCCTCTGCGGGGGCGCACGTAGCCGTGCTGTCTTTACCAACAGCTGCGGGGACCGAGGTGCCCCCTTCGACGACTGCCACCGTGGAACCTTCGCCCCCGGGCGCAGCAGCCGCGGGGTCTTCCCCAACCACGGCTGCGAGGGCGGTGGCGCTGCTGGCTGCCCCGGCCAAACGGCCATGTGTGCGCCCGGAGCTCCACCGGACACCGCGGGGGTTCGTCGTGGCTACGGGCATCAGAAGCTTGTGGGACTCCAGCGCAAGCACCGGGGGCCCCGTGGCCTATGCGCCTTCTGCCCCTCTGGCCACACCGCCCGCCGCGCAGGGACAGCCGTCGTCCTCCCCAAACGCGGAGGCCTCCGCTCACGGCGGGACCATTCCTTCTGCTACCGAAGGTAGGGCGGCTTAGCTTACTTTGGTGTATGCTTTTATGCCTTGGGGTGGTCACCCGTATCCTTATTTACAGCGTTGCTCATTCCGGAGGGGGAGCATCCTACGGAACACGGGGCCTCCGAGCACGTGAGCCCTGCGGACTTCGCGCCGCCTCCGGAGACGCTGAGGGCGTGGCGCGGGATTGTGAATGACGCGGCCACGAGCGTCGACCCGCAAGTGCTGCAGGCCTACGGTGCGGGGCGCCTCGAGGACGCTTTCGAGGTGTCTGGGGTGAGGGTAAGTACTCCTGCGACCGCGCCTGAGTTTAGCTGGGTTTGCTAAGTCTTTTCCCTTCTACAGACACTTGTGCTGGGGCAGGCCCTGCAAACGGCCTATGCTCGTAGCCAAAAAGCGCTCGAGGATAGGCTGCGGGCCGCCGAGGAGGAGGTGCGCGAAGCCTCTGGCGCCCGCTCTGCCCAAGACGCCCGCATCCGCCAGCTGGAAGCGGAATGCGCCGAAGCGAGGGCGCACGCCAAGGGGCTTGTTGCGTCGGCGCAGGAGTCAGCCGCGGCAGCTGCTGAACAAAAGTTTGCGGCGGAGCGGGACGGGCTCCTGGAGCAGGTCGCCGCGCTAGAGAAGGAAAAAGGCGAGCTTGCCT
This sequence comes from Dendrocalamus latiflorus, assembly GCA_017311315.1. NCBI lineage: Eukaryota > Viridiplantae > Streptophyta > Magnoliopsida > Poales > Poaceae > Dendrocalamus > Dendrocalamus latiflorus. The sequence goes on along the minus strand of CM029611.1, from coordinate 15,538,282 downwards.
TGACTCTAGCGGAGCGCAACCGGACGCTGGGCGACGCCTCGGTGGTTGCCTGGGACGCCATGCAAGCGCTGGAGAGCCATCTTCAAGGGCTGGTAGCGGAGGTGCCGAGACGCGCCTTCGGTCCGGAGGAGCTGTCTCGGACGCTCCGCTGGGTCGGGGATGCCGCCAACGTCGCACGCGACGCGGCGACGTCCTTCGGCACCCACTGCTCGTATACGTCGGCATGCTTGGTGTGCGCGCTCTTGCAGCACCGCGGTTGTACGCACGTCGCCGCGCTGGATGATCCCCGGCTGGAGATGCCTGGCGGGGCCGGAGTGATGTCTGGCGCCGTCCGCTCCGCTCGCCTCGCCCTCGGGCCCTTCTTCGACCGAATCTGGGGTCACGTCGGGCCGGATGCTGCGCGGATCGAGCTGCAGAAGTCGCTCTACGGGATGGGGAGCCTCGGCCAATTTCTGGACGGGGTCCCGCAACGCGACGATGGTGGCGCTGGGCCCTCCGAAGGCGCCGGGAACCCGCGGGTCTGACGCCGTGGTGCTTAGGTGTAGGCGTGTGTTGTACTGTTCCTTGTCTTTGCGAATAAAGTACACACTTGCTACTTGTATTCTGACCTTCACCTACATCCCGGGCAGCTTCCTTGCTAGGACCGGCTTCGCGCGGCCGACCTTTCAACCCGGCGACGCCTGCGACGCTGGCGAAGGGCCGAAGAGTCGCTGGACTTTTGGGTGAGCCGGCCTTCTTCGAGCGAGGCCCCAACTTTAGCGCGTGTTAAGGACGAACCCACGGGGTAGCGGCTTAGAGCGGCCGGGATGTTGCCGGACCTTTGTACATGTGATTCTTCCGGTATGCAGACGTCCTGGCATTTTAAAATATGCACTGTGTGTTGATGCCGCCGCGGTTTGCCTTGCTTTATAGTCCGGAGACTCGCGCGTGCGGAGGCAGGCCTCGACGCTACGTCTTATTTAGAGTCCGGAGACTCGCGCGTGCGGAGGTAGGCCTCGACGCTACTTCTTATTTAGAGTCCGTAGACTAGTGCGTGCGGAGGCAGGCCTTGACGCTACACCTTATTTAGAGTCCGTAGACTAGTGCGTGCGGAGGCGGACCTCGACGCTACGACTTCCTATATAGTCTGAAGACTCGCGCGTGCGGAGGCGGACCTCGACGCTACGTCTTATTTTATAGTCCGGAGACTCGCGCGTGCGGAGGCGGACCTCGACGCTACGTCTTATTTATAGTCCGGAGACTCGCGCGTGCGGAGGCGGACCTCGACGCTACGTCTTATTTATAGTCCAGAGACTCGCGCGTGCGGAGGCGGACCTCGACGCTACGTCTTATTTAGAGTCCGTGGACTGGTGCGTGCGGAGGCGAACCTCGACGTTACGTCTTATTTAAAGTCCGTAGACTGGTGCGTGCGGAGCTAGGCTCGACGCTACGTCTTGTTTAAAGTCCGTGGACTGGTGCATGCGGAGCTAGGCTCGACGCTACGTCTTATTTAAAGTCCGTGGACTAGTGCGTGCGGAGCTAGGCTCGACGCTACGTCTTATTTAAAGTCCGTAGCCTGGTGCGTGCAGAGCTAGGCTCGACGCTACGTCTTATTTAAAGTTCGTGGACTAGTGCGTGTGGAGCTAGGCTTGACGCTACGTCTTCTTTATAGTCCGGAGACTTGTGCGCGCGAGGGCGTCCCCCCGGTGCGTCTTTGGTTTATACTCAGTCCCGCCCCCTCGCGACGGCGAGTGCACACGCGAACGTGCGTCTTTGGTTTATACTCAGTCCCGCCCCGCTGGCGACGGCGAGTGCACACGCGAACGTGCGTCTTTGGTTTATACTCAGTCCCGCCCCCCTGGCGACGGCGAGTGCACACGCGAACGTGCGTCTTTGGTTTATACTCAGTCCCGCCCCCCTGGCGACAGCGAGTGCACACGCGAACGTGCGTCTTTGGTTTATACTCAGTCCCGCCCCCCTGGCGACGGCGAGTGCACACGCGAACGTGCGTCTTTGGTTTATACTCAGTCCCGCCCCCCTGGCGACGGCGAGTGCACACGCGAACGTGCGTCTTTGGTTTATACTCAGTCCCGCCCCCTGGCGACGGCGAGTGCACACGCGAACGTGCGTCTTTGGTGTACGCTGCGGGGACGGGCGCGTTGGCCAAGCCTGCGCGCGCCCTCACCGCGTGCTTGCGTGTGACGAAGAAAGATTAGCGGCAAACGGCAATCTTCATTACATCCCCGTTTGCGCGGGTGGGCAACTACAAAGTGCGGATATACTGACCGTTTGCCCTTGGTGCGGCCGCAGCCTCTAGTCGCTAGACATCTGCAGGGGGCGCGCAGGCGCCTATGGATGACCCCGCGGACCTCCGCGCTGTGACGCCGGCTCTAAGAGCGTCGTTGGGCTTCGCGACGCGGGCACCTGGTGCCTGGCTCGATGCGCCGGGCCATATCTTGGTCGCCTCGGACGGTGATGATGGTCCGGGGACCCGGGATCTTCATGCACAGATAGCCGTGATGTGGTACCGCGCCGAAGGAGTTGAGGATTGGGCGCCCTAGAATGGCATTGTAGGGGTACGGAAGGTCGACCACGTCGAAGGTGGCATCTTCGGTCCGCACATTGTCATCACGGCCGAAGGAGACTTGAAGGCCGATTTGGCCCAGCGCCCGCAGGGGCTGTCCCCCGAAGCCCTGCAGTGGGATTCCCGAGGGCCCCAGGCGGCTTCGAGGGATTCCCATCTGGTCGAAGGCCGCCGCAAACAATACATTCGCGGAGCTACCACCGTCCACCAAGGCGCGCCCCACGTCACATCCCGCGATGGTGACCCGGATGACCAGGGGGTCCTGATAAGGGAAGTCCACACCTTGGGCATCATCGGGTGTGAATGTAACTTCGTGCTGCGCCCACTCTGGCGGTGCTTGCGCTGGGTATGCCGCCACGTGATGTAGTCTTCGCGCGTAGGCCTTCTGTTGCCGTGCCGAGGCGAATTCCAGTGCAGAGCCTCCGGATATGACGTTAATGACCCTGCGGTAGGTTGCGTCCGGGGCCTGCAACGACAGGAGGCCCTCCCGAGGCTGCTGTACGTGAGCTTGGATCCGTAAGGCGCCTTCCTGGGGTTGCATCCCTTGCGCCTGTACCTGCATGGGGGCCTCGTATGGGAATTGGACGTGGGCCACCGCAGGCGGGCGCGCCTCCGGGTTCCTGTCCCTAGCGACGCTGTCGCGGAGCGCCGCGATGGAGGTGCAGGCGCGGGTATCATGGTTGCCGCGGCCGTGGATTATGCACCACAGTCCCTGATGCTAGTCGTCGTAATCCCCACGACCCCTATCGTCGCAGCCCCTGCCACGGCCGTGCCCCCGGCCACGGCGCCCCCGACCGCCTCGGCCCGCTGGAGCACCCTCGTCGGACCCGCCTTCGATGCCGAGGACGTACCAGTTTCGCCTCGACCTCTGCTGGCCGCACTTGGGCTGATCGGACGACTCCTTATGCGGGTTGTCCCTACGGTCGGGCACGTTCCGGGACGACTCCTGCTTACGTTTTCCCTTCGAAGAACCGCCCTTCGGCGGATCTTCGACTTTTGCCGAGGCTTCGACCTGGTTGGTGTCGGAGTCGTCACCTTGCCTGCGCCGCGCGTCTTCCTCCGCCCTGGCATATTCTTCCATCTTGTCGAAGAGCTTTGCCACCGTCTTGATTGGCTTTCGCGCGTTGTACTCGGCCATCGGGCCCGGACGAAGGCCCTGTATGGCTGCATTGACGATGGTGGTCTCGTTGACATCTTTCACTTGACATCGAATCTTGGCGAAGCGTTTGAAGTAGTCCCGGAGCTTCTCCGAAGGTTTTTGCTTCACGACGAAGAGCTGGTCCGCGTCGACTCGGTCAACGTAGTTTCCTTGGAAGTTGTTGTGAAGGCGGACACGAAGCTGTTCCCACGCATAGATGGAGCCCGGCTCTATGGTAAAGAACCAAGAGAGCGCCACTCCTTGTAGCGCGAGGGGGAGTCCCTTCGCCTTCGTGGTGTCGTCGCCGCCCGCGGCTTCGATCGCGGTTTCGTACACGCGCACGAACTCACGGGGGTCCGTGTCGCCTTTGCACGAGTCGATGACGCTCGGAAACTTGAAGTCTTCGGGCCATGCCGCCTGCTGCAGCCCCGCCGAAAGCGGGGACTCCGGATCCACGCGCCGCAGTGGCACGCGGCTGGATGCGGGGGCTTCGCGACTGTCCGCCCTTTCCGGCGTGGGCTCGGACGCGACCACTGGCGCGGCCTGCTGACTCCGAGCCTCTTGCATATCTCTGACGGCTCCGCGAAGGTCCCCTAGCTCCCGCTGGAATGCATTGAGAGCCGCCAGCAGGGCACTTTCCATCGCCGGTGCAGGCGGGGTCGCCGGTACCCCCGACGGGCGGGTCGGCGCGGGGACGACCGCGTCGCGAGGTCCCGAACTGCCAGTCGCTCCGTCGTGGCTACCCCGAACCGCCTGGTCCGCGCCGCCGGCGAGGGTTGCAGTGGGGGCGGCGAGGTCGGCTGTCGTTGCGTCGGCGGGGTCGGTTGTCGCCGCACCCATGCCGACGTCTTCGACCGCAGGCCCGTCCCCGCAACGCCGGTGGCGGGGTGAGTCGTTGCGGCGCCGATGACGAGGTTGGTCGTCGCGGCGCGAACGTCGACGTCTCCGGCTACCGCGCCTGCATCGGCGCCCGCGTCCGCCGCTGCTGATGCCGAAGCCCTGGTACTCATACGACGCTCCGGCCCGGCCGCCTTCTTTCCCTTCGCCGCCGCTGAAGAAGCTTTTTTCGGTGCCATCCTTCTTCTTCGGTCTTCAGGCTTGTCCTCGTCCTCCCCACGGACGGCGCCAACTGTCGTGGCTACAGACCAAACAGAGAGAGAGATGGTAGTGGAGAGTGATGAAGATAAGTGTAATGGCCTGGGTTCTCCCCATGGCTTACTCGTATATATATATACACATTGAGGAGTGCTTTTACAGTTATACCCTTACATCTGGTTATCCCCTCTAGGGGCAGTTATGTCATTACACATGGCCTATTCTGGGCCTTATAATCTCCTACCAGGCCTGCTGGGCTTAGGTGGGGGCCATCCCTACGACAACGCTATATCCAAAACGGCTTTTAACTTCTATCTTTCAGAAGCCGAAAGTTGTTTTGAGCATGTTAGCTTCTACACATAGTTTTTTTTCTTTTTTCCTTTTTTCTTTATTTTCCTTTAATTAAATGTGCCAGCTAAAAACTAACGACCACTAAGTACCTATTTCAGCCAAAAACCGTTTTGAAGAGACATGTACCTAACCATAGGTACAATACAAACTGACATTTGGTGTCTACATGTTTCTTTTTCACAAAACCATGAAGATCATAACCAAGAACTAATTGTGTTGAGAATAATATATAGAACTCATAAAAATTCTCAGATACTGTTTCGATATTTTCAACTATTTTTTATGCATATGATTGATTTATTTGACGAAATTACCATGAACTTTCTGTGACAACTGGCATGCCAAAGGGCATGGTTGATCATAAGCTCAATTGTCACTTGTCAGTGATATATTGTTAGCAGAGTTCCACAAGAAAATCGTTTTGGGTAGCACTTCTACATAGTAGTTTGCGTAATGTTTAGTGGGCATGTTTGTTTTGCCCTTTATAACACACGGTACATATGTCATATGTGACAAAATATGAACGAATTAACAGTGCAGGTCTTCGTTTGATTTATGAAGAAAAGTTGGGGAAAAAATATTGACATTCTTAATCTGAGAAAGCAACATACACATAGCAGTACATTGACCGCACAATATCATTGTAGTTTGATAAAAAAAAACATGAAAAGTGTATGGCATCACCCTTCAGGCCCTCCTCCAATCGGTTGTAGCTTCTAGCTTCTGGCTATGACTGTTAGCTTTTAACAATACAAAGAAATAAGGGGGAAAATAAAAACCAAAAAAGTCAAAAAATACCAAAAATTTTAAAAAGCCAAAATTAAGAAATCGATATGTTCTAAGTGACTTTTGACTTCTAGAAGCCAGAAGCCGAAGTCTGTTGGAACGGCCACTCAATGTGTTAGACTGTCGTGATAACCTTGCGATGTTAAAACAGCTACATGATCCAATTGAATTCCATTCCCCAACCACCTAACCGCTTTCAGGATCGAGTGGCTAGGGTAGCAAAAGGAGGGCAAAAATGCACCTAGTTCCCCTACAAAGTTGGTCCAGCTCCATGGCCTAACCGACCAAATCAATCTGCACATGTAGTATGTGTTGAGTGTGTGCATCTATCTTATACTCTCTAAAGAACAATATATAGAAGACTGCGGAGGGCGGAGAATTGGATGCCATAGTCACCGCATCATGCACCCGTCCTGAGTTCAGGTGTTTCGAATCCACTGATCCTTAGTTCAATCCTTGAATTGAATAGAGTATTTCCTATTTATCCCCTCGAGTTAGATCCTGAGAAGGGAGAGGCATGTGCTAGTGAACGCACCTACATGTATGTGAGTTGAGTCGTACATATAGAGTGTGTACACAAGTGCGTGTGTGCGTTCACCATTATACTCTTGAAAACAAAAGACAAAGAAGATGGGAGGAGAGAGAGGGGTACAGAAGAAGGCACGAAATTGGTCATTCCGAATTCATGGTAGAGTGGTTGGGCATCTAGGGCTTGGAAAGACACCTTTCGACTCTAATTTTCTTGTTGACACAGTTTGACGCATAAGGGCATGTACAACCCACAGACGGGTTGCTGTCTGTAAATTCTTTCCACTTCACACACAGACAACTAAACAGACAGTTTGTACAATAGGTCGTCTATTTGACTGTTTGCAAACTGTTTAATGCATGCATACAGCCATGATCAAGCATGAATATGATTCTTGTATACCATTGTGTTGCTTCTTGATACAAAACAGATCAAGCATAAATAAGATAAACATAATTACAATATTTTTTAAACCATCAATATAAATGATATATTAATATATATATATATATAATTTTTTTCATAAATCAAATAAAATATAGTACGATTACATCATATAGGTCTAATTTCTGTTGTGGCCATAGCGCTGCCATATGTGCTCGACTAGGCCAATCTAGTATGATTACATCATGTAGGTCTAGTTTCTGTTCATACAAATTGATAGATTGGCAGCGGGGCTAGGCCAATCTGTTCCATTCATGAATGCTGGTTTCCAAACACCTCGTGTCACTTCGGCTGAAAAGTAGCTTACTATTGTTGCAAGAGATGCAGGCAGAAAATCAGCTAGACCTTTGAGACCTGAAAAATGAAAAAGGCAGCATCAAACACTCTGTGATCCCATAGCCCACAGTAAATAGTAATGGTTAACTGCGGAGGTTCAGTCCTCACTCTTAATTCTAAAATCATAATTGACAAAGTTGTTGACCTAAATTGGAAACAACAAACCTGTAGCCAGTTCACGTGGAAATAGTCTACCATGGGAGCAAGCAGTCAGAGCAGCATCAACCACAAATGGAACAGCTTCCAGTATTTCCCAAGCAGGTAATTGAGGCCAAAGATGTGAATCATCACCACCAGGACCAGAGGAGTTACTTATGCTGCTACTTCCAGATAAAGAACCAATAGATGTGCTTCCTTTGTTGGCCTTTCTGAACATCAAGTTGAGAAGGCTGTCTACATTGTTATGTACAGGCCAGGTTGCCTACAACTGAACAACTCAACAGAATCTAATTTGAACTGTTGGCACAAGGATTTCCAAAGAAAGGGACTGCAGAGGAAGCTGCTTCTTTGCATGCCATAACAAATATTTTCTCAGATGACCAACAGCCCGGTGACAATGGTGAAAATGCTATTAGAAAAGCAAAAAATTGGGTAAGAGAACTGGGTGGGTAATGCATGAATATCAGGTCATGCTAGCATGTTTCAGGTCATGCTAACATGCTCATCTAATGCTACATGAGGAACTTAACAGCAGATTTCGGTAGCAGGACTCCTCCAGCAGATCTGAGAGCTTAACTTGAAGGAAACACAAGAGCATTACAGATCTGAGAGCACAAGCCTCATCCAGCTGCATCTTTATTCTTTACTAATAGGAAAAGAACAAAATTGAAGGTAAGTTAATTGTTAAATACCTGCATCTTATTAGCACAAGAAGCCATACATATCATTATGCAGGTCCTGCGAAGACAAGTACAAATACTAGCCAATGATAAAGCTGTAGCTCCCTTGACTGGTCCTGCAGCAAGATCTGCATCTTCCCTGTTTCATGGAAGAATTTGAGATTTATGTCCATTCTTTCAGTAGAGTGCATGCACAATTGAAGTGTAATTTCTTTCGTTAAGTGATAAAAACTACTCCCATTAGAACATATGCTCAAAAACAGGTTTTTACTGAAACTCCAAATCTTTTGGGGCAATTCATCGAACACTTTGCACTCCACACGAACACCTTCATCAAACACCTAGCTCTCATAGTCTCATGGCTATGCCTGAACCGAGAGAGAGAGGTTACCTGCAGCCACGAAGTGAGGGCGTCAGCATGGTGGGACGGGATGGCGGCGTGGTGGTGCTCCCCAACCCCAATTCGTCGGGCTCCCTAGTAGAATTGGGAGAGGTAGGCAGGTAGCCAAGCTGTCCGTGGCAGTAGGAGCCGGTGTTGGCGGTGGCGGCAGCTTTGACGAGACAGACGATGCGCCAAGGATGACGCAGCTGCCGACGGTGTGGGGGCGCCGGTGAAGACCAAAGCAGAGCCGCCGCGACCAAGGGAGCGGGCCGCCGCCGAGCCGCTACCGCGAGGAAGGGTCTGGGGCGCCGCCGCCGACGCCGCTGATGCGGTGACTTCCTTGCTCTTCCTAGACGAGGCGCTAGACATCTCAAGGCGACGACGGGAGCGGACACCGGTGCGGGCGCTGAAGGTTGGCGGTGCCGGCCCCGAAGAAGGAAGGATGAAAGGCGAGGACACCGGGGAAATAGGGAGATGGGGAACGATTTTGGCGCGAGACTTCCCTCCAGCGCGCGCCCAAACTAGAACTGCGCGCGCACGGGATCCGCGCGCCGTCGGGTCGGGGAGGCGATCCGTACAACGCTGCTGGAGCTGGCGTCTTGGCCTGGGGCAACGGGCCTTCCCCGTCGCCTCGCGAAACGACGAAGCCTCCGTCTCCAAGCGTCGGCGGGGGGTTTTTTTTGCAAAAAAAGACATCACGGAGACGGGCGAAAGAGACCTGTTGTACATGCCCTAAGACGGGAGCCATTAAGAATGCCGGTGGAGGGCCACTCTCAAAAACGTTCGAACGGCGAGAACCCTTTTTTAAGTACAACAAAAACACACACGTGATAGCATATACACGCATTCACACACACCCATATAGGTGCATCTAATGCGCATGATTAAGACAAAGCAAAGACCTAAAGCCTCATGGGGCGCGGGCACACGCTTTAACCACTGAACGTACCTATATGTGTGTACTCTGAGAGGCACTATTCACATGAACAATACCTAAAGGCATTGTTAATATAAACAGTACCCCAAAAATAAGATGTCTCGAGTTTGAGCCTGGGCGGATAGGCTGCACGTCTGTAGCCTCACCATCCGAGCAAAGCTCAGCTCTCCAGATAGAAAGAACCCTTGGTCACGGGGGAATTTTTGTGGGACAAATAACCAGCTGCAGTTGCAAGCTCAGAAAGCTAACATGTATATGGGCATGTTCTTTTGAGCTACGGGTGGTGGTTTTTAGTTGTTCGTAAAAGAGAGTATAGAGTAAGTGACACCCGCATGTGGTTTTTGGCCGATCTAGATGAAGTCGCTACATTGCCTACTACAATAAACTTATAGACTCCATCTTGAAAAGACATTTCGTTTGAAAGCTAGTTATTGTAGAAAAAATCAAAAGTTATAAGACAGAAGCCGAAAAGAAAGGGCCTATATTTGATCGAAAAAGCAAAAAAGCTGGGGAGAACACAACAGTTACAGTCACAACTTCATTTTGCTTAGCAAGCAGCCAAGCATAGATAGACAAAAGCACTGATTGAACAACAGAATAACCACCGTTGACACAACAACGCAAAACTACACATTGACTAGTGCATGCTAACTAATTTAGGCCCAAATTACTTCAGCTTGAGCTTGTAGCTTTTTGCTTATTTTTCACTATTCCTAAATTTCATCTTTTTCTTTCTTTTTGGCTCTTTGAGCTTTTTTGTCGGTTCTGTTTTTCCTGTATTCATTTGTATTGTCCGTGATGGGCTAACCTATTTTTTCTATTTTTAAATTTAGTTACGCCAAATAAGCTACCATCAGTTACAGTGTAATTTCAACCATAAACAAACTTATTTCAGCCCAACTGAGCGGCACCTTAAGCCCGGCTCCAAAGGGCTTGTAAGCTTTGATGTATGCCTTTTTTGTGTGTATTATAGTTGTAAAAGCACTGTAGTGACTGTTAAATTTTGTGAGTTAAAAATAGTAAAAATTTTAGAAAAATTAAAAAAAACACAACTAAATCTTTTGAGACAATACAAAGAAATAAAAGAAAAAAGAAAAAGCAAAAAAGACCAAACAACCAAAATAGCTAAATTTTAAAGCCAAAAAACTGAAACCATTTGAAGCAGGGCCTTAGTAATAAACTATCGGTCACAACAAACATGCAAGTACTCAACTCCAAGGGTGAATACAACAGTGGCATCACCGGAAATGAAGTCAATTGTGCTGGATATCAAACAATTGAAATATAAATATTCATTGATTTAGGCACTCAGTTTGGCGATGGCTTATGGCTTTTTTCACTGTAGCTGGCTTATTTTTCACTGTAACTGATGTGGTTTATTTGGCATAATTAAATTTTAAAAAAATAAAATAGAAAAAAAGGTTTGCCCATCATGGACAATGTGAAGGAATAGGGAAAAAAGAAAATGCAAAAAGGCCTAAAAAGCCAAAAAAAAGAGAAAAAAATAAGGAATAGTAAATTAAAAACCAGAAGTTGAAGTTGAAACGAGCGGTGCGAGGCACCCTTGTTGCCCTCTAAAGCTCAACAATACATGACAGAGAGAAACCGCTAACAATTTTCTATAAAGCTTGCTACCAAGGTACATATGCCTCCTCCATTTAAAGGGACATATGCCACCTCCCTGTATAACCTAAGAAAAGCTAGGAAAAAGATGACAAATCTTGGTGGCACTCGATCACCGTGTTTTCAACTTTGAGCTTGCACCACAAAACACCTGACTCAATTTAGAAAAAAAAAACTAGGAGAAATACTGTGGCGACTAGTGTCATTATCAAGGGATAATCATAGTCAACAGATTATTATTCATTGAAACACCATTTTAACAAATAATAAGTCTATCAGAGTGTTGCAATAGAATAATAATTAGAGACTGGACATAATATTACATAAACATAGCCATGTAGGGCTAAAGACTTTTACAAAACCACAAGAGTTTGAATATTACAATAATAACGAAAGTAATTCTAGTTCAACTAGTAATTACACATGTACAAGGAAATATAAAACATTGTATTAATTTATATATATCCTAAGGGTCGTGCTCATGCTGCTAGTAATACTCTAGTCATCCCAAATCTTATATAAGGTGTCCGCCTTATATGGGTCATACTCAAGATCATCTCCCTCCCACTTATTATAGAACTCCTCTGGGTAGGCATCCCCACACTAAGTGGAATCCTAGACTGGCTAACATCTAAATAAAGGAGAATAATAGTAAGGGTGATAACAGAGTACTCAGTAAATATTAATAGCAAAAATGCACTTTAATGATCATAAGCCAACATTTTCTTGAATTCAATCTCATTCTCATAGCATCTCGAAAATAAGTATTTTTAGGTTAATAAAGAATTTTAAATTGTTACTTTCGAAATTTACTGGACACTCGTATAACCATATAAAACCTCCATTGGTTTCTGTAGCCTCCAGTCTAGGACATAGACATGAATTCATGATTTATAAAGCATTGCACAACTTGTACCACTTTACCTATAGTCACCCTTATTGTGTAGCGAATGGATCTTCACATTTCCTTAGTTACGATGCCCAAATCAGAGCACATAACTTTTACCTCTATCTTAATATATTACACCTCCACTCGACTACTCATAATTATTAGTTTGAGGCAGTTTCACACCCTTACCTAGAACCCACCTAATTATGAGCTAGTCATTGGTCGAGCCAGACGCACCTTCACCCGACACTCCACATCACTAAAAATATGCTCCAAGCTTATCCTTTATGGTTCAAAGTCCAACTAAAACCTCGTTTAGTTTCCTCGCTAGATAAATCTACATACCTAGTTGTGGAGTGTATAATAACTTTGATAGAGTTACTGATTCTGCCTATCTTTAGACGAAACAATGGTTGATATGACCAATACGGCCCATTACACAAGTGAAGTTTGTAAGTTCTTAGATTTTACCCCTATGCAGAGAGTTCCAACCTTTCCCTTTATAATCTTTCCAAAGCACTCTCTCCCCACCATTTACTTATAATACAGGTCAACTGCTCCATCAGTTGAGACTGCTATACCTCTTTCATTTCATTCACATAGCATTCATCTAGATTAAATCGATTTTTATTTGAGTCAGGGTGATCATAATTTAGTAGGTAAATACTTATTTATATAAGATAATCTGATCACATGTCAAAGGTATGTTTGCTTGCGAGATGATTGAAAGTCTTGGTCTCATGTTTGCTTAGGTGAAACACTTCCTTCGGACCAAGTTTTTCCTGCACTTAACACATATGGTACAGTTCAATTTATGGATATAAAAGATAAACTATGCTGGTGTGTTATCGCGCGATTCTCAGGTCAATTTAACCGATTGCAGAATTTATTAGTAATAAAGGCTATTTTATACCGCCGCGTGAAGTTAGTTTACTAATGACAACTAGTTCATTTGACCTTATTACATGCAAGGCTTCTTTGGCGACCTCCTGCATAGACAGGGAATCATTTGAAGTGCACCAACTCACTACATGCTCCTAGTAGTTCCCTATGTTCAGCGGAATCCCTATGACTACCCCAATACGCGTCAGTGAACCGTCCTCTACTATTTCTTCAAAGAACTCCAGACAGGGTGCTCCCAACTCTTGCATCATCAACTAGAAGTAGGAGTACGTGCTGACCGCAAACCTGAGATGGCGGTGTCCAAATGTGAACCATCCTACAAAAGAGAGGGTTGTAATTAGACATGGTGGTCTGACTTAAATCTTTGCGAGAAGAGAAAGTAGCAGTTCTAAATTTAAGTTTAGCTAGGCAATAAATAACATAATGATGAGGAAAATTAAAGAATACTTAATGTCATATGGCAAGAAAAAGATCTTACTTAATCCAAAAGCTATCTCTAGTTATATGTGTGTCCCTTGAACCATTGCTCTGATATCACCTGTGGCGACCCGTGTCATTACCAAGGAGTAATAACACTAGTCAACATATTATTATTCATCAAAACACCGACCGTTTCAACAAATAAAAGATCGTCAGAATATTGCAGTAGAATAATAATTAGAGACGGGACATAATATTACATAAACATAGCCATGTATGGCTAAAGTCTTTTACAAAGCCACAAGGGCATGAATATTACAATAATAACAAAAAACAGTTCTAGTTCAACTAGTAATTACACAAGTACAAGGGAATATAAAATATTACATTAATTTACATATACCCTGAGGGTCATACTCGTGTTGCTAGTAATACTCTAGTCGTCCCAATCTTATATAAGGTGTCCACCTCATATGGGTGGGATCGTACTCAATATCATCTCCCTCCCACTCATTATAGAACTCCTCTGGGTAGGCATCCCCACACTAAGTGGAATCCTAGGCTGGCTAATATCTAAATAAAGGAGAATAATAGCAATGGTGAGTAGAGAGTACTCAACAAATATTAATAGCAAAAATACACTTGTATGATCATAAGCCAACATTTCCATGAATTCAATCTCATTCTCATAGCATCTCAAAAATAAATATGTTTAGGTTGATAAAGAATTTCATATTGTTAAATTTGAAATTTATTGAACACTCGTATACCTAGATAAAACCTCCATTGGTTCTCGTAGCCTCCAGTTCAGGAGAAAGGCATGAATTCATAATTTATATAGCACTACACAAGCTTGTACCACTTTACCCATAGTCACTCTGATTTTTGTAGCAAATGGATCTTCACATTTCCTTAGGTGTGATGTCCAAATTAGAGCATAGAACTTTTAGCTCTATCTTAATATATTATACCTCCACCCGACACCGACACCCACCCAATTATGAGCTAGTCGTTGATCGGGCTAAACGCACCTTCACCCAACACTACACATTGCTAAATGAGCTGGGCTTATCCTTTATGGCTCAAAGTTCAATTGAGACTTTATCCGATTTTCTCCCTAGATAAATCTACATATCCAGTTGTGGAGTGCATAATAACCTTAATAGATTTACTAATTCTGCCCGTGTTTAGATGGAACAATAGTTGATACAACCGATATAGCCTATTACATGAGTGAAGTTAATTTGTAAGTCCTTAGATTTTACCCCTATGCAGAGGGCACCAATCTTTCCCTTTGTCACCTTCCCAAGGCACCATTTGACCACCATTTACTTATACTACATGTCAACTACTCCATTAGTTGATACCACTATATCTCTTTCATTTCTTTCACATAGCAATCAACTGGATTAAAAATATTCTTATTTGATGTAGGGTGATGAAAAATTAGTAGGTAAATACTTGTTTTATTGAAGATAATCCAATCACATGTTCAAAGGTATGCTTGCCTGCGAGTTGATCGAAAGTCTTGGTCTCATATTTGCTCGATTGAAACTCTTCCTCCGAACCTGGTTCTTTTCCTGCACTTAATGCGTATGCTACAGTTCAATTTATGGATATAAAAGATAAACTATGCTGGTGTGTTCTCGTGTGATTCCCATTCCAATTTAACCGATTGCGGGATTTATTAATAATAAAGGCTATTTTATACCACCGTATTGTAACATCCCAAAATTTTGAAATTTGAAAATGTGAAGCTTTTGAATTATTTTGCAATATGTTTTATTTGAATTTGGAGTTTATGATGTTTTTCTGAGAAATTTGGCGAAGGTTCCAAAAGCTAAAGAGGAAACAAACATGTTTAAATATTAGAAAGATAAAATCTAAAATAAGAATCTGAAAAGATGATCCAGAAAAGGAGGGGAGAAAATTTGCCTAAAACATAAAACCCTATTTCTATAAATGATGATATAAATAACAAGGAAGCAAATACATTAAAAATGTCAACAAATATGGATATATATATATATATATATATAAGTATATGTGTACCTAATAAAATGTGGCACCTACATTTTAATGCCAAAAATTAGTAAAAGGGAAGGATCAAAACAAAAATAAATACATATACACAAATGTATAATTCAAAAAAAAAGCGGAGGAAAGAAAAGCCAAGGCGGCCATCAATCCGGCCCAGCTCCTCTCCCTCCCGCCTTTCCCTGCGGCCGAGCGGCCCAGCCGCTCCCTCCGCCTCGTCCCTCTGCCGCACGGGTCCCGCCTCCACCCGCGCCCCCTCTCTCTGGCCAGTGGGCCCCGATTATCAGTGCCCCTCCCTCTCGTTCTTCTTCCCCAGTGCGCCCGCACCGCTCCTCTCTGCTGCGCTCAGCTTCTTTTCTCCGCGTGGCAGCCATGCTCCAGCCCTCGCCCACCGATTCCCCCTGCCGCCCCCGGTTTCTCTTGCGCGCGCTGCCTCGTCCCATCGCCGCCCACGGTCTTCCCTCTCGTCGCCCCCGACAGCTTTTTCCGCTGCCCCGCTCCGCTTAGTCGCATCACGAGCACGCGCGCCATCTCTCTGCCGCTCGGCACGAGCTACACCCGGCCGTAGGCCATCATACCCCGAATCCCCTCGTGATCTTGCTCCTCTTAACGTCGCCTGCCACACCGCCTGCACCATCCGCCTGCCACCACTGCTTGCCGACGCGACCGCACGGGCGGAGTCCCGATGCCAGCCCCGCCCAGTCGCCCATAAGACCTGTCGAAGACCCCCACGAACTCCCCAAGCCTCACTCTCACTTCCACAGCAAGCAATTGGACGCCGAGCTCCCAAGTCACCGCGAGCTGCCCTTCTTCCTCACGGCTGGCCACCGGGCTCTCTGCCGATTCCCGATGAGACAACTCAATTCCTCCTTCTCGAGCCATCTCTAGAGAGACGTGAACCTACTCCCGGCCTCCCCCAAGCTTCCCGTGGTCCATACTTCACCGGCGCCGAAGCCCTCCCCAAGCCGTCACCGCCGCACGCCGCCGGCCCGCCTCGGCGCTCCCCGGTCCCTGCCGACTCTTTCATCGGCTTCACCGCGGCACCAGGAACCCATTTTGGTCATCACCCGACCCGCTCCGGCCGCCCCTCGCCGCCGGCACCACCGCCCGACCATTGCATCGAGTTCCTCTGCTTCAGCCCCTCCACGCTCCACTCAACTGCATATCTCGCGCCCTTCGGTCAGGTAATACCGTGTCACCGAGTGGCTAGCGACGTGCGATCTCACTCTGCCGGCCTGAGTTCGAGTCCCCGTTCGGCAGTATTAAGGGGTGTTTTTAATAAATCTTTTGTTACCCAACAGTAGCAGGGGCATTTAAGGTAATAATCAAAGATTAAACGGTAACTAATGCAAAGTTAATTAGTACACATCATTATTGTTTAGACACAGTTAGTTAATGCTAATGACAAGTAACTAGGGATTAATGGCCTCCATAAATGCTAATGATGGACTAATAAAAGACATTCTCACTGACATGTGGGCCAGGTCAAATATAATTAAGTACCAGCCGAGCCCACCTGTCAGAATTTTAAACTTTTCTGGTTTTAAATTAGACTGAAAACTTTAAAGGGGCATAACTTATTCACTTTAACTCTAAATTGAATGAAACAAATTTCTAAATTTATCTAAATTCAATATCTATCCAATGGAACTAAAATCAGAAATTTTAGAGCTCATATGAATTTTTGGAGAAAATTATGGATACTTTGGAGATAATTTAGGGAATGTAGTAAACTTAACTAGAGGTAAAATAAGGTTACTTAATAATTAATATCTGATTATTTACTATATTAACAACCAATATAGCCTAAATAGTTAATTGAGGTCATAGTTAGTAAAAAAGATGTAGTGACTTTGGTTAAATATCCACATACAATAAAGCATACTTTTGCTTATAATATAAACATTTATGTCCTGACATGTGTTAGACCACCATGAAATAAACCTTAGTGGTAAATTGTGCTAAATAGCAAATATGGAAATGTGACTCTGTAAAACAAGCTTTGCCCAGATGAATAAATTAAAATTATAATAAAACTAAGCCTAATAATACCTAAAGCGTAGGTCAAATAATAATGGTGCCATTAATTAAATCTTAATATTAGATTTGGTAAATAATAGAGTTGAGCATGCAATAACAAATTAGGGCCCATACAAATGAATCCTGATGCAAATTGAACTAAGCCTAGTGATAACTAAGTGCACATAAAATATCACACCATAAAATGTTATAAACCCGGACTCTGGTATTAATCTGGCAAGCTAAAATTTCATACATTGCGTATATAGTATATGCCTTGAATACTAACGCTCGACAAAATAATACCCCGCTAGACTTGCACACCTATTCATAGGTCTAACCTAACTCATGAAACTTCCTTGATAAATATAAAAATACATAAAATAAATTGTTAATAAAAAGATCAGGTCATCATATTCTACCACCGGCCTTACCTCAAATAACCCAAATCACCCATTAACTCATAATAAAACTAAATCGAGTTTACTCGGATTTATCTGGATCTTTTGAGTTATTTGCTTTTATTTGGATTCAGTCGTTTGCCGCGTAATTAGAAATTGGAAGTCGTGAAGATTCAAGGGATCAAGCGTGATCAAGAATAAGATGAAGATAAAGACTAAGTAGCTCAATTGAGAAAGCATTGTGTGAGCACAAGACCGCGATAAACCGCGCCAGGCGAGTCAATACTTTGATCATGTTGAACCTACATTTTTTGCAAATTATTTTGTTTTAAATTATCAAATTGCATGCTGTTATCTTATATGCAAATACATGTTAATTCAGAATTCTAGTTATATGCCCATTGTTGCCTTGAATAATATTACACCTCCTTTGGAATACTTGAATTGTGAACCTTGTCGCCCTAGCAATATTATAGTAGTAACATTTCGAAAATAAGTCCCTAATTATATGCCCTGCTTAGTATTGCATGGATACCAGGGGCGCTGAAATGCATCAAGTTTCATTGTCATTTTTAATCATGAGAAACTGGGTTGGACAGTCATGGTGGTAATGACTGATATATGTTGGTATGAATATTTTATACTTCCAAAATCTCCAACTTGCTTAAATATCTGGGCGAATTGGTTCAAGGGTATGAGTGTGGTGCAGTGAATGCACAAAGTTGGTTGTGGTAGGCCGCCCAGATACCACTAAGGACTGAATCTTGTCATGACCTCCTGTGTAAAACAGTACAACCACAAGTCTGTAAAATACAACTTGGCTTAGTAAATTTACCGGACCCTGGAAGTCATCATCATGGCAGTAGTGCAAGGGGCGGCCTAGGTGGCAGGCTTGAATGGGACTCCCGCAAGTGGCGGCCTAGGTGGCAGGCTTGTGGGAGAAGTTCTCTTGTGACGCCCTAGAGTTTGGGTAGCTAGCTGCTAGGCGTATAGGAGGGGAACATCCCGCACAACGAATGGGTCCCACCGCAAATGGGAGCAACCCAGGGGGTGAGATGATGGAAGGGGCGAGGTACTTTGAACGGTTACTGTGATGGTCTGCTCAACCACATGTCTAAGGCATCATGTGGGGCAACGAGTTGATTGTCTCTTGTGGTGAAAGTGTACAAACTCTGCAGAGTCAAAACTATTCGAATAGCCGTACCCACGGTCAAGGGTGGACATGGGAACTTAACCAGATATAGTTCTATTTCAAAAACTTTGTGGGTGGGAATGGAAAAGTGGAAGGGCAGTGGGAGGCCCTGATTTGAATTGTCCTGGGTGTCGTTCCAGTGGTAAGTTAAGCGGCTATAACGCTGAAAGATGCTATATGGTGCGGATGCTATGTAACGGTGGATGGAATCTGGATCGCTATTATTATTGCATTTTCTTGAACATTATGTTTTTGTTCAAAACTGCTAGGTCTCAGGGAATTTTTATGTATCATAATTCAAAAATAAAATGTTTTCCCTTCTTTCAAGATGAAATATATGGAGGAATATATAGAGTCATAAGTAGAGGAGATGTGTGTTTGTGGTAAATATATATAAAGGTATTGATAGATTCATGTCGATCATAAATAGGAGACAATAGTGTGGAATCTAGGAGAAATAAATTGGTGGAGCCCAAATGGATTTATAGACTAGATAGATGAATTATATGATTTTTGGAGTATTAGGAAGTGCAAGGGTATTGGTTGGATTACAACACTGATATTTGCCATAAATTCTTGGGAGATGTTGACAATATTGGGATTAATAGGATTTGAACAAGTTCTGGATGGATGAATGGATCTTGGGAGTTTGGGGTATGATAACAATTCCTGGAGTATAAACTTGATCAATGATATTCCTGGTGGATGAATACTGGTGAATCGTAGACCTAATCAATAATATACTTGGTGGAAATAAACTAGTGAATCGTATACTTGGACAATGATATTCTTGGTGGATGTATACTCATGAATTAGTTAGAGATAGATAATGGAAAAATAAGATTGATTATTGAAGAATTATGGTTGTGGATCAATAACGAAAGGATTGTTAAGAATTTAGAATGCAAAAGATACTGGTGGATTAAATAAATGATATTAGATAAATGATGTCATTCGCTGTTTGGAGTCTTAGACGGCAATCAATAAAGAAAGTGTATTTTGGTGGATTAAGTCGATTATGGTAGACGCTAGGTGGAGTATAGGTAGTAACAATAACACTATGATTAAATAATAAAAATGCTTCTAAAAGTGATTTTTGGCAAATAAAATAATTCGAGCCTCTCCTTTGTTAAGCCATGCATACTACTTATTTGCATTCTGTGTATTGGCTCGCGGAGCACAGGGTTGGAGTGTTCACACTCGCTTTTGCGACAAAATTCAGAATCAGGAATCAAATCACCTCGCCTCAGCAACAAGATTGGACAAGCTGGCAGAAAAGATAAAGATGTCAAGGGCTAGGTCGCGAACCTCCAGTTGGCTGTCTGTGGGCATGTCCTGAAGGTCCCATCTGTGTGCTTCGTTCTTCCGCTGCTGCAATTTATTGATTTCGGCCTAATCGGCCCATGAGTAAGTCTACTATTTTATTTATGCTTCCGCATGATATGTAATTTGATGTCCATTACTGTAACTGTGTGCACTATCTACTGATCCAGGGAATAGTGCAGCTAGACACAGTAGATTCCGGATTATAAAATCTGGGTCTGACACGTATGAAGTTAGTTTACTAATGACAACTAGTTTAGTTTAATCTCTATGAACAATTATTACCTAAGTTTTGTAATTTAAAATACTATCTAAATGACTAGGCATGCAACTAAACGTGTATCAGAGTACTCAATACATTACTACATGGTATATGCTCCCCTCTACTCCCTCCTCTCTCCTTATTTGGTTGGTCGGCTGATTGGGCTTGACCCACTACTTCGGCTCTCTCCTCTCTCTATCTTTCATTCTCTACTCCTCATTTGGTCTCTCTCTCTCTCTACTGCTTTGACACCTCCTCAACGGAGCTGCCTCTCTGCTAATGCCGCCACTCTCCTCTACGCCGCCTCCCTGGCCAATTGGCCCTTGGCACCGTGCTCTCTCCCTGGCCTACTCCTCCCTCGTGCTCTGCTGCCACTTGGCTCGGCTCCTACCCGGTCACTGCCCTAGCCTAGTTCAGCCACCGCTGGTTGCTCAGGTGCCTTCTCGGCACTACACCAGCTGGATCTGGCTCCTGGCACTGTGGATCCAACTTCAGCCATTGGGATCCGAACTCCTCCCTCTACTCATGATTTCCCCCTTCCAATTTACTTTTAGTTTTTGGATTTTTACCCGATTTACTCTTTGATTTGAGTTATTTTTGCTAAAGATGAGGGTGAGGTAGCGATGGTTGTGGTTTTGGTTGGTAGGGGTGCAAATGGAGCGGATATTTTCTGACCGACCGTCCGTCCATTTTAATTCGGATACAATTCGGAGCAAATTTTCGGATATCCGAAGGTTTTGTCAGGTACGGAAATGGAGTCAGATATTTTTTTGTCGGATACGGAAACGGATTCGGAAAAGGCATTATCCGACGGATACAGAACTATCCGGGTATTTTTTCGGATAGTTACCGGATACGGAAACGGAGTCGGATACCTGACCTCTCCAGATACCAGATACCGGATACGAAGGCCTTGTGGAATCATTTGCTACATGTAATGAAGTTAAATGAATTAGTGATGTACTTGACTACTTGGCTATGGGCAATTCGTACTTTTGAACCATGTGACATGTAGCTAGTTAGTTACTACTTGTTTAACTAGCCTCTATCATGTACTTGCTACTTTGCTGGCTAGAATTTACTAGTTGCTTAACTTATCCCTGACACCATGTGATTTGCTTTTGTGCATTATCCGATTAAATATCCGTGACCAAAACTAACCATGTTCGGAGTGGCATGTATTCGCTCCGTATTCATTACCGAGAATATCCGCATTCGTATTCGTATCCAGCACTATCCGTGTCCGACTCTGACCCCGACAAAAAAATATGGAAAAGGATACGGGATGAGCAATATCCGTCCGTATTCGCTCCGTTTGCGCCCCTACTGGTTGGTTTGCTGTGATGGGCTCAAGGTTCTCACACGTTGGGGAGTGTGGTGGCGTCAGGTGTGCACAATGGTCAGCGATGGCACACCGTCACCATGGTTGGCCCTCTTCTGGTATTTGCTACTTCCTTCCCTATCTTCCCCATTCCTCTACCTCTAGCTTACCTCTATGTATGCCATGGATTCAGTGAGATGTTTGTAAATGATGATGCATGTTGCATGATCCCATGATGGTGATGGCAAGGATTAAAATTGGGCTATGGGGGATACCTTGTCTAATGGGGTAGGCTTGATTTAGGGTTGACCCGAGGTTTGGTCTTCCCAGAGACTTGTGCTTGGCTTGGCATTGTTTTGATTGACTAGCAGTTGGTTCAGCTGTTGCTTGCTCCTAGGGTTGTCGTTCCTTCCCTTTCGCTTGCTCCTCCTCCTCCTGACTCCTCCTTTGGCCTAGTTCCCTAATTTACCTCACCTTCTTCCTCTTGACTGGCTTGGGGGGAATGGATTGGATCTAGGGAATGGGGAATGTGGGTGCTGTTGTGGCTCGGCTGTGGCAATGGCCGCTGCGGTCGTGGGTGAAAATGGACTCTCCCCCTTCCTCTGGTTGCTCTCTTGGCTTTACCCTCTCTCCTATGCCATGACTCTGCTATGACTTTCACTGTGCTCACTATGCAAAGGAGGGTTTGTTTTGGGTATGGACTAGCTAGCTAGCAATGAATGTGGGATTTGGAATGGATTCTTGTTTGTTTCTAGCGCCGGATGATGAAACTCTATTGCTACGAGAGATGCCATTTGGCCCCGGACGGTCTGGTATCTCGTTGAGCGAAACACCGATTTCGATAACCTAATGAGGGTTCTAACAACAATTTGGCTTTTAATTTCTTCTTTTGTTCGGTCTTTTTCAGTATCTTGTTGTTTGCTTTTCTCACAGTTAATATTGTCAGTTGTTCTGTAATATCTGGATAATTGCAAATTTGTAAGAAATGAGCTTAATTGTAATTGTAATTACTATATTCCTTGTGTGTATGGAAAAGGAATGTAATAATACTGAACTATGATGTATGTTGTAATTTGTATATCTGTCTTTTACTCAATTGAATTGTTACAGAATTTTGATAATTAAAATGGATGATATGATTTTGTTAATTACACGGTTACTCTTGGGCTTACATTGCGAAGTTAGCAACTAAGACGGGTTAAAAAACTTGGGGTGTTACAAATACAACAAATTCAGGTAGCACCCACGTGTTCTCAATTGTCAGGTCCAGCACCATGAAACCCCAGCCTCTCAAACCTGCACAAGAAAAGCTCGCTGTTAGTAACACGATGCGCAAAAATCAGACCTAAAGATACATTTGAACTAGTGATGATGGCAGTGTCCCACACAAGTAGAGCTTACACTGCGTTGCGTTGCACCCCCAGCTAGACAAGCCCCTATGGAAACGCGAGCTCGCCGTAGTAGCAAACGGCGAGAAAGAGACCGCATGGTAAATCACCCTGTCTCGGTGTGGGGCTTGCCGCCGAGTGGGAGGTCGATGGCAGACAAGAGGCGGCCGTGGCAGCGGGCATCATGCTTCTGGAGAGCCGCGAGATGATCGCCCCCGTCGCACCCGGAAGACGTTCGTAGCGGCCTCGCTACGGGGGAACGGGGAGGAGAAGAGAGGCGCGAGAAAGAACAGTCTGAGATGTCGCTGTTGATTGGACTTAAGCTTTGTTCCAGGCAGCTATAATTTCTGGTTTCTAGGTCTCAGAAGCTAAAAATCGTTTTTCTTCTTTTTTTCCCTTTGTGTTATCTGTGAAGATATAACTGTTTTTTCTATTTTTTATTTTTCTTTAATTGAACATCTTAGAGAAAAACTAATTATCACTATCATATCATTTCAATTAAAAGTTAAAAACCATAGCACTTAATAGAGAGGGAGCCTAAAATTATAAGCAGCAGCCACGAACTTCATATGAAAATCGCACCGTTTATTGTACTTCTCGCTGTTCCTAAATAATAAGCCTTCTAGGGGGAAAATGGTAAAGAAAAGACGAAAATTTTGGCAGCCACATTTGGGTTTGGGTGTTACACAATTTTCCTCCTTTTCTCGACTAGAAAAAAACCTAGAGAAAGGATAAAAAAATTGGCAGCCACATATCTAGAATGGGTTATTTTCAGCTACAGCTGATGGCTACAACTGCTGGTTTTTATTTTTAGTATGAGTGTTTGTGCAAACAAATCGAATACCGATAAATCGAGAAACTGTTTTGAAATCAAATACTGATAAATCGATAAATCGCTTTAAAAAGACAACAAAGAAATTGTCCAATTTATTTATTTAAAGTGAAGCCATAAGCTGAATTGCTGAAAAGGACCAAGGTTTAGGGGTTAGACAATTAGCGGTGACAAGGTTTAGGGGTTAGACAATTAGCGGTGATAAAACTAAACGCATACGGTGCACTCAAGCAAATTTAGATTCTTGTAATGAAGACATCTTCGGAGTTATTTCGTTAATCATTAGCATATCTAGCCACAAGACCTACACACTAATCATTCATACAACATTTAATATTAAGCACACAAAATACAGATACAGGAGACCAAACAACACGACGTCAATCATGCATTCATGCCCACCTGCCAGCCGATCCTGTAGGCATTCAAGCATTTTGCGTAAGTATATGCATTCAATCCTTGAGTTAGTTTTCCCTCTCTTCGTTTTGCCATTAACTTCAATGCAGAAATTTTCTTTTAAAATGAACAAGATACACGAGTAACAGAAACACACTATCAACAAGAAAGAACACAAACTAACAAATCATGTATCGCAGTATGTATAACTACAAGAAACTATTTTGTCATTCCAGTGACTATTTGATTACACAGTGAAGTCTAACAGAGCACATATACATGCAAAAGAATCAACAGATTCAAAATACAACTTTCAACATTCATGTTTCCTTCGCGAGATTCCAAAAACACTTGCTGTATCTTTCTTTTTCTAGGTCAACCAAGCAACTAATCACCAAATAGCAGTGTAATGCATGGTATATCCAGCTTCTGATATAGAACACAAAACAAGGATGTACCAAGTGACAGTCAACACGTCACTTTTTCCCAGTTGTAACTCCAACTACAACATTGCTAACCTGTCAATATCAAGTGAACAAACATAGTTAAGCACTCCAAAGATCAATCATCAGCATTGGAAAAGACACAGTTGAGTAGATTGAGGCGGGGGGGGGGGGGGGGGGGGGGAGCTTACCAGTTTACCCTTTTCGTCAACTGTCATAGGGTTCTCGACAACAACGGTTACATTCTGGGGTTGAGATGTGGGCTGCAGCAGATGAAATCAAACTGAGATAAATCTAGTCCTCAAGAACAATTTGTTAGACAACAAAATACATGGATGTGGACATACAGCAGAAGTTGATGGGACATTATATGATGATCCATTTGACATAGGCCTTGGAGATGGAGTGGGTGCCATGGTATTTACCTGAGATTCAGAACAAAGATGATTCAAAAATCAGTAACTTTTGCTGTAAACATGAAGTGTGCTTGGATCAGATGTTGGTGCAGAATGAGGCTTAACATACTCCAATATTTGTGATATAATTGCATACGGCACATTTGACAGAAGGTGCTCCATATGGATACATCAAAGTTGTCCGGCACTGGCCACAGTTTACATGAGCTATATTATTCACTGCATAAAGAACAGAAGCAAAAACTCACGAGTAAGAAGGGAGATCCAGAAACACCAGAGTCTCTGGAGGAAGAAGGGGAGCAATTGGCTTCCCATTACAGAGTAGTAACATTTAACACAAAGGCAGTAACTAACTATTGCCTGATAAGGAAAGAACAAAGCATATTTCGCTCCAGGGAAGAATATCAATTCACAAAGTATACTGCAATATTGAGCTATAATTTCAGATAAATAAATTTCCCCAACGGAAATGTTTGGTTACATGTTTTTAAATATGTTTGGTTACATATCGTTAAGTTTCATGCACCGAGCGACTCACCAAAAAACTCAAGCTTCTAGTTCTAGGAAAAGGAGTCTATACTATAACACTTCCCCCGCTGTGTAGGCTCTAGATCAACAATGTGGACTCAACATGGGCATCCAATTACAACACTTATTTTTTTACTCATATAGGTGGTCTTCAATTGAAAACCTTTGGGCTCTGATAGAATGTGGCTTTCAAATCTACACATATGTCAAACACATAGCATAGGTCGCAATCACTTCAGACTATTTTGGTGCAATGCTAAGCTCCATGACCAACAAAATTGAGCAGCAATTACACATAGTTTGTTAGATCAAACTCAAAACAAACAAGTTATCAGCAACACGCGTGCAAGAGCACACACCCCATATTCCATTCATTGCCATGTGAGGATGTTATCGTCCTACATAGTGCAATACCATATTATATGCCACTATCAGGTTTTGTGCCGCTACCTACTCAATTTTCATTTAGGAGAATGACAATTGATTCACATCTAAAGTTTCATGCATGATCCAATTATTTACCAACAATGACAAAATTTCACATTCCTCATACAAGATAGCATGCCTACGAGTCAAAAGTAGTAAAGTAGAAAGCTCAAAGAGGAAAAAAACGATAGAAACTGAATTAGTAGTACCTGGTCTGACAAGATTGACTGTGCTGCAACATGAGCATCTCACGGTGTCCGCGTTGCGAGTATACATCAGCAAAGTCCGGCAACCACCACATATAAGCTGAGCCATTTCCAGTGCTGCATTATAAATTTCCATAAGTTCTATAAGCATATTAAATTGATGTTTTAACAACCAAACACTATGAATCTAGAATAAACCTTAGAATGGTAGCACCCTTGGAAATCTTGCAAACAGAGAAGGAATATTTTACTAATCAAATGATATTATAAGATTTGCCTCATCTTAATAACAAACAATAAATAAAACCAGCACTGAGCAGGCTACATGGTAGTAGAAGATATGAGTGGAGAGCAGAGGATAGCGGGGAGCAAAGAGCAAACAAATGTGACCAAAGAGAGGATACATGATTTGTGACTCTCTCTGTTTTTTTTTAAGACTGATTTGTGACCTGTGAAGAAGATAAGGTAGTGCTTCAACATGAAGCTTTCTACTAACGCAATTGGGTGGTGATCCTTCAAAAACTTGTGCCACTTGTGTAGCTCGTTAAGCGTTTTGCTATAGAAACAAGGTATGAGACTTTATTATTGTTTTTTAAATGCGGATGTGCTTTTTTACTTACCCACCTCATAACAAAGGCAGATTGAGAAGATAACCGAGGGATCAAAACATGTTACTGAAGTGGTGCAAAAAGTGGCACAACATGTTTATGTTTGTAATTAGCATATTGGCATGCAGGGGGCAGCAGAGATGTGGCAACTGGAATACTACAAATAATAAATGACACATTGTGTTAAGAATGAAAAAGGCCCAGAAGCACAATTTAGTCGAAAGGATGGAGATGTGGCGCAATTTTGGGTTTTCATTGTAGTTTTGATGTGAGGAACATAGAGTTGTAAACAGAATACATGTAACTAGAATACGACAACTCAATATGCTGTACCCGTAGCACTCAGGCACCGGAAAACAGAAAGCATGTGTTCAGTACTCAGCTGTGTGTGATACAGATCCAACACGCATTAGAGAATGTAAATTGTTAGTGTTCTAAATTAAAAATGGTTTTATTCTTTCCCGGTAAGTTTAGTATAATTCTCTGGTACTTCTCTATCTTTCTTCCAGGAGGCCATGACTTTTTGTATGTTGTTAAGAAATTTGCCCTTTTGAGAACAAATGACATAGTGCAACATAATATTATCCATGAGATTGAAATGATTCGCACCGGAATACCGAAGGTCCAAAGTACTCTCCAAACATCAGATAGTAAAACTAGGTGTGCGGAAACTTGAACTACAGTAATAGCAGATTTTTCTGACCAAACTGTTAACTTGTATGTGGAGAGGAGGCAGCTAAACGCCATACTGATTTTTTTGCCTAGCCTGTCGTCATACGTCTTTCTGCGCAGGTTTTTGTAACAATTACCATATAGCGCAAAACTCTATATGCTACTATTAAAGCGACAATGTCAAAGTTGAACTTGAGGGTTGGATCGCAATGGTTATACACATTCAGAGGAGATTATTGTCGATCACAACAGCACGAAACATGCAACTGAAACGATAGAAATCATGCTGCATCCAACAGTACCTGGGGGTGGCACGGTGGTGATGGCTTGGCACAGCGCGCAGCACACGCTGGGCGCTCCTCTCGGGTAGAATAGAACGCTCCGACAGCCATGGCACACGATCTGGCTCTGCATACCTGCAATCGAACCAGAGAAGACAAGGGGGGACAGCGGGATGAGCCACGAGCGCATTACAGGCTGCAATAATACGACTCCAACAGCGAGCAAAATCATCAACATAGCAATCTGATTATCGGATGATTCGAGCCATGTCACCGGGACCTCCTCCCCCTCCCATTCTGAATTGGATTGGGGGGAAAGCGAGATCGATCGATCAACAAATTAACGCTTACCTACCCTACCCTACCCTACCCTACACTACCAAGGGAAGTAAAATGTTTGCTACTCCATGCGGATCTGAGCCTGCTTGAGATCTCGAAATCATGGAGGAGCAGCAGGTGGATGAGGCTACTTACCGGCTCTGGGCGAGACTAGCCTAGCCGTTCGTCTCCGCCTCCGGCTGCGGTGGCTCCAGAAGGGGTCGATGCTGGAGGGAGGCGAAGGACTCCGAGCGACGGGCACGGCGGCGCTCCTCGCCGGCGAAGGTGGCGGGGGAAGGGAGGAGGAGGGTTTGAGAGAGAGAGAGAGAGAGAGAGAGAGAGAGAGAGGTTAGTTTTATTTAGGAGACTCACGAGGACAAGGCAGGAAGGAGGGTGGTAGGAGACGTCGTCGGATTCTGCCAGGAAGGAAGGGGAAGTAACGGAAAATTTCGGTTTCAACACGCAGCATTAGGGCATGTATAATAACGTATAATGATATACGTCAGCGTCGGTAAATATAAACGTATGTCATATAAAATTTTAGATTATATAAATTAGAGAGAAAGAGAAGATAAATATATTGTCTAGTATTTAGCAAACAATTTATAGGCAGCTTTTTACTATTTATACTATTGTATAGATAACTATATAAACAACCTATTAATTGTATCAGACAATTACAAACAACTATATAGATAAACTATTGTATAAGTTATTTTTAGTCTTAGATGATACTAATGTATATTATAAATAATCATTGTCTATATTATTATACATATATTGTTTCATCTCGTTTTTCCTCCCGCTGCTTTGTCCCTATTCTTAGCTACTTCTTCGCGCTAATTTTGTGTTATTTAGGTTGATTTTATTTTGAGCTAATATATTGGTAGTACGGAGCATTTGACTTTTCGCATGGCAGCAATACCAACCTACCATTTACCAAGTTTCTAGGCGGGCGTTGTTCTTGGGATCATTCTCCGTGTTTTGTTTGGCCATATTTTTCAAGCGGCAATTAGAGTTGCTCGATGAGATGGATGGGGGCGTTGAAGACGGACCAAGAGGAGTATGAGAAAATAGTTACATATACTTATCACTGAGCGTGTGGTGACTGGTGACAAACTTGAGATGCATGTTTAACAGATTCTTCTCATCTCATCCGTGCCTCGTAGACACGTTAAGCTACAGTGGTTTATAAGAACAAGGAATAAAGGGAGAATAAAGTATAGAAGTAAACAAATTAACGTATTGCCGGTATTACCACAGAAAATCGATGATTTCTCAAAGAAAACAGAGAACTCAGCTTCCGTAGTTCAAGCGATAGGTTTATGTGCTGCTAGTTATGTACTCGAGCGTTGCAATGGAATTTATTGAATATATAGAGAATCGTGTTATAAAAAAAAGTTGCTCTGATCGATTGAAAAATAGAGAATGGTGAGAAGTTGAGAGAATAGAATGGTTGGAGGAGAATGATCGTACAACCACCAACTCATTCTTTTATAATAGTAATGATAATACAATACTACCTATATTATGCCTGGGATTCGCCCCCAGCGAGTGTCTCCGCGTTAGCTTATGTATGAAAAAATCCTTTGATTTTTATAAGATTGCATACGGATTCTTGATTTTTTGCAAAAAGTCTTATGCCACGTCAACGTTTTGTTATCAGAGAAAACAGAACACCGAATTTTCAAACTCCACATCATCTTTTTACATGACCATTGATGGCCTACACACAGTTTCTCGATAAGATGGGCGACAGATTCAAATCATGCAAATCAGCGTGGACAACATCGTAGTCGTAACCTTATGGAACAAGCAAAAAGGACATGTATTTTCCTTATCAACAAATAATACGCGAGCAAACAAAAAAACAAGACGAAGAAAAGGAAAAAAGAAACGATTAGAGAGGGGGGGGGGGGGGGGCTCGAAAGAAACAAAAGGTAGAAGTAACCAAGATTCCCAACAGTTCAAACGGAATATACCAGGACCTGTTGCATTTTAGAGGAATGCACCTTCTCGTCACCCTAAGAATAGCAAATACGCCCTTGTGTCATACATACTCCCATTTGGCACACGTGCAAATGAGAATGGTCCAAAAAAAATCTTTTAAATTCTTAAACCTGTGGTTATTTCTGCCTACACGGTTTCGCAAGTGCACGTGTCTTATGTCGTCCATATTGGCCTATAAAAACTATTTTTTTTATAGTAAATAGCGTTTTTATAGTATCTAACTTTTAAATAGAGTGTCTTTTCAAGACATCGTCTACTAGTCAATTGTAGTATATATTATAGCAATTTCATTTATATTAGCTAAAATCACACACGAATGTCTCTCTCTACAAGCTGCTATTATTAATAAGCTAAATCCAAAATCAAAAGCCAATACAGAACATTCTCATTTACATACGGTATATAGAACATTCTCATGAGCAGTCCATATATACAGTGCATGCAAATGCTCCTGTAACATCCCATTTTGGGGAGCTTTTCAAAATAAAGTTTTCCAAAATTCTCTCCAATTTATTTGAACTAATAAAGCTTAATTGGAAATTTTAGAAATTAAAAATGATTTAATATGAATAAACCAAACATCAATTAAATTCTAAAGTTTTTATTTGGGTTCCTGGTGTTTGAAAGTATTTTTCAAAACTTTCTCAAAACTTTCTGAGTTCATTTACTATTTTTCTTGACTTATTTGAATTTTTGTTATTTTCTAAAAATTAAAAATCATTGGAAGTTACTTGGCTGAATCTTCCCGGCCCATCTCTCTTTCTCTCTCTGCTTGGGGCAAAGCCCAGCTCACAGCCCAGTCCAGCTTTGCGGTCTAGAAGACAAGCATCACACGCATTGCGCGAGCATGCGCTACATGTCCCCGTAACCCCACTATTACTGGCTGGTGTCTTCACTGTGTCTGAGGACACTGTGCGTCCACCATGTCACCCATGGACTCCGTCTCCCACATCACCACTTTGACCCTTGACTTTCGCACCGTAAGCCACTCCATATCTCGAAACCCTAAGCCATCGCAGGAATCGAGTTCAAGCTCATCATCGTCGTTGCAAAAACTCCATTGAGCAATCTCATCACCACTAGTGAGTACTAGACGTTGCTAACCCGTCCATCTGATCATCTCATCGAGATCTTCACATCAACGCCTAGCTGAGCCTTGAAGATTGTTGGATCTACCTATTGCCGAGAATTGAGCCCCTCTGCCACTTTTCCCTCATCATCGGTCGTCTCCGGTGACCATTGATCTCTGTGCGCTGCCCATGTGCATCGCCCAGGTCCTATGAACCCAATGCGCACATCCCAAAACTCGTTGACACTGTCTTCACCGTCGTGTCATCCTCCTCCACTAGATCTGAGCCAATGGATGAGTTCACCGTAGTCTCGAGATTGCTTTGGTGCCCTCGCTATAGCACCGTTCACTGCTATTCGTCGTCGCCATCGTTAAGTTGACACCGCCATCGATCTTGCTACCTCAACTGCCATCGCCATGGTCCACACTAGCATTGAGTCAGCAGCCATGTTAGTGTCCCTTCAACTATCACTGCCCTGACACTCGCCGTGTCACCACACCAAACCCTAGCCCTAGATCTATTCACCGTAGACCCCGTCCACCATACACCGAGCCACAAACATATGGGCAACACATGTCATGTTCCTATTCCGTAGACTCAGCTCACTGTGAACATAAGCCCTGGTCTGTGGACTCGGTCTATAGAAGTGGGTCCCACATGTTAGCCTAATCTTATTTTCCAAAATTTCAAACAAAGAAATATTCTCAGAATATTCTGAAGGCCCTACCTGTTAGTCCCAATAATCTCTCTTCTTTTTTTTCCGAATTTCTCAGTTGATCCAACTTTTGGAAGCATGTTATCTCTTACACAATCTTTGTTTGAGCTCATTCAAGTCTCTAAATTCATCTAAATTTAAGCTTTATCTTTTAGTAATTTTAAATAATTTTAAAGTTTGTTTGTTGATGCGGACATCAATTCTATAGATACCAACACCACTCCTACTACTCCAAAATGCTACTCTTCAATTTGTTGCAATACAAGGGCATGTTCATGACAACTAAATTGTCAGATGAACTCACCCCTAGGAATGCATAATTGTGCAATAGAGAATAGACCGCTACTTGATGCATTTGATGTTCTTTTACTTAGGAAATTAGGAGCTGATCAAGTACAAGGAGGAGTACAACATGAAGAGAAGCATGTGCAAGCATGGTACAAAGGTTTCCACGTTACTTTGGTTCCAAGTCAAGCAAGAGTTCAAGTGGGACACGTTTTGGAGTCCAATTCGGCCTTCAAAGATAGCACCGACTTCAAACATGCATAGAAGTCGCATACGGACTCTGTTTGAAGTGTATGAGTACAGGATAGAAAGCTTATGTCGTCCTCTTTCCAATAGATCTAGCTCCATCTCCAAATTCCTTTTGTGCACATTGGAATCATCAAAACAAGTGTCAGTTTAAGAATTAGAGATAGAGTCGGATAAGATTTGATTAGTTTCCATGTGCTGCATCCAAGGGCATGCATGCTCCTTAAATAGAGGATGAATTGGTCATGTAATGTAGGCTTATTCAGATTAGTTTTCGACCATGAAACTTCATCATGTGTTCTTGTGTCGACTAGATCAACAACTGCAATCGCAAGCCTCACCTCTTTCATGTTCCTAATTGATATTTGCAATATTCAGATTACTTTTTATCTTATTCTTGCTTGTTCTTCAATTACTAACAGAAACCAACCTCTTGTTTAGGTCAACCGTGTTCTTGGCATGATTGATAACGACTCAGAGTGTGTGGTTTGCCGATTGTTAGATGATCTAATTGTGTTTCGATCAATAGCCCTTTCGTAAAAGCATCTTCACAAATTGAACTATCATCCTATCAAAAGATCATGACCTACCTTCACATCAATTGGTGTTAGAGCTTTTGTTGCTAGTAGGAACTTATTTACCCTTGTTTTGATTAGATTGAACCTCGTTTGTCTTATGAACCAAAAAACAACCCACAAAAAATTCATCATTCCTAGCTCGTTGCGCTTTTAATATGTTATTTTTAGTTTGCTAAATTGAATTTGTGTCCTTTTAACTTTGTCTAGTTGCTGGTCATACTGTGGTCCCATATGCTCCAAAAAATTTCACATCAAAATACATCTAAAACACCCCAAACCCTAATTCCCAATTTCGGCCAGAAGACTCCCCTTCTGCTACTGCCATGGAAATCGCCATGACTTTTGATTTCTTAATCCTTTTTAAGTGAAACCATCTCCATTAGATCAAGAATTTCATTATCCATCTGCATGTGAATTTTTGTTTCAATCCAGCCAGGCAGTCAAAAGTTATAGGAGGTGAAATTTGACCCATTTTTTGTTTGAATATGAAATTGTCAGTACTTGTGGTTTTTGTGCAAATTTTTTAATCAGCCTTCAGAAAGTGGCCTTGAAAGAAAAATTTTAGAAAAATTCTATCAAGAAACAAAGAAAAAATCATTGAAAAAGATACATCTGGCAAAAAGGTACGGCCAAAATATTGATGTGCTGTCGAGTGGACTAAAAACTACATATTTCAGTGTTGGGCCAATACTTATGCTATTCACTTCAAATTGTATTCTATTGAATTATCTTATGTCTACCACTGCTATACATTGTTATACATTTGTTTTAGCCTTCTTCCATCCTTAGCTGATCAACAACATAGGCTAAGTGCTAGATATGAACTATAATTCAATTCTGTGTAATTTTTGAAATTAACTAATTGTTTTCCTTGCTACCTAATATTAAGCATGTTCAACTCTGTCTTCTACTAACCGAACATGTCATGTTGTACTTGTAATCATTGTACTCATCACTTAAGTCAAGTTTATCATGAATCAGCCACCGGTTGTACCACCCGTTTGTATTGGTAAGAACTTGCAAGAGCTAGAGCATATGTGACTTGATAAACTACAACACCTAGTAATGGAAGGAAATTTACATATATTTGTGACTTTTCTAGTTTTCTACTAACCATGGAAGGGTTATGTGGGTCTACACATGGTGGGAACAACAACGACCACTCTTTAGAGCATGAGAGCGAAGGTTTACTCACACCTCGCATGAGAGGGATCATGCAGCACTTTGAGCGCTTGCTCAATAGGCATGGTGACAGCACTCACAATGCCTTGGATCAGATCAACAACAACCTCGCGGTGCTCTGTACCTATGTTAAGCACCTCAAACAACGTCGACCACTTGCTGCAGCCACGACCCATGATGAGCTGAGGGTGGAGGACCCTCCTGCTCACCGCACACCGCCTCCCGCTTGCTCTTAGGTGGATGAGGTTGAAGAAGATGAAGAGAACTATGTTGCTGATACAGAATCAGATGGATTCAATGCCAACAATGATCGTGACCACCGATGACTCCGCCATAATCGTCGAGGTATGGGTAGAAATCAATAATCAGTATGAGAGGTACATGATGATGCATCGACTAAAATCAAGTTTACAATCCCTCCGTTTGCTGGTAAATATGACCCTGTTGCACATCTTACTTAGGAGTTAGTAGTAGATCAAAAATTTGTTTGCTATGATTTTCCTAAAGATAAACAAATTAGGGCTGCTACTAGTGAATTTACTAATTTTGCATCAATTTGGTGGAGAGAATTTTGTAGACAAGGAAATATACCTAGAACTTGAGATGCTATCAAATGAGTTATAAGAGCTAGAATTGTTCCTTCATATTATTTACGTGACATGCTAAATAAATTATAAGGCTAAAAACAAGGTAATAGAACTGTAGAAGTGTATTATCAGGAATTGCAAATTGGTTCATTGCATTGTGGATAGAAGAAACGAAAGTAGCTAAAATGGCAAGAATTTTAGGACTTAACCATGACATCTAGGACATTCTTGATTATAAAGAGTACAATTCTATCACTCGATTATTTCATCTTGCTTGTAAAGCTGAAAGGGAAGTACAGCGATGACAATTGAAGTCGAGAGAAACTTTTGGAGTTGCTTCTACCTCCAAGCCAAACCTAGGTTCAGCAGATGCAACATCCATTTTCACACCCAACCGAGTGCATTCCACCTCTACTTTCACTCCTTCACATGCTCCAAAAGCAGGCAAGACAACCAAGGGTCAAGCCCCTACAAAAAGTGCTTCTTTATTTGTTTCTACAGGGCGAACAAAAGATGTACAATGTCACAAATGTAGCCCCTACAAAAAGTGCTTCTTTAGTTATTTCTATAGGGCGAACAAGAGATGTACAATGTCACAAATGTAAAGGATTTAGACACTTCATGCGTGATTGTCCTAGTCAATGAGCTCTCATTGTGAAAGATAATGGTGAGTACACCTCTGCTAGTGAAATTGAAGATGAATATGTTTTTGTTGCAAATACGCTGATGACGAACAAGAGCATTTGGGTGCTGAAATTTCTGATATGTACATAAACCTCATTGTGAAGCGGTATTAAGTGCTCAAATGGAGAGTGTTGAACAACATCAATGCCACACCTTGTTCCAAATGAAGTTTGTCATCAAAGAGGATTCATGTTGAGTCATCACTGATGGAGAGAGTTGCAACAACCTTGCTAGTATGGAGATAGTTGAGAAGCTTAGCTTGACCACAAATCAGCACCCCTACCTTCACTAAATTCAATAGTTCAACTCATGTGGTAAGTTGAAGGTAACTAGAATTGTAAGAGTACACTTCTCCCTTGATTCATATCATGATTATGTTGATTGCGATGTCGTACCTATGCAATATGATGAGATTTTGTACGTCATGGTAGAACTAATCAATACACTCTCATACATAAGGGCAAGAAAATTGTTTTGCTTCCAATGACTCCTGATGCTATTTTAAAGGATGAATTAGAAAGTGCTGAATGTGAAAATAAGAAGATAACTAGAAGAGAAATTCAAATTATAGCTAAAGAGTGCCTTCCATCTAAGAAGAAAGAAAACAAAGATTTTAGCACTAGGAATAATGAAATTAAATTGAACGGTGTTGTTTCGCTTGCTACTAAAGTTGATTTTGATGAGTTAGAAGTGGATAATTCTAAATGCTATGTTTTGATATGCAAAGAGGAAATGTTTTCATTGGAGGATATGCCTATTTCTTTACCTCCTATTGTCACTAACCTTTTGTACGAGTATGAGGATGTGTTCAGCGCTAAAATACTCCTAGGACTACCACCTATTAGGGGAATTGAGTATCAAATTAACTTCATCCCGTGAGTTTTGTTGCCAAACCGTGCACTTTATAGGACTAATTCGGAAGAGACTAAGAAAATTCAATGTCAAGTGCAAGACTTACTTGACAAAGAGTATGTTCGAGAAAGTCAGTCCATGTATTGTTCCTGTTATTGTAGTTCCTCAGAAAAACAATTCTTGGCATATGTGTGTAGATTGTAGAGCTATAAATAATAGAACTTTTCGATATTGTCATCCTATTCATAGTTTAGATGATATGCTTAATAAATTAAGTGGCTATATTGTTTTTTCTAAAGTAAACTTGCATAATGGATTCTACTAAATTAGAATGAAACTTAGAGATAAATAGAAGACAATGTTTAAAACTAAATTTGGATTGTATGGATGGTCAGTGATCCATTTTGGTTTAACTAATGCACCTAGTGCATTCATGCGATTAATGAATGAAGTTTTGTGCGGTTTCATTGGAAAGTTTGTTGTGGTATATTTGATGGTATCCTGGTTTATAGCAATTCATTTAGTGTACATCTTGATCATTTACATGCTATTTTTAATGCTTTTAGATAACCGCGCTTGTTTGTTAACATCGAAAAATGCACCTTTTACACTGATCGAGTTTGTTTTCTTGGCTATGTTGTGACACCACAGAGAATTGAGGTTGATGAAGCCAAGACTGAAGTTATTAAGAGTTGGCTGACCCCTACTTCGGTTATACAAGTGCGGAGTTTTCATGGATTTACTGGTTTCTTTTGCCGCTTTGTGAAATATTTTAGCACCATTACCACACCATTAAATGAATTGACGAAGAAAGGTGCCCCTTTTAAGTGGGGACAAGAACAACAAGATGCTTTTAACCTTCTCAAAGAGAAGCTTACAAATGCACCATTATTCCAACTTCTAGATTTTGATTTTGGGGTGAGTTCCACATTTAACATTGCAGATTTGAAGTCATACTTGGGAGAAGAAGATGAGTTTGAGTCGAGGACAACTCCAATTCAAGAGAAGAAAGATAATGAGGACATCAATTTTACAGATACAAACACCACTCCTCCTGCTACTAGTCCAAATGCAACTCCTCAACTTGATGCAATACAAGGGCCAATTACAAGGGTACGTGCATGACAACTAAATTATCAGGTGAACTCATTTCTAGGAATGCATAATTGTGCAATAGATAATAGACTGCTATCTGATGCATGTGATGTTCTTTTACTTAGGAATTTAGGAGTTGATCAAGCACAATAAGGATTACAACATGAAGAGAAGCATGTGCAAGCAGTACAAAGGTTCCTACATCACTTTAGTTCCATGTCAAACAAGAGTTCTAGTGGGATATGTTCTGTAGTCCAATTAGGCCTTTGGAGGTAGTACCAACATGGGTTGATTTAGACTTGCTGGGTTGTTGGTGTTATTTTGGAATATCAAATTACACTTGACTAATGGCATATGGAATTGCTTTGTGAATACTTGCACTACCACATATGGGGTTATCACAGACGATTCGTATCCCTCATCGGAGATGGTTTCTAAACCGTCTGATTTATTGCGTCGGTGATAATAGGTTGTTATTACAAACAGCTCTTAAATTGTCTATGATAAGTCACAACACAGACGGTTTTTAAAAATAACCATATGTGATATCCGACATATCACAGACGGCTAGTACGAAAAATCGTTGTGATGGTCTACGTATCATAGATTTTTTTGTATTAGTCATCTGTGATATGTCAGATATCACAGATGGCTAACACAAAAAAATTGTCTGTGATGGTTTATGTATCATAGACAGCTTTGTGTTAGAAACCGTCTATGATAGTTCTTTGTATAGCTAATTTTTTTATTTTTTGGCTAGCCTCAGGAAATACTAGCCATACCCTCTAAAATAAGCAAACATATTACTGATAGATGACAAATAAGTGAATTACATCTACTCAAAGTGATTTACAACACAAAGTGAATTACAACTCAAAATCAATTACATAAGAATGCTTATGTATTGTTGCTAGAGTTACAACTAAATTACAATTGAATGAATTATAAACAAATGAATTACAAATGAATCAATTGTTTGGACATGTATTAAGCGGTGTCGTTGGAGTGAAATTCACATTTCGAGTCAATGACCTCTGTCATGAGGAAGGTGGAGAGCCGTCCTCAAACATCCGAAAGTTCATTCAAATTAAATGTACTTGAACTGATTGTCACGGCCTATCGCTAGGAGTAAAGTAGTAAGCACATATATTTAAATTGATAATTAAAAAATAATTATTGGGAGATTCACAAATCTTTGGATCATTCATATTAACACTCATGATTTCATGCATATGACGGCAAATATAGAATGCACATAGATTGCCTTGTAGCTACTGGTGACACTGTAAAAATAGAATTACATACATAACTATAGTTAGTTTGAGAGGCATTATTACGAAGTGTGATATAGAATTATTGTGTTGTGGCAGGTACCAGAAACCACGTCATGTATTGCAATGTAGCACTCAATTCCTTGTATTTGCCTCCCCCAGCAACATAGACGCTGAACGACCTATGCAATTCCAAAAAGTTATCCTTTGCCATTACAAACGAAGGGAAGACTACAATAGAGTTATGTATGGAGGAAATGGGCATACCTATCGAGTGTTTGTTGCAAAAGAGTGAAGTCAAGGTTGTTCTTGAGTAGGGAATCAAGATATATTATCTTATTCTACTTTGATACAATCACTATAAGGATCCAGTGGCACCTACTCTTGTATGTCACCATAGTCATTAAACCTAAGTCTGTGTTGTGTATGAAGCACAAATGAAATTTGTATAGCAACTAGTGAAGCACTTACCTCTAATTGTAGGGCACCAGTATGTACTCCTTGTTGCCCTGAACAAGCAATCCCATCGTAGGATGCGTCTTGGATGATGCATTGCTGAGAGATCAAATGTGGGTCAAGGAAACCCATTAGTTCTCATGACTACTGGGCTTCTTGAATCACGTATCTATACATAAGTAATGAAATATGACATTTATCGGTATTATGTGAATGTAGAACTTAATTGTACATACTTATAGTGTCCAGCATATAGAAGTGAGACGTTGAGCTTAAATAGTTCAAATAAGTCATGAAGCCCATGACGAAAAGCCTAGCTTGTAGAAGTGAGGCGTCGAGCTTGAATAGTTCAAATAAGTCATCGAAACCCACGACAAAGAAGCCTGATTCATGGAGGAAATGCCTCTTCGTGTATTTGATGGTGACCAATTTGCCCTCCGCTCGTTGGTCCTCCACATGTACTAGGCATTCAAACTCTCACAACTCATTCCATGGTGGGGTAATAGTGTGTCAAGACCAATAGCATTCCGAGTGAGTACTTCTAGGGCTTGTAAGGCGCTTTAATGTTCTTTGATTTGGCCTTAGAGCCTCACTTATGATACATCTTCTCAGGAGACAACTCGGCACGCTTTTCTTGTTTCTTTAGCGTCGTCTCCATGGGAAATGATATGGTGGCCTTCTAAATTCGGTGGTCGTCTTCATGCCCACAAAGACATCCCATGTATGCGGATGGATGAAAGGATATTTTGTGAACAACACCCTATCCTGGTTCATGTATTTGGTGATAAGCATGCCCTTGAAGTTTTTCCATGCCTTACCCATCACCAGGAACGCCTGTCGTCACATGAGGCCTTGGACTTCTTCTCTGATCTCAAAGGATCTTGAGACCTCCTCCCAAAGCTGCTCTTTGTCTTTACGCGTCAAAGACTTCCAGCTCGGAGTGGTGATGGGACCCGTTGCCTTGCAACTATCCCGCAAGTGATCAGAATGCAGCTGTTGCTTTCTTGGGATGTAGAGGGACCCCAACTGGACCAACCTCTATGATTATCATTTGGCTGTGAACCAATCTTCAATACGTACAAATCCATCAAAGCAAGAACCATCTATCTTGTTAATCATATTATCACAACCATTCTACATCATCTCTAGGTGACATAAAATAGCTAATCCACTAGCCAACTCACGTGGGGAGAGATAATAGGGGTGAGACCTATGGTTGGGGGCAGTGACGGTGGTCTAGGAGAGGAGGCCAGTGGTCGAACAAAAGAGGTCGGGTTAGGCGGGTGAGAGCTAACCTTGCTGGGAGCAGTAGACGGTGGTCCATGGAAGTCACTGACATCATCGTGGTGCCTCCGCAAGCCGCCGAGGTCGCTCACTAAAGTCGTTGAGGGGATAGGGAATGAAGAGGTGTATGCGTAGAGTGAATTAGGTTGCCCTAAGAGTCTATATATATATATATATATATATATATATATATATATATATATATATATTAGGAGAATATTATCATAGACAGTTTAGGAAACAACCATCTATGATATGATCATATCACAGACGGTTCTAGTAATAAAACCATCTGTAATATGCTATGTTGCATGCTTCAATAGACCGACATTTCAACAGAACTAGCCTATCTTTGTACTGAACCATCACACAACAATAGATTGGCAGATACCACAGCACCTTAGCAGGAGGTCCTTACTTCACCTCGATGCCCTCACCGACAACGAAGTGATTCTTACGTTTATATTGGGATACTTTGCACACCTGACAGACATGCATGTTTGCATACTCTTTATGCTACAGGATATAGTCTTTCAGATATGCATGTATTATTTCTACTTCCATTCCCAAAGGACAGAGAACCTTCTTGACTTGATTCGTGGCATTGGACAACATGTTTCCCTTCGAAAGCATGTTTGCTAAGAGACCTAACACCGTCAAACTCTTGTTGGACCAAGCATTGCTTGCCTTCAACTTCAGATGTTCAAGCACAGATGACAACCTTGTGTATTTTGGTTTGTAGCCTGGGAATAATGGTTTCTCTGAGTCCTCCATTAAACCCTTAAATTTACCAAACTCTCTTTCACTATAGTTCTCTTTTGCATCACACAACATCTGATCCAGATTATCATTGTGCAATCTATCCTCATCGAAAGAACAATTGACATCCGATATATCGTTGTCTGCCTCGATGATGTTACTACCTTCCTGTATAATCTTCTCTTTATCATGACTGCTCAACATGTATACCCCTTATTGAAACCCCTTCGAATCAAGTGTGCTTCTATCCGCGCTGAATTGGTAAACATCTTAAGATTCTCGGAATAAATGTATGGACATTACATAAATGTTATCCCCCTTTTCAATATATTCTACTCGGCAGCTCTTCTAAAAGCAAACATGCCATCAATGTACTCTTCACTTACACAGTTCTCAACGTATATCCATCTTCGGTCCATTTATGCTACATATATAACAAATAAATGTTAAATTAGATTCATGCTCTCCTAGCTAGCCATTGCATGTACGTACACTCTTACACATAATTGTCGTTCACCATAATTTATACATCTAAAGTAGTTAGCTATGATTCATCATAGCTAATCAATCCAACAAGAATTAAAGTAGATAGGAGTGAAACCCACTCTTAAATTGGAGTGAAAACTATAATGCTAGATCTCTCTTTCCTTACAGTTAAAAGTGCACAGATCTAGCTATAATATAATGAATTTTATTATATATATAGTATCAATTACTAACCTTAGATCACCAAGAATAAATGGATACACAAGCATCCTTCCAAATCTCCAATCTCCTTTCACTAAATCACTTCAAAGCTGCCTCCTAATAGACAGACCTGTCAGGACGAGGGTATTTAATAATGCAATGAATATCACAGAGGCTTCCATTTACAACATGTCTGTGATAAGTCATACAACACAAACAATTTATATTACAAACCATCTGTGATGTATCACAGACGGTTTGTGTAAAAAACCGTATATGATAAGTAGGTCATCACTGATGGTTCTTACCATTAGTTGCAACATAGACGGTCATGCTAGTAAAACTGTCTGAGATAACTGGCCTGTAGCTTAACACTGACAGATTCTATGGAACTGTCTATGATGAGGTGTCCAGTATGACTTTTTCTATAGTAGTATTGTGTGCACTATGTGTTATCTGTGATGGCATGTGTTGCATTCTAAAATCAACCGTGGATAAATAATTTAGACTAGGGTGATTGGAAGAACTGTGTAACCATGTGATGTGACAGCTTTGAGAATCTTTTGTGTAGTTAGAGAATTGGATAGTATTGCCCTAATCAACTAAGGACTTAACTTCGTACTCCATTGAACTAAATACCTTTGTACAACCACATGCTTTATAGGAAGGGCCTAGCTTAGTAAGTTACCAAGTTCCGGTATTCATTTCTTAGGTTGTGGTTAAGCTTCGTGCCAGGGCTAGAGGGTGTAATCGTTTGTGTTGGGTTACCTCGTGGATGGTTCCCATTCTCAAATCCAACATTGAGGTTTAGGTCTACTCGCATGTGTTGGGGGTGATGTTACCAGGTTTAAGCTTGATGGAAGGGGTCACTGGTGAGGCAAAGTTTCTAAAAAGTTTCATTATGATCTTCTTAGTCACACGCTTAAGTAAGCATGTCTATTGCATAACAGTGGCAGGAAATCATATCATGTGTAAAAGTTGTACAACCTCTACATAATATTAATAAATCTATTCAAATAGCCTATCTGTAGTCATGGACGTACTCAGGGATTTCACACATGGGGTAGATTTTCATAAATAAAATTGGGAAGACAAAGCTATATGAATATGATGGATGAACTTTGTGAAATAATGTTTTACTTCTATTATTTATTATTACTATTTCAAATTATGCTTTCAATTTACTTATTATGTTTACATGTCTACCTAGCTTTATGCAAAACTAATTAGGATAGCTCTTTTTTTAAATAAGGCTTGCATCTTTATATTGCATTCTGTGTGTAAAACTTATTGAGTACTCCCTATATTCACCCTGGCTATAATCACAACTTAGTTGCTGGAGAAGAATCATCACCACTCTTTGAGGAGGAGTTCTATGAGGAAGGTTGATCGCTAGGTCCTGTACCCCAGTCGATTGCCTGTGGTATGCAATAGATTACTCTGCTGTAATTTATTTCTTTAGTGTCTAAGCCATGTGCGGCTAAATAATTGTAAACTCGACTGCAAGGTCAAAACCATGATTTCTTATCAAAACTTGTTATTTAGTTATTTAGCGCTATGTATGAACAATATTACATCGATGTTACTTACCACTATGTGCACTAACGTGATCCTAAACTAATGTAGTAAATGCAAAGAGTCTAAATTTGCATATTCAAGTCCTAACAGCTTCCAAATATGTATAAGTGAAAATGGCTCTTTGCTCTCTCAGCCAAAAACAAGTAATGCAACACTACAGGGGTGTTCTTTTGGGCTGTGCCTGATGACTTTTGACTGCGGCTCATGGCTTTTGTTTGTGTTTTTTGACACAACAGTGGACAACAAAGACACCGACTAGATGGCACACACAATTTTGGACTCGGAAAGCCGTTTGGAGAATCCACTTCACAAGTCGTCCATTTCGATGTTTGGTTTTTTGACTTCTAAAAAAGCTAAGGCCCTGTTCATTCCGACTTCTGGCTTCCAGAAACTAGAAGTCGGAATGAACATGTTGGCTTCTTAATGTCGATGTTTTCTTTTTTTTTTCCTTTTTCCTTTGTATTGTCTGTGGAGATATAACGGTGTTTTTCAATTTTTTTTCTCATTTTTATTCATTTTCCTTTAATTGAGTGACTCAGAAAAAGCTAAAAGCTGCTATAGTGTAATTTCAGCTGAAAAGCAATAGCTAGAACCTACTAAAAAAATCAGATTGAATAGGACCTAAAAGCTAAAAGCAGAAACCAAAAGCCAAAGAGAACATGACTTGCTCATCAAATTTCCAAATGTCTCATTTGTTTCTTGTCAAGTCTAAATTGAC
This sequence comes from Dendrocalamus latiflorus, assembly GCA_017311315.1. Classification (NCBI taxonomy): domain Eukaryota; kingdom Viridiplantae; phylum Streptophyta; class Magnoliopsida; order Poales; family Poaceae; genus Dendrocalamus; species Dendrocalamus latiflorus. The sequence continues at coordinate 15,493,921 of CM029611.1, read as the reverse complement.
ATTAATAGAACTACGAGCTATACAAAATCTTGAGAAAACCAAACCCATGTTCAATAACTAGCTTAGAGCCTATTTATATTGGCTTCTACCCGCTCGGTTGGGCTTATGGCCGAAGGCTTTTGGCTTATTTTTTTACTGTAGCAGTTGAAAAAAGCACTGTAGTGGCTAAATGTGCACTGTAGCGGCTAAATGTGCACTGTAGCGACTGAAAGTAGCTAATGAGAGTTGAAATAGGCTGAAACGAGAGGAACAAACAGTGCACAATTGGTAACGATGTTTGAAATGGAAGCTATCACATCCGTTGGCAACTACGTTCATTTGTTGGAAAGGCCATACGCGTCAATGTCATCGACACCCGGCACGAATGCGCACTCGCTCGTGGTGGTGGTGTTGCAAAAAATGACTTCCAGCAGGTCCTCATCTCAAGCAACTACGGCCCTGAACTTCTGCATCTCCAACTTTCCCTACAATCTCACGATGTTACATCAAACCCTCATTGCGGCTTTCTGCGCGGTAGAAGTAATGGAAAGAGCACTGCACTTGGGAATTCGAACTTACTCCACCGGTAGCTGTCACCAATCATTGCTTGCGTCGATGTAGCCTGTGGTAGGGTCGATGCCAAGCCCCGTCACACGAAGCTTCAGTGCCTTCCATTTGTTGTAATCACGACTTAGTTGCTCCCAGTTGTTCTCCATCTGCTTGCTCGTGTATGGTAAGCTAGTTTGCTCTACGAATTTGTGGAGAAGGTTTTGCCTGCCCTGCGTGTTCAACCGTGAGTATGGCCGGTTCTGTGCCTCCACCTCCTCGGCGCATACTTGTAGGAATACATGAGTACTCTCATCGCTCCAGGTAGCCGGCGCCATCTGCAGCCAAGTGCGGTAGGAAAGGTGGTGACATGCCAGAGCAAACACGACAGCTAAGCGTACTCATCTCTCCAAACAAGGGGAGCTAAGACATACATGTAAGTACGGGGAAGGAGAGGGCCACACCTTGATATGGGCGGGGTGGTCACCGGGAGGACGTCGGCGCAAGATGCTAGGCCAATCCAACAGGGACCTCGGCCGGGGCTATGACTGGTACTGATGGCCGGGCCGCGCGTACGTGATAGGAGGCACTGTAGCTCGCGACCGCTGGAGCTCGCGTTGTCGGGCCAACCGGAGATTGCAGATCCGTCGCAGGACTCCCCGGCCCCAGATCTGCAAGTGACCCAAGCCGAGGCCGCCGCGGACGAGCATGGGGATGAAGGTCCGCCGGCTAGGGGGCGGCCCAATTGGCTGTCGCAGCTGTGGTCACCACAGCCGACGGTGGGGGGGCGAAGAGGGCACAATCGCAGGAGGAGGCTGCGGGGAGGGCCATCCGAGGGTGGGGAAAGTAATACCGGGCGTAGCGGTGGGTGGGTTGAGGTAAATGCCACTTCGGGGCTTCGGACGGTTTCGGTGCTACAACACGGCTCCGGCTCCTAACCCCGAATGGTTTCGAATCAGCCCGCAGCCCTTCGCAGCATTCAACTGGAAGCCTCAGCCCATCTGAGCACAACATAATTCTAGCTTGTTTCTAGAAGCAAAAGCCAATACGAATGCTCCAGCTTTTGTAAGTCGTTTCTATCAGCTAGTAATGTTTACTAGACACTACTTTTCGCTTTCACATATTGTAATGCACTTTGTATTTTATTATATCACAATTCCGTTCGACCGACTGACCGAAGGCTCGCAAAGCGAATACGGAAGGAATAAATAGGTATTCGGCCTTATTTGTGTTCGACTCTGACTCCGTGAAAAAATTGGAATATGATACGGAATGAGTGATATCCATCCGTATATATCCGTATGTCAAGTGATATGAAGAAATTTGTTGTGAGTTTATTTAGGAACAAATGGGTGGGGAATTTTAAGTGCTCTTCTTTTGACTTCTCGATAATTAGTCTCTTCATATTTACTCTAATTGCACCTTATTGTATAAGGTACAAAAAATAGATAATTTTTATTTGAGCGTTCATCCGAAGACTTATAGAATGATACCGCTATGCTCGACTCTAATTTTTTCGAAAAATATACGAAATAAGATGGGCGATATCCGTGCTGATACGCTTCGATTGCACCCGAATGAATGAGGCTTCCCTATTCCCCTCTCCCTATTCCCTCAATCTAAACCACTCACATCTCATCCAATGGCTAGTTTTTTTTGATATTTTCACCATTTGCCATCCATCATAAATAATAAAAAAAATATAGGAAAAAAATAAAATTTATTTTTTATTATATTTTTTTATAGAAATTATAATTTTATTTTTTTGTAAAAAAATTATAATAAAAAAAATAAAACTTTCCTGTATTTTTTTATTATTTATGGTGGATGGTAAATGATGAAAATATAAAAAAAAACTAGCCATTGGATGCAATGTGAGTGGTTTAGATTGAGGGAATAGGGAGAATAGGGAAGCCTTTTTCCACCGGATTTATTGATCATATACCCTCCATTTAGATGGAAATTTAGGATTTACCCTCCTGACCCACGTGTCAGTGACTTATGATGACTCCATATGTCATTAAGATGAGGAAGATAAATCCTGAATTTCCCAACTATAAGAGAGGGTATATGATGCAATCCCCTTTTCCACCCGAATACACCACTCTGCACTTCTCTTCCCCTTCCGCTCTCCCCGCAGACACATCGAGCGCTCTCGCCGCAGCGGAGCTTGGCGCCACGCTTCCAATGGCCGCCACCGCGCGCCTCGCCCCTGCGCCGCTCGCCTCGGCATGCGCTCTCGCAGGGCGCGGGCAGCGGCTGCGCTGCGAGTTCGTCGCCGGCGGCGGGAACGGCGTGCTCTCCGGCGAGGATGATCCTCGCCTCTTCGACGGCGTAAGAAGCTTACCGATTACTTCTTTCTTGTTCCCCTCGTCCTTTTTGTTCTTTCTGCTTCTTTTTTTTCTCTTGCTGCCATTTGGTCGAACAAGTGATGCGCGCACCGCAACAACAACTCGGCGCCCAGTCCGTGACTCCGTGCTGTCGCGTAGAGAACTAGGAGTGCGGCGCGGTGGTGGCAGAAAGCAAGGACAAACCGTCTCTGTTGCTGCGGCGGGTATTGCCTGTATTCTTGTTCTTGGGTTGAGCATTCTGTCGAATACATGGCGTGCGAAGTGCCATTGCGCTAACTGTAGTGTATACTGCTGCTGCTGCTGGTGCTGCTTGTCGTATGACTTAACTTTTTTTTGGATTACATATTTATGTGAAATCGTGATGCTATTTCCTTTAAAAGAACAGGCTATTACTTTGCTTCTTATTAAGACGTACTCTTTACAATTTCATCTGCAGCAAAAAGCTCTTGATGCAGCCATGAATGACATAAACAACACTTTTGGTAAATGAAGTGTTACAAGATTAGGCAATGCTGGTTGTGCTTTTGTGTATGTTTCTAATTGCTTGATTCCTTCCATTAAATTTTCGTTATAAATTACATTCATGTTATTCATACCGATTGTTACTGTCTCTTTCCAGTGAGACTTTTCTGAGTGGCTGTCTAACATTAGATTCTGCTCTGGGTGGTGACCTTCCAAAAGGAAGAGTAGTGGAGGTAACCTTTTGTTTTTTATGCTTTCTAGCTCCAATTAGCAAGGGATTGTTCATTTTTTGCTGTGATTTTGGCACCTTCGGGTCACCATTTGTGCTGATTTCTGCAAAAAGATTTAATGGTCTTGCATTCGTGCTTGTGCAGCTAGGAGCTGCGACCTCCTGTATACTTACTAACTTCTTACAAAATTTGGTATGTAAACAACTTGCATGTATATGGTCCGGAAGGCAGTGGAAAGACTACCCTAGCACTGCATGCAATTGCTAAGTACAGGTTTGTGTTTTGTGAAATTACAGTCTGACACCGTTGTACTCTTTATGAAATTGTGGTAAACATTTGTGATGCTAAAAGACTTTCTACATCCAATATGCAGAAGCTAGGAGGAAATGCCATGCTTGTGAGCATGCTTTTGATCCAGCTTATTCAAAAGCACTTGGGGCATATATTTAAAATTTGATTGTCTGCCAGCATGACAATGGAGAGATGGCACTAGAAAGTAATACATTTTCCATTTACGAGGGCCCAGTGCTTTCTTTTCTAATGTTTATTCTCACATTTGTTCTAGTATTTTTATACTTGACTTGTAAAGGAGGGTTACATAGTGAAAGAATTTGATTTTCTTTTTGCAAATCGTAATTCTTCTGTTTCTGATGGGTTTTTTGTGAGTCATTTTTCAACTACAATCATGTCAATAGTGATCTTCGTGTAACAGTAATTAATGACATTTCAACCTTTTCTTTTTTGTCATTTGAGGGATCAATCATATTTTACCATTCTTTTTTTAAACGTATATTTTACCATTCTTTACTATGGAATTATTCAGTCATTCTGAACTGAAATATATTTTTGTCTATATCGGAGCTGTTACATTGATTTCATAACTATACCTTCTAGGATTTTATTCTAATATGCATACATAACTACATGTCGATTTTTAATTCAAACGTTGGAAAATATGTACAATATTTTAAACAACTGCTAGGCTGGAAGGCATAGTTAGTTAGTTACATATGTTGATATATAGCTCCGAGCCTCCAACTGACAAAGCGTACACCCTCCATCTTAGGGGCACAATATAACTGAAAAAAATGTGATATTATGCTCACAGATAGTTTCTCATTATGTTCTCCATTTTAGAATATTTAAAATGAATGATATTGAAATTTCATTAGCAGTCAATATCTTGGTTTCTTTACGAATCATATTAGATAGATAAAATGATCAAAACTGTTGGAGTATAAGTGAATTGTCTGGCTCTCCTTATCAGCTTAAGCTTCTGGGTAAACTGACTGGTGCATACAGTTTAATATGGTATTAAAGTCAAGAGGTCTTGAGTTCAAGATCCGGTTAGCGCAATTAAAAAATAATTGCAGCCTACTTCTATTCTACGTCTTAGGCCTGAGAGTACACGTGAGGGGATGTTAGAGTATAAGTGAATTGCCCGTCTCTCCTCATCAACTTAAACTTTTGGTGAACTGGTTGATACATACAACTTAATAGCGCGCTGTATGTTGTGGTGTTCGGTAACATCACCATCTGAAAAAGCTCGGATGAGATCTTAGTGTAAAGCCATTGAAGGACGGTGTAGTCGTCTTGGACCCAGACGGGATCATCGTGCGCTGGGCCGGTGCCTATGTTGCCAGGACAAAATATAGCAAATAAACGAGCTAATGAAGATACTGATGGCTAATGTGTGCTAATAGTAGGAAGCATGGCTATTTGGCTAATGTGTGCTAACAGTAGGAAGCATATGCTAAGATAGAACATTTCATGGCTAATGTGTGCTAACAGAACAGCAGGAAGCATGGCTAATGTGTACTAACAGTAGGAAGCATATGCTATCATGCTAACATTTCATGGCTAATGTATGCTAACAGCAGGAAGCATATGCTAACATTCAGTTACACCTCAATCAATAAAATTGGTTTTGTAGCAGGCTAGCAGCAGTAGTTTAGTACAACAGGATGTTTAAAGCATACGCAAACAGGTCAAAGCCAAGCTAAAAGCATATAGTCCCCATCCACAACCAAAATTAGTAGTCCAGGTGGCCATCATTCAGCTCAGCAAGAAGCCAGCCCTTCCCAGTTGGTGAAAGCCAAGTTAAAAGCATATAGGCGCCGGCGTCAAGATAGGGAGGCCAGAGGGAAGGGGATTGGGTAGTCAGGCTCACCAAGGAGGGCTGGTCAGCGTCGAGGATCTAGGCGCTGACGTCTTGGCGGGGAGGGAAGGAGATCGAGCGTGGAGATGGTGTGGAGGCGGCGGAGTCTCCGACTCTTGGCAACGTGGAGGAGGCGGGCCGAGGCCGGGGTGGGAAGGAGAGCGGGCGACTAGATGGAGGAGGGATGCCGCCTCCACTCGGCACTCCTGGGATGCGGGCGTGGGGTGGCGACTGGATCCGTGTGACTGTGTGTATGTTGAAGGATGGGTGGGTGTTATTAGGTCAAACGTATCATTGAAGTACTGACAAAGTATCGGAGAGGTTTCGGAATTTATTCTCTAGTTTTGGAATTTATTTTCTTTTTTGAATAATCATAAATTTAGGGATACGTGTAGGATACATATCGGAGTGTATCCAGGCAGTATCCGTATCAGTACAGTATCTGATACGGATACACGACTTTCGTGAAGTATCTGCGCAACGTAGGGTATCGTTGTCTATCTGGTAATGCTTTATATTGTTTGTTATTCATACAAGTTTATTCGTGTTCCCAAGTGTGTCCAGTGCGTTCTCGAGCGCGTGGTCCCAAGCGTTCTTGGGCACAAGTGACCAAAGTTTTATTTTGTGAATTATTTATTCTTTCTTTGGTCATCGAGTCATGTCTATTATGAATTAGTTCTTTGTGGAGGACTAGGTCAGGAAGATTTTGTTAGATGGTTTAAAATTAGAGTGTTATACAGTAATGGTAGTATTCTGGACGCAGAGGTTGGGCCAGGGTATTACATAATTGCCTTGTAATTAATGGTTGGTTCAATATACTGCTACAGAATTCAGGTTGTGGATCTGTACATTCCAAAATTGGAGCCGTTGTTTAATTAATCCAACATTAGTATAGTTATGTCACTTGATTCAAATTCAGGAATGACATTCTCCTTATGAGTATCTATTCTATTTGACCTTTAGCTTTCCATGGATAGTTTAGTAGGGATTAAGATCACGGTCAAATTATCTGCTGCATAGTTGTAACTTTGATGTGTATTATTTTCTTGTTTAATTTTTTTACAGATTGGGTCAAGACACAGAAAAGACACTGCAGTATCTCCTAGAGAGCCCGACCATCTGCGATGAGATAGAAAAGGTTTGGTTGATTATACATGCGTTCATTGTGTATTTGTCATGTAGACAAGTCTGCTACATCTGACAAGTATTGAACTCACCAATTTTCACAGCCTAAATTTCCAAACTTGAGACTTTAAATTATACTAGTCACATAGGCGCGGCGCACGCCGCGCTAGCTACCGTGTGGACCAAAGTAAAAGATGCGATAATCCGCAGAGAGTTTCAAAAAAAAAACAAGGGCAAATGTGTAATTTCAGAAAAATCAAAGGGTTTTTTTTAAAAAATCGAGGACCTGAAAGGGCTTGTACGTAAGTAAATAAGGACCTATACGTAATTTCGAGAACCCGCGGGGTGCCATCTAAAAATTTTTTTGTAAGAAAAAACTTGCAGGGACTTATTCGCGAGGAAAAAGGACCTTTACGTAATTTTAAAAAAATATGAGGGAAGTGGCTCGGCCGGCCGTACGCAAATTCCTGCGCCACGCGCCGGCCGGCCGAGCGCTCGGGCGTGACGTGGCCTCGCGAGGAGGCCGGGACTCCGCGGGTCATTGTGGGGTTGGTATTAATCGCGCCGTATCATGATATAATCATTTTTAAACATTTATCGTGTGTTCTTAATCTGCTCACACATCGTATATACGTTCTAGATTGAAGTCACCTAGCTGCTACTCGCCATTTGGACATGCCTGTTATTTTGATTAGGACTTGTTTCCTTGACATAGAAAATGCTTTTGTTTCGTAAAAAAAAAATAGATTGTTTAGTGAACAGTTGCTCCTTTTTTTTGGAGTACATGTGTAAATTCTAGGGTGTCTATCCATATATATTTTCCGTAGACATGCTTGATGCACCTGCAGGCGGTTCGAGCCATGATACCAGATGGAACGAGGCATATGAGCCTGCTAGCTTTCGGGCAGCCATCGTCAGAGGAGGAGGAATAAGTACACGATGAGTGATGGATGATGCATCAAGTTCAGAAGACGAACAGCTGCTTAACCATCTAGCACTACAATTCCGAGCCTTTTGGTCCCCCTGGGCGACACACAAGACTAGAACTGGCCCTTTTTCACTAAACCTAACAAAACATTCCACAGTTGTACGCACTGTTGGTGGAGGGTTCGATTTATTGAGTCACCATTTGCTGCAATAGCGGCATTGTACCACCATTATGTACCATTGGCGGAAGGTATTTGGTGGAACGAAAAATGACACTGATATTTCCTGATAAATGAAGCTGGAATTTCTGTCAGGTTCAATTATTTGGAACGAGTCGTGGTCGTATTTGCCTGCAATTTCTGCCCAATATATTGGCCAAGCAAAAGAAAAGTATACACTGATCTGTATTCATGGATCTTTCAATATTTAATATAGCTTTATCCATATTTCCCTAACCCTAAACTATCTTAAAACGAGCTCCCAACAGTAAAAAGAAATCTACGTTAATCAATGGTTTGATTAATCAATCAAGAACGCTCCAAAACGAACTCCGAGAAAGATGCACTTCGATTGCCAAGAGCGATAGTTTCTACCTCATATGTTGGTATACACAGGAATTCCGTTAGTACGTCGGTTGCATCAAATGCTTGTTTTCCCAGAAGGATAGAAAGTCCAGATACAATTATGTCATTTGAAGCACATTTGCAGATAAACCATGTCATCAGTAAACAAATTTACATATAGATGCACTATAATATCTTTTTCAGCAGCTCAGATGCGGCGAAGAGACGCCAGTCTCCTCTCCAGGTCGTCAACCTCAGCAGAGGATTCAGGCGCCACGTTTCTTGTGGGAGCCGCATTCCTGCAGACGCAAAATTTGCATCAGAAAAAGAAACACAGATGAAAAAAAAGGTCTGGAGCGAAAACAAAATATGATCTGCTCATCTGTTGACATGGAAATTTTAACCCCGATGGTAGGAGAAGAAATAGTTTATATACCGGGCTTGGTTATTCTCGGCTTTCTTGTTGCTCGCTCCAATACGACCTTTAGGAGCTGAAGACAGCTGAATTTTCATGAAAGCATTGAAATCAGCATTCAGAATTAAGATTCAGTACCTGCACCGACTGATGGCATGCATAGAATGAACAGGCATATTGAGGGATATAAGTTACCTGAGAAGCCACATCAACACCTATCTCATCAAGAACCTGCATAGGGGGACCGAGGGCTTATCATATAAGCAAGCGAAACATAGAGAACTCCTCTGAGCTGGTAGCTGACATTTGAGGCAACACTTTACCTGGTTTGTAAGCTCTTCTGTTTCCTCTTCCGCCTCATCTTTGTCAAGTGTTTCATCTATGGCGTCGGACATCATTTCAAGCTGCATGGAAATAGTGATTTGATATTGCACTGATAAAGATCAGATATGATACTGCAGTGATAAAGATCAGATCTGATATTTTTCTCAAAAACGCAGGAGAACTGCGCTTCATTCATTAAGCATGGAAGAAAATACAAATTCAAAGAGGCTGGAAGCCACTGACAGAATGATCAAAGAAGAATATTACGAAAAAGAAGCGACTAGCAACAGCTGCAATTGGGAAAAGAAGAGCTTGTGGTCACTGCCGGGCAAGAAGATCCTGCAGTCCAGTGCCACAAAGGATGACCAAGTGTGGAACTCTTGCTTGATGCGGAGGGCAAATTCGTCGGAGCTGAAGTGACCTTGATCATGGCACAGCCTATTCCTTTCCTTCCAGGTCATCCATATTACTAGAATTATTAAGGCATCAATTCCTATTCGCTTTGAGGTTGGGGTCAACTCACGGACGGCTGTCCAGTGCGCCTGCAGTGTCTTCTCAGTGAAGTGGTAGGAAGCGCAGAGGCACAGCCAGGAGAAAATCTGGAACCACGTCTGCTTAGCCACAACGTAGGCTACAAGTAGATGGTCAATTGTCTCTGGTTCTTGCTCATAGAAGAGGCAATCGAGTGGGGTTGGTAAGTTGAATTTTCGAAGCCTGGCGAAAGTCCAGACCCGGTGCTTCAGGGCCATCCAAGTGAAAAGCTTTGCTTTAAGGGGGGCTGCACTCCTCCACAAGTCATTGGTGCAAGGCAGAAGAAGGCTTCCTTAGCACATGGCATTGTGTGCCGATTTGGAGTAAGAAGCATTGGGTGTCCAGCGCCAAATGACAGTGTCCATGACGCCTAGCTGCAAGTGTACCTGGTTTACGGCGGAACACAGGACGAAGAAGTCGGAGATAGCTCGCAAGCTGAAAGGCCCTTGCAAATCTGACATCCAATTATTGTTGAGCAGTGCCTCTTTTACTCTGGTCAGTTTTTTACGAGAACTCTTCGCTCTCTCCCATATGGCCGGGGCTAGGTCACAGATTTGCTGGCCTTGAAGCCATGCATCAGTCCAGAAGAAAATTGAGGAACCGTTGCCAATTTGAATTACCGTTGACGCGTGAAACAGGTCTTTAGCCGCCTGATCTTCCTGCGACCGAAAGCTTTGCCATATCCACGAAGGGTCAGTGCGTGCTAACCATTCCCAACGTGTGTGGAAGGCTATGCCAGCAAGCCTAAGGTCGACAATGCCCAATCCTCCATGCTGATAAGGTCGGCAAGTTTGGCTCCAAGTGACAGGGCATCTTACCTTCTTAGATAGATCGTCCCCGGTCCAAAGGAAATCGCTGCGCTTTTTGTCAATTGCTTTGATCGCCCAGTCGGGGAATACCAAGGTAATAAGTGGGTAGATTACCATGGCTGTTAGGACTGACTTGATGACTATCAGTCTCCTAGCTCGTGAAAGAAGACATGCTTTCCATACCGGCAAATTGTTTCGCACTTTGTCAATATACGGTAGGTCACGGTGCCGTAGCCTGCCAAGTGTTAAAGGCATTCCGAGGTATGTGATGGGGAATGCATCATCATTACATTGGAAAATCTCCTTTGCATTTTGCATCTCCTCATGTGTGCAACAGATTTGCATTGCATGTTCGACCGAAGCCTTGTAGCAAATCCAAAAAGAGAGACGATTTGCCTGATAGCGATAAGGTCTTGTGTAGTTGGTTTAACAAAGATCATGACATCATCCACATAGAGAGAGCATTGCCTTGGAAGCGGTGTTGCAGGAGTTGAGGATTTGAGCTTGCAAAGCGGCTAAGAATGTTGAGCACCTCCATTGCGATGACAAAGAGCAGGTGTGACAACGGGTCTCCCTGGCGCAGTCCACGGCAATGAAGAATCTTATGCCCCGGGGTACCGTTGAGCAAAATTCTAGTTGGGATGTGGAGAATAAGGTTGATAGCCAGTCCCCCCATCGGGTGCCGAAGCCCAGAGCGCGAAGAACTTTTAACAAGAAGGTCCAAGATAGAGAATCAAAGGCCTTAGCAATGTTGAGCTTGAGGAGTATCATCTTCTGTCTTTTTTGCCGCAGGGACCGGACAGCGTCTCGCACAAACTTAAAACTATCTTGGATCGTACGACCCTTGACGAAAGCACTTTGGTTGACGTCCACCAGAAGGTTCATAATGTTATGAATATTGTGTGTATTGATATGAGACCCAATGGGCCATATATATAGGAGAGTACAAGAGATATAAGGAAACAAATAAGAGTCCTATTCTATCTCTAATACCCTTAACACCCCCCCACAAATGCAAGGCGTATGCAATAGCATTGCATTTGAAAAAGGGTTAATACTAAAACAAAAAATATCCAACATCCGAGTCGTGATAAAGTCGTCGTTGCGTGCAGTCGTCGAATAAACTGTCAAATCAAGCCGAAGAGGAATAGATAGAAGCATGACGGCACAGATCGAAGCCTGAGACGGCAGCGGCGCAGTGCACAAGAAGCGCAACGGAGGCGCAGTGCAGAAGAAGCGCGGCGGCGCAATGCACAAGAAGCGCAACGGAGGCGCGGTGCAAAAGAAACGCGGCGACGCAATGCACAATAAGCGCAACGGAGGCGCGGTGCATAAGAAGCGCGACGGCCTCATAGAGACTTCTACAATCTGCAGCGGCTCAAGGAAAAGAGCAGCGGCTGCTGCCATGCAAAAAGGAAATTCCTAGACTTCTATAACTGACAATAAATTTGTGGACTCGCACGGCTTAGACAAACTAAAAATTTGAGACTACGGATTTGGATGGACGCAACAGAAGACTCAAAGGAATAACTGAAGACTGACTAAAATGCGACTAATACTTAGCGGCAAACGGACGCAGGCGGAACAAAAATCTCAACGACTCCGCCCGGCCGTGCCGTCCGCCGCCACGCCCGGATCCGGGCTCCCCGACGCCGCCTCCTTTGGCCACTGTCGCCTCCTGGTCGCCGCGTCCGCGCCGCCGCCTTTCGGCTGTCGTCTCCCGCACCTCTGCGCCCGCGAGAGAGACGAGAGGGGTTGAGAAAGTGGGCATGCGGGAGTGATGGAAGGGGGGCCAGCGGGCCGTATGGGCCAAATGGGAAGGGCGGCCGGCCGAACGGCGTCGGGAGACGGCGGCGCGGGCGTGGAGGCGATGGAGCGGCAGCGCCTTCCGAAGGCGGCGGCGAGGCCGGCACGGATCCGGGCGGGGCGAGGCCGGCATGGATCCAGGCGGGGGAGGCGGCCGGATCTGACGGGGATCGGCGGATCCGGCGCAGAGGAGGCCGGATCTAGCCGGATCGGGCCCGGAGGCGGCGAAGACGTCCGGAGAGGAGCCGAGAGCAAAGGCCGGCCCGGGGCGACGAGCCCAGATCCGAGCGGCGAGGGCCATATCCGGGACGGCGCCAAGGAGGAGCGGGCGGATCCGGGCGGGAGGCGGCCGTGCGACGGCCGGATCCGGCGAGGAGTGAGTGGATCCGGGCGAGAGCCGACGCGGACGCGGATCCGGCGTGGATCCAGCGGCGAGATCCGATGGCGGCGGCCGGCGAACACGGGCGCAGGACGGGGAGGCACCGGAGGAGACGAGCACAAGCCGGCGGCGGCCCGACGAGATCTGGCTGGAGGAGGCGGCCGGAGACTCATGCGTGGGCGCGCCGGCGGGAAGCGGAAGGAGGCGGCCGCCCCCCCGGGAGTGGAGCATATTCCTCCCGGGGGCGGCGGCGGCGGCGGCCGGCGGTGACCGGCGGCGGCCGGAGCGGAAGTAGATCGAGGTTAGGGTTTTAACCTAAGCTCTGATACCATGTTATGAATATTGTGTGTATTGATATGAGACCCAATGGGCCATATATATAGGAGAGTACAAGAGATATAAGGAAACAAATAAGAGTCCTATTCTATCTCTAATACCCTTAACACATAAAAGGTTGAAGCCTAATGGCCAGCAGCTTAGTGACTAGCTTTGAGAAACTGTGGATCAAACTGATCGGTCTGAAATTCGAAGGTTGAGCAGCACCTTGATTTTTGGGCAGCAAGACAATTAAGGCTGGGTTCAGTCGGTGGAAGCCTCAGCGGTCTGTGGAGGAAAAAGCATGTACACCGGCCATGACGTCCTCTCTGATGACCGGCCAAGCTTTCTTGTAGAACAACCCTATGAAGCCATCAGGTCCCGGGGTCTTCTCTGCTAGTAATTCGTTGATTGCTTGGATGACCTCGTCTTCAGTGAACAGCTCTTGAAGATTATGCAAGTCGTGTTGCAGTAGCCCCAGGGCATCCAGGTTGATTGACCGTGTTGTTTGGCCATCTGTCTGCCACAATCCCACAAAATGCTGGAGTAGTGCCGCCATTTCGTCATGAGACTGAAATTCTTGTGGCTCAGTATTTGGCATGCGAATGAAAAAATGCTGAATTAGCGTCTCCGTCCTTTAGCCAAAGGAGCCGAGAGCATTGTCGGAGCATTGTTCTTTTGAGGGCGTACAAAGCGAGGAATCTCTGTTTTAATAATTTCTTGAGGTCTCCTTGTGAAGACAGCAAGCGCCTGTCTTGGGCTCGCTCCAAGTGAGATATGATCTCCTTTGCCATGACGACCTGGAGGGAGATGTTACCACATTGAGTTTGGCTCCATCTCTAGAAAGCCTTTGATGTGGTGTGGAATAAGGTATCCAACCTGTGGAAAGGGGAGGAACACGGGCTGCTAGACACCCAACCTGGCTGCACGACCTGCAAGAAGTCTGGGTGAGAGACCCAATGACCACCGTGCTTAAGGTTGATGTTGGTGGAGAGAAGCAAGGGTGTATGGTCGGAGCACCCCGAAGCCAAAGCGGTGAGAAAATAGTGAGGGAAGGAATCCACCCACTCTTGCGAAGCCAGAACTCTGTCAAGCATCGACATGTTAGACGTTAGCCGTTCGTTACTCCAGGTTAAAGCTCTCCTGTTGAGGTGAAGGTCAGTCAGGTTTAGGTCAGAGAGAAACTGCCAGAATCTGGCCATGCTAGCCCAATGCACAAAGCGGTTGTTTTCGCCAGAAAGAGCGAGGATCATGTTAAAGTCTCCGATGACGCACCAACCTCCCGGGTGGGAGGCTCTGAACTGCCGCAGTTCTTCAAGGAACTGTTGTTGGGCTGCATCTTGCAAGGGGCCGTATACGGAGGTGATCCACCACAACGAATGGTCATTAGCGATCTGGATGTGCATGGAGACTGAAAACATTCCGATGCACGAGTCTAGCACTACAATGTTGGGGGATCTACAAGCGACTAGGACCCCTCTAGTACCTGAGGCTGGGAGGTTGGCAATTTGTTGTTCAAATTGCGAACCAAGCATTGATAGGACAACAGATGCTACATGGCGGCCATCTTTGTTTCTTGGATACAGACGACTGCGGCTTTGCAAGTATCAACTAAAACACGAAGCGTATCCCGACGGGCCCTGGAGTTGAGGCCCCGAGCATTCCACACAAGGACATTACTAGAAGGACCCTCCATAAAAGCGGAAAAGACTAGATGACATGGTTAGAAGGCAAGCTCTGGGTGGCTTGAACTGGCAGGCTTATCCCATTGAGCATGGGTTAGAGGCCTCCCTGAGATAGCTTGAACAGATCGTGCAAAGCCTGAAGGTGCTGCTGCGACAAAGGCTGACGAAAATGGCTTCATAGGACGTGTAGTCTTGGGAGCTTGGCGAAGAGTCCTCTGCCAAGACTCCGAGTTTGCACATCAACACGATTTGTGATTGCCTGAGGGGTCTTGCTGGGCTGTGCCATTGCTTGACAGCAAACGGGGAGCTGCGCCGACAGGCCCGGAGCGGGCACCGGTGGGTAGATGTGGTCGTTAGACTTGGAGTGGGCACCAACAGAGCGGAGAGTGGAGAGCTGACCTCGATGATACCAATGAACAAAACTAGATCTGACATTTCATTGGTAAAGTTCTTATCTTTCAAAAGATTAACCACTTGCAACCATATTCTAGGTTAGATTTAACCTTATGCAACTATTGTAAATGACATTAAAAGGTAGCACGTATCAATTGTACTAGCATTGAAACAGCTAATAATTCTAAGATGTAGTCTTGGCCCATACGTAACTCCGCCTATGTAGTTTTCTACGTAGCCTGTCCCAAACCAGGAAAAAGGAGGAGGATTGTGTTAGGCTTGGCAAGCCAACGTAAAATTCATGCCATCTTTTCATGAAATGAAACCCAAATTAAAAGTTTCGTTGGGGCGTAATCCTCTTAGCGACGCACCATATCGGAACCCAGGTGTGGTGGTAAATGAGGAAGGGCCAGGACGTCACTCCCTTAGTGACACGCTACGTCGGCGCCCGGATGTAGTGGAAAATGGGCAAGGGTCTTTACACTTTACTCGACGAGTGTGAGGGGCAAGGAAGCTAGTCAAGGAGAGTAGGATTCGTATGGGTAGTTGGAATGTAGAGTCCTTAATAGGTAAGTTAAAAGAGATAGTTGATACATCGATTAAAAGAAGTATAGATATCTTGTGCGTTCAAGAAACTAAATGGGTGGATCAGAAGGCAAAGGGGGTGGAGCATACTGGATTCAAACTGTGGTATACTAGAACAGAACAAAACAAGAATGGAGTGGGCATCTTAATCAATAAGCGTCTCAAGAGTGGAGTTGTCGATGTGAGGAGGTAGGGGGATATGATTATCCTAGTTAAGCTAATATTTGGAGACTTGATTTTGAATGTTGTTAGTACATATGCTCCACAAGTAGGGTTGGATGAGACCGCTAAGAGACAATTTTAGGAAGACTTAGATGACATGGTTAGAAGTGTGCCTATCAATGAAAAGATTTTCTTAGGAGGCAATTTCAATGGTCATCTCGGTACAAATAGTGGAGGGTTTCAAAGGGTGCATGGGGGTTTTGGTTATGGTAATAGAAATCAAGAGGGAGAAGATATCTTAAACTTTGTTGTAGCCTTTGATCTCATGATAGCTAACACCTTCTTTAGAAAGAGACATTCTCATTTAGTTACCTTTAGCAGTGGTCAGCACTCTAGCCAAATCGATTTTGTTCTTATTAGGAGGGAGGACAAATGAGCCTGCATAGATTGTAAGGTTATACTTGAAGAGTGTGTTATTCAGCAACATAAGTTGGTAGTCTCCGACTTTCGTTTTAGGTTACGGGTCCGACAAGCTAAGGTCGCCAGAGTCACGAGAACAAAGTGGTGGAAACTCAAAGGAGATACCGTACAAGCGTTTAAGGAGAGGATGGTCACGGAAGGGATGTGGGACGTGGGAGAAGCAAATAGCGAAGCAAATAGTATGTGGATAGAGATGGCAACTCGCATTAGGAAGGTGGCTACGGAGGTGCTTGGAGTGACCCAAGGGACAAGAGGAAAACCAAAAGACACATGGTGGTGGAACGAGGAAGTGCAAAAGGCTATTTAGGAGAAGAAGATATGCTACAAGCACATGTATCATGATAGGAGTGATGACAACGTACAGAAATACAAAGCAGCAAAAAAAAAACGAAGAAAGCGGTGAGTGAGGCACGAGGCAAGGCATATGAGGAAATTTATCAGAAACTAAGTACAAAGGAGGGAGAGAAGGATGTCTACAAGATGGCTAAAATTCGAGAAAAGAAGAGAGATTTCAACCAAGTTAAATGCATCAAAGACGACACTAATAGACTTTCGGTGAAAGACGAGATCAAGGATAGGTGGAGAGATTACTTCGACAAGTTGTTCAATCACGATAATGATTATAGTATGATTGAACTGGATAATGTTTTTGACACCGATAAGTGGTTTGTTCGAAGAATCCAGGAGTCGAAAGTAAGAGAGGCCTTAAAAACGATGAAAGTGGATAAGGCGTTGGGGCCTGATAACAATCCTATTGAGGTGTGGAAATGCCTAGGAGAAGTGATGATTGTTTGGCTAAGTTGTTCAATAGCATTTTTAGGCTGAACAAAATGCCAAACGAGTGGCGGAGGAGCACATTAGTACCAATTTTCAAAAATAAAGGAGACATTCAAAGTTGTACTAATTATAGAGAAATTACGCTCATGAGCCACATAATGAAGCTCTGGGAACGAGTGATTGAGCGTCGTTTAAGAAAAGTGACTAGCGTGATAACAAACCAATTTGGTTTTATGCCTGGGAGGTGGACCACGGAAGCGGTTTTCTTGCTACAACAGTTGATGGAGAGGTATATGGAGCAAAAAAAGGATCTTCACATGATATTTATTGACTTAGAGAAAGCCTATAATAAAGTGCCAAGAAATGTCATGTGGTGGGCGCTTCAAAAGAAAAGTCCTAACAAAATATATTACCCTAATTAAGGACATGTACAAAAATATTGTGACTAATGTCAGAACGTGTGGTAGTGTTATTAATGACTTTCCATACATTTTTACCCTAGTGATGGATGAGATCACACGGGACATACAAGGAGATATCCTTGTGTTATAGGCGTGGGCCTTGGGCCCAGACGGGTTATTATTAGGAATTAGAGATTGGTTTCTATTTGAGTTAGAGATTGGTTTCCTTGTATTAGAGATATAGTTAGAGATATGATTGGAGTTAGATTACATCTGTTAGGGGGAGCCATCTATATAAGAGGGCTACCGCATGCTATTATAATCAAGCAGAGCAACGTTTGGTTGCAGGCTTCCCTGCGGAATCCCCTCTATCCACCGCGCTCTATCAATTTAATAGCATGCGGTAGCCCTCTTATATAGATGGCTCCCCCTAACAGATGTAATCTAACTCCAATCATATCTCTAACTATATCTCTAATACAAGGAAACCAATCTCTAACTCAAATAGAAACCAATCTCTAATTCCTAATAATAACCCGTCTGGGCCCAAGGCCCACGCCTATAACACTTTGTGTATGCTTTTGCTGATGATGTGGTGCTGGTTGATGAGAGTAGGATAGGTGCTGATAGGAAGCTCGAGTTATGGAGGAAGATCTTAGAATTGAAGGGTTTTAGACTTAGTAGAACTAAAACTGAGTATATGAAATGTGATTTCAGTGGTGCTAGAATAGATGATGGAGATGTTAGATTGGATGGACAAGTAGTGCCTAAGAAGGACACGTTTCGTTATTTGGGATCGATGCTATAGTGGGACGGTGAGATTGATGAAGACGTGAGCCACAAGATAAGAGCGGGGTGGGTGAAATGGCGCCAAGCATTTAGTGTCTTATGTGACAAAAAAGTCCCTCCAAAGTTAAAGGGTAAGTTCTATAGGATGGCGATCAGACCTGCAATGCTATATGGAACAGAATGTTGGGTGACTAAAAGACAACATATACAGACAATGAGTGTAGCATAGATGAGGATGTTGCGGTGGATCTGTTGTCATACAAAGCGGGATCGCATCCGCAATGATGATATACGTGATAGGGTGGGGGTAGCACCAATTGAAGAGAAACTAGTCCAACATCGCTTGAGATGGTTCAGACATCTTCAACGACGGCCTCCTGAGACACCGGTACATAGTAGAATTTTAAGATGTACTGAAAATGTAAGAAGAGGCAGAGATTGACCAAAATTGACGTGGGAGGAAGCAGTTAAAAGAGACTTGAGGTATTGGAATATATCTAAATAATTAGCTTTGGATAAGAGTGCATGGAAGTTAGCAATCCACGTACTGGAACCATAAGAAAGTTAGGGACAGTGTTTTAGACTCTTGGTTCAAATAGCAGGTTGTACAGTTTAGGGTTTTAGCATTGTAGGTTTTATTTCAAGGCTCATATCTTTTTGATCTTGAGAAGATTTCATTGCTAGCCTACCCCAATTTGTTTGAGACAAAAGGCTTTGTTGTTGTTGTCTTGGTCCATACGTCATAAGATTATCCAACAGAGCACAGCACAATGGAGGGAAGTAGAGTTCATGTGCTTCCAAATGAAATTTGCGAAACATATCGTTCAGGACTGAAAACCCTACAAATCTGGGTGGATGTGTCTCAGAATGCTCCTAGAGTGCAGATCATAAGAAGCCCACAATAAATACACTACTATTATGAATCGTCTCCACAAAACAGTTTTGTTTCACCTCTTAGGCCCTGTTTGGAATGCGGGAATTTTTCCCAATTCCTGCGGGAATTGAACTGTTTCCTGCAAAATTCCTGCAAAATTCCTGTGAAATTCCTCTGTTCCAAACAGGCCTTATCAGATGATTTTGTATCTGGTGCTAACTTGCATGTTGTGTGCCACCCCAATATAGTTTATGCACATAAGCATAAAGAAGTAACTAAATAAGCAAAAATATGCATGTATGTGATGTGACATAAGCAGACTTTACACTAAAGAAAACAAAGCCAACATGTCCTAAATGTTATTACCGTCATATCCAACTGAGTCGATTGCTTCTGGAATTCCCTCATGACCTTCATCTGTTTTGCTGGTTCCATTTGCTGAAATGCAAAATAGTAGAGTATAGAATTCCTCTTAGGATACAGTCCAAAAAAAGTTCACAAGCAAAATTGATTAGAGAGTAGAGAATGTGTTGATACTTGATTAGAAAGTTCACAACCATGGCCGTCTTTCACCATACCTTATTCATTGCTGCCATTGCTCTGCTTGCGCCTTTCATTCCAGCAGATATTGAAGTGCCCGCGTACATTGCCTGAATAAAGATAAGGATGTGTTAATAGCAAATTAGTAAGTGTATTTTGTTCATGACTAGAACATGCAGTTGCATAAATAAAACTGAAAGCCAGAAATACCTGTGTGTGAGTAGTTACTCCACGTATCTGTGCCCGTGTGCCTTGCAAATTGATGATTTGTTGCCTAAGCCTGACAAGTTGCCGAGCTAGGATTTTGGTTGCCGCCTAGAGCAATCCAGATCATGCATCATAAGGTATCAGGAAGAACAACATTGGAGATTAGGGATCTTCCATAAAATCCTAACAGACTAACCTCATTTCCAGTCTTAGCAGTCTTCTTGATCTCTGCAACCAGCTTCTTCTCCTGGAATGGTACCATTAAAACATCACCAAACCAAACAATACAATTTGCACAAGTTATTCCAGATCGTAAGTGAAACTACCATAATGATGTAATAATAAACAAAGGTCCAAAATGGTGCTGTTGTATCACGCTTTCCTGAACCGGACTGATATGCTTTGCACTTGGAGAATGAAGGTATGACAACAAAAGAACACAGCAAAAGTCCCTAGGGATGTCAGTGTCATGGGCACGTGCCCATGGATAGCCATGGTCCATTAGGGGGGCTGCACGCAAGGAAGACTACCAACGACAATTAATTAGGATTTGCTTAGTTTGTTATCTCTTAGGATTTGTTTAGTTTGTTAAGTTATCTCTATCATTTAAAATTACCTTATCAACTTAGTTTCTATATTGTTAGAGGCTAAACTCATCTATATAAAAAGAGGAGCCGTGCTATTCAGAATCAAGCAAAAGAAATAACAAAGTTCATCCCTGTCTTACTCTCCTCTCTCCCCAAGTGCTCCATCGCTGCCCGACCATCCTTTTGACGGTGTTTACCCCTATGAAAACAAGGCCATAACAACTTAGTATCAGAGTCACTCACCATGGCTTCCGATGCCGAAGAACTCAAGGCCATGAGAGGCCTCTATGCTGAGCTCCGCTCAGGAATTTAAGACTGCATGAGGCTCATGATGGAGGTCAAGGTAGAACTCATGACGAAGAAGCGGGGCCAAGTTGCACTGTCAACGCCACCCCCATCTCTGGAACAGATGGTGTCGTTGGCGCTAGCCACGATGCTAACACCATCAGCTCCACCGCCGGTGCTACTTACATCT
Source organism: Dendrocalamus latiflorus (assembly GCA_017311315.1). Classification (NCBI taxonomy): domain Eukaryota; kingdom Viridiplantae; phylum Streptophyta; class Magnoliopsida; order Poales; family Poaceae; genus Dendrocalamus; species Dendrocalamus latiflorus. The sequence continues at coordinate 15,473,046 of CM029611.1, read as the reverse complement.
CCGCTCAGGAATCTAAGGCTGCATGAGGCTCACGATGGAGGTCAAGGCAGAACTCATGACGATGAAGCTGCGCCAAGTTGCACTGTCAACGCCACCACCAAGGGCAGCGCCATTGATGGCTTCACCAAAGAAGATCACCGTGTATTCGCCGGGTGCCATGCAGGGGTCAGCGACACCGTCGTGCCTCTCCCACCACCGTTGTGCTCCATAGGGTATGAAGGGTGTCCTTGCTACCCCACGTGAGTTGCCCATGCCGGCGACAACTCATGCGATGTCAAGCCATCATAGAGAGTTGTTATCTCATCTATACTAATATAGAAAGCACCAGTTTGATTAAACCATTTGTCACCTAACCATGTTAATACGCTCTTCTCCTAATGGTTAAATAAACATAATCCAATGACCAACATTGCAAGTTGGTCCTGCCATCTAAATATCTACACCGTTTATTCAGTACATCCAACAGTTGGTCCTGCCAATCCCGCAACCTCGAGCGATCGCCTGCCCAGGCACTAATGCCTCATGCTACCCCAGGCAATCACGCCCCGGCATCACACCCGCAATCCATCGGCGTCGCTCCTCACACCCGCAATCCATCGACGCCGCTCCTCACACCTGCAATCCATCGGCACCGCCCCTCATGCCCCAATGCTCCCCCGCTCCTGCGACGCCCCCTGCTCCGCCGCTTCGTCCCCGCGTCGCCGCTCCTCCCCCTCCATCGCTCTGCCCCCTGCCGCCACCCTCCGCTCTTGCGCCACCCCCTGCTCTGCTACACCGCCGCATTCCGTGCTTTGCCCTACTCGGCTCCCACGGCGCTACTCCGCCACACTCCACCCCCTCCAATCCGTGCCCTGTGCCCCCTCCTCTGATGTCCGTGCCCTGCGCCCCCTCTAGTCCGACGACACCTGTCATGTATGTAGTCCACCGCCGACCCCACCCTCCAGCCTGACGCCACCCGTGACCCACTATGCCAGCACAACACATCCATGCCTCAATTAACACAAGGTCTGTGATGTCCTCTCCCATCTTGAATTTAGTTGATTTTGGAAAATAAGCTCCATGATCATTATATCGTAACACCTTATTGCTTTTAGCATGTAATTACGTGTTATGTAATATTTTGGGTTCTTAATAATCAGTGTTGTTTTCGATGTCTAGATGAACACGGTACTTTGAACACAGCTCTTCAACCATGGCAGTTTGACAACGGCTCTTACCGCAACTTCGGTCGTACCGCTCACACAAAGCAGGTACTACCGATCTTCGACCATGCAGGTCTTCCGAGCACCGGCTAGGTACTGCAACTTACGACCACCAACCAGCTACTGTAGCCTACGACTATTGACCGGTTACTGTAGATACGACTATTGACCGGTTTACTATAGCTACGACCACATACACAGATCTGACCAAATCTATGACCACACACAGACCTGATCAAGTTGACTCCTTACGACTTCGAATCCTTCGACCACAACACTTCGACCACCGTGTCTCGACCACCTCTCTTATTGCAATTCTGGTCGTACCGCTCACACAAAGCTGGTACAACCAGTCTTCAACCACGTAGGTCTTTCGAGCATCGACCAAGTACTGTAGCTTACCACTACCGACCAGTTACTGTAGCTTACCACCACCGAACAGTTACTGTAGCTACGACTATTGACTGGTTCATTGTAACTACGACCGCACATACAGACCTTACCAAGTCTATGACCACACACAGACCTGACCAAGTTGACTCCTTACAACTTCCGAGTCCTTTGACCACGGTGCTTCGACCATGACACTTCAACCATGGCCCATTGACCAGGCTCTTACCGCAATTCCGGTCATACCGCTCAAACAAAGCCGGTACTGTAGCCTACGACTATCGGATAGTTACTGTAGCTTACGACTATTGATCGGTTTGCTGTAGCTTTACGATCGGTTTACTGTACCTATGACCACACACACAGATCTGACCAAGTCTATGACCGCACACAGACCTGACCAAATTGACTCCTTACGGCTTCAATTCCTGCGACCACGGCACCTCTCGACCACAGTACTTCAACCACGGTGTCTTGATCACGCCACTTTGACCACGGCTCTTACCGCAATGCCAGTTGTACCACTCACACAAAACTAGTACTACTGGTCTTCGACCACGCAGGTCGTCCGAGCACCGACAAGGTACCACAGCTTACGACTACTGACCACCTACTGTAGCTTACGACCACGGATCAGTTACTGTGGCTATGACTATTGACCGGTTCATTGTAGTTATGACCACACACAAAGACCTAACCAACTCTATTCCTTCGACCACCACATCTCGACCACGACTCTTCCGGCAACTCCGGTCGTACCGCTGACACAAAGCCGATACTACTGGTCTTCGACCATGCAGGTCTTTCGAGTACCGACCAGATACTGTAGCTTACAACTACCGAATAGTTACTGTAGCTTACGACTATCAATCGGTTATTGTAGCTATGAATACCGACCTACAACTATCGACTGGTTCACTGTAGCTACGAAATAATTTACTAGGTTTAGAAATAATACCCTTGGATAATGAGCCTTCTAAATGCTGGTGGGTTGGGATGGGTCGATGGTTCGGGTGGGTTAGTTGGGTTAGATTGTGCTGTTGGTGAGCTGTGGAATGAATAAACTAATCTTGCATCGATGAAAGAAGATGATGGCTCGACCAACAAGGCAATGACCGAATCGGTGATGAGAAGCAGATCTAGGAATGGGAAGCAAATCTTGGTACATCTAGTATGGCCTTTCCATTCTGTACGCGTCTTTTCCATAAGATTATTTCCATTAGCTCGCATGGAAAGCAAATCTCAGCATGGGAAGCAGATTGAGGAGACTAATGCCGAGATCCTCCTAATCTCATGCACGCCTGCAAATCTTGATTTGTTTCCATACAGAACATTTCCATATACGCCTTTCCCATACACTAAATATTTAGCATGTCTTGTTTCCATACGAAACAACCGGCATAGAATGGAATATTTAGTGATGTAATGAATGGTGAGATTATGAAATGGAATCTTCCCATACGGAATGTTAATTTCTTTATGTTTCTATACACTAAACATTTAGTATTGTTTCCATACGGAATGTTAATTTCCTTATAGTGCCTTGACCTACATAAGGGCGGAATGTTAATATTGTTTCGATTAATCGGTAATTTTGAATTATCAATCGGCCTTCCTTGCTTAATTGCTTCTGGTTTCTAGAATTAATTAATTACTCCATATTGATTGGTGACGCATGCAAATGGAAGCATACGGAAAGCAAATGGCGTATGATCCTTCAATAGGAAATGGAAACATAAGAATTAGTTTTTTCCCATTCCATACGGAATGTTAATTTCCTTATAGTGCCTTGACCTACATAAGGGCGGAATGTTAATATTGTTTCGATTAATCGGTAATTTTGAATTATCAATCGGCCTTCCTTGCTTAATTGCTTCTGGTTTCTAGAATTAATTAATTACTCCATATTGATTGGTGACGCATGCAAATGGAAGCATACGGAAAGCAAATGGCGTATGATCCTTCAATAGGAAATGGAAACATAAGAATTAGTTTTTTCCCATTCCATACGGAATGTTAATTTCCTTATAGTGCCTTGACCTACATAAGGCAAATGGAAACATAAGAATTAGTTTTTTCCCATTCCATACGCGCCTTCCATTCCATACTGAAAGCAAATGGAAACATATGAAAAGCAAATCTGTGCATTCCATATAGAATGCAAGATTTTTTCCATAATCTGTGCAACCCCTTGGCTATAAGTATCATATGTGCAATGGCATACGACCCATACCGTGCAACCTCCTGCTTTCTTGGTTCAGTTGGCCATACCGCCCTGTACACTTCTGGTTCAAGCTTTTCATTCAAAGTTGATTTTATCAACACACCTCTTGCTGCCAACGTACTGTTGTATGTTCATTTTTCTTCCTATTCGTTGAAAGTTCATTATTGTTTTACTTGAATTTCAAAATATATGCACTTTCTTACACAGATTTATACAGTGTCGATCCGGACCGCTAACTCTTTCTACGAAGCCTACAATAGCCCGATGGGCTCAATTATTAGTATGCTGTTCTTTTTCATTTGTTTTATGTGCATCAGTAACTGTAGTCATAAATCTAGGCCCTATGGAGTACGAAATTATCCACTAGATGTTAGGGAGTTAGCCCTAATGGATATGAGGTATGCAGTACTCCATTTACACACATAACATAAAATAAAATTTAAAATTGATTATATGCCTCACAACAAAAAAAAATGCATTTTCCTAAATTATATGTGACTAATTGTATAACTCCGCCTATGTAGTTTTCTATGTAGCCCGTCCCAAGCCTGGAAAAAGGAGGTGGGTTGTGTTAGGCTAGGCAAGCTAACGTAAAAATCATGCCATCTTTTCATGGAATGAAACCCAAATTAAAAGTTTTGTTGGGGCATAACCCTCTTAGCGACGCACCATATCAGAACCCGGGTGTGGTGGTAAATGAGCAAGGGTCGGGACGTCACTCCCTTAGTGATGCGCTACGTCGGCGCCCGGATGTAGTGGAAAATGGGCAAGGGTTTTCACACTTTACTTGACGAGTGCGAGGGGCAAGGAATTTAGTTGAAGAGAGTAGTATTCGTATGGGTAGTTGGAATGTAAGCTCCTTAACAGGTAAGTTAAGAGAGATAGTTGATACAACGATTAGAAGACGTATAGATATCTTGTGCGTTCAAGAGACTAAATGGGTGGGTCAGAAGGCAAAGGAGGTAGAGCATACTGCCTTTAAGCTGTGGTATACTGAAACAGAATGAAACAGGAATGGAGTGGGTATCTTAATCAATAAGCGCTTCAAGAGTGGAGTTGTCGACGTGAGGAGGCAGGGGATAGGATTATTCTAGTCAAGCTAATCTTTGGTGACTTGGTTTTGAATATTGTTAGTGCATATGCTCCATAAGTAGGGTTGGATGAGACCGCTAAGAGGAAATTATGGGAAAACCTAGATGACATGGTTAAAAGTGTGCCTATCAATGAAAAGATTTTCTTAGGAAGCGATTTCAATGGTCATGTCGGTACAACTAGTGGAGGGTTTCAAAGGGTGCATGGGTGTTTTGGTTATGGTGATAGAAATCAAGAGGGAGAAGATATCATAAACTTTGCGATAGCCTATGATCTCATGATAGCTAAGACCTTCTTTAGAAAGAGACATTCTCATTTAGTTACCTTTAGCAGTGTCAACACTCTAGCCAAATTGATTTTGTTCTTGTTAGGAGGTAGGACAAACGAGCCTGCATAGACTGTAAGGTTATACTTGGAGAGTGTGTTGTCCAGCAACATAAGTTGGTAGTCTCCGACTTTCGTTTTAGGTTATGGGTCCGACAAGCTAAGGTCGAAAGAGCCACGATGACGAAGTGGTGGAAACTCAAAGGAGATACCGCACAAGTGTTTAAGGAGAGTTCAAAGATGACACTAATAGACTTTGGGTGAAAGATGAGATCAAGGATAGGTGGAGAGATTACTTCGACAAGTTGTTCAATCACGATAGTGATGATAGTATGATTGAACTAGATGATATTTTTGACGACACCGATAAGTGGTTTGTTCGGAGAATCCAGGAGTCGGAAGTTAGAGAAGCTTTAAAAAGGATGAAAGTGGGTAAGGCATTGGGGCCTGATAACATCCCTATTGAAGTGTGAAAATGCCTAGGAGAAGAGGTGATTGTTTGGCTAACTAAGTTATTCAATAGCATTTTTAGGTTGAACAAAATGCCAAACGAGTGGCGGAGGAGCACATTAGTACCAATTTTCAAAAATAAAGGAGACATTCAAGGTTGTACTAATTATAAAGGAATTAAGCTCATGAGCCACACAATGAAGCTCTGGGAATAAGTGGTTGAGCGCCGTTTAAGAAAAGTGACTAGCGTGATGACAAACCAATTTGATTTTATGCTAGGGAGGTCGACCACGGAGGCGATTTTCTTGTTACGACAGTTGATGAAGAGGTATAGGGAGCAAAACAAGGACCTTCACATAATATTTATTGACTTAGAGAAAGCTTATGATAAAGTGCCAAAAAAGGTCATGTGGTGGGCGCTTCAAAAGAAGAGTCCCAACAAAATATATTACCCTAATTAAAGATATATACAAAAATGTTGTGACTAATGTCAGAACGTGTAGTGTTACTAATGACTTTCCTCTTAAGATAAGACTACACCAAGGGTCAGTGTTGAGTCCATATATTTTTACCGTAGTGATGAACGAGATCACATAGGACATACAAGGAGATATCCCTTGGTGTATGCTTTTCGCTGATGATGTGGTCCTGGTTGATGAGAGTAAAATAGGTGTTGATAAGAAACTCGAGTTGTGGAGGAAGACTTTAGAATTGAAGGGTTTTAGACTTAGTAGGACTAAAACTAAGTATATAAGGTGTGATCTCAGTCGTGCTAGGGCAGATGATGGAGATGTTAGATTGGATGGACAAGTAGTGCCTAAGAAAGACACGTTTCGTTATTTGGGATCGATGCTACAGTGGGACAGTAAGATTGATGAAGACATGAGCCATAGGATAAGAGCGGGGTAGGTGAAATGGCGCCAAGCATCTAGTGTCCCGTGTGACAAAAAAACCCCTCAAAAGTTAAAAGGTAAGTTCTATAGGATGGCGATCAGACCCACGATGCTATATAGAGCAGAATGTTGGGCGATTAAAAAACAACATATACAGAAAATGAGTGTAGCGGAGATGAGGATGCTGCAGTGGATCTGTGGTCACACAAGGCGGGATCGCAGCGCAATGATGATATACGTGATAGGTGGGGGTAGCACATATTGAAGAAAAACTTGTTCAACATCGCTTGAGATGGTTTGGACATCTCCAACGATGGCCTCTTGAGGCACTGGTACGTAGTGGAATTTAAGACGCACTGAAAATGTAAGAAGAGATAGAGGTCGACCAAAACTGATGTGGGAGAAAGCAGTTAAAAGATACTTGAGGGATTGGAATGTATAGCGCTTGGAAGTTAGCAATCCACGTACTGGAATCATAAGAAAGTTAAGGGCAGTGTTTTAGTCTCTCGGCTCAGATAGCAGATTGTACGGTTTAGAGTTTTAGCATTGTAAGTTTTTCTCAAGGCTCTCATCTCTTTGATCTTGAGAAGGTTTCATTCCTAGCCTACCCCTAACTTTTTTGGGATAAAAGGCTTTGTTATTGTTGTATATGTGACTAATTATATGCAGAAATAAAATTGGGTTCATACGTATTTACGAGGATGTCGCAGAGATATATACGTGAGATCTGGTTGCGTTTGAGCTTGGAAAATACATTTTGACTGCCACCGCCCTTGAGGTGGATCATACCTCCAGTACATGCAATAAAATTTTTATGTTTTTTGTATAGTTTTTTGTAAATATCTAAACATACAACTACATATTACATACAATGAAATTTTCATATTATGGCGTTGTTACATAATAGACAATCTTACCACCACAAAGGACTCAAACATGATCATTGCAAACTATAGTGATTTTGGTGCGCTCAATGTTATATTATGTTAATTCTCTCATATTCCACCTCACAAATATAAAATTATCAGGTTCAAAATTTATCATTTTATTCCTATTCTATATGCACATGTCAGATATACATTACACCATAACCCAAACACTCATGATTATGTCAAGAATACTTTATTTTTTAGGAAAGATGAGATCATATCAAAGAAATCATCTAACAACAACAAAGACGTACAATTCTATGTAACCAAAACTCATGACCAAGGATATATAATCAATGCTTTTGACGTGGATACCACGTGCACGCTTACTAGTCTATATAAAGAGAAAAGCCGCACTATTCAGAATCAAGCAAAAGAAAGAACAAAGTTCACCCCAATCTTAATCTCCTCTCTCCCCAACTGCGCCATCGCCGTCCGGCCATCCTCTTGGCGGTGTTTACCCCCATGAAAGCAAGGTCATAATAGTCAGGCACTTAGGTTTTTGTCACACCTTCAAAAGTGTGTCTAAGCATTTGAGTTGCCAAAAAAAGAAACTAATCATAGCCCATTTGAACTTGTTATGGACTCTTATTGGGGACGACACTATAGCAGGCGTTCCAAGCCGCCAGGCCAATCCAATCCTTAGTAGCAGTTCTCTTCGGTTTAGGAGTCTTGTAACTCGTGCGTGTTAGGGAAGTCTGTTACTATTCGAATTACAGGAGAAGTCGTTTAGGAGTCGGATTCTAAAGAAAACCGGGATTGTAAGAGTATAAATATCTTCCTGCGTTTGAGCGGAAGGGCAGTTAAGCAATAAAGTTCTCTCTTCTCCCAAACCCTAAGTTCTAGTCCCAGGCGGCAATCACGGCGGGTCAAGGAGAGACCCGCTGGGAAGCAGCCGACGTTACCCAGCCTAATCATCCCTACTACCTTAGATCCAAAGACAAGGCACATAATAGATTGGTATCAGATTCCATGGCTCCTGATTCCCTCAACGCAGACCTTCGTGAGTTAAAGGAGATCTTGGGGACAATCTTGAAGCGACAAGAAGAACAGGCGGCGGCTCACGCCAACCTGGAGGCGGCTGTTCTTGCCCTTGAAGGACGTTCATCGTCGCCAACTAAAGACATCAATTCGGCTAACTCCTCGGCAAGACATTCCTCTGGTGAACAAACCGTGGCTGCCCATCCAGGTCATTTCTACAAAGTAGACATTCCTCTGTTTGATGGCACTGCAGACCCATTGGAGTGGCTGGCTCGTTGTGATCAATTCTTTCGTGGGCACCGTACACTTGAAGAGGAAAAAGTATGGTTGGCAACGTATCATCTAACAGGCATAGCTCAGCAATGGTATTACAAATTGGAGCGCACCGAAGGAATTCCGTCTTGGCCTCGGTTCCAGAGTTCTTGCAAACTGCGTTTTGGACCTCCTTTTCGATCAAATCCAGTATCAGAACTTGCTCTCCTTCGTCAAACAGGATCCGTTGAAGAATATGCCCAGGACTTTTATAGGATTCTATGTCGCGCCGACAATCTCTCACCAGAGCATGAAGTGAGATTATTCTTAGCGGCTCTGGGTGAGCTTATCAAGTCAGACGTGGAACTACAAAACCCATCTTCTTTGGATACTGCCGTCAGTCTCGCTAAAGCAGCAGAGAAACACTATAAGCTCCTATACAATTTGGGATTGATCCTTAGGCAGCCACATTCTAATCCACAGTCTTCCGCGGCAAAATATATTCCAACTCAGCGCATGGCTCCGCTGTTGTCAAAACCTCCTGAAGTTCCGCTTCTACCTGCGCTGACAACAGGATCATCCCCTCAATCTCAGCGAGCGTTTAGGCGCCTTACACCTTCTGAGATGGCGGATCGCCGACAGAAAGGCCTGTGCTTTAATTGTGATGAACAGTTCACAAGAGGCCATCGGTGCAAGCGTTTGTATTGGATTGAAATCTTGGATGAAGATGATATTCCAGAAGATAACAAGGAAGATGTCAATCCCCAGATTTCTTTACACGCATTAACTGGTATTTCTTCAGGCAATACTATGCAACTGACAATCTGCATTAATGATCACAAGTTCTGCGCATTGGTTGATTCGGGATCCACTCACAATTTCATCAGTCTTGCGGCTGCTCAACTGTCAAATATTGCCCTGCAAACTCGCACGGGTATTCAGGTGGCAGTAGCCAACGGAGACAAGTATCTTGCCCAGGGTTTTGCCCATCTTTGCCAATCACTATTGGTCCTGAAGAATTTTCTATCAACTGCTATGCTTTATCCCTGCAGGGCTTTGATTTGATTCTAGGTGTTCAATGGCTACGAACATTAGGCCCAATCCTCTGGGACTTCTCCAATTTGTCCATGGCTTTCTGGTATCAAGGGCGTCAAGTGTGCTTTCTGGGCATTCCACACAAGCCATCTTCTCATCTGTTCATGATCACCGAACCAACTCAAACACTTTTACCAGCTCTGCTAGCAGATTTTCAGGACATATTTCAGCATCCGTCTGGACTTCCACCTCAACGCCACTGTGACCACCGCATTCATCTCGTTTCAGGGTCCAACCCGGTGGCAGTTAGACCATACCGGTATCCCCATCACCATAAGGATGAAATTGAAAAACAATGTAAGGAGATGTTGTCGCAGGGGATCATAAGGTCCAGTACGTCGCCCTTCAGTCTCTCCGGTGATATTGGTCAAAAAGAAGGACAACTCATGGCGGCTTTGTGTGGACTACCGCGCGCTTAATGCCCAAACTATCAAGGATAAATTTCCCCTTCCGATAGTTGATGAGTTACTGGATGAGCTAAAACTTGCCAAGTACTTCACAAAGTTGGATTTACGATCGGGCTATCATCAAATACAAATGCACCCGGATGACATCCATATGACCGCTTTCCGAACACATCATGGTCATTTTGAATATTTGGTTTTACCCTTCGGGCTTTCCAATGCCCCAGCGACCTTTCAGGCGGTTATGAATGCTATTCTTCAGCCATACCTTCGCAAATTTGTGTTGGTATTCTTTGATGATATCTTAATTTTCAGTCCATCATGGTCAGAACACTTGTGCCATATTCGAACAATTTTTACTCTTCTTCGGCATCATCAATTTTTCCTTAAGCAATCAAAGTGTTCTTTTGGCACAACGTCAGTATCATACTTGGGTCATGTCATCTCAGCGGAGGGTGTCTCTATGGACCAATCCAAAGTTCAGGATATCCAGCAGTGGCCGATTCCCAAGTCTCCCCGTCAGTTGAGGGGATTTCTAGGGCTAGCTGGGTATTACCGCAAATTCATACGTCACTTTGGTTCCATTGCTGCGCCGCTCACTCAGCTACTCACCAAGGAAGGCTTCAGTTGGTCACAGGCAGCTCATGAGGCATTTTTGGCATTAAAAGAAGCCCTTTGTAAGCCAACCTTCTTAGCTCTACCAGATTTTACAACATCTTTTATCGTCGAATGTGATGCGTCCAGTAGTGGAATTGGTGCGGTACTTCATCAAGGATCTAAGCCCATCGCATTTTTCAGCCGGGCAGTTCCAGCTCACCATGCCAAACTAGCTGCATACGAGCGCGAACTCATCGGGTTGGTTAAAGCAATACGTCATTGGCGACATTATCTTTGGGGCAAACCATTCATTGTCCGCACGGATCATTACAGTTTGAAATTCCTCCTTGATCAGCGCTTGAACACTATACCTCAACATCACTGGGTCAGTAAATTATTTGGGTTTGATTTCCAAATTGAGTTCAAACCCGGCATAACCAATACAGTCGCTGATGCATTGTCGCGCCGGGACGAACATATGTCCTTATCCGCTATATCCGTACCGGACTTTCAACTGCTATCTCAGCTCAAAGAGGAGGTCAGTTCCTTGCCGGCTTTTCAGACACTACATTCTCAGTGGGTCTCTCAAGACCTTCCTCCACATTGGTCCTTCACGGATGGCTTGTTCCTATATCATGGCCGCATATTCGTGCCACCATCCTCGGTCCATGTGCCACAAATCATTTCCACATACCACGGCATTGGTCATGAAGGCATCCAGAAAACATTGCACCGTATTTGCAAGGATTTCTACATTCCCCAACTTAAAACGCTTATTCAAGAGCATGTTAATTGCTGCGACGTCTGCCAACGCAATAAAGGGGATCACTTGCATTCTGCAGGTCTGCTACATCCCTTACCAATCCCGACTCAGATCTGGTCGCATATCGCTATGGATTTCATCGACGGATTTCCGCGAATATAAGGGAAATCAGTAGTATTGACAGTGGTGGACCGATTTTCTAAATATGCTCACTTTGTGCCATTAGCACACCCTTACACGGCTCAATCAGTAGCCCATGCCTTCTTTGAGGCTATTGTGCGTCTCCATGGATTTCCGGAATCAATTGTAAGTGATAGGGATACAATCTTCACAAGCAACTTTTGGAAAGAGCTATTTCGGTTGGCAGGAGTCTCCCTCGATATGACATCTGCTTTCCATCCACAAGCGGACGGACAAAGTGAGGTCGCCAATCGAACAATTGAAATGTATCTTCGCTGTCTAAGTGGGGATCGACCTCGCCATTGGATCAGATGGCTTCCATGGGCGGAATTCTGCTATAATACGTCGTTTCATTCGGCGCTAAAGTGTACTCCATTTCAGGTCGTATATGGTCGACCCCCGCCAGCACTTCTCCCTTACCAAGCAGGTTCAGCCCAGGTCTCGGCAGTTGAGGAGATGTTACGCGCCCGAGATGAGTTTCTACTCGAAATTCGGGAACGCTTATTACACGCACAACAGCGTATGAAGGAATTCTATGATAAACAGCATCGGGAAGTTGAGTTCGAGGTTGGCCAATGGGTTTTGCTCAAGCTACATCATCGCCAAGCTGTGGGTATTACAACAAAGTTCTCCAAGTTGTCACCCAAGTTTTATGGACCTTATCAAATCATTGATCGCGTGGGTTCAGTGGCTTACAAACTACAACTTCCTCCGTCTGCTCGAATTCACAATGTCTTCCATGTGGCCTTCCTGAAGAAATTCAGCGGTGTTCCACCTGCTGCTCCTCCGGCCTTGCCTGACATCCTTCATGGTTGAGTTCTTCCCGTGCCTGCCACTATTGTTCGATCGCGTCTGTTTAAAGGAAACTGGGAGGTTCTTGTTCAATGGGTTGGCCAACCACCGTCAGAAGCATCGTGGGTTCCAGTCTCCAAATTCAAACAACAATACCCAACTTTTCAGCTCGAGGACGAGCTGTTTCCTCAGGAGGGGGGAAATGTTATGGACTCTTATTGGGGACGGCACTATAGCAGGCGTTCCAAGCCGCCAGGCCAATCCAATCCTTAGTAGCAGTTCTCTTCGGTTTAGGAGTCTTGTAACTCGTGCGTGTTAGGGAAGTCTGTTACTATTCGAATTACAGGAGAAGTCGTTTAGGAGTCGGATTCTAAAGAAAACCGGGATTGTAAGAGTATAAATATCTTCCTGCGTTTGAGCGGAAGGGCAGTTAAGCAATAAAGTTCTCTCTTCTCCCAAACCCTAAGTTCTAGTCCCAGGCGGCAATCACGGCGGGTCAAGGAGAGACCCGCTGGGAAGCAGCCGACGTTACCCAGCCTAATCATCCGTACTACCTTAGATCCAAAGACAAGGCACATAACAGAACTCCATTTTTTCTTGTTTTAGGCCCATTTTTACTATATTGAAGAAGACAAAAACGTACATTGTCGAGGAAGGTTCAAAATGAAGCATCAACTTTAGTATGCAGCTGATTAGATTTCACATCTGCTGCTTTAATAAAAGATGAGGTAATTTCCAGAAAAATCGCAAGTCACAACACTATTGTAGTCTTGATACTATCAGATCAGTCCCACCGTGTAAGCATCAATAAGGTCAGTCGCGTCTCAAGAGCCCATTGCACACCAAAAGCATGATAAAATGATATCAACTCCTTCACACTGGACATGTAACTGAATTACTTCATCCCCTTCGCACACTAGCAGCGCTACCTAATGCTCTCTACTCAGTCTGGCAAGGGATTTAACACAACCAAGCATATTTGCAAAATCTGGCCACTGTTTGCCTTTTCTTAAACTTTACATAATGAATTATTGAAAAGATCAGGAACTACATACCTCCATTTGCAGGGAGCCAATCTCTCGCTCAACACCTAAAATACGTAAAAGAAAAAAATAGTGTCAGAAATTGTCACATTGCCAATTCCATTTTATTGAAGGGCTGTTACTTAAGCTGTTTTTGACTGGCTGTTGTAATCGTATTCTGTGCAATTCTGTTACAAAAGAAATTATCGATTGTCCACTACTACACCAATTTCTGAACTTGTGCTGGTTTGCTTCAATGTAACACAGGTTGGGCATCAAATGTCGCATGCTTAAAATTGTTAAATCGGTTGTCTGTTAGATTTGTTCGAGAGCAATATGAACTAAAGAGAACACCTAAGAAACATAAGTAGACGGGACAACGGAAAGAAAATGAGAGGAAATTTGTTCTTACCCCTTGTGGCGACTGCCATCTCTCTCTTGCTTGTCCTGAGAGCCTCTGCAAGTGGCACAACATACATTACCATTAGTCCGCTACACCAGACTCCAAACTGTCGATTCGCAAATTTCCCCAGCAACGAATTCAGGGATATTACCTCTAGCACCCAAACGATCCTTAATTTCTCCCTCCCCCACAAAATGCACAAATCACAGGTTATCCTAAAACCCTACCCACCAAAGCAACCGCAAGAAACAACCGAACCATCGAATCCATGAAAGATCTCACTTTTGGAGAACGGAAACAGCCGAATCATGGGCCCCCACCCACGGATCAGATCAAATCGGTGACAAAACAACATCGTATCTCTCGCGGCATTCCAAGCGAGAGTACAATCCCAAAGTAACCCCATCTGAACCTCCCGGCAGCACCGACGAGGACCAACTAAAAAAAAAGCGAATCCAACAACCGAACCCGTGGTAGCTAACCGCACCTTTGGGGTCGACCTTCTTCTTGAAGATGTTCATGGCTGCTGGATCGCTCGGAGACCAATCTCTCCTTCTCTTGCAGGTTTGGAAGTAGAGGGGTGCGTGGGCGGGGAGAGAGGAAGGGGAAGACGGCGCCGCCGAGCGAGCCCAACGGGCAGTGGTGTCGCCATTCTTTGGGCTTTACTAGTAGCCGTTGCAGATCGTTAGACAAAAACGCTTAATGCTAGGCGCACACGGTCCAATTCGCGCTCTAGGCGTGGGTGTGGGTCCCACTTATAGCTGGGGACCCACGTGTCCGTAGAGCTGTTGCGGGAACGTGAGGAAAGACACGGGTTGACAGCGGCACGGCACGAAACGGCTGGAGCGCCTGGGATTGTCCGAAGAATTTTGCACACTATTGGAATCCTGTACATCAAAAATTCCGTTTTTGGCTCCCTGTGCAACAAAATTCCAAAACTGGACCTCTCTCCACCGCGCGATCACCACCGGCCGCCACCTGTCCCGGTCGTGCGGTCTGGTACCGCACGACCGCACTGTTCATCCGGTCGTGCGGTACCAGACCACACGACCGGCCTGCATACGCGCCCGAGCGCGCGATCTCCCGGCCGACCGCGCGTCCGTCCGCCCGAGCGCGAGACCGCCTCCCTCGCCGCACGACTCCCGTCCCGCCCCGCCTGAGCGCGCGTCTGCCCCGCCCGAGCGCGCGTCCGCCCCGCCCGACCGCGCGTCTTGTGTCTAACCCAAAATATATATTTACTGTGTATATATATTTATGCATATATAAAGTAATTATTAAAAAAAATTCATGTGTGTATATAAAATGAGTAGAAAAATATGAATTTGAAGTGGAGTCCACTGTAATACTTGTGTAATTTTTTGTGCAATTTTGAAAATTTAAAATATTGTTTGGTAGAGTACGAACGAAATTTGTGTGAAGTAACGATTAGTGTATTTGTGATTTTCATATATTGCTGACCGTGAAAAATGTGTTGAAGTGACAATAACAAATTTCGATCATGGTATGTTGTTTTATTAGAAGCAATTTAATGAAAATTTTTTTGAGCACAAATGTGATATGAACAATTGGACGAAATGAATGAAAGTGATATTGAACACGTGAGAATGAGTGCAGGAACTGTAATGATTATAAGTTTTGTTAATTTTGTAGTTGTGAAACAGAAAAAAATCTGATAAAATTGTAAAACAAGTTTATGTTGATTGGCTCGTTGTAGATGCATAAAAAATTATGGTAATTTTTTTAGGAACGATTGTGCGTAGAACGATCGATATATAAAGTGGTAAGTGACTTTTAGGGTTTGGTATGTTTTAAGGGTTTGCAATCCGCATGATGTTTGTATGTTTTGTCAATTTTGTAGTTATAAACTGCGTAAAACTCAGATAAAGTTGCAATAGAAGTTTATGTTCAATGTAAGTTGTAGATGCATAAAAAAATTTGGTAAATAATTTTTAGGAACGATTGACCGTAGAACGGTCGATACATAAAGTGGTAAGTGAATTTTAGGGTTTGGGCTATTTTTAGGGTTTGCAATCTCCGTGATTGTTTTAAGTTTTGGCAATTTTGTAGTTATAAACTGGGTAAAAATCAGATAAAGTTGTAATAAAAGATTATGTTCATTGTAAGTTGTAGATGCATAAAAAATTTTAGGAAAGATTGACCGTAGAACGGTCGATCCATAAAGTGGTAAGTGATATTTCGAAGGTTAGTGAGAATTCGTGTACGGTGAGGACCGCTATGTTAATATTGTTAAATGAGGTGCTACGTGAATCATGAAATGCGAAAATACGAGATATTAAACTTCATAATACAGTTGGGAGTAACATGCCGCATAGATTTTTATTACATGCATAACATATAGCATGATATGCGACTAACCCACCCAACTGCTCGTACGACCTACTGTGTGGACCGAGGCCACTTTCCCTTCCTTGCCCGCTCGGTGTTGAACTCCTCCGCGACCTCTTTTGCCTTAGCCGCAATTTCCCTCTTTATCTCGCGCTCCCTCTCGCGAGCCTCCCGCTCCCTACGCGTGCACGCTTCAAGATGAGCTTGCGTCTCGCGCTGTATACGCAGGGTGTGCTCGTGCTTGCGACGCTCCTCCTCCAGCAACTCCTCCTTTGTGACATTCCACTCCTCGAAGTCGAGGGTCTATTGGTCCTCAGGGTGGATCTCAAGATCGATCCATTTGCGGTAGCCACACAGGGGCTCCGGAGACTGTAAATACATGGGAGATATTGTTAGTGCGTGCTGTGAAGGAGAAAAGGTAGGGGAAAATGGTGCATGTGGTCGTTACCGGCTGCCGATAGGTTGCGGTGTCAAAACGGCGGTTGGGGTAGTCACTGGAGTAGTTTGCGCAACCCCAGTAACGCATACCTAGACTGATGCGGTGCTTAGACTTGAAGAACTTCACACATCCCCGCACCAACAAAGGGGAGGTGTGTCCCCCTCAGGTGGTAGTTGTGGCGAACGCTCGGTGGGGACGTCCGGGATGGGGTTGTTGCTACGCGGGCGCTCTGGGGGGACCTTTCATCGTAGCACGATGGGCTTGTTCTACCCGGGCCTGTATAGCCCTTATTTTTTCATCGCGGGCGGCATCGCGGGCCGCAGCTGACCGTGCTATGTCACGGGTCTCCTCCCAATCCTTCACCATCTTGTCCCATTGCTTCTTCTTGCCTTTGTCCATCCCGGTTGGGTAAGGGAAGCGCGATGTAGTATGGGGTTTGGATGTGCAATGTTCGCTGGGAAATGGAATGCATACCAATTTATAGGGGCCGTTTTGTCTCTACTCGTACGTGTAAAGCTGGTCCGCGTGGTCGTAGCAGTGAGTAAAGATGGGAGTGCTGCGATATCACTGAAAAAAGGCCCCGTTTTGTAATGTCTCTGAGCAAAGCTGCCCTGTTTTGTCATCTCACTGACCAAAGCTGACCTCTTGTTGTCATGTCACTGAGCACAGCTGCCCTCTTTAGTAGTGTCACTGCCCAAAGCTGGCATCTTTTGTCATCCCACTGAGCAAAGCTGCGCCGTTTCATCATGTCACTACGCAAAGCTGGCATGTTTTGTCATCTCACTGAGCAAAGCTGCCCCGTTTTGTCATGTCTCTGAGCAAAGCTGCCCCGTTTTATCATGTCACTGCGCAAAACTGGCATCTTTTGTCATCTCACTGAGAAAAGCTGGCCCGTTTTGTCATGTCTCTGAGCACAGCTGCCATGTTTTGTCAACTCACTGAGCAAAGCTGACCTCTTTTTGTCATTTGACTGAGCACAGCTGCTCTCTTTAGTAATGTCACTGCCGAAAGCTGGCATCTTTTGGCATCCCACTGAGCAAAGCTGTCCCGTTATGTCATGTCACTGCCCAAAGCTGGCATCTTTTATCATCTCACTGAGCAAAGCTGCCTCGTTTTGGCATGTCACTGAGCAAAGCTGCACCGTTTTACCATGTCACTGCGCAAAGCTGGCATCTTTTGTCATCTCACTGAGCAAAGCCGGCATCTTTTGCCATTTCACTGCGAAAAGCTGTCCTCTGTCATCTCTTAGAGCAAAGCTGCCCCGTTTTGTCATGTCACTGCGAAAAGCTGGCATCTTTTGTCATCTCACTGAGCAAAGCCGGCATCTTTTGTCATTTCACTGCGAAAGCATACCTGTTCTGTCATCTCTCAGAGCAAAGATGCCCCGTTATGTCACGTCTGTGCGAATAACTGTCCTTTTATTCGTTTGAGGTGAATGCAGCAAGTTGTCTCGTTTGGTATAAGTAGCACGGTTGGGGTCCCAGCACATTGTCTCATCCACAACCATCGTATCCGCATGGTCAGACCACATGTCTGTCCACACCCGCTGTGTGGCTCTCCAGTCTTCTGTCGCTCGCCCTCTCCTCGATTGCCTGCAAGTTCATTGAGACATTACAACAATTAGTAGGGTAGTGACATTGAAACTAATGCAGTAATTAAATTTGGGGTGTAGTGACATACCGGTGGGTGATATCCGCAAGAGGGCGTCCTGCCATGGGAGGGACATGCTGGTATAGCCCGAACTGTCTCATGACGCGGTGTGGGCTGTATGGTTCGACGCAGTGTGCGAACACCAAGTGGCAGGTCGTCATCCAGTACCTGTGATCCTGCTCGCACTGAGATGACAACCCGTGGGGGGCCGTGTTCGCAATGAACCGTGGAGGCCATGGTCACCAAACTACGTCGCCAAACGGCAGAAGCTCAAACCTCTGGTGGAAATCCGTGTACGCACGTCTCGGTCTCTCCCTGGACCACCTCAACTGACCATGCGTCCAACGTGTACCCATTGTGGGCGCATCAACGAGATCGTCGCCATGATCGGGGTCGTACAACTGCGGGATGAGGGCATAAGGGTGCACAACAACACGACCAAAGGAAGGCCTACCAACGGGGAAGTGTTCCCATGACCACAACTGAAGGAGAAGGTAGCAGACGGCTAGGACCGGCTCGCTGGCCGCGGTATGCTGCGAGGCGTCACACAAGCCTCGGTATGTGGAGCTAAGAACTGCTGATCCCCAGCTATACTTTGGCTGCTGACCAGGCCAACCATCTGCCAAGGACTCCGCTAGTTGTATGTAGCTAGGCTGCACGGAGTCTCCAGTCGTGCTAGGGAACAAGACGTACCCGAACAGATATAGCAGGTATGCAACGAAGTGCGTCCGCACCGCGTCCTCATCTGCGTCTGCAGGACAGGTCATGTAGCGATGAAGCCATCCATGTGGCACCCCAGCTGCGTTGTCTCGGATCTGATGACCGAACCGGTGACCCAGACGGACCTTCCAATCTGCTGCCTTTGGGGGTGGCACCACAGCAGCACCACAGACGGGTAGACCTGTAATCATCGTGACGTCCTGCAGAGTAACCGTCATCTCCCCCCACCGGAACTGGAAGGTGTGAGTCTCCGGCCTCCATCGATCAACGAGAGCGGACAGCAGTGGCGCATCATACTGGAACCCATGCGGTAGATCCAACATGCGGGCAATGGGCAGCAGACCGGTGTCCCGCAGTAGTGGGATGTACCGCTGGTCGAGACGCCAGTTCTCTCGGGGGCCCCTAAGGACGAAGCATGGAGGCCCGTGTGCGTCTCCAGACAACCACACATGGCATCGGTGGTGCTCGTCCCAACGGGGGTCTAGCAGCTCGAACGCTATGTCCTGCCAAATAAGGATAACAAGTTAGTGTACATTATAACAAAATGTGCAACAAATAACAACATAATTAACAACAAATGTAATGACAGGGAAACGTACGGAATGTACCAAAACATACATAAAATGTGCACACGAATATGACCCACACGACAAGGAAACATATAGAATGTGCGAACACATACATAACATGGTAATGTGCAACACATAGCTACATCGAGCCAACAATTCAGCGTACACCTCCTGAATAATACATTACATATGGATTGTGGTTGGTACTACGGAGCGTTGCTTGATGCCGGCCTGTTTGGGCACTGACTGAGGGAGTGGCCAATCGTCTTGCATAGCCTACACTTCGGGCGCCGAACACGATCCCCTCGCTAGCTCTCATCCATGTCGTTGCGGATGCGACGGCTTTGTCGTCTTCCACGACCGACATGCTTCAGTGCATCGTTGGGCACCCACTTTATCTCCCCCGGCCATAATTCCCTGTAGTGCATGTCTACCCCGTAGGAATGGAACTCTGCACTCCATGTTGCATACAAGTGCTGCATGTCGTAGTACTTGGAGATGTACTGTGTCGATGCCTGGTTCCATACAGCGCAGGCCGCGTACACATGGGAGCATGGCTTGTGCAGAAGCTGGGGCTTGTTGCAGGTGCAAGATGCTTCATCACCAATCGTGCATTCCTGCTTGCGCTCCCCTCTAATGTGACCCATGACATACTTCTGCCTTAGGCGGACCTCAAACTTCCTCCTTAAGCCATCAATGGGCTGAGCAATGTGGCATCGAGCCTTCTCCATCTTCCTGTCCATGAAGGCCTGCATGACCTCAGAGTATTGCTTGTTTTCCTCAAGGTGCTTCTGCGCCATCATGGCTCTATTCACAAAGTACCCGACGGTACGGTTCCAAGTCTCAGCCACGATTGCCGTGATCGGCAGGGATCTGACGCCCTTCAAGACACCATTGTAAACCTCAGACATGTTGGTTGTCATGATCCCATACCTTGCCCCATCGGTGTCGTGCAACAAAGACCACATTTCCAAGTCAGGTGCATTGGCCTGAACCCATTGTGAGAATGCTCCGACTCTTGTGGATCCCCCCTCCACGGCCCCTGCTTCTGTATGCACATGCTTCGTAGCCTCCTGATCGAGCTACCTCTGCAAGGTGTCGAACTTCCGCTTTTGGTTCTGCATGCATAGCTTCTTGAACATCTTCATTAGGTCCTTGCTATGGAACCTTCTATGGAAGTTCGCTGCAATATGCCTCATGCACCAGCGGTTCTTCACATCAGTCCACTGGAAGGGGGGCTGCGTCCCATTCTGCAACGTCCGCAACGCAGACAGCAAGCCTGCATTGCGGTCGGAGATAAGACACACTTCAGGGCGTTCTTGCACTACAGCATGCTTCAAATTGCAAAGGAACCACATCCAGCTATCTGTATTCTCGTTCTCCACAATTGTAAATGCCACTGGGAGTAACTGGTCATTTGCATCGGCTGCAACTGCGGTCAGAATAGTACCCTTGTACTTGCCGGATAGGAACGTCCCATCTACGGTTAGCACTGGACGGCACCACCTGAACCCTTGTATCGCCTGATGGAAGGCCCAGAACACCCTGTCAAGAATGAAACAGTTCGGGCCCTCCGTAGGATGAGCCCTCTGCTGCCTGTTTATGTACGTGCCTGGGTTTGATTGTGAAATTTGATGCAGCATTCTTGGGACCAGGTCGTACGCCTCCTCGTACGTCCCATACATTTGATGCAGCACCTTTCGCTTCGCCCGCCAAACCTTCTTGTAGCTCACTTCGTAGCCCGCCGTGTTCGCTACTGCTGCCATTAGAACCTTCGGGGTAATTGACACATCCGCCTGGACAAGGTGCGCGACCAGCTCCGCAACATACGATGATGTCATGTTGCGGTGTCTATGTACTGGGCCCGCAAGCTCGCAACTGTGATCTTGGAGCACCGTTATCCGGAACTCCGTGCCAACGCCCTTGTACCGTTGTGCACGGACTTTGCCACCACAGGACCCGTCGACACACTTCACGACGTACATGTCCGGCTTTGACTTGTGGACCCGATACGTCCGGCTTATGTTGACGGCATGTCTAGCAATAGCCTGCTGGACAACACTCTTATTACGGAAGCACTGCCCCAAAAAGAGTGCACCCTCGCTGAACCCCCATTCTCCCTCCTCCCCCTGTGGCAGAACTAGGGCTGCCGCTGCGATGTCGTCCAGTCTGGACGACACGTACGCACCTTCCATCGTCACAACACGACCTACCACCCCTCCAGTTGCACCTTCGCCATCCTCGTCCTCTCCAAAGCTGCATGTTTCCACCTCCTCCTCCTCCTCGCTGCCCTCTTCTTCCACCTGGTCCCCCAGATACTCATGACAGTCAATACGGGCGGCCCACCACCTCTTGTCCACACCTTCGTTGGGCTGGAAATTCTCCGCACGCCTCCTGTCGTCTTCATCACCCACTTCCTCGCCCACATGTTCTCCAGCAGAAGCGTCTTCATGACCGCCGGCCACTACATCTCCACCAGCGGCAACTGAACCAACCATGGCTGATGATTATGCCCTCTCCACGAACTCGACATACACCATTGGCCTCCCATATATCGCAGTATCAGGGTTGCACACGACCTCCATGTAGTTCGCCCATGAGGCATCATTGGTCACCTTCAGAAGTTGCCATATGCTCTCCCTTCCATCATCCACCATTGAGGCATAGACTGCCTCGATCCGTAACTTATTCCTTGCGGTCTGTCGATCGAACGCTGAACGGACACACCTCCGTAGCTCAGACAAGCTCATGGCGCTCAGACCGGGTGCCCGGATCACGGTCCGCTCGCAATTTGACAGGTCCGCCCCATACGACCCATCACGTACGAGACCACTCCCATAAAACACGAACAATTGTTCAATGCCAGCCATTGCGTACCTAACATAAGTGCATAATTAACCATTTTAGTACACACCACGTAACAATCGTACCATCTAATTAACAGTTTCGATTAATATATGGTTTGTATTCCTAAATCTACGATTTATTTGTAACTATTTTACTTTCAAATTGTACCATACATCAAATGAAATATTCGTATCATTTTTATTTCCATGAAATGACCTTCATACTACAGTCATTCACTAAGCATACTAATTATACAAATTATCTCTAATCTAACTACTACAAATTTACCACCTACAAATGCTCCAACATAAATATTTACTTTTTCAACACCTACACATTATTTACACTACAATCTTTTCTAACTTTAACTTAATATAGTCTTTATGTAGCTCTACTATAACTTTCTATGACTGCTATTATATTTTAATTCTAATCTACCAAATTTATTTCTAATTTATTTTTACCACCTACCGCACTACACACTACAATATATGTAATATATGTATTTTCTCAACGTCTGCACACTACAACTTCATATTTTCCACCTAACTTAAACTACTGTACAGTATGTATGTTCACAAAAAAAGGAAAAGACTATATACTACAGTACATCTTGCCTAACATATGCAAGATTTGCTATACATACATAGTGTGTAAAAGATTGACATAAAATAATAGTAACACAAGATTCTTTCCTTAATTAAAGCCTAATGACATACATAAAATTATAGTTACACGGGCACAAAACTTACCTCTTGTTGATGCTCACGAGACGATCTACAACTTTTGTGCTTGCCAAATCCGCTGATTCCAAACGAAAACAACTCAACTCTTCCGGCTTTCGCTCCTCACAACTTCACCAAAAATTGTATAAGCCTACCAATTATACAAATTCTCTGTAATCTATCTAACATAAATATTTACTTTTTCAACACCTACACATGTAAGCACGTATGTTCATAAAAAAATAACTACACTACACTACGTAACTTCAACAAATAAATACGACATTTTCTACACTACAATATATCATGCATCATGTTTACCTACAACATACACACCGTATTGGCTTATAAGAACATTAATGAAACACGGTTCCCCTAATTATGGCCTAATGACATTCACAGAAAAATACTTGCACGGGGCCAAAAATTACCTCTTCTTGAAGCTCAGAAGACGATCTACAACTTTCGTATTTGCAAAATCTGCTGACTCCAAACAAAACCAACTCAAAAATCTGAGTTTCCACTCTTTCTTTTCCTCTCTTCACTCCCTCTCTCGCTCTGTCTTTGCTTCCACTGCGAACCAGAAGACTTCACCGCATGCATCTGCTCACCAAGCCAGCTCCAAACCCATTTTATTGCAAACGCTCCTCACCCATTCAGCAAAATTTGGGGGCCCATATCACATACTACCGACGCGTGTATGAGCTGCATGCAAAAGAGCCTACCCGTGATGCGCTTTCGGCGGACCGATTAGACGCGTGGTCGGTAGAGGGAATCGCGCGCTCGGGAATCAATCACGCGCTCGAGCCAGCAGTCGCGCGGTCGGAGCTGCGGGTCGCGCGCTCGCCTCATCGTTCGCGCGGTCGGGGCGGAAGACGCGCGCTCGGCTGATCGTTCGCGCGGTCGGGGCGGCAGACGCGCGCTGGGGCGGGCAGACGCGCGACGACAGGCGGGTCGTGCGGTCTGGTACCGCACGACCCGGTGAACAGTCCGGTCGTGCGATACCAGACCGCACGATCGGGATGCGTGGCGGCCGTTGGTGATTCCGCGCTCCAGAGGGGTCCAGTTTTGGAAATTTTTGCGTCGGGGAGCCAAAAGCGGAATTCTCGATGTCCAAGGGTCCAACAGTGTCCAATCATCTTGTCCGAACTACTCGGTACACTTCACCCTGCTTGTCTTTCCTTTTTCTTTCTTTTCTTTATGGAAACGGATTTACGGATTTTTCTGTATTTGTCTGGAAGATTGTATTTCCTTCTTCTTTTGGGAAATTATCTTGGGGGGGGGGGGGGCAAAATCTCTTCCTTTTGAGTGACCATGGCACATTGTGGCTAAAATGAGAGTCTCTCATATAGCCGTGCCTGGGCTTTTGCTAGTTTTATAGGTTACATTGGATGTGTTCTTTTTAACTGTGGTCGATGATTTATGGCTGCGACTGATGGTTTTTTATTTTAACACGAGCGTTTGTGTGAACAAACCGAATGTCCGATAAGCCGTTTCGAAAAAATTGTTTCAATAAGTCATTTTGAAAAGATTATTCCGATAAACTACTTCAAAAAAATGACAGAGAAACCATTCCGTTTATTTACTCGAAAAAACTATAACTCAAACTGAAAAGAAAGAGCTATTACATGCGTCTTCCGCTGGCCCATGCTACGTGGGCGTAGGCTTTAGTTAGCTGCAGTAACATTATATAACCAATCAAAAATTCCGATACACCGTTTTGTTTTATGCTAGCTTTTCGTAGGGGCAAAAACCTTATAACCATGCAAGTCATCAAGCACAATTAATATCCAGGACGACCCGGAGTCTGCGATAGAAATGATGCGTGCAATGCCATAGTGTTGTCCGAAAAGCTATAGTGTTCAGTAGGGATGCAAACGCCATATTTGTTTTTATATTTTTTTCTTAGATACGGATACGAATACGGATACCTCGGATACAAATACAAATACAAATAATATCAAATATAGATACGGAGTGAACACGAATCGAAACGAATACGGTCACGAATATTTATCGGAACATAAAAACCACTTAAACTATACATCCAAAATAAATGAAAACACATAAATAGTTTATCTTGTCAAAATATTAATGAAATCTAAATAAGCATAAATATTTTTATCTACAATAGTCATACCATTGTACATATTTTAAATATTCAAATAGCAGTTAATTTTTTCTAAAGTCCTAAATAATTCTTAATGGATTTCTACTATTTACATGTGACTAATAAATTAATTAAGAATTTAAATTTGCATCAGAATGATTCAAACGGCAGTGCATCAATTTAATCGGTACAAATTTTTAATCTACCGACAATACTAAATTTATTTTTAATAAACATAAATATTTGCTAGTGGGCTGGTTGCAGGAGAGTGAGAGAGGCTAGCTTGGGCTGGGCAATGTTGGGCTGAAATCTCGGATATCTGAATCCATATTATCCAGATAATCCATATTCGCATCCGTATTCGCCGGATATCAGGCCTTCTGTATTCGTATTCGTATTCGTTTCCGACAAAAAATCCGTATTTGTTTCCGATCCGAGAATTATCCGAAGAAAATCCGATCCGACACAATCCGTATTCGTTTTCATCTAGATCGGTCGGAGACTATCCGATCCGTTTTCACCCCTAGTGTTCAGCGGCAAGAAGCAAAAAAAAAAAAAATCTCTTTTGAGTCGGAGACTATCTGATTTGCACCATCGAAGGGTGGCCGCGGCACGTGGCAAGGCAGTCGGCCTCACGTATGATCGCGCAGAGGTCGCTTGCGTCGCGGACCGACTTCACCGCCGGCCACCTTCTCATCCGTACGGCAGTCGCGCACCTTCGGCACGACGCCGTATACGCCCTCCCGAGCACCTCAAGCTTCTCGATCCCAAACGATCTGAATTGATTCTAAGGTGGAGATAAGATAAAATCCATCTAACAAAATGAAAAAAACTATTTATGTAGAATTCATATGGATGTTTTGTTTACAAAATTGACAAGAAAAGAGCATTTTTTTTGGCCGGATCCCCCCCTCGCTAGAAGAAAATATCACCGTATAAATTGACAGGCCTAATTCTTTTCAGATTATGGCTTATAAGTTTTCCCGAACAAACAAACAGGAAGGTTTCTTCACCATCTCTCTGAAGCGGGTTATCGTTATTCAGTTCATTCACACAAGCGCATGCTCTAGGAGTAAAAATCATCAACCGCAGCTAAAAAGAACATACTTAGTAGCTGTATCGCTAGGCAAAGAGAAAAAAAGGATCTACATATAAAAAGTGGTACTTCACCACAAGGAGAAGTGGGATGTTGGGTGGAATGTGCAGAATTGTCAAAGGAACTAGGGTTATGGATGAGACTACATCATGTGATGCAAACAGAGGAGGCACACTATAGGTTGATACAGGTAAGCTACATTAGCGTAGATTAAAATTTTCTATCGTATAAACTAAAAAACCATTCGAATAAGAGATCATATATAGTTGCCACTAGATGCATAGTGCAACGGAAGTAGACTTGAAGCGGCTGGTTCAATGTAGCGAGCGTCGGTGTAGTGGAAGTAGTCGATCGTCCTCTGGCCACCATCGTCTCATCATGATCGTTCCGATCAGCATCGCAATCGTAACCGTGCCTCTACCGAAGTCTATACGTCCAGAGATAGAACGCCCTACGTTGGTGTGCTAGCACCAGCGCGCATAGCAAGGGCTTTTGAGAGGTGGTGGCTAGGGTTTTAATGGGGTGTGTTTTGGGATACCTCTCTCATCCTCGTACCTCTCTTTATATATAACCTCCAATAGATCCTTATCCGATATGATCAAATATCGTATCCAACTCAGAGAGCCTTTGACTAGATCCTTATCCAATACGAGTAGATATTGTATCCTGCTCGGAGAGCCTCCGACCGAATCCTTATCCAATACGAGTAAAAATCGTATCCCACTCAATCTATTATTCGGAACCTTATCATTCTAACATGTTAAGTGTGTGTGACCATGTAGGTTCATAAATATTCGCCCATGACCCAAAAATTCCTTTTCGACTCATAAGTCGATCGTGGTCCCTAGCAAGACATAGCGACTCCTAAATATACATAAAGATCATATCAGACAAACCTATATAGTACTTATGTATCGATCCCTTTGCCTCACGATACTAGATCAAACTCAAGACGAGAAGCGTACCAACTTATGATAGCTCGATCATTCACTCGAACCTGTTGTGGGTTACTCAGTTTGTGATTGACTTCTCAACCAGATTTATCATGGTGTGCACTTTCTTAATCCAACCACATTGAAGGGTCCAAAGATATCTCTCCCCTTATATAGGAGGGAAATCTTCATCTTGATCGTTCATATTCCTCTGTATTTTTCATAATAATCTTTAAAGGTACCCTTATGACCACCCAGTTACGAAGTAGTGTTTAGAAACCCCCAACTAAACTATTACATATGTAGAAAACTATAACGATCTCAGGCCCAAAAATCCTATATAGACTATGTATGAGACCAACTGATAACATTTCAAAATATAACAATTCCCTCATTATCACATGGTAGGTCAATCCAACATAATGCACTCTAACATGTGTCCACATTAATGATTTGATATCTCCATATCTATGATCCATGAAACATGATCATCAATCAATACATGTGTTGATCTATAAATCATAATTATCCCATATAATGATATAAGATTAGAGATAATTTATAATAACATCAAAAAATAAATAGAGTTCTATGAACAAATCACATACTTATTGATTAATATGAAATATATTTATTCAAGAAACAAAATAACATATTATTTAAAAGATCATAAGCATATAACTAATACAATCATCTAGATGAACACATCGAGGGTATATCACTAACAATCTTTCACTTATACTAGAGTCGATCATGCAAGTATCTAATACCCATAGCTCTTATGTATGTCTCATGCTTTGGCTACGAGAGAGGCTTTGTCAATGGATTAGCAATATTTAAATCTGTGTGCACTTTGTATATCTTCCCACCATCTCTATCAATAATCTCACGAATGAGGTGAAAATGGCAAAGTATGTGCTTGGATTTTTTTATACGATGTAGGCTCCTTGGCTTGCATAATGGCTCTACTATTATGACAATAGAGATCAATTAGACCAGGAGAACTAGATAGCACACCCAGCTCAGAGATAATTTTTTTTATCCAAACGATCTCCTTTGTAGTTTCAGAAGGCGCAATGTACTCAGCCTCCATTGTAGAATCAGCAACCGTATCTTGCTTGAATTTTTTTCAGCTCACTAGTCTTCCATTAAGATAAAACACAAATCCAGATTGTGATCAGAAATCAACTTTATCGGTTTGGAAACTAGCATTTGTGTAATCATTTATGACTAGCTCTTCCTCACCTAATCCTTCTCAAGTATTTTAGGGTAATTTTTGTAGCTATTCAATGACCTTCACCTGGAACTGGCTGATATCTGCTTGTAATAATTAGAGCATATGACACATTGGGCATGTATAAAGCTAGAGATGGCAACAGGCACAAACCTGCTAGGTTTTGCTATCCCAAACCCGTGCCCATGAAAGTTGGATGTGCCCGCTAAAAAACCCATGCCCATGACGGGTGCAGATTTTTGCCCAGACCCATGCCCACTCGGGTAACGGGTTCCCACGGGTCGCCCGTGCCCGACAACAGCTGTGCAGATTGCAGATAGTGCAGTGCTTAGCAAGTCAACAATAAGTTCAATTTATATGCTACTATGCATGAAACAAGCAACGATAAATCCACAATGCACATCACTAGTTCACTCCATCAATTCTCAGTTCATAGTTCACTGGCATATCATATCAGCATACGGCAAGTTCATTACAAGTTTACAGTTCACAACTCAGTTAATGGGCTAGGGGCATTGGGGCTAATGGGCTGCTATGGGCTAGGCTGGTTTCCCTGGGAGCCTGGGTTTATAACTCCTATGGATCGGGTTTATATTACCCATGGGTTTACGGGTTTGGGTACTATAAGAACGTACCCGAACCCGGCAGACCCGATGGGTTGGGCTTTTTGCCCATTAAGAGACCCATGGGTTAGGAAATTGACTCAGACCCATGCCCTAATAGAGTAAAAACCCACCGGGTATCGGGTTCCGGGTACCCATTGCCATCTCTATATAAAGCATGGCATACATGATAGACCCAATGACAAAAGCATATATAATCTTACTCATCCGGTCTCGCTAATTAGGTGTCGAAGGACACCTAGTCTTGCTAAGACTAACACCCAGTGACATAGGCAAAAAAACCCTTTTTGGAATCCTGCATGTTGAATCGTTTCAACACTTTGTCCATATATGTGTCTTGGCTTAATCCAATTAGCCATTTAGTTCTATCTCTATAGATCTTTATATCCAAAATATATGCTGCCTCTCCAAAGCATAGCTATTAAAGTTGGACCGTCAGTTGAACTAGAAAAAACCAAAAGCAGAGACAACACCGGCTCAGTTTTCTTCAAAGACCATCCATGCAATTGGACTAGAAAAAACCGAATAAATTGGCTAGTTTTTTATAGAACGCTGAACCAGGTGGTTTCAACTGAACTGAGCGTTCTTGTTTAGGACAAAAATACCCTCATTGTTATTATTTTCTTACTATGGGTTTAGGGGTAGGATCGGAAAGGTGTGAATATAAGTGCATTATCTCATATTCTGCCCTTTTCGAGTATTCTCCTAAATCTCCTCTCTATCAGACCCGAAACTATTCTCTATCGCCACCGCCCCCTTATTTATTGTCACCGCCCTCGTGTTCTACTGCTGCTACTAACATGTAGGCCCCAGCAGTGCTTCACGGCTAGGGCACTGCGTGATGCATCATGGTGACAGGAAGACTCGCTGCATCCCGGCGAGGTTCCACGGTGGTCTTGGGCGACAGTGCATGAGGCTCAGTTTCGAGCGATGCCAGGGACATTGCCTTCACCTCAGTCATTGACAGCTCAGCTCCCCTAATTACTAAGGTAATTTGTTCATGAATTAGTGAATCACAACTCTAAGGTTAAGATATTTAGATATAAGATTTGTATAATAGTGGTAGCTGGTAGGGATTAGGAAGATATGCATGTATGCACTCTGCCACTAGTGGCTTCTTTTTACACATAGGCACATATGCATTAGCAATGGATTGTTCAAAAACTCCACCAACTGGCTAGTCGGTCCAGCCCTCAGCACTGAGTAAACAATCATCACAAGCAAGGTCTAGAGGGAAGAGTGAGAAAGCATGGGAGCATTGTACACAGATTATTGATCAGAATGGAAAAAAGAAGATTAGATGCATGCATTGTCATGAGATATTCCAAGGAGGAGGAATTCATTGATTTAAGCTGTATTTAGCTGGTGTCAAAGGAGATGTGAAACCATGTAAGAAGGTTGATTTTAAGACTAGTTATGAAATGAAGCAAAGTTTGGAGGCTTTGGCTACAAAGAAAAGGAAGACACAAGAAGCGTATGAGAAAGATAATCCATATGGGTCAAAGCCACAAGAAGCAAGTGACTATGGTGGAAATCCACATAATCCACATATTATTCTTGCATCAGATACTAAAGGAACGACTATTGCTGGTGGGTAAAGTTGACTTGTTGGAGTTGGATCAAGCAGAGTAAGTGCTAGTACACCTAGAATTGGCAAGTTCTTTATCCCTAGGACTAATTCAGGGGTCAACCTACATTAAAAAGTGTTCTTCAAGGATAGGCAATGAAAGACAAAGTTGATCTATGTGCATCAAAATGGTTTATTGATACAACTGACAATGCCACTAATATGGTTTCTGTTGGGAAAAATTAGAAGAGGAGTTTCCTTCTATCTATTGGTCCCCTTGTGTTGCTTATTGTTTGAATTTGATGTTGAGTGACATGGGCAAGGAGGAACTAGTAGAGAAGACTGTTGCTTATGCATCATCTATTACCAAATATTTGTATAGCCATTGCTATCCACTATATCTAATGAGGAAGTTCATTAAGGGACATGGCATTCTTTGTCCAACACTAACTCGCTTTGCTACTAACTTTGTTGCTTTGCAAAGTATTTACAAGCAGAAGGATGCTCTTTGTGCCATGGTTATATCGAAGGAATGGACAACCTCTACATATGCTAAGGAAGTGAAAGAACAAAATACTATCTTTCTATTGAACAAGACTTTTGAAAAGATTGTGCTACCGTTTGTCAATTATCAGAACGAACAGTCCATGTCTTGAGAATTGTGAATTGTGATGAGTGACCGGCCATGGGATATCTGTTTGGAGCATTGCATGCCTCAAAAGAGGAAATTCAAAAGTGGTTTTAGAGAAGGAAGATGGTAGTGAGCCTTTCTTGAACATTATAGAAAAGTGATGGGATTGGCACCTTGAGAAGAATCTCCATGTAGCTGGCTTTTGGTTTAATCCTAACAACCAATATGATGAGGAACTAATGGCAAAGTATCAGGTCACTACATCTGGAGTCACTGATGTTATTGAAAAATATGCAGTGGATGATGTAGCTTTGCAAAGTGCTTTGACAAGGAAGATGAGGACTTTTAGAGATGTAGAAGGGAACTTTGGGCGATTGACAGCCAGAAATGATCGACAACATTTGCTTGCTGGTAAACATATTACTCTTTTCTTTTTATTTTTTAACATATGCTTGCTGGCAACATTGATAATTGATTTCTGTTTTAAAATTTGCATACAGATGACTGGTGGAGAAATTATGGTCGCAACGCTCCAAATTTACAAAAACTTACCATTCATGTCTTGAGCCAAACATGTAGGAATTGGAGCTTGTTTGAGCATACACACTTGAAAAAAAGAAACAGACTTAAGTATCAAAGGTTGAATGATCTTGTTTGTGTCTACTACAACCTAAGGCTGCATCGAAGGTACTATTTCTTTGCACATTTGCATTCACTGTCCTATTGTTGGTTCTTTTTTTGGATTTATACATATTTGTCAAATGCCTCTCCATTGGGTCCAAAATGTCTACTCGGTATTATGACCTAATAAATGTGGAGGACATTAGGAAGGGTAATGAAGAATGGATTTTAGAAGATAATCCATATCGTCTTACTATTGAAGAACTAGAGACTTTTCAAGAGAAATTGGTATCAGTCCACATAACAAATGCTAATGGTGATGTCTTGGGAAATCATGGCCATTTGATCATATTTCTTTTGGTAATGTTAACATCTAACTAAACTAATTGGTTGTAGTTGAAGACTTCAATTTGGATGATGCAGACATTGGGTGGGTTCTTTTGGGCTAAGGCTTATAACTTATGGATGTGGTTTTTAAATTTTAGTCTATTTACGAGAGGCAGTATGTAAAGAAAAATAGTCGCATGCGATTTTGGCTAATACAACTGAACTCGGCATAATTTGTACTACAATTTACCTGTAGGCCCCCTCTTGAAAAAACACACTGTTTAATGGCGCGATACTGTTCATCCGTACATAAGCCGTAAGCCATAAGCACTAACGAACCCAACCATTGATGCTATTGATGAAAATAAAGAGAGAGAGAGAGAGAGAGAAACATCCTATAAATGCATGCGAGGATATTGCTGTCTACTGATGAAGTCAGTGGTCTCAATCCCGAATAGGGACAACAACCACCTTGGGGGACTCTTTGGTTATCCTTAGTTTGAGACACTCTATCCCTTTGGTTTGCTGTGGCTTTGAGACTTGAGTTTATATTCTGTTTGTCCTTTGTATTTTGAGTCTTTGTGAACATGTATGGATTCACTGGTTCTTGTCAACATTTGGATTCTAGACTAGTTCTTTGCTGTGTGCATGATATTTGGATTTTTGGACTAAATTCATTTTATATTTATATATTTACTACTTTTTTCTAGTTTGACTGATGTAGCCTGCAGACGGCGATGAGGTGTACTACTACTTGTACTAATGAAGTAATACATGTATGGATTCACTAGTTCTTACAGTACTAAGCAATTTAGATCTTGGAAGGCTACTCGTGAAAAGGAAGTGCATCAGGTAATTGTTCTTATATTTTGTAGTTCACATTTCTTGTGAACTCCCATGTTCTCAAAGGACTTGTGTTGACAATGCTGTGTTTCTGTTAATTAGCTCAAGAAGGAAGGGAGATGGAATGAATATGAGATGCATAAACTCCTGGCCTTAGGCTGCGCTCAGTGTGGCTGCGGCTGCGAGCTTCGGCTGCAAGCTGAATGAAGCTACTACAGTGCCTGGAGCCGGAGCTGCGCCATGGAGCTGAAGCCGCCCGGAGCTGGAAGCCGCAATAAACTCACTCCACCGACCAGCGTAGCCTCCCATCGGATCCCCTCTGTGGAATGCTCCTTCCCGCTCGCCAACTCTCGTGATTACCGGCACTTCACCCCCCACCGCCGGCCGTGGCGACCGCATCTGCAGCGGCTAGCTCGGCCATCCCCCCACCCATAGCAGCTTCCTCCCCTTGCCCGTAGTTCATGTGTACGGTGTTTCGACCAAATTAATGTAGTTGCGAACGAGTGTCGTAGTTTTCGTTTGGAACGTCGTTAGTACTTGTGCAGTGTTTGCTCCAGAGGTCTCAGCTTATTGGAACACTCGTTACCTCATTTCAGCTGCTACAGTACTTCCTTCAGCCGTTGTAGTACTTCCTTCAGCCGCTACAGTAATATTTTCAGCTGCTACAGTAAAAAAACCACAAGCCTTCAGCAAAAAGCCAAACCGAGCGGGGCCTAAACCAGAGGCAAAAAATGGTTAGCTTTCTCATCTATTTCTCTTTTAGCTTTCAAATGACATGGTAGTTATGCTATTCTGCTACAACATGTAGGTTTTACTATAGCAGAAAACTGAAGAAGCTACACTGGCCATGAAAAGGCGAAAGGATTTGCTCAAGGCAAAGACGTCCACCCGTGAGACATATGGTTAGAAGCTACAATAGTGACTTCTTTTTCCCATTCAGATTATTGTGTGCTCATAAGTTTCCCACTGTATTATGTCTAAAATATTCTTTTGATATGGCACTAGGCCTTAATGCGAGACATTGATGATGAATTTGAAGTTACTCTAAGGGCATATGAATTGCGTTCACACTACGAGGGACAAAATGCAAGAGTAAGTCTCAGTTTTCTTGTGTTGATATCATATAGAGCTTGGGTTTCTAATGCTTTTGTTTATCAATGTCTATTGAAAAATTGTACCTAAGTAGGTCAGTACTGTAAGTGTCTTCTGCATTAGTTTTGTAGCCAGATTCGTGACAGTCATTAGTGAGTAATGACTTCTGAATGTTTTGTTGAGGCATCATAAGTCTAAAGTCTGGAGTCGGGCATGTCAAATACTCAAATTGATGACATGTATACAAACTGACGGTTCGCTGACTCCGCCAGTTCGTTCACCAATCCGAGTTCGATAACTATGCTCCTAAGTCTTTCATTAAGAAACTATTTTTTATGAAGACTTGATAGATTCAAGTATAGAAATATCATTTCTGATCAATAATATGTCATTCACATATAAAACTAGAAAAACAAATGCACTCCCACTAGTCTTTTTGTAAACATAAAGTTCTTCTTTATTCTTGATGAAGCCAAACCCATTGACTACCTCATCAAAATGAATGTTCCAACTCCGAGAAACTTGCTTTAGTCCATAGATAAATCTCTAAAGCTTGCATATCTTTCTAGCATTTTAGGGATTGATAAAACTCTCAGGTTTCTATTTAGGAAAGCCGTTTTGACATCCACCTGCCATATCTTATAATTGAAATATATAGAAATTGATAGAATGATTTTGATATACTTAAGTATAGTGACGGGTGAGAAAGTTTCATGTTAATACCTTATCAGCAATTGATGTGGCCTTTCAAACATATGTGGGGCTGGTGCCTCTTCGACAGGTTGTTCAATATCTTGTACATCCCGTATTGGTACAGTAGGAGTTGAAATATTTTCTTATTATTCCCGAATTTCTTTGAGTCGCACCGTGCTCTCACTAACTCCTTTTGAAATAAATTCTTTTTCCAAAAAGATATCATTTTGGGCAATAAACACTTTGTTTTCATCCCTTTTATAAAAAATATCATTTAGTTTCTTTAGGATACCCCACGAAGAAGCATTTACCTGATTTAGATTTGAATTTATCAGACATTAAACATTTTACATATACCTCACATCCCTATATGTTGAGAAAAGACAACCCATGACACTTCCCAGTCCACATCTCATATGGTTTCTCAATAGTTTTTTATAGAACCATATTTAACGTGAATGCAGCTTTTTCCAGAGCATACCCCTAAAAAGACAATGACAGATCAGATTGGCTCATCATAGACCAAAGCTTGTCTAAAAAGGTTCAGTTTTATCATTAGACACCCCATTCCATTGAGACGTTCGTATCAGAGTTAGCTGTGGAACAATTCTATATCATTTTAGATGATCACCAAACTCATGGCTCAAATATTCACCTCCAAATTATGATCATAGGGCTTTAATTGTTTCGCCAAGTTAATTATGTACCTTATTCTAAAATTCCTTGAACTTTTTGAATAATTCAAAATTATGCATCATTAAGTAGATGTAACCATATCTACTAAAATCATCGATAAAATTTATGAAGTACTGAAACCACCTCTAGCTGTTGAGCTCATTGGTCCACATACATCCGAATGTATAAGGCCAATAAGTCATTTGCCCTCTCAGCTAGACCAGTGAAAGCTGCCTTAGCCATTTTGCCAAGTAAACTAGACTCACGTGTTTCAAATGATTTAAAATCAAATAAGTTCAGAAGACCATCTTTATGGAGCTTCACCATGCGCTTCTCATTTATGTGACCCAAACGATAATGCCAAATATAAGTGGGATTCAAATCATTAGGCCGAAGTCACTTAACATTAATGTTATAGATAGACATATCCTCAAGATTTAAAATATATAACCCATTCACCAATGGAGCATGACTATAAAGCATATTACTCAAAGAAATTGAATAACAATTATTCTTTATTCTGAATTCATGACCTTTTGCACCCAAACATGAAGCAGAAATAATATTTTTGCTTAAGGAAGAAATATAATAATAATTATTCAATTCCAAAACTAATTCTAAGAGTAAAAATAATGGTAAAGTGCCAATAGCCAATGCAGCAACTCTTGTTCCATTGCCCACGTGAAGATCAACCTCGCCTCGTACTAAACTTCTACTCTTTATTAGCCTATGTATCAAATTGCAGATATGAGCAACCAATCTGGTATCAAATACCCAACAACAAATATGAGAAGTAGTGAGATTTATTTCTATAATATTTATATCTGAAATAGAAGTCTTACTTCCCTTCTTTTCTAGTTTTGCCAGATACTTATTGCAGTTACTCTTCCAATGTCTAGTCCCTTGGCAATGGTAGCAAATAGTGTTATTTGTTGTGCCAATCTTGAGCTTTTGAAGCTTAGATTTGATACTGCAGATCTTATCTTTAGTTTTGCTTATGCCCTTTATTTTTCCCAAATCCTTAGACTTCCTCTTTTTGAAGTTGGTAGTCTTCTGACCGGTCTTCTTTTAGCTAACTTGCACGCAAACAATGAC
Organism: Dendrocalamus latiflorus; assembly: GCA_017311315.1. Lineage (NCBI taxonomy): Eukaryota > Viridiplantae > Streptophyta > Magnoliopsida > Poales > Poaceae > Dendrocalamus > Dendrocalamus latiflorus. The sequence continues at coordinate 15,436,218 of CM029611.1, read as the reverse complement.
TTAGAGGTATCATACCTTTTAGCCCTTGCCTGGTTCTTAAACATGCCTTTAAGACCTATAATCATATTGTAAGTATCCGTGTTCTCATATTACTTCTAAAGCTCATGTTCATGGTGGCAAGCATGAGACTACTAACTATAACATCCCAATTTTGGGAATTTTCAAAAATAAGAGAAATTTAAAATCTTCTATTGTTTTTTAATGTATTTCACAATTTTGTCTTTTATTTGAGTTTCTAATTTGGATTTTGCCAAAAACAACCTAGACAATAAACAACAAAAATAAAATTCAAGAGCAAGAACTAAATAATTGGAAATTGCTTTGATCATAGCTTGAAACTGATTTTCAAGTTGAAAATCAATATCCAAAAATTGAATTAAATAAAAATAAATTTAAAATCTATCTTCAATCAAATCGAGGCAAGAATTCAAACTTGAATTTAAATTCAAATTTCATGATTTGAAATGCAAGTCAAAAATTGAAATTTCAGATTTGGCAAGCCTTTCTTTTTCACTCTCCTCTCTTCCAATTCCACCTGAGCCCCACCTTCTCTTTTTCTTTTCCCTTCCTTTCTTTTTTCTTTTCTTTCCTTCTTTTCCCTTTTCCTCCATCCTCTTTTCCTTTTCCCTCTCCTCTCACCTGTTCTAGCACATGGTTGCCACCCCCCTGTGCTGCCCAGGGCCAACATGGCCCACACGTGCTCACGCTGTGCCCACACCACGCATGCCCCTGCGCAATGCCCGCACCCATGCCCTGTCGTGCTGCACGTACACGCGTGTGCCGTTCGCTGCGTCAACGCCCTGCACTACACATGCTGGCCACGTTTTGTGTAGCGCGCTAGCCGTACATCACCTGGCCATGCCACCTTCCCTATAGAACAACAGCGGTGCCTCCCCCGCCTATTTAAAGGCCATTGGTTGCTTCCATTCCCTCCTTCCTTTTCCCCCATTGCTGAGCTTCACCTCCACTCGCCGTTCCGGCCAACTCGGTGCTTCTAGTGCAATTGCGAGCATTTCATAACGTGTTCCCACACCCCTCCTTCTCTCCCTCCGACTGAATCAAAGTTCCATGCGCCAATGCTCACCGTTCATCATTCTCCCCCATTTTGTACCAAAACCACCATTGCCATCGCCATTCCTTGCTCGGTTCATTATAGCTTGATTCACCTTCCTGGAGTGGCTCCTCGCTACCCTTGGCCTTTCCTAACCACCACTTGTAGCTCCCCCTGCCCCATGGTGCACCACTGAGAGCCTCCCCATGCCACTTGGGCACACATCGCTAACCTGCTCTGGCCTCTCCCCAACCAAGTCATCACCAAAGGTAAGATACCTTAGGTCCTCTCCAGCCCATGCTCCCCATACCTTTCCTTCTCTCCTACCATGGCACCGTTGCCCCATTGCCCCGCTCTTGCCCTCGCTGTCGAGGTCTCCATGCCACCGCCCGCCTGCCGTGGAGCTCGTCCGGCCACGCTGCCACCTCTCTTAGCCTCCTTGCCCTCCTAGCTTCCCATTTTGCTCACCACCACCACCCTTCTGGCCCCCTCCTCGCCGGCAGCGACGGCCGCCCCACCGTGCGCCATGCCTCCCCTGCTCGGCCGAACATCTCCCCTATTTTGGCTTAATGCTCCTATGTGCAGTGGGCTTCCTTCATTTGTGTAGGTATATGGCATGTAGGCCCACTTTTAGTCAAGAATTGATTTGGCTAAATAGCTAATTAGTAACTAATGAAAGTAGTAGGAAATGGGGATTAGAAATTATACTTAGACTAATACCCTCCATAGGATAAAGACATGATAAATTGAAATTTGCCTAAAAGATTAAAATCTTGAATTGCTGACATATCAGTGAGATTCATGTAAGGTTAAGCCGTATAAATAATAAGCATTACTTGTATGTCCTAAAAAGTCACGAGGCTCTTTTTCCCAAATAGTGATTAATAATTTAGGTAAATGATCTGAATGTGAGGCCACTAATATTTAAAATTGTAAACACGCAACTTAAATTAAAGATTTCCTCACATATGATTAAAAATCCCTAAAAATAATTAGTGTCCCATTAAAAATTAATTTAAACAAAGTATTAATAAAATACACCATTGGTATATATATATACTCACATAAGTGCCCAAATTTCGTAAGAACCCTATCTAAAATGACATATTAATTAGGATTAAGGTAAGTAGCCAATATGTCATTACATTTAAATTAAATTACATGTTTAAAAGTAAATAATGTTAAAATGTAGTTTTTAAAGATGTAAATAATAGCCAAGGTTACCTAGGGCAAATAATGGCTAATTAAATAAACAAATTAATTAGCATGCTACTAGGATTTAAATTGAAGTCTCCACATTAACTGGTGATCTTTCTTGAAGGATAAGTTAGGTAGAATTGAAATATTATTTAAGAAGCCAACTACTATTTGTACGAGAAACTCACATGGCGGTCGTAGGCACTATTAAAATATAATACCTAATTAAATCTTAATGGTAGATTTAATTGATAATGATAATGGAATATAATCTTCTATAACAAGCTCGGCCCTACATAAATAAAATTTTAATTAGAATTAAACTATGCCAAATAATAACTAAAGTATACATCAAATATTAATGGAATTTGATCCAAAGAGCACCTTTAAATAAAAGATCTTATTAAAATATAACTTTGTGCATCTACTAAAATATAATGACCCATGGGTCATTGGTCGCTAGAAAGAAAATAGTCTCGCTAATCTACCATAAGATGAACTATATAATAATAGGACCAAATTAATTAGTGCTTAACCAGAATAATCTGCCACCATACCAATAGGTAGCAATTTGAAGTCTAGTAATACCTAGACCTAGTTAAGAGATGCATTTTGTCCGAAATGCATTTAAACCCTATAATGGTTTATCAACCTTGGTTCATTCGTAGTAATTGAACTAAAGTTAACTGTTAAATATTTGTGTAAAAAAATAATCACACACTTTAATAAGTTATTGAGTTAGTCATTTAATTTAGTCATTCAATTTATTGGTAATTAAAACCGTAGAAAATGCTACATCATGGATCAACCAAAATATGAACCTTGAGATTGATTCGATAAACTAAAATCATACACATCGCGTGTGAAGCTCATGCCCTAATTCTTAAATGATTATCATTCGGTAAGTAATACCCAGTACCCCAGCTAAGCTCATATATTTGTCCATAAATCTATCCTAACTCATGGAACTTCCTTAATAGATATTAAATTATAAAAGAAGTTATTAAACCAAAAAGGATCAAGCTATGATAATCCACAGTCGACTATGCCTTGCTATCTCCAAGCCGAGGTGGAATATTCCCATGAACATTCCTTTATTGGACCTTCCTTGACATCCTACTCGGCAGACTATTCCTTTGTCATCCCTCACTTCGCTCAAACCCCAATTAGCTTTGCCAATATTCTGCCACTACAACAAATATGAGTTCTAGTGATGAATAATCCTTGACGACTGAAATAAAGGCCATTGATAAGTAACTTTCTGTGATGCATGCATTAAATTTGTCGCCGTTTGTAGAGACCCGAATATACAAATCCGGACTCTCCTGTGTATTCTGCACTAGTCCAGGATCACGCTAGTGCACACAGTGTGAACAAAGATAAATATCATCCATATCACGATATTCTAAGGAAAAACCAAATTATATTGATAATCATCAGAGTACGACCTTATGGTCAAGCTTACAATAGACTAGCCCGAAGGGCTTAACAAAAACTAGCAGCGGAAATCCAAAAGAAAGCGCAGCAGCCAATCGACACGCCCACAGGCTATCGAGTGGGGAGCGAAGCCTAGAACGCATAGTCGTCGAAGTACTCTCCTCCTGGAACCTCCGGCTGGTAGCACTCCTCTTCCTCAACTGAGCAACATAGGCGTAAAGCCGTGAGTACATTGGTACTCAGCAAGCCGTTTGTAACAATTGATGCAATATAGTATGCAAAGCTTACCAATGAAAGGCTGTAAGGGTTAATTTGCATAAAACAGCATTTGGAAATATTATAAATAGATTGAAGGCGAATTGAAGTAAAACAATAGTAAACAATAATCAAAGGAATAGAAATAACCACTTATGAATCTCCCATCCATAAGTTAAACCAACCACTCATGGATCTCTCATCCACAAGTTAAACCAACAATGAAATAACCATCCACTGACCAGCTACAAACTTTCCAAGAGTAACTATACCTCGTGTGAAATCACCGAGCATTGTCCATGACCGAGAACGCGGCTATTCGAATAGTTTTACACTCTGCAGAGGTTGCACAACTGTACCCACACGATGTGATTAGCCTCGCGCTAAGGAAATCACAACAAGGCCTTTACAATGTTCAATTCCAACCCAATCCCGCCCGCTAGGGTTTCGCATCACACCCCCCCTTGCGCCCCGTGGAATGTATACGACACCCACTGACATCCCAATGGCGGAACCAGAATTGAAACATCACAAATTAATCAGCCAGGTCTGTCCCATACCAGACATGTGGTTTGCACGGTAAGACTCAGATCAATGGCGCACAAAGTTAAGTCCTTAAGTGTTCTCGGGCGAGACTACCACATCCATCGAAGTGCTCCAACACTTCCCCCTTTACTGCACGATCACTCGCCCGAGTGAAAACCAATTTTGTGAAACCACCAACAATGACGCACCAACGTCACGGCACAAATTTTATAACAGTGGCACCAACCACAATTCAATATCTCATTAAGTCAAATTAATTAGTCACATGTGATGATGAACCCAAACGATAATAACAGCATGGCTAAGCACACTAATCGTACCAACCCAATGTGACAAATAACATAGCATCACTAATTAAATTCCCAACCTAAGGTGACAATGACATCAAGGTATTCCAAAAGATCAAGGAGGGAATTAACCAATTGGGACGATAACTACCAATACAAGGGTTTTATAATAAAGTAGCAATGCATGATAATTTAAAACAACATAATACATAATAGATTTGAAAACTGGGTTCAACATGATCAAAGGACACGACTTGCCTTGTCCTTGCTCAGTTAGGAATTCTTGATCTTCAAATCTTGCTTCAGCTCCTTCGAACGCGCGATCTAACGGGAGAGAGAACGAGACGAACACAAGAAATAAAATCAAATAAAATTCAAATAAACTCCAAAAACTGCAAAACCAGAACCAAAAGATAGAGCTCAATTTTAGATGAATTTAGGAAGAAGAATCGGGTCAATCGGAGTTCGGACGAGGGAGAACGGGCTCTTGGAAAATTGGATCTAAAGAAAATCGGGGAAAATCGGAAATTGCACTGTGCTGTGGACCGGGCGCACGGGAGGCTGGGTCTACGGTGGGCTCAGCTCACGGAACAGTGCGGGGCGGTCGGCTGCTGACGCGGGCGGCGGGTGCTGACGTGGCGCTGACGGGGCTGACACGTGGGCGGTTTTGGCTGACGTGGCATGCTGACTGGGCAGGTTGACTCGGCTTGGTCCACGGGGATACGGCTGACATGCGGGGCCCACTTGGCAGCGACAGGGTGCCCGGTGGACGGCGTCCACGGAAAGGCGAAGGGACGCGGCTGCTGGCGTCAGCGCTGACGCGGCGGGCGCGGGGACCGAGGCGGCGCGGACGGAGCGGCCGAGGCGGCCGGGTGGGCACGGCAGCGCAGGGCGGCGGGTCTGCGGCGACGGCGGGGTAGAGGCGGCGGCTGGCCGGCGGGGATCCGGAACGGCGGCGGGGTTTACCGGCGGCGAGGTTCGGCGGTGGGGACGGCTCACCGGCGGCGAACGGCTGCAGCGGCGAGCTCCGGCGGAGAGAGACGACGAGAGCGGCGGCGGAGGCGGCGGCTCGGGATGCGGAAGCCGAGGGGTCGGCCCCCTTAAATACACGGACGCCGAGGCCGTCTTGGAGGCGGAGACGGAGTCCCGCTCGAGCACGGACTTCGAGTCCGGGGCGGAAACGCGCGGCGGCGGCGGAGTCGTGCCGGACACGGAGACGGGAGTCCCGGCCGGGGACGAGGACCCTGACAGGTGGGCCCCACCTGTCAGTGGCACGGGCGGGCGAGTGGCTGCGATGGCGCGCGGGCGAAGCGGCAGCGGGGATGGGCGACGCGCGGCGAGGGGCGGGGCAGGCCGGCGGAGGCGGTTGGGCCGAGTGGGTTGGGCCGGCTGGTGGATTTCGGCCCACTGGCCGGTTGGGGGATTTTTGGTATTTTTCTTTTTCATAAATCCATTTAAATCCTTTTGAGCTCTAGAAAATAGCAAATAAATCCAGGAAAATCCAGGAAAATTCCAATAAATTCCTTGAGACACCAAGAACTCAAATAAAATAATTTTGGCAAATATTCATGTTTAATTTAATCATATTAAATCCTTTTAATTCATAAAAATTCCATTTAAGCTTTAATTAATTTCAGAAAAACGCAAATGATGAATTTTATTTTAAAAGCTTCAAAAAGGCTCTAAAAATCAGGATGTTACAAACCTCCCCCCTTAAACGGAATCTCGATCCCGAGATTCAGGCTGACTAAAAGAATAGGTTACCGGGTGCGACATTGGAGACGACGTGGTTGAGGCTCTCCCTTGCAACGCTTTGAGGTATTTGGCTTCCTTGACTTGACGACATTCCGTGGCTTGCTCCTGGAGTCTTGGCAGGTGCACTCCCAAGTTTGAAAGGAATAGGCGAGATTGCTTGATGCTTCTGCGGGGTTCCTGGGTCCAACCATCTTGCTGCTGCTCTGAAGAGAAACGCTACTGACTGCTCCAGGCGAAAAGGTAAGGGGGAAAAGCATAGGTAAGGCTTGAGGTTGAACTTGGACAACTTTATTCCGGGTTAGCTGCTCGGACACTTCCAAAACTCTGACCGGGTTTTAAAGATAAGTGGGAAAAGCATAGATGAGAGGTAAACTCGTCTTAGGGGAATATTCTAATGGCAACCTAAACTAAACAAACACTTAGCCGAAAAAGCTAACAAAAGAAGCAATAAACTCCACAAAAAGATTTTTGACATGACTGCATCATAATGCTAGAAGCAAAACTGCAGCTCACGTCACATCCAACGGCAAATAAGAAGCAAGACGATCTACACGATACTAAAACTATAACAGGGTTCAAATCTAATGGCCCCTAATCTTCACGGAAATCTCCAATCTTTTCTTGCCATATTGGGTGCTTCCTTGATCCAAACTTCACAGCACAGCTTGAAGAATTCCATGCCAACTTTTACTTTGATGGAGGGACACTCGAGACATCTATGGACATTATAGAGATAAGAAGTCAAATTGAATTTTGAAAACAATATTTCAGAGGAGGCAAGGAGAAAGAATCCTAAGAATGAGGTAAGAATCAAGAATTACTAGATAATCATTTGGTTGATTTGATTTAGAAAATAAATTTTGAAATATTTTCTAATTCGACTACTCTAACTAGGGCTTCGTCCTACAGTCGATATAGCTCTGATACCATCTCTGTAGAGACCCGAATATACAAATCCGGACTCTCCTGTGTATTCTGCACTAGTCCAGGATCACGCTAGTGCACACAGTGTGAACAAAGATAAATATCATCCATATCACGATATTCTAAGGAAAAACCAAATTATATTGATAATCATCAGAGTACGACCTTATGGTCAAGCTTACAATAGACTAGCCCGAAGGGCTTAACAAAAACTAGCAGCGGAAATCCAAAAGAAAGCGCAGCAGCCAATCGACACGCCCACAGGCTATCGAGTGGGGAGCGAAGCCTAGAACGCATAGTCGTCGAAGTACTCTCCTCCTGGAACCTCCGGCTGGTAGCACTCCTCTTCCTCAACTGAGCAACATAGGCGTAAAGCCGTGAGTACATTGGTACTCAGCAAGCCGTTTGTAACAATTGATGCAATATAGTATGCAAAGCTTACCAATGAAAGGCTGTAAGGGTTAATTTGCATAAAACAGCATTTGGAAATATTATAAATAGATTGAAGGCGAATTGAAGTAAAACAATAGTAAACAATAATCAAAGGAATAGAAATAACCACTTATGAATCTCCCATCCATAAGTTAAACCAACCACTCATGGATCTCTCATCCACAAGTTAAACCAACAATGAAATAACCATCCACTGACCAGCTACAAACTTTCCAAGAGTAACTATACCTCGTGTGAAATCACCGAGCATTGTCCATGACCGAGGACGCGGCTATTCGAATAGTTTTACACTCTGCAGAGGTTGCACAACTGTACCCACACGATGTGATTAGCCTCGCGCTAAGGAAATCACAACAAGGCCTTTACAATGTTCAATTCCAACCCAATCCCGCCCGCTAGGGTTTCGCATCACACCCCCCCTTGCGCCCCGTGGAATGTATACGACACCCACTGACATCCCAATGGCGGAACCAGAATTGAAACATCACAAATTAATCAGCCAGGTCTGTCCCATACCAGACATGTGGTTTGCACGGTAAGACTCAGATCAATGGCGCACAAAGTTAAGTCCTTAAGTGTTCTCGGGCGAGACTACCACATCCATCGAAGTGCTCCAACACTTCCCCCTTTACTGCACGATCACTCGCCCGAGTGAAAACCAATTTTGTGAAACCACCAACAATGACGCACCAACGTCACGGCACAAATTTTATAACAGTGGCACCAACCACAATTCAATATCTCATTAAGTCAAATTAATTAGTCACATGTGATGATGAACCCAAACGATAATAACAGCATGGCTAAGCACACTAATCGTACCAACCCAATGTGACAAATAACATAGCATCACTAATTAAATTCCCAACCTAAGGTGACAATGACATCAAGGTATTCCAAAAGATCAAGGAGGGAATTAACCAATTGGGACGATAACTACCAATACAAGGGTTTTATAATAAAGTAGCAATGCATGATAATTTAAAACAACATAATACATAATAGATTTGAAAACTGGGTTCAACATGATCAAAGGACACGACTTGCCTTGTCCTTGCTCAGTTAGGAATTCTTGATCTTCAAATCTTGCTTCAGCTCCTTCGAACGCGCGATCTAACGGGAGAGAGAACGAGACGAACACAAGAAATAAAATCAAATAAAATTCAAATAAACTCCAAAAACTGCAAAACCAGAACCAAAAGATAGAGCTCAATTTTAGATGAATTTAGGAAGAAGAATCGGGTCAATCGGAGTTCGGACGAGGGAGAACGGGCTCTTGGAAAATTGGATCTAAAGAAAATCGGGGAAAATCGGAAATTGCACTGTGCTGTGGACCGGGCGCACGGGAGGCTGGGTCTACGGTGGGCTCAGCTCACGGAACAGTGCGGGGCGGTCGGCTGCTGACGCGGGCGGCGGGTGCTGACGTGGCGCTGACGGGGCTGACACGTGGGCGGTTTTGGCTGACGTGGCATGCTGACTGGGCAGGTTGACTCGGCTTGGTCCACGGGGATACGGCTGACATGCGGGGCCCACTTGGCAGCGACAGGGTGCCCGGTGGACGGCGTCCACGGAAAGGCGAAGGGACGCGGCTGCTGGCGTCAGCGCTGACGCGGCGGGCGCGGGGACCGAGGCGGCGCGGACGGAGCGGCCGAGGCGGCCGGGTGGGCACGGCAGCGCAGGGCGGCGGGTCTGCGGCGACGGCGGGGTAGAGGCGGCGGCTGGCCGGCGGGGATCCGGAACGGCGGCGGGGTTTACCGGCGGCGAGGTTCGGCGGTGGGGACGGCTCACCGGCGGCGAACGGCTGCAGCGGCGAGCTCCGGCGGAGAGAGACGACGAGAGCGGCGGCGGAGGCGGCGGCTCGGGATGCGGAAGCCGAGGGGTCGGCCCCCTTAAATACACGGACGCCGAGGCCGTCTTGGAGGCGGAGACGGAGTCCCGCTCGAGCACGGACTTCGAGTCCGGGGCGGAAACGCGCGGCGGCGGCGGAGTCGTGCCGGACACGGAGACGGGAGTCCCGGCCGGGGACGAGGACCCTGACAGGTGGGCCCCACCTGTCAGTGGCACGGGCGGGCGAGTGGCTGCGATGGCGCGCGGGCGAAGCGGCAGCGGGGATGGGCGACGCGCGGCGAGGGGCGGGGCAGGCCGGCGGAGGCGGTTGGGCCGAGTGGGTTGGGCCGGCTGGTGGATTTCGGCCCACTGGCCGGTTGGGGGATTTTTGGTATTTTTCTTTTTCATAAATCCATTTAAATCCTTTTGAGCTCTAGAAAATAGCAAATAAATCCAGGAAAATCCAGGAAAATTCCAATAAATTCCTTGAGACACCAAGAACTCAAATAAAATAATTTTGGCAAATATTCATGTTTAATTGAATCATATTAAATCCTTTTAATTCATAAAAATTCCATTTAAGCTTTAATTAATTTCAGAAAAACGCAAATGATGAATTTTATTTTAAAAGCTTCAAAAAGGCTCTAAAAATCAGGATGTTACAAACCTCCCCCCTTAAACGGAATCTCGATCCCGAGATTCAGGCTGACTAAAAGAATAGGTTACCGGGTGCGACATTGGAGACGACGTGGTTGAGGCTCTCCCTTGCAACGCTTTGAGGTATTTGGCTTCCTTGACTTGACGACATTCCGTGGCTTGCTCCTGGAGTCTTGGCAGGTGCACTCCCAAGTTTGAAAGGAATAGGCGAGATTGCTTGATGCTTCTGCGGGGTTCCTGGGTCCAACCATCTTGCTGCTGCTCTGAAGAGAAACGCTACTGACTGCTCCAGGCGAAAAGGTAAGGGGGAAAAGCATAGGTAAGGCTTGAGGTTGAACTTGGACAACTTTATTCCGGGTTAGCTGCTCGGACACTTCCAAAACTCTGACCGGGTTTTAAAGATAAGTGGGAAAAGCATAGATGAGAGGTAAACTCGTCTTAGGGGAATATTCTAATGGCAACCTAAACTAAACAAACACTTAGCCGAAAAAGCTAACAAAAGAAGCAATAAACTCCACAAAAAGATTTTTGACATGACTGCATCATAATGCTAGAAGCAAAACTGCAGCTCACGTCACATCCAACGGCAAATAAGAAGCAAGACGATCTACACGATACTAAAACTATAACAGGGTTCAAATCTAATGGCCCCTAATCTTCACGGAAATCTCCAATCTTTTCTTGCCATATTGGGTGCTTCCTTGATCCAAACTTCACAGCACAGCTTGAAGAATTCCATGCCAACTTTTACTTTGATGGAGGGACACTCGAGACATCTATGGACATTATAGAGATAAGAAGTCAAATTGAATTTTGAAAACAATATTTCAGAGGAGGCAAGGAGAAAGAATCCTAAGAATGAGGTAAGAATCAAGAATTACTAGATAATCATTTGGTTGATTTGATTTAGAAAATAAATTTTGAAATATTTTCTAATTCGACTACTCTAACTAGGGCTTCGTCCTACAGTCGATATAGCTCTGATACCATCTCTGTAGAGACCCGAATATACAAATCCGGACTCTCCTGTGTATTCTGCACTAGTCCAGGATCACGCTAGTGCACACAGTGTGAACAAAGATAAATATCATCCATATCACGATATTCTAAGGAAAAACCAAATTATATTGATAATCATCAGAGTACGACCTTATGGTCAAGCTTACAATAGACTAGCCCGAAGGGCTTAACAAAAACTAGCAGCGGAAATCCAAAAGAAAGCGCAGCAGCCAATCGACACGCCCACAGGCTATCGAGTGGGGAGCGAAGCCTAGAACGCATAGTCGTCGAAGTACTCTCCTCCTGGAACCTCCGGCTGGTAGCACTCCTCTTCCTCAACTGAGCAACATAGGCGTAAAGCCGTGAGTACATTGGTACTCAGCAAGCCGTTTGTAACAATTGATGCAATATAGTATGCAAAGCTTACCAATGAAAGGCTGTAAGGGTTAATTTGCATAAAACAGCATTTGGAAATATTATAAATAGATTGAAGGCGAATTGAAGTAAAACAATAGTAAACAATAATCAAAGGAATAGAAATAACCACTTATGAATCTCCCATCCATAAGTTAAACCAACCACTCATGGATCTCTCATCCACAAGTTAAACCAACAATGAAATAACCATCCACTGACCAGCTACAAACTTTCCAAGAGTAACTATACCTCGTGTGAAATCACCGAGCATTGTCCATGACCGAGGACGCGGCTATTCGAATAGTTTTACACTCTGCAGAGGTTGCACAACTGTACCCACACGATGTGATTAGCCTCGCGCTAAGGAAATCACAACAAGGCCTTTACAATGTTCAATTCCAACCCAATCCCGCCCGCTAGGGTTTCGCATCACACCCCCCCTTGCGCCCCGTGGAATGTATACGACACCCACTGACATCCCAATGGCGGAACCAGAATTGAAACATCACAAATTAATCAGCCAGGTCTGTCCCATACCAGACATGTGGTTTGCACGGTAAGACTCAGATCAATGGCGCACAAAGTTAAGTCCTTAAGTGTTCTCGGGCGAGACTACCACATCCATCGAAGTGCTCCAACACTTCCCCCTTTACTGCACGATCACTCGCCCGAGTGAAAACCAATTTTGTGAAACCACCAACAATGACGCACCAACGTCACGGCACAAATTTTATAACAGTGGCACCAACCACAATTCAATATCTCATTAAGTCAAATTAATTAGTCACATGTGATGATGAACCCAAACGATAATAACAGCATGGCTAAGCACACTAATCGTACCAACCCAATGTGACAAATAACATAGCATCACTAATTAAATTCCCAACCTAAGGTGACAATGACATCAAGGTATTCCAAAAGATCAAGGAGGGAATTAACCAATTGGGACGATAACTACCAATACAAGGGTTTTATAATAAAGTAGCAATGCATGATAATTTAAAACAACATAATACATAATAGATTTGAAAACTGGGTTCAACATGATCAAAGGACACGACTTGCCTTGTCCTTGCTCAGTTAGGAATTCTTGATCTTCAAATCTTGCTTCAGCTCCTTCGAACGCGCGATCTAACGGGAGAGAGAACGAGACGAACACAAGAAATAAAATCAAATAAAATTCAAATAAACTCCAAAAACTGCAAAACCAGAACCAAAAGATAGAGCTCAATTTTAGATGAATTTAGGAAGAAGAATCGGGTCAATCGGAGTTCGGACGAGGGAGAACGGGCTCTTGGAAAATTGGATCTAAAGAAAATCGGGGAAAATCGGAAATTGCACTGTGCTGTGGACCGGGCGCACGGGAGGCTGGGTCTACGGTGGGCTCAGCTCACGGAACAGTGCGGGGCGGTCGGCTGCTGACGCGGGCGGCGGGTGCTGACGTGGCGCTGACGGGGCTGACACGTGGGCGGTTTTGGCTGACGTGGCATGCTGACTGGGCAGGTTGACTCGGCTTGGTCCACGGGGATACGGCTGACATGCGGGGCCCACTTGGCAGCGACAGGGTGCCCGGTGGACGGCGTCCACGGAAAGGCGAAGGGACGCGGCTGCTGGCGTCAGCGCTGACGCGGCGGGCGCGGGGACCGAGGCGGCGCGGACGGAGCGGCCGAGGCGGCCGGGTGGGCACGGCGGCGCAGGGCGGCGGGTCTGCGGCGACGGCGGGGTAGCGGCGGCGGCTGGCCGGCGGGGATCCGGAACGGCGGCGGGGTTTACCGGCGGCGAGGTTCGGCGGTGGGGACGGCTCACCGGCGGCGGCAGAGACGGCGGCGAACGGCTGCAGCGGCGAGCTCCGGCGGAGAGAGACGACGAGAGCGGCGGCGGAGGCGGCGGCTCGGGATGCGGAAGCCGAGGGGTCGGCCCCCTTAAATACACGGACGCCGAGGCCGTCTTGGAGGCGGAGACGGAGTCCCGCTCGAGCACGGACTTCGAGTCCGGGGCAGAAACGCGCGGCGGCGGCGGAGTCGTGCCGGACACGGAGACGGGAGTCCCGGCCGGGGACGAGGACCCTGACAGGTGGGCCCCACCTGTCAGTGGCACGGGCGGGCGAGCGGCTGCGATGGCGCGCGGGCGAAGCGGCAGCGGGGATGGGCGACGCGCGGCGAGGGGCGGGGCAGGCCGGCGGAGGCGGTTGGGACGAGTGGGTTGGGCCGGCTGGTGGATTTCGGCCCACTGGCCGGTTGGGGGATTTTTGGTATTTTTCTTTTTCATAAATCCATTTAAATCCTTTTGAGCTCTAGAAAATAGCAAATAAATCCAGAAAAATCCAGAAAAATTCCAATAAATTCCTTGAGACACCAAGAACTCAAATAAAATAATTTTGGCAAATATTCATGTTTAATTTAATCATATTAAATCCTTTTAATTCATAAAAATTCCATTTAAGCTTTAATTAATTTCAGAAAAACGCAAATGATGAATTTTATTTTAAAAGCTTCAAAAAGGCTCTAAAAATCAGGATGTTACACCGTTGAAAGTAGGGGCCTTTCGTCCTAAAACTTTGTGACGGTTTGAAAACTTTCGTCACAAAATATTACATATCATCACATATTATCAAGTCAAAAGGGTGGCTACGCGCCAAGGAGTTTTTGTGATGCATTTATTTGTTGTCATGTATCGTTTTACTTTTCTATGATGAATTATTATTGCTTAGAGGCATGGACATGCACACGCTTAATAAACCTCACCTTAAATCACTTAATTAATCACAATAAAGCTAAATTGAGTTTATTTGGATTCTTTTGGACTTTTGAGTTATTTAGATTTATTTGGATCCAGTTATTTAGCGCATAATTAGAATTTTGAGTCTTGAAGAAACAAAAGATCAAGCAAGATCAAGAGTTGACTAGAGATAAAGACTAAGTTCAAGACCCGGGACTAAGAAGGCTTTGAGTAAAATTATGGCCGTAGTAAATTAAGCAAAGCAAGTCATAATTTTGATCATATTGCACCTTCCCTTTGAATGCAAGTTATTTTATTTAAAAATTTCAAATTACATTCTTTACTTTATTATGCAAAATATATTTGTATTAGTTCATAGTTAATTCCTTATGAATAATTACTTAATTATATCCTACTCCTTGGCTTTGGACATGAAACCTTGTCACCCTAGAATTAATGGTTAGTATACTAATGATAAGTCTGTATTCAAGCTGACACCAGTATGAAGGCATTCTGGCTTGAATGAGACACCAGTTGAAGGGTGAAGTTGCTAGCTACGCTAGTAGTTGTGAAAAGTTCTAGTCCAGCTGCGCTAGTCTTTATGAAAAGTTGTAGTTCAGCTGCACTAGTCATTGTGGCTAACATCCTACATAATTTATGTGATGCACTACGGGTGGGAGAAGCCCATATAGGTGAGTTGACAAAGGGGCGAGGTAAATTGAAAGGTTACTGTGATGATCTTCTCATCTACATGACTAAAAAATCACGGGGAGCAATGAGCATATTGTCTCTTGTGGGTAAAATGTACAACCTTTGCAAAGTGTAAATTATTCAAACAGTCATGCCCATAGTCAAGGGTGGGCATGGGAACTTAATATGGATATAGTTCTATTTCAAAACCTTTGTGGGTGGGATTAAAAAGTGTAGGGCAGTAAAAGGCCTCGCTTGTGTTGCCTTAGGACGTCGATTCCAGTGATGGAATTAAGTGGATGTAACGCTAGAAAACTAGCATATGGTGTAGGTAACCATGTAACGGTGGATGGAATCTATACTACTATTATTATTAAGAAAATCAGTTCTATTTAAATTACTAAGTCTCAATGATTTTCTATATTTTTATCTAAAATGGTGGCATTTTCATAAATAAAAGAATCTTAAGCCTCTCCTTGTTCAACCTTTCATCTATTATCACTACATTACGTGTGATGGCTTGTTGAGTATTTCTGTACTCATTGTTACTCAATTACAATTATTCAGTAAGTTAGAAGAAGAACTACAAGCCTTGTGATTATCCAAGGGTGTCAACAAAATTAGATTACAACGAGGCTAAGAACTAGGTCATGAATCCCAATTGGCTGCCTGTGGGCATATCCTGAGGGTCTCACCTATTTGAAGTTTTTATTTCCGCTGCTATTACTTTTTATTAGTTTCAGTTTAACTGGCCCATGTGTAAGTATACTACTGTATTAGTTACGTTTCCGCAAGATATATATTTGATGTTTAGTAATATATCTGTGAGCACTATCTATAGATATAGGTAATAGTGCAATGAAATCACGGAGTATTCTGGATTATAAAATTCGGGTCCGACAGAGTTGATATCAGAGCATATCGACTGCAAGTCATGACCTTAGTTAGCATGGCCGTTAGTTCTATGACTAGAAATATTTATCTATGAATTATTTGCAAAATATAAGCACTATTGCTCATTCTCATCTCTCCTAGATGATCTCCTCTTACCTCTATCTTGCCCTGACAATTTTAGTTCTGAAACTCTCTTACTCTGAGTTCAAAATGATGAAAGACCCAGAGTCTTATTGTAAATCCTTTTAGAAGGCATCCTAAAGGACTATTTGGGGCCAAAATCATGAGACTTAACAAGGAAATTCATTTTCAAAATTTGTTTTATCCTTGAAAGTTTGATTATCAAAATTGTTTACAAAATCCATTTTCAAACCCATTTCAACGAACTTAATCTTTTGAGGAAATTTTCAAAAATTTAACTTCCTATCAAAATTATTCCAAAATTCGCTTCGGTTTCTCAAAGTATATATAAACATAAAATGTTATTGGATTAATATTGATCATCAGAGAGAAACAATAGTGTGAATTTTGGATGAATGCATTAGTCGAATTTATAGGATTTACTTAACTAGATGGATGGATTAATTGAATTTTTGTGAATTTGGAGATGTGATAATAATTGATGGATTAGTAGGAATCCTTTATACAAATGATATTGGTGGATTTAAAAGTGAGGATATTGGAATGTCACTAGAATGTAGAGTTGAATAAGTTGGGAAATAACGAATTTGAGATTGGAATTATAAATTTACGGTGGAAGTTGTGATTTATGTGGAAATTTGGATAGCCATGATTTGAATAATAAAGTTGTGGATGATGCAATACAAATTACATATTCGGTGAATCAGATAAATGATAATATTTGTTTGAAGTTTTAGACAACAATGATGCCAAAACTAAATACTAAGCAAGAGAAAGGAAACCTGCATCCTTAGACTTTGACCTCAAAGCATATTACCACCAAAAATCCAATTTTAAAATGGGTCTAAAAATGTTTCAAAACTAACCTAGAGGCCTACACCCCCAAACCTATCTGTCCAAACTCATTTTTCAAGAGCTTGTATCCAAGTCAAGAGTTTGAAAATCCGCTCTCTTCGTGACATCGTAGTGAGAAAGTTTCTTTTCAAAACAGATGTTTCAAAATTAGTATTTCAAAACCACTATGGGAAAGTCATTTTTGTCACAAAACTCCATCTATAAAAATAGTAATACAAGTGTGAGTATTGCGATCAATTAAATCCCCTCGGAATGCCCTCCTCTTCCTTCTGTTGCTCTTAAAAAGAAAATGATTTTCTTTTTTCGTACCCCTACTTCAAACACTTAAGTTCAGGAACGCCATGAGCTCGTGAAGATAAGATAGTCTCGCAATCCTAGTGTGCTAAAGCATGCACCCTCATATGTGTGCCCTCACAAGTAGACATTGTATTGTCATAGTTTTTAGTTGGATCCTGTGCATTGCCTATTTACCCTCAGGTGTCATATTTCACAGTCACGAGAAAAGCTTATTTTCAAAATTTGTTGTGATTTTTAGAGCTTCCCTAGCTTCCCGGGTGTACTGCTTTGAATTCAAACATGGGTGTAGCTACTCATCCCCGTGATTCTTTCCTCATCTCATGCTATTCCCCCTCGCCTTCTACTGAAAACAACACCAGGTCTAAAGAGTAGAGCAGAAGATAGCCAAAATAAGATAACAAGAATAACTGAAGACCTCTCAATCTCCTGATATTCGAAGAAAACGGCATCACCAAGAAGACAACTAGAAGCCTTAACCCACATGAGGAACCAAAACTCGAGTCCCTATCCAACCATCTTTTCTCCTCACCTTCCCGAAGGACCCATGGATCAAATTCTTGTCAATCAGACACAATGGCTGGGAACTAGATGACCATTACTAGCAAAAGTAATAAAAAGAGACCAATAGTTTTTGCTCACCATAGCTGTTACCATCCATGCAAGTTGGCGCCTAACTCTACTCCGCAAGGAATGTCAAGAAAAGCCATCGCAATAGGAACAATAATAGCACAACATCAGATAGGCCTCTAAAGGGCATCACTGTTCCTATTGCAAAAATACTAGACACTACACCAATGAGTGCCCCAAAAGAAGCAAAATAAAGGGTTCATTTATTTCCGTTGTGGCAATGAGGGACGCTATGCAAGTGGATGCCCCCAACGGAAACCAGAAAAGCAAGAAAAGGGTGCCGTCGCCACCAACCTCAGCTCTAGCAAAGAAGATCACAAGTGCCCCAAGGAGGAACACGCTGCGTCTACCGAGGTTTTATTGCTAGACTTGGAAGCTTTGCCAAGTGCTACATGTCTTGAGTGTGGTAAGGCAGGACATGTCACCCAGTTATGTCTCCAACATGACAGATGTCGAGACCAGAATATGCAAATTCGGACTCTCCTGTGTATACCGTACTAGTCCGGGATCACGCTAATGCACACAGAGGGATAGGCTGGCGTATCAGTTTGGTCTGGCTATCCCAGTGGGTGCTCGTGGTGTCCCACGCACTTGGCTGAAGCATTTCAGTGTGTGCCCGCAGGATGCACTGGTTAAGGTCGTCAGGACGCACCTCGTCACACACCTTATTTAGCTCTTTGGTTAGAGCATGTTTCTAGCCACACACGGTGATATTTGCATCCCCGAGTTCATCCACCTCACCGAGTCTTTGGTTGACGTGGATGTTGGGGTGATGCCTTAGTATAGCTGGGGATCAGCTGTTCTATGTGCCACATTTCGGGGGTTGTGTGACGCTTGCTAATGCGGCACCACTGGTTCCCCCAACTTGGCTGTCTGCTACGTGCTCCTGTAGTTGTGAAGTTGGGAGCACTTCCCTGTTGAGCGTCCGGCCATCCTGAGGCTGGTGCACCCGTTCGGCGAGTTCGCTGACTAGATAGAAAAGCCCACTATGGGCTTCCAATGGACTGGTGCTCATCTGCGCTGGGCCAAGGACAGACCATCAAGGTGCTACTTGTTGTGGCACAACGAATTTGAGTCGTTGCATGATAGCGACATCAACTGGGCTCCATGGAATCCAGAGTTCGTGATGAATGTAGCACCGCATGGGCTGTCCATGCAATGCCTATAGGACACAGAGCTATGGGCGATGACCTACCATCTAGTGTTCTCGTACATGGGAAGGCTTACATGCCGCAGCACGTAATGTGATAGTTCAGTTTGTATCAGGTTGTGCCCTCACCGAATGGTAGGTTCCTATCGCGAGCTGTACCCTAATGAGTCAAACTCCATCCGAGTCAGATGACAGCATGGACTGACAGGGCACAGCTAGATGTCATAATGAAGCAGCGTCCATACGACGTTTGGACTTACAATGAGTACCTACAGTACCCTGGTCACGTGGCAGACTCACCGTTCCTCCACCAGATCACCCGATGCAGGTCACGAATGAAGATAGTCTACTATGATCGATCGATTGCCACAACGCTTCGTGGCACCATGACACTGTAAGGCAGTTGCAAATCCTGATCATTTCATTTATGAAATTCATTCTAGTCATTACTGAACCTATTTTATATGCCACTTCAGTTGGAGCAGGCGTTGTGCATCACAAGCACATCTGAAACCACCATGAGCAGCCCAGACACACCACCGGCCGTGAACAAAACATTCAAGTACATCCTATTGTAGGCCAAAAAATAATAGATAACCTGAGCTACGGCCAATCACACGCCATGCACATCGGCCACCCAGTGAGGGTGCCGTGCTCACCCGTCAAGTAATCGCGACCTAGTGAGTCCTGTCAGCCATTGCGACCTACCTAGTCTGGCTGGCACCATAGTATTAGTTGTCGATCATCCATAGGCCAGATCGACGAGGACGTAACTTACGTACAACCTACATTTTGTTTTCCTGTTATTCCTTACGTTCTGCTAACATCATCGCGTTCTCCCGCCTCAGGTCTATCATTGAGATGCATCACTTCTACCCACCGCACAACCTACATTGACTACCGCTCCCTGTCAGTCATCTTCACTGCACATCCAGGAGGTACGAGATTCACATTCTACATCTGAGATATTTATTGTGACTAACATCGTTCCATCTTGTAGCCTTCAATTTCATGTGGCGGTGACAGCCAGTCCACCGCTGACGACACGGACCTCCCAGCTGCTTCTAGGGAGGGGTACGCAGCGCCAGGATTTGCAGTGTATGCAGGGCAGAGCTCATCGTTCACACCATATGTAGGGTTTTGATACTTCGATGTGCAGAGCTCCTTTGGCATCGCTGCCACGCTATATGATGAAGGCCAAGGCTCCTTCGCACATCAGGGGGATTCCTAGAGTCCCTCGTTCACGACTTCATATCTGGCGGCACCCAATTTGGCATGTCTCATCAGGATCACATCAACACTTACCACAAGAAACTGTATGGTGTACCTTAGCTTACTACACCACCGTCGGCCACTCAACAAATGGAACGGTCTCCATACCTCCTCTGAACTGACACGCAAGCTCCCGACTGGCTGACGTACCACATGAGACATGCTCAACAACGGAAGATAAGGCCACTGTCGGGACCATGGATTTTCGAATCCAAACCCTCTGTGTATTACTGCACTAGTCCCAGATCAAAACTAGTGCACATAGTCAAACAGTGATGATTACATAACCAACAACGCTTTATTACAATAATAGAGAGTACAGACCTTATGGCCTCTTTATTACAACTGAGGATTTAAGACCTCTCAAACTCACAAAACATAGCAGAAGCAAAAAGAAATTCCGACGAAGACCCACAAATATGCCACAGGCAATTGACTAGGGAAGCGCAACCTAGTACTCTGGAAAGACTTCGTCGTATCCACATGTGAAGTAGTCGTAATCTCCTTCTTGAGCTTCATAATCCTCTGAGATTTTTTTTGAGTGTAGCATGTGAGTACATAAAGTACTCCGTAAGTCTTGGGAGAAATGTAGTAGATGCAGGGCTTAACAAAGGAAGGATAATATGGTTCTTTTGTACAAAGTAATTTTTTTCAAATACCATTAAATATTTTCAAAGGCATTAATTTAATAAAGTAATTGCTTTAATAGAAATACCAAGAATTTTCTAGTGAAGGTTCCATCCACCAACACAAGTTGATCGGCTCTAACTGCTAAGATCCAAGACTACGGGTTCCATTCACCCTCACTAGCTCTATCCGCCAGGACACACTTCCAAGAGTTCCATCCACTCTCGAGTTCCCAAAACTTTTACTTTAAAACCAAAGATCTACTATGTAAAAGCGCACCTTGCCTGCCCTTGATTGTGGGCACAACTATTCGAATAGTTTTACACTCTGCAGAGGTTGTACAGCTTTACCCACAAGAGATAAGTCATCTTAATAGCCAACATGCTCCCTTAGGCATGAGATCCAGATAATTTATCACAAAGCCTTTACCTTACTCCGATCTAGCTAGACACCACCTGCTGAGGTTTCACCGCTGAAGTATTAAATCCACCACAGTCAGAAACCCCTCTTGCGCCGTATGAGTATAGTAAATCCCCGTGACTCACTATGAGTAAACCAGTACACCCTGACACCCACTTACCATTGGTGATATATAAACTAAGTCTTTGCAAGTTAATCAGCTAGGTTATACCCATATAGACTTGTGGTTGTACGGTAATGCTCAGTTTAGACAATCACAAGCGTCGGTCCTTGATTGACTTGGGCAGAAAATTCACAATACAAGTTCTCGTGCTAAATCCACACCAATCCAATCTTACCATCCGCCCAAATCTAAAACAAATTTTCACCATTTTATTTTAGTTTAAAAACAACAGCAATACTTATTGCCACTAAATTATTTGAATAAAAAGATTAAATCATACATATCAATTTTTCACCCAAAGGGTTATACTGACTGACTAGCTTGTCTAAGCAATTACTATCATTCTAAAATTAACAAATCTCATAATAATCTCAATATTGAGACAAGGGAAGCCTAGGGTGTCAAAGGTATATGGTTGTCAATGTCAAAAGAGGGCATAACAATTATCGGTTTAACTATTATCCTTAAAACAGAAATTATCATTTTATGTAACATAGTAATGCATTTAAATTTAAAACAATAAAATGATTTTGGTAAACATAGGTACAAGATGATCAATGGAGACTTGCCTTCTTGCACGTTGTCTGGACCTTCTTGCTGCGGGTCAAAAAATTCTTGAATGACGTCGGGTTCTACGCGTGAAACAATAAATACAAACAAACAAATAAATAAATAAAAATAAAATCACAAAAATACAAATATTTATACTGGAAGGGAGCTTTTGATTTTAGATGAATTTAGAAATTTAAATCACAGAATTCAGAGTTCGGACAATGGAGAACGAGCAGTCTGTGTTGGAAATTGCAAAACAAAGGAATATTCTTTGGCATCTTCTTTTTTCTGGATTTTTTTGGGTGTTCTAGTGAATATGATGCGTGGGACCTGCTTGTCATTGACTAAACAAAATAAATGAGAGCCAACTGAGAGCTACAGATTGGAAAAATGTTGCATTCCCTTGGATTTGAACACTAAACCTCACAAGTGAATGCATTTTCTTGCCTCAGCTAACCAAGTGAGCAAATGCTCTTTTGTGACATAGAGTTAACACATAGGAATGAAGAGCTAACAGGGAACTTTTCTCTGTTGAAGAACACACGAAGCAGAGCATGGAGGTGGTGCATGGTGGTGGAACTCCTCAGCCAACCATTGAGCGAGCTAAACTATGGGTCACGTTGAGAGGATAGAGGTGATGCTATCAATACAAGGAATTGAGAAAGTGCTCTCCGAGGATGATGAATCGACGGCGGAAGTCAAGAACGGCCGATTCCGCGAAAAGCTCAATTCCCGCTGATTGGCTGCAAGAAAATTTTAATAAAAATGGTGAATGAGTTGCTTGGATGCTAAGACAGGAGATGACACAGAAAAAGTTGAATTTGAATTGGAAAATTCAGAATTTTAGCGGGAAATTGAACATTGGAATTTTGAGATTTCTTCCGGTACTTCACAAATAATCCAAATAAAATCCAATTAAAATCCCAAAAATTTTAAATAATTAATTGGAATTAGTTTTCAAAGAAAACAATTTTTTGGGATGTTACAGCCACGCACATAGCAGCAGACGCGACGAGGAGATAACAATGGCTCAGATGAGTGAGCCATATCGCATCCCGTGCGATGCGTTTTTTATACTATTATATGTACTCTTTGCGTAATTAAATAAAAATTGTACCATTAAGTCCACTGCTATAATTTATCCATCTCATTTCCTATATTCATAAATTTATACAAATAGTTTATGTAAATGCATTTTTGAGTAAAATTTATAATGTAAAAAAATTACGAGCAAATTACATAATGAACTACATTGCGCCGAGAAGGTCCAAAAAATTCTATAATTTTTTGTACTCATTTGCTATATATATATATAATTCTATGAGTAGTACGTACATGTTAAATTTTCTAATCATGCAATTAAACTAATTAATTACGGTGCTAATCACCTGGAGCCTGGCCACCAGGTGGCAGGCCACTTGGAGCCTGGTGGCTGGGCGTGTAGGCCTTGGCCGCACGGTGGCCAAGCAGCAAGTAAGACATGCTAGCTGTACGGCGTCGCCCCTTAGGCACCAGGGCAAAAAGGTCATTTTTGCTAATACCACGTGCTTACTGCAATTTTTGTAAATAAGGGTTTAAACAGTGCCATATGTGCCAAAAATTCCGTGTGGTACATATACAATCGCACACTGACTCTTATCATTGCTGCTGAACCTATCCCACATACAACATTGCTGTGTGGCATGCAGATGGGCTTTTTTAATTCTAAAAGCTGTTTTTCGGTTTTTCTACTGAAACTAGTTTTAAAATTGAGTGTCTTTTCAAGGCGTAGGCTACAAGTTGATTGTAGTACAAACTGTAGCGACTTCATTTATATCGGCTAAAATCGCACGCGTGTTTTCTCTTACTTCGTACTCTTACAGTCCAAAAGTCTTAAAGCCACAGCCAAAAACTATAAACCGTAGTAAAAAAATAGGCTTGATGATTACAGTGATCATTCATGAGTACATCCGTTTTTTGGCTTTTTTGTGGCTTTTGATTTCGGTTCTCTAAAAGCCAAAATAAACGAGACAACTTCTCTAAGCTGCTTCTTCAAATGGCTTTCTAAACTTAAAACTACATATATCACTCATATCGATATTTTCACTATCTATCATCAACTTAAAAATACAGGCAAAATCAATCACAAAAGAACAGTTCTAGGACACGCTGAGTCTCTCTGACCAACTACGCGACGCTGCTCGTGAGTGGGAAATCATGGCCGCCAATCAAATCAACAGAACGATCGAGAGCGCTCAGCAATAAAAACTTATCCATATGATCATTGGTCACTGAGGCCGGGACCATGCACGCGATGCACTAAATATGTATGTATACATGCAAGTGGGTTGGTGCGTGCGTACGATCATACTTGTAGGATGTACCCGGCGGGCTGTACACCCTCACGCGGATCCACAAGTGCCGTCCTTTGATGCCCAAGGCACGTACAGGTGGCCCCCATACATATAGGCACGTACAAAAAATTGGGTAGTTTGAGGGTTTAAACCGAAAAGATATAAGTACACGGGCTTGATTCAACAAAATAGAATAGTTACGGGTTTATAGTTCAATTTAGCCTTGAAACAACCTTAAGTCTCCCTTCCAACTGCCTAGAGCTTCTAGCTTCCAGCTGCATGAAGCCCGAAGACAGTTGGAATGGAGTGGCTTCAACTTCGGCTTTCGATAAGCCACTTCGATGCAAAAGGATAAGGGCAACTACACATTGATGCTTCCTCCACACGGCTCGTTCGCTTCTTTCCTCATCCGCTCCTCCTCTCTTGTGCTTCCAATTGCCACCAGCTCTCTCGCCCCATGTGCTCCTCGTCCGCAATTGTCGGAGCTCTTGCTCGCTGCCTCCCTAGGGCCCTCCCCTTAGGCGGCCATGGGGACCAGCAGTACGGATATGCGACTACTCTCCTCGTCGTCCTCGCCTTTGTTCTGCCATATCCCTAGATCTGACGCTGTCCCCAGCCTCCTCGTCTCCAGCTTGTCGGTGAACCTCTGATCTGGTGCCCACGAGAACTGCCTGAGCTACTGCACCCATCCCGCGCCCCTCCAACAATCCTAACTTTACTATTAAAGCCAAATGTTTTAGGGTTATGGTTTAAGAAATGTGAGTCTTGTGGTGTGCTCTTATCCTTTAGGTGAAGTGGCTATAAAATCTTTAACCTCAAGTAGTAATATATCAGTTTTGTTCATCTCTCACGGATCTTCATTATTGCTTTGGTTGATTTGTCCTTAATCTTATTAGTTTTGATTTCTTCTCTTCACTTCTAGATCTTACTCTATGCCAAGGACATGTAAGTGATGGAGATGATTTATAGATATCAATCCTCATTCATCTAGACTTCAAATTTTGCAAGTTCTTGAAGTTGCCCGGTTTTTGTTTAATTTGGCCTCTCGAGTGAGTTCTTAATCCTGTTGTTTTTGGCTTGATTCCTTAGGTGTTCTATCTTAGCTATCATGTGGGAATACATCTAAAGCCATCTTGCCTATTATTTATCCACGAGCAAGTCATATTCACTGTTTTTTTTACCAGTTTTGGTGCAATTTTCCTTCAAACAAAAAAATGCCAAAACTTTGGCAATAATTTTCTTGATCGTTGATTAAAATAGGTTCCTTATATTCTATAGAATGTGCATACCAAATTTTAAGTAATTTAGAGTTTTGGTTTGAGAGTTATCTCAATTTTATATTTTAGTCCAATTTTCGTGCAACAGAGCTTCACTAACCCAAAAAAATCACATTTCTGTTAAGTTCTTTCAAGATTTTTGATTGGGATGTTTTTTTAAGGTTATGATCTAAACTTGGTTCAAGTTTCAAGTCTTTTAGATCAACGAATCAAAAGTTTTATGGATTTTTAGATTTGAAATAGTGATATTTAATTGTTCACATGCTGGAATTACTAAAGCACATCGATTTTTCAAATTTGTGGTTCAGGATCTCTATAGTTTCTTGTAACTATCGAAGTGAAGAATTAATGAATATTTAGGAAAAAAAATTGAAGTTATCCTTTTCCCCCTTGCCACAACGGTCCTACAAGTTAGAATTTGCTTTGTTCAAACAGCAAACGTGACGTAATCGCTCTAGAAGGTTGGAGGTTGATATTTATCTAGAAGATTCACTGGTTCCTATAAGGGAAGGCGAAGAATCTGATGTTTTAAAGTGGTAGATGAAACACCCCAAAAATTCAAAGTTTTTGAATTTTAATTTAATTTTTGCTTGAACTTCTTTTCCATCCCAATTTAGCAAGCTTCTCAAAAATCCGCCTTCTCTATTTGGCATTTCCGCCTCCTCCCCGTGCTGGCACTTCCGTGCATCGCCACCTCCCCACCGCCTCTCTTCGCTCACTGTCGCATGCGTCAAGCTCTCGCTGCTCAGATTTGCGGTTGCGCTCGTGCCTTGGTTCACGCCGAGCTGACAGCAGCGGTCCCACCAGTCAACTGCCCTCTCCTGCTCCTCCCTCGTGCAAAGCGCCAGTTGACCGCAGTCCTTCCCTTAGCGCAAGCACCGGCTGAACCGCCTTATCGCTTCCCACCACCTCAATCCACTCTAAAGTTCGATTGCTTCCACTGAAGGCTTCGCTACACTCCCCACTACTCCTCAGAACCATCCAATTAAGCTCTCACTCACCGCAACTCCTCCTTCTCCTTTCCCTGAGCCCTAGGAGCCGCTCACTCAATCTCCCTCGTTCGGCCACCATACTTCAATTGCTTTTAGCCATAGCACCTCCTTTGCATGCCAAACACATTGGTAAACTCAATCGAACATGAGCATCACCCAAGAGTCCTGCCGACGAAGTCTACCGCCGACTCAACACCTCCCCGTGGACAGCCCTATAGGGAACTCCTTGACTCAAATCACTACCACTCTTGTATTTCTTGTGAACCCTAAATGGTCAAACCACTGCCAACCTCACCGAATAACCTCTGGGAAACCCTAACTTTGCTTGAAGGGACGCAAACTTCTTTCTTGCCGTCGGCCGCCACCACTCATTTCCATGCTCTCCAAAGCTCAGAAACGGAACCACGGCCGTCCCAGGAAGCCGTCCGTACCACCCACCCTCGCCGGAAATCTCAGCTGGTGCCGAATTGTAGCGGGGGCGACGCCTTTGTTTTTCCTTGAGGAAGAAGGTCGGAGGTAGAAGATGACCCCGGGAGGGCGACATGGTCGCATCTCGGTCCTTGGCACCGTTGCCGCCTGTCCATCCGGGCCGTTTGCTCTTCGTGCATCTAGGCCATCCGCGCCAACTGCATATCACCCATCAGGCGAGCGTGCATGCGCATGCTGGGCCTTGCGGCCGCGTGCAGCGTGGGCCACGGTTTGGCCGGCCCGTTTGACCGCACGGGTAGAAACCGGCGGGGCTGCACTGTGCAGTCGAGCCAGCCTGTTACTGTTCATCCGCTTAAAAATTCAGAAAAATTGTTA
Source organism: Dendrocalamus latiflorus (assembly GCA_017311315.1). Taxonomy (NCBI): domain Eukaryota; kingdom Viridiplantae; phylum Streptophyta; class Magnoliopsida; order Poales; family Poaceae; genus Dendrocalamus; species Dendrocalamus latiflorus. The sequence continues at coordinate 15,408,598 of CM029611.1, read as the reverse complement.
AAAATCCCAGAAAATTCCCAAAAAATCCCAAAAATACACTATTTTGATCAGCTCAACACCACGAGTTCATTTTTGACTTCCATTCCACCAAATTCATCTCCAAATAAATTCAAATTCCTCCATTTTGCCAAATCCAATTCCAAATAAATCCAAACCCCTCCATTTGAATTTTATGCATTTTACTCCTTTTTAATTAGCTTATTTTCCCTAGCTTGATTATATTCAAGTGCGGACTTATTGTTATTTTATGTGTTTACGCTAGCTTCTAACTTCGTTGAAGCAACAATTCAAGACCCAGAGCCGAGCACTTAAGTTTATGAGATTGTCAAGATCCCCGAGCAGTAAGGCAAGTTGCAAGTTTTTGATCATATTGAAGCCCATAAATTTTTATAGTATTTAATTAATGTATTTCCATTATTGATAATTGTGAAATGTTAATTGCTTAAAATAAATGTTTAGAATGGCATGCTATTTAGATAAATCCTATCACTGAAAAATACCCTGCCTTGATTGGTGGCCACATTCACCTTGACAACCTCAGTAACAATTAAAGTATTGTACGAATATTCATAGATCATCTCATTCAATATTTTGTACTACTAAGTGATTTTGGCCGTTGACCGGTAGAATTTGAAAACTGGTATTAGGGTAAGGGTGCGTTGTGGAAAATCACGATGTGATCTCTGTCCACGACCTTACCCTAGGATGGAGGCTGGTTTGGAATGGTGGTTGTTGTAGGGGTGGCCCCCACCTAAACCCAGCAGGCCCGGTAGGAGATTATAAGGCCCAGAATAGGTCATGTGTAATGACATAAGTGCCCCCAGAGGGGATAACCAGACGTAAGGGTATAACTGTAAAAGCACTCCTCATGGGTACATATATATGATTACAGTCCATAGGGAGGAGGCAGAACACTCCCACCTCTCCACTACCATCTCTCTCTCTGTTTGGTCTGTAACCACAACAGTTGGCGCCGTCCGTGGGAAGGACAAGGACAAGCCCGAAGACCGAAGAAGAAGGATGGCACCGAAAAAAGCTTCGTCAGCGGCGGCGAAGGGAAAGAAGACGGCTGGGTCGGAGCGGCGCGTGAATACCAGGGCTTCGGTATCGGCTGCCGAAGGAGCTGGCGGCAGCGCAGGCGCCGTGGTCACGGACGTCGACGCTGGCACCACAGCGACCGACCCCGCCAGCGCCGCTACAACGACACCCAACCCCGTCGCTGGCACCACAGCGACCGACCCCGCCAGCGCCGCTACAACGACACCCAACCCCGTCGCTGGCACCACAGCGACTGACCCCGCCAGCGCCGCTACAACGACACCCAACCCCGTCGCTGGCACTGCAACGACCGCCCCCGCCACCCTCACCAGCAGCGCGGATCAGGCGGCCGGGGGTAGCCGCAATGAAGCATCTGGCGGATCTGGAGATCGTGAAGCGATGGTCCCTGCACCGACCCGTCCGCTGGGTGTTCCGGCAGCCCCGACAGCGCCTGCGGTGGAAAGCGCCATACTAGCAGCCCTCAACGCGTTCCAGCGGGAGCTGGGGTGTCGGAGCCCAGATTATACAATCTGGAATCCTCTGTGATTCCACCGCACTATTCCCTGGATCAGTAGATAGTGCTCACAGATTACAGTTCTGAATATCAAAAGTACGTATCAAGCGGAAGCGTAAATATAATGGTAGACTTACTCATGGGCCGATTAGGCCGAAATCAATAAATTGCAGCAGCGGAAGAGCGAAGCACACAGGTGGGACCTTCAGGACATGCCCACAGGCAGCCAACTGGAGGTTCGCGACCTAGCCCTTGACATCTTCATCTTCTCTGCCAGCTTGACCAATCTTGTAGCTGAGACGAGGTGATTTGATTCTTGATTCTGAATTTTGTCGCAAAAGCGAGCGTGAGCACTCCGACCCCGTGCTCCGCGAGCCAATACACAGAATGCAAATAAATAGTATGCATGGCTAAACAAAGGAGAGGCTCGGGTTATTTTATTTGCCATAAAACGTGTTTAGCAGCATTTCTATTATTATATCATATTGTTATTTTTGTGACCTAAAGACTCCTCACCACAATTGACATCATTGACTTGATCCACCAAAGACTCACTCTCATTATTAGCAGTTGTCTAAGACTCCCAACAGCGATTGCCATAATTGACTTAATCCACCGAAATTACACTTTCTTTATTGAGTGCTGTCTAAACTCCAAACAGCATGTGTCATCCTCTATTCAATCCACCGATCATATTCTTTCTGTAATGGTTGCTGTCTAAGACTCCAAACAACGAGTGACATCATTTAAATGATCCACCGACTACCCACATTTTATATTGATTTCTGTCTAAAACTCCAAACAGCGAGTGACATCACCTAATTAATCCACCGAACATTTTCATTAAGATTTTCTAATAATCCAATCCTTTTTATTATTGATTCAAATCCACCAAGAATATCATTGATCAAGCCTACGATTCAATATTATATGTCCACCAAGAATATCATTGATCAATTCTATGATTCACCATTATATATCCACCAAGAATATCATTGATTAATTCTACGATCCACTAGTATCCTCCCACCAAGTAAATCACTAATCAGGAACTATAATCCAATACTTGTATTACTCCTCCAAATTCCCTAAAATTCAATTAGATCATCTATTTAGCATGTCTATTCAGCTAGACTCCACCAATTTATTTCTCCTAGAACCCACACTATCATTTCCTATTTATGATCGACATGAATCCACCAATACCTTTATGTGTACACTACAAACATCTATTTCCTTTACTCACGACCCTGCTTATTCTTTCCATATTTTATTTTGTAGGAATAGAAATGCCACTATTTGAAATACAATACATAAAATTTCCTGAGACCTAGCAGCTTTGGAACAAAACATAATGTTCAAGGAATATTAACATGATTTTTCATACATATGGCATCACACCATATGCCTAATATCACCATAATTTTTCCATACATATGGCATCACACCATATGCCATCTTTCAGCGTTATAGCCGCTTAACTTACCACTGGGACGACACCCAGGACAACTCAAATCAGGGCTTTCCACTGCCCTCCACTTTTCCATTCCCATTTTCCAAACATTTTTAAATAGAACTATATCTAGTTAAGTTCCCATGTCCGCCCTTGACCGTGGGCACGGCTATTCGAATAGTTTTGACTCTGCAGAGTTTGCACACTTTACCCACAAGAGACGGTTTACTCGTTGCCCCACACGATTCCTTAGCCGTGCGGTTGAGCAAACCATCACAGTAACCGTTCAAAGTACCTCGCCCCTTCCATCATCTCACCCTATGGGCCGTTCCCACTTGCGGTGGGTCCCATACGTTGTGCGGGATGTTCTCCTTCTGAACGTCTAGCAGCTGGCTACGTCCCCTGCTAGCCCGCCACAGCAGAACTTCACCCTCCGCGGGTGTCCCATTCAAGCCTGCCACACAGACAGCCGCTTGCACTACTTCACTCCCCCACCGATGATGATGACTTTCAGGGTCCGGTAAATCTACTAAGCCAAGTTGTACTTTACAGACTTGTGGTTGTACTGTTTTACACAGGAGGTCATGACAAGATTCAGTCCTTAGGATTATCTGGGCGGTTCTACCACAAACCACACTCTCGTGCACACCTGCACCATACCCCCAAACCATCCGCCCAGACAAATAAGCAATTTGAGATTTTTGGAAGTATAAAATAACCATATCCAACATACGTCAGTCATTACCACCATGACTGCCCAACTAACTTTTCTCATGATTAAAAGTGATGCTTGGGCGCTCTCGCGCCCATGAGTATCCCAAACAATACTAAGCGTGGCTTATAATTACGAACTTATTTTAGAAATGTTACTATTATAATTTTGCTAGGGCGACAATGTTCTCATGTTCAAATATTCCAAAGGAGGGCAATATTAATCAAGTTAGATAATAGGCATTTAACTAGAATTCTAAATTAAACATGTATTTGCATATAAATTAACAGCATGCAATTTGATAATTTAACACAAAATAATTTGCAGAAAATGTAGGTTCAACATGATCAAAGTATTGACTCGCCTTGCGCGGTTTACCGCAGTCTTGCGCTCACTCAAAGCGTTCTCATTTGTCGACCGTGAGGTTCGGGTCTTTATCTCCACTTCGATCTTGGCCTCGCTTGATCCTTGATTCTTCCGGACTTCAATTTCTAAATACGCACTAAGCAACTGAATTCAAATAAAAACAAATAACTCAAAAGATCCATATAAATCCAAACACTTTAAATACCCGATTTAATTTAAATTATACATTTATTACGATTTGAGAATAGAAGGATGATGCGGTTTAGTGTGTTGCAAACACAATGGTAGCTGGATTTGAGTGAGAAAACGAGTTATCTGAATAGCTTTACCGAGAGGGAAAATTTTAGGATAATAAGAGATCAAAAGTGAGGAAGTATCTACAGGAATTAGTTGCTTTGGGAAACAAGTGGCCAACATAGCTGATGGGAGAAAGGTGAGGTTCGGTCTCGCAGTAGATGCCTTTCTATTTATTGATTTATATTTATTAGGAAAGTTCCAGGAGTCAGGTAAGACTTATGGACAAAAGGGAGAAATTATCTGAGATATTAAAGAGGGATAGAACCTTGTGATTTTAGAATACATGAGATTATTTTTGTTTAGTGCTCGAAGATAACTAGGTACACTGATGGTAGAATATGATAACTTGATCCTTGTATTCATAGCTTCCTTTATTATTTTTGTATTTATCAAGGAAGTTCCATGAGCTCGTCTAGACCTATGGGTAGGTATATGAATTTGGTTGAGTATTAAGTATCATTTTATCGAGCGCTAATATTCCGGGATTATACTATATACACGATGTATACAAATTTTACCTTATCGGATTAACTCATATTATTAGTAATTTGATATGTAGCATTTTATGTGACCTTAATTAACCATGTTATTTGTTAAACATTTACTTCAGAGTGTTTACATATATGTTCGTGGGATTATTTCGACGCTTGGTGGCTTAGGGCTGTTATACTCTAGCACCTATATGCTATTATGACCCTTAATTTGAAGGTGCTCTGAAGATTACAGATATTGATATTTTATACCTTTATTAATCGAGCCTGCTACATATGATTACATTTTGTTATCTTTACTTATTTAAGGCTACTATTTAAGGTTTCATGGTTGGCAATAGATTACCGATAGGGTTTATATTTTATATGTTAATTATACCCTAGGGTAATCTTCATTAAGTTTGGACATTCAACCGAATCCACCTTTCATTAGTTTGGAATGGCCAGCCATGAATTATTGTCTACCAATTTTTCTAAATAAGCACCTAATGATTAGCTTAATACTTCATTGAAGCACGGGAGTATTTAATCATCTCATTGATGTTTAATAGAAATTTTTAGTATATTCTTATTTGCTACTCATTTGCGACTATTAGTCATAATATTATATGCTTCCTGGGACTGTTTATCGGTGAGATTATTTCAATGTCCAATGACCTAGGGCTAATATATTTTAGTATCTTTACACTAGTACGATCCTTTTATCTGGAAATATTCTGAGGTCTAACTGTCATTGTTGTTTCATCCTCTGAATCAACATCTTGCATATTTTAATCAAACTTCTATTTACATAGGACCGAGCTTGCTACACAAAATCTCATTCCACTAAATTCAGCATGGAGATTTATTTATGTGTGGCATGCTAATGGCGGGGATTATATTAGGACTTTCTAATTTAAATGTTTGTGGTCACGTCCTATCGCTTATTTAATTTTATGAAGTGGCCTTTATTATCTAATTAAATTTACTATTGAGATCCATCTAATGTCGATATGAGTTATATGTTAGAGCATATATTTTAATTATAATTAAGGGTAATATTTTTAATTCTGGACAATTTACCAAAGCCATCTTTTTATTAATGTCTTTAATTAACAATTAGATTTAGAATAATTACTAAGCGCACAATAATTACTAACATATAATAATTAATTCATGATTAAATGTTTAAAAAGCATCACTTATATACTAAATTAATTTCCGCACTACTAGGGATTAATTTACGATTTTTCCTAGATTTTTATTGCTGTTTCCCTAGTTGTAATCAGCTTAAACAGCAAAATAAAATAAACTAAAAACCTAAATACTCTATAACGCTGCGTGGGAAGGAATCGAGCTTGGGTCGGCACAGTGAACGCAAGCGTTGCTAGCCGATCTGTCTCTCATTGTTACCTGATTCAAGGGGGGCAGGGGGTGTAGACGAGCCAAGGCAGCAGGGGTCCAAGACAGGGGAGCTCGGGGCGGCGCACGGGATGGGCGGCGTCGCCGGCGGGGAGCGGCCGGGGAAGTGTCGGAGATCGCTAAAACGGGACCCCGCAGAGGGAAGGAAGCCCCTGGGTATGGCGGCTCCGGCCAGGAGGCGAGGTGGCAGGCCGGCGGCGGTGTAGAGCGGACGGCGGGGAGGTCGTTAATGGCGGCGGCCGCTGGAGGAGAAAAAGAAGGGGGTTTGGGTGGGCATGAGCTGGAGGGGAAAACGAGGAACTCGCCGGAGGTGTCAGCGGGGCCGGGGAGAGGTCGAGGTGGGCTGGCGGCGGGAGCCGGCGGCAGACGCGGGTGGAGCTCACGGCGCTGGCGGCCTGGGGTGGGGGAGAAGGTCCGTTGACCGTCGGCAGAGGCCCGCGGTGTCGAGGGAATGCTCTCCGAGTGGGGAATCGAAGAGAGCGTGGCCGAGGAAGAAGCGGCAGTGGGAATGGCGGCAGTGGCCGGCGGTAAGGGAAATGGGTAATCCGGCGAGCTCGGCGCACGGAATCTCAATTGGCTTGGAGGAAAGGTAGATGGGGGGCAATGGCACGATGTGACGCGGTCACATTTGGAATGGCACTGCCGAAGCAGCCAAGGCGGCGTGAGGAAGCGGCGGCACTGTTTGGTCGAACGCGAGGGAGAAGAAGGGGTATGGAGGGGGGAAAGAGAAGCGGCGCAGGAGGCCGGGCTATTTATAGCCAGCGGGAAGAGGGGTGCTGTGGGGAGTGGTGGGGGCGAAGGCATGGCCGGCATGGCTCGACGGAACGGCGGGGCAGGCCCGCAGGGCATGGCGCTGGGGCGTGCAGGGCGCATAGGTGAGGGCGACGGGGCCGAGTGACAGGAGTAGGTTGGCAGAGGGAGGCAAGTGTGGCGACGTGCGATGCCGGCGCATGACGCGCGCACAGGGACCGTGGGGGCCGGCTGACGCGAGGGAGGACAGGGGAAGGAGCCGGGCCTGGTCGGCAGAAGAAAGGAGGGGGAAAGAGAGACCAGCGGGGTGGGGCCCACTGCCAGTGAGAGAACCGGGAGGGAAAAGGGTGAAAGAGAGGGAAAAGAGGAAAGAGAGAAAAGAAAAGAGGCCCACATGTAAGAATGAGAAGAGAGGGAAGAATGAGAAGAATAGAAAGCTTTAGAAAACCCCCAAACTGAATTTGTAACTTAATTTCAAATCTTGGTTCAATCATTTAGATACCAAAACCCAATATTTTCCTATTCTCTATGTTATTTAATTTGCCCTCGGATGTCGGTGTTTCTATTATTTTGTTATGAACTATATATATATATACGTATAAACTTGAATATTCAACCTAGGATTTTTGGTTTAGATTTTTATAGGTATATTCTAATATTCTTTTTGGATTCAATTTATTGACCTGAATTTGAGTTCAGGATGTTGGTATTTTTGAATTCATAATCTGTTCCATTTTTATTATTTGTATTTAGGAGTACTCTTGATTATTAATTTGTATGGCACAAAACCCAAAAAGAGTTCAATAGATACTCAGAAGAAACTTGAGTGCTAGCAGAATGCAAGAAAAAAAATTTAAAACCTCCACATTTTTGAACACTGGAAATTTCAGGATGTTACATGGGGGACCTTCGCGGAGCCGTCCGCGATATGCAAGAGGCTTGGAGCCAGCAGGCCGCGCCAGTAATCGCGCCCGAGCCCACGCCGGAGAGGGCGGACAGTCGTGAAGCCCCCACGTCTAGCCGTGCGCCGCTGCGGCGCGTAGATCCAGAGTCCCCGCTTTCGGCAGGGTTGCAGCAGGCGACGTGGCCTGAAGACTTCAAGTTTCCTAGCGCCATCGACTCGTACAAGGGCGACACGGACCCCCGCGAGTTCGTGCGCGTGTACGAAACCGCGATCGAAGCCGCGGGCGGAGACGACACCACGAAGGCGAAGGGACTTCCCCTCGCGCTGCAAGGGGTGGCGCTCTCTTGGTTCTTTACTATAGAGCCAGGCTCCATCTACGCGTGGGAGTAGCTTCGCGACCGCCTTCACAACAACTTCCAAGGAAACTATGTCGAGCGAGTCGACGCGGACCAACTATTCGCTGTGAAGCAAAAAACCCTCGGAGAAGCTCCGGGACTACTTCAAACGCTTCGCCAAGATTCGATGCCAAGTGAAGGACGTTAACGAAACCACCATCGTTAATGCAGCCATACAAGGCCTTCGTCCGGGCCCGATGGCCGAGTACAATGCGCGAAAGCCAATCAAGACGGTGGCGAAGCTCTTCGACAAAATGGAGGAATACGCCAGGGCGGAAGAGGACGCGCGGCGAAGGCAAGGTGACGACTCCGACACCAACCAGGCCGGAGCCTCGGCAAAAGCCGAAGATCCGCCGAAAGACGGCTCTTCGAAGGGAAAACATAAGCAGGAGTCGTCCAGGGATACGCCCGACCGCAGGGGCGCCTCGCACAAGGAGTCGTCCGATCGGCCCAAGCGCGGTCAACAGAGGTCGAGGTGAAACCGGTACATCCTCGACATCGAAGGCGGTTCCGACGAAGGCGCTCCCGCGGGCCGAGGCGGTCGGGGGCGCCGTGGCCGGGGCCGCGACGATAAAAGTCATGGAGATTACGACGATCAGCACCAGGGACTCTGGTGCGTAGTCCACGGCCGCGGCAACCACGATACCCGCACCTGCACCTCCATCGCGGCGCTCCGCGATAGCGTCGCTAGGGACAGGAACCCGGAGACACGTCCGCCTGCGGTGGCCCACGTCCAATTCCCGTACGAGGCCCCCATGCAGGTACAAGCGCAAGGGATGCAACCCAGGAAGGCCCCTTACGGATCCAAGCTCACGTACAGCAGCCTCGGGAGGGCCTCCTGTCGCTGCAGGCCCCGGAGGCAACCCACCGCAGGGTCATTAACGTCATATCCGGAGGCTCTGCGCTGGAATTCGCCTCAATACGGCAGCAGAAGGCCTATGCGCGAAGACTACATCACGTGGCGGCATACCCAGCGCAAGCACCGCCGGACTGGGCGAAGCACAAAGTCACATTCACACCCGACGACGCCCAAGGCGTGGACTTCCCTCATCAGGACCCCCTGGTCATCCGGGTCACGATTGCGGGATGCGACGTGGGGCGTGCCTTGGTGGACGGCGGTAGCTCCGCGAACATATTGTTTGCGGCGGCCTTCGACCAGATGGGGATCCGTCGAAGCCGCCTAGGGCCCTCAGGAATCCCACTGCAGGGCTTCGGGGGACAGCCCCTGCGGGCGTTGGGCCAAATAAGTCTTCAAGTCTCCTTCGGCCAAGATAACAATGTGCGGGCCGAAGATGCCACCTTCGACGTGGTCGACCGTCCGTACCCCTACAATGCCATATTAGGGCGCCCAATCCTCAACTCCTTCGGCGCGGTACCACATCACGGCTATCTATGCATGAAGATCCCGGGTCCTCGGACCATCATTACCGTCCGGGGCGACCAGGATATGGCCCGGCGCATCGAGCCAGGTACCAGGTACCCGCGTCGCGAAGCCCAGCGGCGCTCTTAGAGCTGGCGTCACAGCGCGGGGGTCCGCGGGGCCATTCAGAGGCGCCTTGGCGGGCCCTACAGATGTCTAGCGACTAGAGGCTTCGGCCGCACCACGGACAAACGGTTAGTATATCCACCCCCAGTAATTGCTTACCCGCGCAAACGGGGATGTAATGAAGATCGCCGTTTGCCAACAACCTTCCTTCATCATGCGCAAGTATGCGGCGGAGGCGCGCGCAGGCTTGGCCAGCGCGCGCGTTCCCGCAGTATAAACAAAGACGCACGTTCGCGTGTGCACTCGCCGTAGCCAGGGGTACGGGACTGAGTATAAATCGAAGTCGCACGTTCGCGTGTGCACTCGCCGTAGCCAAAGGTGACGGGCCTGAGTATAAACAAAGACGCACGTTCGCGTGTGCACTCGCCGTAGCCAGGGGTACGGGACTGAGTATAAATCGAAGTCGCACGTTCGCGTGTGCACTCGCCGTAGCCAAAGGTGACGGGCCTGAGTATAGACAAAAGACGCAACGGGGGGACGCCCTCGCGCGCACCAGTCTACGGACTTTAAATAAGACGTAGCGTCGAGGTCCGCCTCCGCACGCACCAATCTACGGACTTTAAATAAGACGTAGCATCGAGGTCCGCCTCCGCACGTACCAGTCCACGGACTTTAAATAAGACGTAGCGTCGAGGTCCGCCTCCGCACGCACCAGTCCACGGACTTTAAATAAGACATAGCGTCGAGGTCCGCCTCCGCACGCACCAGTCCACGGACTTTAAATAAGACGTAGCGTCGAGGTCCGCCTCCGCACGCGCGAGTCTCCGGACTATAATGGAAGTCGCAGCGTCGAGGTCCGCCTCCGCACGCACTAGTCCACGGACTTTAAATAAGACGTAGCGTCGAGGTCCGCCTCCGCACGCGCGAGTCTCCGGACTATAAAGGAAGTCGTAGCGTCGAGGTCCGCCTCCGCACGCACTAGTCCACGGACTCTAAATAAGACGTAGCGTCGAGGTCCGCCTCCGCACGCACCAGTCTACGGACTTTAAATAAGACGTAGCGTCGAGGTCCGCCTCCGCACGCGCGAGTCTCCGGACTATAAAGGAAGTCGTAGCGTCGAGGTCCGCATCCGCACGCACTAGTCCACGGACTCTAAATAAGACGTAGCGTCGTGGCCTGCCTCCGCACGCGCGAGTCTCCGGACTATAAAGGAAGTCGTAGCGTCGAGGTCCGCCTCCGCACGCACCAGTCTACGGACTTTAAATAAGACGTAGCGTCGAGGTCCGCCTCCGCACGCACCAGTCTACGGACTCTAAATAAGACGTAGCGTCGAGGTCCGCCTCCGCACGCACCAGTCCACGGACTTTAAATAAGACGTAGCGTCGAGGTCCACCTCCGCACGCACCAGTCTACGGACTTTAAATAAGACGTAGCGTCGAGGTCCGCCTCCGCACGCGCGAGTCTCCGGACTATAATGGAAGTCGTAGCGTCGAGGTCCGCCTCCGCACGCACTAGTCCACGGACTCTAAATAAGACGTAGCGTCGAGGCCTGCCTCCGCACGCGCGAGTCTCCAGACTATAAAGGAAGTCGTAGCGTCGAGGTCCGCCTCCGCACGCACCAGTCTACGGACTTTAAATAAGACGTAGCGTCGAGGTCCGCCTCCGCACGCACCAGTCTACGGACTCTAAATAAGACGTAGCGTCGAGGCCTGCCTCCGCACGCGCGAGTCTCCGGACTATAAAGGAAGTCGTAGCGTCGAGGTCCGCCTCCGCACGCGCTAGTCCACGGACTCTAAATAAGACGCGGATGTTCTCCCTGCGCACTCTACGGAGTCTAAACAAGACGCGAATTCCGCGCATGCCGGGAACCCCGTCCCTGTGCATACTTTGCGGAGCATAAATAAGGCTACGGAGGCCTCCCACACGTTCGCAGCGCGCGTTGACGAAAACACAGCGCGCCAGAGGCTACCCCCGCTAGGAGGAGCAAGGGGAACGGAACGTGCGCGCACTTCCACCCCCGCCCACGCCAGTCTACGGACTATAAAAAGGCGAAGCGTCGAGGTCCGCCTCCGCACACGCCAGTCTACGGACTATAAAAATGCGAAGCATCGAGGTTCTCCTCCGCACCCACCCGCCTATGGACGGTAAAGAGGTGAGGTGCCAAGGACTGCCCCCGCAAGCGCCGTTCTAAGGAACCCTTGCGCGACTACTTCGCCAACGGCGCGCGTCGAACATGGAGAGCCCGTCCCCGCGCAGCATGTGGCGTACCGGTGAACCCGAAGCGACATCAACACACAGCGCATATCTTAAGATGACAGACAATTTGCATGTCGGACAAACCATGCAAGTACAAAGGTCCGGCAGCATCCTTGCCGTTCTAAGCCGCTATCCCGCGGGCTCGTCCTTAACGCGCGCTAAAGCTGGGGCCTCCCTCGAAGAAGGCCGGCTTGCCCAAAAGTTCAACGACTCCTCGGCCCTTTGCCAGCGTCGAAGGCGCCGCCGGGTCGCAAGGCCAGACGTGAGCAGTCGCCCCCAGCAAGGAAGCTGCCCGGGATAAAGGCAAGTAATCAGTTCGTGAAGCAAACACGCACTTTATTCATTCAATTAAGGGGCAGACGCTACAACGCACGCCCACACTTAGCCGCGTTGGCGCCGCACCTGTGAACCTTCGGCATCTTCGGAGGCCTCTGCGCCACCCTCGTCGCGCCGCGAGACCTCAGCGCCGCCCTCGTCGCGCCGCGAGACTTCATCCAGAAATTGGCCGAGGCTCCCCCCACCACGAAGGGACTTCCGAAGCTCGACCTCCGTGGTGGCTATCCCGATGTAGTCCCAGATGCGCTCGTAGAAGAATTTGACGGGGCCGTGAACGGCACGGACTTCACCGGACATCACTCCGGCCCCGCCGGGCATCTCCAGCTGAGGGTTCTCCAGCTCGGCGATGTGCGTGCAACCGCGGTGCCGAAGGAGGGCGCACACCAGGCACGACGCCACATAGGCACAGTGGTCGCCAAAGGTCGTCGCAGCCCCGCGCGCAACGTCGGCGGAGTCATGGATCCAGCGAAGGGCCCGCACTAACTCCTCCGGCCCGAAGGCGTGGTCCAGCACTCCAGCCACAAGCCTTTGGAGGTGGACTTCCTGCATTTGCAGGGCGTCCCACACAACCACCGAGGCGTCGCCAAGCATCTGGTTACGCTCCGCTAGAGTCAAGGCAAGCTCGCCTTTTTCCTTCTCTAGCGAGGCGACCTGTTCCAGGAGCCCGTCGCGCTCCGCCGCAAACTTCTGTTGCGCAGCTTCCGCGGCCGACTCCCGCGCCGACGCAACAAGTCCCTCGGCGCGTGCCCTCGCTTCGGCGCATTCCGTTTCCAGCTGGCGGATGCGGGCGTCCTGGGCACAGCGGGCTCCAGAAGCTCCGCGTAGCTCCTCCTCGGCGGCCCGCAGCCTATCCTCGAGCGTCTTTCGGCCACGAGCATAGGCCGCTTGCAAGGCCTGCCCCAGCACAAGTGTCTGCAGAAGGGAAGGACTTAGCAAGATCAGCCAGCACAGGCGTTGTCGCATGAGTACTTACCCTCACCCCAGACACCTCGAAGGCGTTTTCGAGGCGCCCGACCCCATAGGCCTGCAGCATTTGCGGGTCGACGCTGGTGGCCGCGTCGTTCACAATCCCGCGCCACGCCCTCAGCATCTCCGGGGGTGGCACGAGGTCCGCGGGGCTTACGCGCGCCGAGGTCCCGGGGTCCGTCAAGTGCTCCCCCTCCGGAATGAGCAGCACTGCAAACAAGGCTGCAGGTGAGCACCGCAAGGCATGAAAGAATACATCAGAGTAAGCTCAGCCACCCTACCTTCGGTAGCAGAAGGAGGGTCTCGGGGACTCGCCCCGTCATCCCCGGGCGGGGAGGCGGTGGCGTAAGCCCCCGCAGAAGGAATGGCCCCGCCGCGGGCAGAAGCCTCCGTGTTCAGGGCAGGTGGCGGCTGTCCCTGCGCGACGGACGGCGTGGCCAGAGCGGCAGAAGGCGCATATGCCGCAGGGTCTCCGACATTTGCGCTGGAGTCCCACAAAAGCCCCCGCGGTTGCAGCGCTCGGGGGCGAAGGTTCCGCGGCGGCAATGGTCGCAGGGGGCACCTCGGTTTATGCCGCTGTCGGCAGAGGCAGCAGGGCTCTGCGCGCCCCCGTGGAGGGCGCCTTCGGCACCATAGCGGCCACGGCTGGAGGCTCCACCTCAGCATCGCCAGTCTGCACGGGTTCCGCCCCGGCGATTTCGGTGGACGGCAAGACGTCCCCCCTCCGGCTGCACGCAGCAAGCCTACCGTCCGGGGCGCTCGCCGAAGATACATCGCCTTCGGCGTCCGCGCCACCCAAGCCTGAACCGGCATACCTCGCCGAGTCCGACTCCGCGCCCGCCGCGCCCTCGGGAGCACTAGCAGCAGCAGTAGCGGCTGCCGCGGCAAGCGCGGCAGGCGCCCCGCTGCGGCCCCTCTTCTGAGATGGCGTCTTCTTCTTCTTCGCCGCACCGTCGTCTGGAGTGACACGGTCCAACACGGCAAGGCCCAGGGCCTCGCACACGCGGTTTATTCGCCCCAGCCCCGCCTCGGCGATAGCAGACGCGCGCTGCTCGTGCTCCCTGTCGGTGTACGGCCCTAGGAACACGCGCGCTGCTTGCTCCGCCTACTCCAAGCAAACCCCTGAAGCAACGGAGATGGCATCAGCATATAGCGCATTTCGCGTGAACGAAGGAGAGACGCGGTCCAGGCTTACGAAGACTGGAGGGTGCCGGCAGCGAGCAGACCGATGGTGCAACATTGTCGTCTCGACGCCTCTCGGCGGCAAGACGCCAGTCGCGGGCAAGCGGGGCCACGCCGTACATTACGTACTCTTCGGCGAGGTCGCGCATGTTGAGGCGGGCGGCCACGCCTACGAGCCGCCGAGCCCTCCGCCTGTCCTCGTCATCGAGCGTCCGGCCGGGCGAGGGCTTGAACGCGATCGGTCGGCCTGTGCACTCAAGGCCGCTCCCGCTCTCCACACGGTGGTAGAACCACCGCTTCATCCAGTAAGACTCCCACTTCCCGCGAGTTGAGTTCGCAGGGAAGAGCTTCTTGCACGACGGACAGAGAATAAAGGTGACGCTACTGAAGCTCGACAGCGTCCCGTCCTTCCGGTCCTTGGGCTGGCACCGTGCCTCGTGAAGGTAGGCGAACAACGAGGCGCTGGGCCAACACGCCCCCGGGCGCAAGGCCCAGCTGTACACCGCGAGCCGCGCCACGGCGTTCGGAGTCAATTGCGCCAGCTCCAGCCCGAAGGTCCGCAGCACGTCGCCCACGATATCCGCCGCTGGGATGCGGAGTCCCGCGTCGAAAAAGGCAACGAACACGACCGCCTCCGACCTCTCGGGATGCGGTTCCGTCTCGTCGGCGGCGGGCAATCGCACCTCCTGGCGCTCGGACAACTTCCCCGTGCGAAGAAGCCCTTGGATCGTCTTCTCGGTCACGAGCGAGGGGCCTAGCTCGCCGGAGAATGTGCCTTCCTCCTTCGCCACCAGCCACTACTTGTCCGCCGCCGCCGGGTCGCGCTCTTGGAGCGCGTATTTCACCTCCAGCAGCGAAGACCGCCGGCAAACGCCGCAAACACCACCCGCCTGACCACGCTTGCCATCAGACGCCATGGCTTCTCCGGGAAGGCGGCCAGCGGCACAAAAATACTACGCGAGTATGGAAGGCGGCGCAAGCAGGAAGGGGGCGTACAACTGCGGGGGCACCATCGCGGGGGCTACTTTAAGCCACCTCGCCCCAGTACCGAAGCGTCGCGACGGTTTGCGTGCGGGACGCGACCGCAGTCGTACAAACGCTCGTCCAGCGCTGTTCCCCATACCCAAAGCTGAAAAGCCACGACCACAAGCGCCAAGGGCCGGCACAGCACGACCCTCCCTAGCCGCTAGTAAAGGCGCACTAATGGGCCAGGGGATCACAACAGCATCCGCCCGCCATTCGTCGCCCGCCCCGTGTCCCCCTTGCCTAGGGAAGGGGCGAGCGGCCGTGAACACGCAACCGTCCACATCCCGACGCCCACCAGTCATAAGCCGCCGCGTGCCCCGTGCGCGCCAAGGCGGGTCGCACGGCACAGGAACCTTTACAGCGCAGGACCGCATCGCGAGATCTCAAGTCACCGCACGCGTGGCGATGTCCGCGACGCAAAGGCGCCAGCTCCGCTGCCACCCGTTCGAAGGGTAGGGGACGGAGCGCGCGCGTCTACCCCGGCTGGGCGCCAGCTCCGCTGCCACCCGTTCGAAGGGTAGGGGACGGAGCGCGCGCGTCTACTGCGGCTGGGCGCCAGCTCCGCTGCAACCCGTTCGGAGGGTAGGGGACGGAGCGCGCGCGTCTACTCCGGCTGGGCGCCGGCTCCGCTGCCACCCGTTCGAAGGGTAAGGGACGGAGCGCGCGCGCCTACTCCGGCTGGGCGCCCGCTCCGCTGCCACCCGTTCGAAGGGTAGGGCACGGAGCGCGCGCGTCTACTCCGGTTGGGCGCCCGCTCCGCTGCCACCCGTTCGAAGGGTAGGGGACGGAGCGCGCGCGTCTACTCCGCTGCCACCCGTTCGAAGGGTAGCGGACGGAGCGCGCGCGTCTACTCCGACTGGGCGCCAGCTCCGCTGCCACCCGTTCGGAGGGTAGGGGACGGAGCGCGCGCGTCTACTCCGGCTGGGCGCCAGCTCCGCTGCCACCCGTTCGGAGGGTAGGGGACGGAGCGTGCGCGTCTACTCCGGCTGGGCGCCAGCTCCGCTGCCACCCGTTCGCAGGGTAGGGGACGGAGCGCGCGCGCCTACTCCGGCTGGGTGCCCGCTCCGCTGCCACCCGTTCGAAGGGTAGGGGACGGAGCGCGCGCGTCTACTCCGGCTGGGCGCCAGGTCCGCTGCCACCCGTTCGCAGGGGTAGGGGACGGAGCGCGCGCGTCTACTCCGGCTGGGCGCCAGCTCCGCTGCCACCCGTTCGAAGGGTAGGGGACGGAGCGCGCGCGTCTACTCCAGCTGGGCGCCAGCTCCGCTGCCACCCGTTCGGAGGGTGAGGGACGGAGCGCGCGCGTCTACTCCGGCTGGGCGCCAGCTCCGCTGCCACCCGTTCGCAGGGTAGGGGACGGAGCGCGCGCCTCTACTTCGGCTGGGCGCCAGCTCCGCTGCCACCCGTTCGGAGGGTAAGGGACGGAGCGCGCGTGTCTACTCCGGCTGGGCGCCAGCTCTGTTGCCACCCGTTCGAAGGGTAGGGGACAGAGCGCCTGCTCCGCTGCCACCCGTTCGGAGGGTAGGGGACGGTGCGCGCGCGTCCACTCCGGCTGGGCGCCAGCTCTGCTGCCACCCGTTCGAAGGGTAGGGGACGGAGCGCGCGCGTCTACTCCGGCTGGGCGCGCGCGTCTACTCCGGCTGGGCGCCAGCTCCGCTGCCACCCGTTCGAAGGGTAGGGGACGGAGCACGCGCTCTACTCCGGCTGGGCGCCGCAAAGGCGGGGGTCTTATCCCGCAAAGTCTGCCTCGTTTTCCTTAACAGACCACCTACAGTGCATAAACGTAAAAGGTGATGCCGGCAGGCTCCATCAGGAACGCCGACTGTAGGTAGGCCTGTTAAGAAAAACAGGGCAGACCTTGCTGTCGCCTGCGGAAGCGCGGTGCGGGGGCAGGAAGCGCGGCTGACTGTCGACAACCGGCGCTGATCGAGCTCCCAAGAAAAATGGACCTCCTTCTGTGCATCAACATTCCCCAAGTCGTTCAGCGTCACCCAGGAATGTTGATGCACGGCAGGGGCCCATTTTAGGGGAGCAGCTTCTATCACAATATACGCAGGAGCAGCACCGCACCAGCGCCATATATATACCCCATCAACAGGGGAGCCAACCGGCGGAAGGCCAATCGGCAGAAGTCCAACTGCCGGGAGTCCGCCGCCATATTAATGGTCACGACGCCTCAAACGCCCGCACCGCGCCAAGCACGCTTCACCGCGTGGACGGCTGGCAGACCGAGCGTCACGGCACGTCCCTTATCACTTAAGGCTCATACGACGGATCAGGGGCCCGCTACGCTGTCCTGTGCCGGGGCAACGCCCCCGGCGCGCGTCTACTTCGGCTGCAGCCCAGCCCCGGGTCAAGTTTGGAAAAGTTCACAGGCCGCGGGGACGGAGGGGGCCAAAGGACTCGGCGACATGGCTTCGGCCCCGTGAAGCCCTTTACCATGAGAAGCTCCTGTTGTAGGGGTGGCCCCCACTTAAACCCAGCAGGCCCGGTAGGAGATTATAAGGCCCAGAATAGGCCATGTGTAATGACATAAGTGCCCCCAGAGGGGATAACCAGACGTAAGGGTATAACTGTAAAAGCACTCCTCATGGGTACATATATATGATTACAGTCCATAGGGAGGAGGCAGAACACTCCCACCTCTCCACTACCATCTCTCTCTCTGTTTGGTCTGTAACCACAACAGTGGTGTTGGTGCTGTTGAGCACAGTGGAAGTTGTGGTTGGTGCCTCAGGTGAAAATATAAGGACAAGAACCTTATGCTGAGTAAAAGACATAATGAACGCTCAATCACAGGAGTTGACTTGTCAACACGGGTTTAGTAGCTGCTTAACTCGATTGAAACTCTACAGGATGTGAGATGACAAGATGCCATGGAGTTAGGTATGCAATGGGTACCTAACAACGGTAGAGGTTACTCAAACGGCTAGGGGAGTTTAGGTTTAGTTTTGGCCTATCTGAGTGATCCTACCAGGTAGAGCCTATATAAAAAGTTGAGCAGTGAAACGACCTGGCTTTCTTAACTCAGTCATGAGGGTTAAGAAATCATGTGGGTAAAGCTGAGCAGCTCTGCAGAGTGAAACTAATGGTATTCGAATACGCTGTGCTTCGGGTTAATGAAACTGTGTTAATTGGGTGATCCCAACAACGAGGCATAAGTAGAGTTTATGATTTTGTTAAATTGGGTAATTGTGAACTTTACCTGGTAACAGAAAACCCCCTGATCTTAAGGAGAAATGTTTTAACTTTATTTGTTTGCAAATAAAACTGCATCCACTCCCTGTAATAAAACCAGTATATTTCCACCCTTGATTATTCCTTGCAAGTAGTAAATTAGGGTTTACCCTTGTAACTTGTTGGGTACGGTTGTACTCATGACTTGCTAAACAACAAAACAAAAGATCTGGAAAATCAAGAATTTCAAGCAGAAGATGGTATTTCTGAGGAGCCGTTCTTTCAAGAGGATGAGTGGTTTTAGGTCTTAGCTGCGCTCAGGCCGCCTGGAGAAGTTTTTGTGATGTAAGGTAATTTTGGACTTTCTCGACCGTTATGTTAAAACTGGTTGTTAAACCTTATGTCTGTAATAAAAGTTTGGCTTTTATGCTGTAAGCTTGTGCTGCTGGAATGCGCACTCTGATTCTTCACTCCGCGACTGTCCATTTTATACGGTTGCGGGGTTTAGTAGCGCCTTCAGAAATAGAGGCGTTACAGTGGAAAAAGAAATGCTAACCAATATCCTATACTAGCCAAGATGGCTCGTGACTTTTTGTCCATTCTATTGTCAACTATTGCTTCGGAATCAATATTTAGTACTGCTGGTATGACAATACATAAATACCGAAATTCCCTAAGCCAGAAACAATTGAAGCACTGATATGCTCAAACAATACCTCTCAGATGATGATTATGGCAATAACAGAACCAACGATATTTTGTTGCTCAACTTATTTACGTGTTGCAGATATTTGTTTTGTTTCTCTCCCACAGACAGACATGCCTCTATGAAGGCAAAGAGTGCACAAGTCAAATATGTTAGTCGAAAGCGTCATGTTTGCAACGACATATTGCTAGAATGGTCCATTTTCTAATTATTTTGAACATTGAAGGGCTTTTCTGTAATTATTTTTAGTGTAAAATGGTGATTTTGTTATATGCCTTTTCTCATGAGGGCTTTTTTGTAATGCTTTACATGTGTAAGGGTGTTCTTGCGATAAATATTTTCTGGATAGGGTCTCTTTGAAAAATTTCTGTAGGGAAAGGGTATTTACAAGAATAACCTTTTAGTAAGGTGCTCCATTGATAAATATATCAATACAGCTACTACTCTGGAACATGCCACGTGCTATTCGGCCAAGCTGGCTTATAAACTTCAGAGGATTGGATTGGATGGAGGACGTCCTTTAGTTTGACTTGTAGACTTCGGTCCGTTGTTTTGGACAGGATTAAAAAACTTTGTCTATATTTTTAAGATGACAATAGATAGTGAGAATATTCATATGAATTATATATATGATTTTAAACTCAAAAAACTGTTTGAAAATTTTACTTGAAAAAATTATCTCAATTATTTTGACTTGGAAGCCAAAGCAAAAAAATGAAAAATGAAAAAAATGACCTGCCTATGATCTGGACATCCATCCATTCCATTCCCGCCTCTAGCTAGAACCAGTAGGCTGTTAGCTGTACCTGGCGCGCGCCGGCAAAGGCAAGCAGCGGCCGGAAGCTAGGACGCGTTGGACGGGTGACAAATTCGTTCCTCGTCGCGGCGCAAATCACGGCCCCAATCCTGGTGGCCGCACGCACGGTCCCCATCCACCCCCCACCCGTGCATGCATCCTATCGCTTTGTGATGTGCTAATGCGGGTAGGTGTGATCAAAGCTTATGTACGAAAGTGTTTCATAAATCTAGTTGTAGCAGGATGGCTACTACATAATTTCATTCTGTCTGTTAGGATTATAAGGTCCAATAGGATATATATATAATGACATATATACCTTTTATAATAAGCTCAACTGTGAGGGTATTATTGTAATCATACCTATATATATATATGCCTTATGTAATTTTCCTATATATATATATATATATAGGAAAATTACATAAGGCACCATGGTGCCTAGACACCAACATCCGATACACGTGTATGATTGATAATTTTTTTGAGTTTAGGTATGAAAATGTTTTATACCCTTGATATATTTATGGTAAGTTAGTTTTGAACTCAGTTCAAACTAGTTTGAACTACTTTTGAGTTCAATGCAACTACAGTGAGTATATACCATAAAAATAGTTCAAACTAATTAAACTGAAGTTGAATTTAAATTTTTTCGGAGTTTGATATCTCAAATATACTTTTTTTATGGGTATATGAAGATACCCACATCAAACGTTGCGAATCTCGAAGCAAATCAACGGGTATTGATATTGGTGCCTAGGCACCATGGTGCATGAAATATATATATATATATATATATATATATATATATATATATATATATATATATATATATATATATATATATATATATATATATATATATATATGTATATGCGCCCTAGACATAGAGGCAGAGCAAGATAGCTCATCCATCACAATCACTCCACTGCTCTCTTAATTTACCGTTTGGCCTGTAACCACAACAGTTGGCGCCGTCTGTAAGGATGACAGAGAGCACCTAAGAAGACATCGTCGACAGCAAAAAGAAAGCGGAGCACGACGGTGCCGGTCGCGAATGCTAGGGCCTCAGATGGTGGGCCATCTGCGCCAGTACCTAAGGCCGGCGTTGATGGCGACATTGATTGCGTCAATGGTGCAATGGTCGACCCCGTTAGCGGGATCATCGGCACCGACACCCGCTCTGCATGCCCAACGACCTTGGATCTAGCGTAGGGGCAACCGGTGGTCCTGACGCTCACGTCGATCTCGTCGCTGGCCGTGAGACCAATAGCACCGATGCACCAAACAGCTCTGGCAAGCAGGCCGTTATCGTCAGCAACCTCGCAGCGCGTGCTTCTGCTCAAGCGGGTACAACCACCCCAACGATAGAAAGCACTTTGATGGCGGCCTTCGGGACGTTGCGATGTGAGCTAGCAGACCTCTGGGGGCTATGCGGGAGATGCAAGAGCCTCAGAGTTAGCAAACACTACCGACGGCGGCGGCGGAGGTCACACCCGCCGAGCGGACAACCGCAACGACCCTGCCTCCAGTCGCGGCACGCTCTGACATGTAGATCTGGAGTCTCCACTCTCCACGGGCCTACAGCAACCGGCATGGCTGGAAGACTTCAAATTCCCAAGAAGACGCGCGGAGGATGCCCTTCGTGCGCACTCTACGAGTATAAATAAGACGTGTGGAGGATGTCCGCACACGCACTCTATAGAGTATAAATAAGATGTGTGGAGGCTGCCCTGGGCGCACACTCTACAGAGTATAAATGAGACATGCGGAGGATACCCTTCGCACGCACTCTACAGAGTATAAATAAGACACGCGGAGGATATCCTCCGTGCGCACTCTACGGAGTATAAATAAGACGCGCGGACGATGCCCTACGCGTACTCTATGGAGTATAAACAAAACACGCGGAGGATACCCTTCGTGCGCACCATACGGAATATAAATAAAACGTGCAAAGGATGCCCTGCACGCACTCTATGGAGTATAAACAAGACATGCAGAGGATACCCCTCCGCGCGTACCCTACAGAGTATAAACAAGACGCGTGAAAGATGCCCTCCGCGCGCACCCTATGGAGCATAAATAAGACGTACGGAAGATACCCTCCGCGTGCACCCTACGGAATATAAATAAAACACGAATGATATCCTCCATGCGCACTCTACGCGATATAAATTATCCGGTGTAAATTACAATCTACTTAGTTACACCAAACGAGATTATAGTCCGCGAGATCATCCACTCCCGTTTCAAGATGGTCCAAGCTATTCGATACCCCGAGTTCAGACTTCAATTCCGTGAGTTGTATTCACGTAACAAATTCCCTTTCCAAATTACACTTGCGTTGCACGCGTCAGTTTATCATAGGTGAATTCCATTTCCAAATTACACTTGCGTTGCACGCGTCAGTTTATCATAGGTGACAAGAGAACAAAAGAACACATCACTCGTGTGTTCTTGTCAGTGCCTCGGTGGCATGCATGTTCACGAGATCCTTATCACGACACGGCCCTGGCTAACTTCGCTTAACTACTGGCGTGAATCATATTCGTACGACGCCGGCGACGGCATCGTCGACGCGGTCCTCACCGTCGCAGTGACCGACGAGGCCAAGGTCGCGGACGACAGCCGCGGCGTGGCCACCTGCTTGATCACCACGCTCGGGAGCGGGCTGCTCCTCCGCCGCTCCTGCTCCTTCACCAGCTCGCTCGCGAGGGCGTCCACCTTCTCGCCGTTCGTCCTCTCCGACAGCCTCCGCCCGCGGAAGAGCACCGACTCCACGTTCCGCTGCGACAGCATCGCTCCGGCAGCCGCGGCCATCGTCTCCGAGTGTAGGGAGGTCAGTACCTGCTTGCCGGCCTGGATGCGTACGTAGTTGGTTCCGCTCGTGTGCCCGAACGCCACGGCCACCGCTTCGTCGACCATATCCGCGACGCCCTGGGCGGTGACGCGCGCGAGCTCGTCCGCCGACGGTGAGCGCGTCGGCATTGGCGTGTTCCACCCGGCGCCGGAGATGGCCGCAGAGGAGGAGGCGCCGGTGCCGATTGAGAGGACGAGGAGGTTGTCCACGCCGGTGGCGAGGGGGAACTCCTGCTTGTTGTGGAGAACATGCGTGATGGCCGCGGCAGCCGGGTTGCCCATGGCCGCCACGGCCCCGGACGCGGCGGCAATGGCCGTGCGCCCGTCCACCGACCTAATAGCCGCGGCTGCTCCGCCGGCGGCGCAGGTGGCCGCGCAAACGTCGCTGAGGCGGAAGTCGAAGCTGTCGCTCTCGACAGCGTCGGCGCGCGAGAACATGAAGGGCGCGGCCGTGGCGAGGTCGTAGCACGGCACGAGCAGCGGCGCGGCGGTGTCCCTGAGCGTGGCGTCGCCGAACACCCGCCGGAAGGACCTCTCCGCCTTCCGCGCGCCGCCGCGGAACAGCTTCGCCCACCCCCGGCGCCGGCCGCCCCAGTCCCTCCCGACGCTCCCGGCCACGAAGGCGAGCGCCTCGTCGGCCGTGTACCGCGGCCGCCCGTCGGGCCCCCTTAAGAACAGCATCGCCGCGAGCACCCCGCCCGCGCCGGCGCCCGCAGCCACGTCGAAGAAGTCCGCGACGCGCGCATCAGGGTCGCCGGCAAGCAGGCGCAGCCCGGCCTCGAGCCGCGCGAGCGCGACCGCGGCGAGCAGCGCGTCCCCCGCGCCCGCCCCGCAGCCGTCGATGGCCAGCACCCGCACTCGCCCGTTGCAGGCGCCAAGAAATGGTCTCGCCGGCGTCCCCGGCCCGGACAAGCACCCGGCTCCGCCGAACAGGAACTTGCTCTCCAGCAGTGAGAAGATCTCGTAGCTGAGCTTGTCGACGTCCATGGCTATCGGCGACGCCATTGCCGCGTAAGCTTCCATGTCAGCTGCAAGCAACAGACTCACTGTACTACTCGACGGAATTTCCTATTCGACTGTCTCTGCGTGGCACGGTGGTTAGCTTGTGGTCTAGAGCAACTAGCAGCTATCTCCCCGCATATAGAGTTCTCTAGCTTGACGATGTGATGCTTGCAGCGAGTCGAACTCGAGCCTACACATATAGAGGCGGCCGCAGGTTAGCTGCAGGAGCCACGTGGACGCTGTGCACGGACCAGCGCAGGCTAGATGCGCGTACGGACGAATCCGCGCCGTGCGCCAGATCGACGGTGGGTATGGGGCCGCGTGAAGGTGGTACGTACGAAGCGTCGTCAACGGATCCCGGCGTGGCACGCGTGCAGCCGACGGGAAGCTTCCCGCGAACACCGCACGTGCGCCGCTGCTTCAGTGAGACCGTGCGGGCCCGGCATGTCAGCACATGACGGGGGCCGTGGGGCCCGGGTCACCGACGGGATCGAAACCGATGCTTATTTGGCCCATGTGGCCACGAAATTGCAAATTTAACTTTTAGACATTCAAAATTGCAAATATAGTCTTTTTCTCATCGCAGAGCACGGATAAATGACGTGTGTCACCTCTCATGGCACCAGAGCGCAGCTGATCCCTACACTGCTCGGCGGTGCCAGAGCTAAAGCGGTAAAAAAAACATGAAACTCATGAACTATTTAAGTTCAATTGTTTTAGACTTAATTTGAACTGTAAACGAATCAAACTCGAGCTTGATCTCGAGCTCGTGAACTTTATCGAGCCTAGTTCGAATAGTTTGCGAGTCTCAATTCGAATTTAAATAGTGATATATATTAACTCTTATCGAGTTTACTTGAGCCGAATTCGAGCTCGAACTTTTCTTATTGTTAAAAATTAGTGTATATTTGAATTATTTTGACTGTTATCGAGTTTACTAGAGCCGAGTTCGAACTCAAAATTTTCTTATTATTAAAAATAGTGTATAATAAATTATTTTAATTGCTGTCAAGTTTCAATGAGCAGAACTTGAGCCTACTCAAGCTTAGGCCAAATCGAACTTAACTCCAAATCTAGACTCGGACCCTAACGCAGAGCAGTACGTACGTACAGGTACAGCAGCAGCTAATGGCGCCCCGTCCTTGGCGGACCGTCGGCGCCAGATCTGGGAGCTCACTGTTTCATGCGGTTTTCACACGTGAGGAAGGATTACTGTGCTGCAAGCACTGGTAGTAGTTCCTCTAATAAAAATGGCGTGCTCATGTTAGCTGCAACGGTTATTTTTTTAGTTGTGGCTGATTTATTTGGTGAAAATGAATATTAAGTGATAGAAAGAAATATTTTTTTTTAAAAAAAGCTTGTAAGTAGTAAAAAAAGTGAAAGAGACATATATGTACCATATATATGAGTAAGAGAAGTGAGATACATAATACCTCGAAATCTCAGTCTTATCTCCGAATCGAGACCGAAGTGAGAGGATTGGGGAAATCGTTTCTAAACACTGGGTGTTCATATGTTGGCTGGGTTCTTTTTGGTTGTCTTATCACTTCCTGCTAAAGTAAACGGTGTGTCTTTTCAAGACAGAATCTACAGGTAAATTGTAGCAGATAATGTACATGGTTCAACTATACCAGTCAAAATCGCATACGACTGTTTTTTTTCTGCATACTATCTCTCATGAACAATCAGAATTCAAAAATTATAAACTAAAAATCAAAACCACAACTCAAAAATACCTTTCTATTAGCTTTTGGCAACTGAAGCCAGAAACTAAAAACATTGCAAATATGAATAGACACTAAAATGTACAGGTTCTCACTTCACACTTAAGTTGGCATGTGAGATTCATCGGAGTGATGGATTCATTCAGGTTGCGTGATGTGCGTCGCGTAATTAATGACGCCACTGCATCCGACTCGATATACTAGCATTGTTGTGCTAACGGTGTGTTCAAAGAAGCTTCTGATCAAATTTCATTAATACAAGCAGCGTAAGTGCGTTGACATGTTACGCCAGCTACAATGTGGATTAAAGTAAAAGAGATGATAATTTGTGAAAAAAATTTCTACAAAATTGAGGACACATACATAATTTCGGAAAAATCGAAGACCTTTTCCACAAAAAAACTAAGGACTTGTAAGGACCCGTACGTAATTTTGGAAAAATACAGGGTGCTATCCTGTAAAAAGAGGGCCTTTATGGAAATACGAGGACCTGTACACAATTTTGGAGAAGCGGAAGGGAGTTTTGGGAAAAAGCGTGATAGGGGTCTTTTTGTAAGAACCAAGGACCTGAACATGATTTTGCAAAATCCAAAGGGCTTTTTTGCAAAGAAGCTGAGGTGGCAGCGCTGCCCGAGGGTGCTTCCCTCCGGTCGTAATATAGGATGATACGCTTCCTCTTTGTATAGGCATGATCAATTGATAGTCATCATATCAACGACAGGTACTGCTTATTACATAGACGGAGCGAGCTAGGGCGCCTGATATGCCCCATACATACATACATACATACATACATACATACATACATACATACATACATACATACATACATACATACATACATACATACATTGCGCGTACAATGCATGCTGGTGTAATACCCCAAAAGTGATTCGAGAGTTAATTGATTAATTGGAGTGAGGGACCTTATAGAAAAGAATTAAACAATGATTTTTAGAGGGAGATTTCTGAAAAATCCCGGCAACCTGGGCCTGGGCCTTGGCCCAAGTGGAGGCCAGCCAAAAAGGGGGGGAGGCGCCCCTCCCCCCGAACCCTAGCCGCCACCCTATTCCTCCCTCCTCTCTCCCCCTGGCCGCACCCCTCCCTTGCGCTCCCCTCTAGCAGCTCCTCCCCCTTTCCCTCCCCCATTGAAACCCTTCTACCGGTGGGAAAAATCTTCCTTTGGCTGCCGGTCGAACGGAGAAGGGAGAATGGAGAAGGGAAGAGGAAGGGAAAAAGGGGAAAAGGAGAAGAGGAGGAGACCGTAGGGCGTTCATCGTAATCTGCATCGGTTCGTCAAGGGTAATCCCTGTTGTTCCCCAATTAGATGCATTTTTTTACTAGTTGTTGCAAGGTCGGTACTCTGGACTGCTAGGACAGATTTCGTTGGACGACTGTTTTGGGGTAGTCTCGTGGGGATTCAGATCTGGACTTCTCCTAGAGAGTTGTAGAGGACGTCGTTATCTTTCCATGAAGTGCTAGCATGCATCGTTGGACCTTTGTAGCAGAAGTTATGATTTTTCTTGTAAGACTATTCTGCAGATCGGGAGATTTCTGTCAGATTTTGGTAGATTGGATTGGGCGAATAGAAAACGGGAGAATCAGATGATCTCCATATTATAAAAGTTGTAGATAATTGTCTTAGATTTCCAGGAAGGTCAATAAATCATGATTCGGACACTCGGGCTGGACGTTATGGCATTTTTAGTGCTCTGTCCAGAGAACCCGACGTGAAATTGATGTTTTAGAAAATTGGATGGTGCGGGTAGAAGATGGCCGAGTCAGGGAGGCTCACCAACTAGGTTTAGTTAGATAATTTAATTATCTTTTCAGAAAAGTCTAAGAACACCCTATTCGGACTCCTGTACCAATGGATATGAATTTTTGAAGTTGACTGTCCACAGAGGGGGCGGGATGACCTGTAGGATTTGGGAATTGGAACCAAGTTAGACGAATTTACTAGTTTGTGATTGTTTTTATTTGGGAAAAGGTCCGCTACTGTTGTCTTAGCAATCATTATAATTATTATTCAGGAGGAGGACGGATCCCAGGGGCCGCACCTTCTGCTCATCCCCCGTTTTCTCGTGGTTAAGACAAGTATAATGATGGTTTAAACTTTATAGTGTGGATTGTTGATGATTGTTGGTTTGTAGATGTTTGATCTATATTATGAGTATATGTGATCTTGATTATGTTAATGATATGTTGATATTGTTTATGGTCGATTGCAATTGAAAGTGTTCAGGAGAATTTCTGATGCATAGATGTTGTGAATGCAAGTTTTATTTGTTGAGATATTCACGTTTGTGCATCATGCTGATTTATTGAAGTTTTGGTCACAAGATGACCAAGCGCCGAGGTCCCCGTCATGTTGATGACATGACGGGCTAAAGGTCCCCATACTTGTGGAGTATGGGCAATTAGTCCCTGTACCAGATGGTATAGGCATGGGTGTGCATTGACGGATGCACACTCCGCATTACCGGTAAAATGCGAAAGAGAAGAGATAAAGAGATTTTTGAACATATTGCATAGCATGGTTTATTTATATGATTGATGGATGAACTTGTGAATTGATGTTCACTTTTATTCTTGTTACCACTTATTATATTTGCTGAGTCGTTGAACTCACTCTTGTTGTTGTTGTGGTTGCTGTTTGTTTTAGGTATCTACATGAGATCGGCATGCATGGGGATAAAGAAGGATTAGTTTTGTTGCACTTGCACGGTCTATTCACCATGGAAGAAAGAAAGAACATTAAACACTATTTGCTGGATAATTCAAGTGGTATTTGATTAATGTCTATCAGGTTCAAAATGTAATAAAAGATTAGAACTCTTTTACATTGATTCCGTTCTTTATCTAAGTAGTATTGTTATGAGTGCGATGATGAACATAATCCAGTTTTATTTATAAATGACTATATTGCTTACTGTTATTCATATCATTTGATTATGCCTGTTGAAACCTCTGATTTACTCAATAAACAAAGGAGGTTCTGCCGAAATTTTGTAAGATGAATATTAGTTTTTCCTTATTATGTTATTAGTTTGGTAGCATTCTAGGTCGTTGATTGGCTGGGGTGTTACAGCTGGTCCTTTACGCCGGGTGATTATGGTTTGACATATATGTGCATGTAGTAGGAGAGAGAAGAGAATATGTACTTGACTTGTGAGTTTATATTTTGTTTACAAGTTAAAAAAATTTAAAATAACTTTTTCACTGAAAGTCTAATCTACGATCCGTTTACACCATTGCGTTGTGTGAGTATGTTTGGATGATGCGAAATTTGTGTCATTTCTACTACCAATCAAAAATAACTTTATTGTCAATAGTCGGTAACTTTGTTATCAAAAGTTAGTAACTTTTTTGCTAATAGTAATTAACTTTTCTACCACATTAAACTGAAAGCTACTAGCAATCCCACTGCGAGTTTTTAATTATAGTTTATAAAGTTATTGCTACAAAAAAACTTTGGTACTCGATATCCACATGAAACTGAAAGTTACTGGAAATCACACTACGAGTTACCAAATTGTAGTTTATAAAGTTACCCCCTGTGAGATATTTTACCATTGACAAAATCAGGAGTAATTTCATTATGTCTACGTGGAAGTTGTTTAGAATTGAACTAATTGAGTTACCACGCACATATTATTGAGACTAGTTACCTGCTCGTGCGTTGCAACGAAATTTATTGGATATATAGAGAATTATGATATGAAAGAGGAATACTCTAATTAGTTGAAAAGTGAAGAGTGATAAGAAGTTAAGAATAGAACGGTTAGAGAAGAATAGACGTACGACCACCAACTCGTTGTTTTATAATAGTAACGATTTTAGATGCAATTGAGTTATCACGCGCAAGTTGTTGAGAATTGAATGTAACCGAGGTACTACGCATAGGTTGTTGACATTTGAAGGCAACAAAGTTACTGCATCGAAGTTGTCGAACGTAATTGAGTCACTTCATCCATAAACTAAAAGTTACGGTAAATCACACTATGAATTATTTACTATTAACAATAAAGTTAGTTGCGACTAGCCATATTGACATAAATATGTGCCAATACGAGCCTACTAAGTATAAACGTACTAAAAACCGTATGTGTTTTTCGAGTAGTAGGGTACGTAAACTGATATAAGGGCCTATCATACTAATAAAAATGGTGAAATGGATATACATTTGTAATAACATATTCACACATATTAAAACAATTTATCAATATTATGATTTGTTATTGTTATCACTTGGTAAAATAAGTTGGTTTCATAATTAAATATGTAAAGTAGCCAATTAATTAAAAAGAAAAGTCCAATTAATTATATAGGAACATTAAGTATACATGATTTAACCGACGCTATCATTCACTTAGCAACCATCTTTTATATCATATTTAAACAACAGTAATCTCCCTCCTCCTTCCGACTGCTGCCGCCATTGACGACCTCCCCATACCCAGTCGCTCCCTACTGCTGCTGGACCACTATGGTGCCTCCCAGCCATGCCCGTCACCTCCCTTGGCTGCCATCTGGTCTTGGGTTTCCGTTTTGGCCATCGCCGGTGCCTCCCCGGCCGCCCCTCACTGGCGCTCCTCCCTACCTCCCCTGTTTCTGGCCACCTACTCCTATACTCCACTGTTTTCCCCCTTTAGTAAGTCTCCAAACTCCCGCCGCCTAGTTGGTCAGCTGAGCCAGCAATGAACTTTAGGTCTCGGGGTTCAAATCCTTGGATTGCACATTTTATTTTTATTTTATTTTAGCCATTTCAACTAGAAAATAATTAGGAAATAAATCAATGAAGCTAAGATAATTGATTTGGGTTCAAATAAAATTTATGTATACATCTAAATATAGAATTATAAGCATATGCACAAGTAAGTGATTAAGGGAAATAAGAATTTGTATTTTGATTAACCTTCCATATAAAATGACGATGGATAAATTGGAATATGCCTAAAGAATATATTGTAAAACTGTTTGCATAACAAAAGAGTTATATAATTAAGTAATACAAAATTTAACCATTTAAAATATGGCTATCATTCTTATCCCTTGAAAAAGGTCATGAAAATACTTCTTCGAACAACCATTAAATAGATTGAGATATTAAGCCGTTAATATTTAACTATAATTACATGACTTAAATGAAAGATTCCCTTGATATAATTAATTATCTCAAAAGCCATAGGAATCCCTATCCAAATGGTACTTTAACAATTTAGGGAGTTAATTTGAATGTCGAGTCACTAATGTTAATTTCAAATACAAAATTTAATTAAATGTTACCCCGAATATATATAGGTAAATCTCCATAGTAAGTGACATCTAAATTAAATCATCCATTCCCGTTGGCCTATTTTCTTGACATATAGTTCACACCATTCATAATTGATCTGAACTGTTGTGACAAATAAAAGATCTTAATAAATGCAACTATTGGGAAAATAATGTTGAAAATTGTTAACATATCGACTAACCATTAGCTCAGAATGCAAGTTAGATTAAAAATAATGTATGAACCCCTAAGTCATGGTTAATGCTCTTGCGATATACAAATTAGTGCCATTCAAGTAATAACAAGCTAAGATCATATACCAGTCTATAGGTCTAATCTGACTCATGAAACTTCCTTAATAAATATAAAATTGATAAAAGAAGATATTAAATAAAATGGGTTACTCCATGGTATTCCATAGCCGGCTAAACCTAGCCATCCTCAAATCCGAAGCAGAATATTTCTGTGAATATTCCTTCACCAGAAACCTTCCTTGGCATCCATCTCAACTGATTTCCGTTAGCCATTTATCACTTCGCTCTAACCCCTTCTGACTCTGTCAATACTCCGCGCCCCATCGACCTTGCCTTGGATCACCCAAATCACCCATTAACTAATAATAAAGCTAAATTGAGTTTATTTGGATTTATTTGGACCTTTTGAGTCATTTGCATTTATTTGGATTCAGTTGTTTAGACGTAATTAAAAATTGTAGTCATGAAGAATCAATGGATCAAGCGAGACCAAGATCCAGATGAAGGTGAAGACTAGAAGCTCAAGGTCATCGAATGAGAAAGCTTTGAGTGAGCTCAAGTCCGCGGTAAACCGCGCAAGATGAGTCAGTATTTTGATCACGTTGAACCTACATTTTTTGCAAATTATTTCTGTTTAAATTATCAAATTGCATGCTGTTATTTCATATGCAAATATATGTTTGTTTTAAGATCCTAGTTATATGCCCATTACTAGACATGTTAGTATTACATCTCCTTTGGAACATTTGAATCTTGTCACCCTAGAAAAATTATAGTGGTAAACTTTCAAAAATAAGTCTACAATTATGTGCCATACTTAATACTGCTTAGATATTCGAGGGCACCAAAATGCCCCAAGCATCACTTTTAATCATGAGAAACTGATTTGGAAAGTCATGGTGAAAATGGCTGGTATATTTTGACATGGATATTTTATGCTCCCAAAAACTCTAACTTGCTTAAATATCTGGGCGGATGGTTCGGGGGTGTGGTGCAATGGTGCACGAGAGTGTGGTTAGTGGTAGTACTACTCAGATACCCCTAAGGACCGAATCTTGTGATGACCTCCCAGTGTATAATAGTACAACCACAAGCTGGCAAATTGTAGGCAGGGCTAACTAATTTGCGTTGACCTAGCGTGGTTACATGAAGGTGTGCAAACGTGCAAAGGAAAGGATGGTCTCATCCCCGCCTCTGCCCGTGACGGCTCAAGAGGGAAATTTCTAGAGGGATGGTCATATCCTACAGAAGAAAGACCTTAGTGGGCGTAACCACATTAGGAAGATGCATTGTAATAGCCTTGTGATGATCTACTCAACTGCATGACTAAGGAATCGTGTGGAGCAATGAGCAGATTGTCTCTTGTGGGTAAAGTGTACAAACTCTGTAGAGTGAAAACTATTCGAATGGCTGTGCCCACGGTTAATGGCGGACATGGGAACTTAATCAGATATAGTTCTATTTCAAAAACTTTGTAGGTGGAATTGAAAAAGTGGTGGGCAGTGAAAAGCCCTAATTTGTGTTGCCCTGAGTGTCACCCTAGTGATAAGGTAAGCGGTTATAATGCTGAAAGGTTAGTATATAGTGCAGAAACCATGTAACGGTGGATGGAATCTGGATCGCTATTATTATTGCATTCTTTCATACATTGATAAAATCTGTTTTAGTTAAAAATGCTAGGTCTCAGGAAATTCCTATGTATCATATTTAAAAAGCAATTTATGGCAAATAAAATGATCGAGCCATTTCTTGATAAGCCATGCATGTTATCTATTTGTATCATGTGTATTGGCTCGCAGAGCACTGTAGTTTGTGCTCACCTTCACTCACTCAATTAATCTAGAATCAGGAGTCAGATTGCTATACTTCAGCACTACACTTGGTCATGATGGCGAAGAATATGAAGAGGTCAAGAACTTGGTCGTGAACCCCAGTTGGCTGCCTGTGGGCACGTCCTGAGGGTCCTACCTGTGTGTTTCATCTCCGTTGCTGCATTTTATTGATTTTGGCCTGATTGGCACATGAGTAAGTCTACTATTATATTTACGCTTCTGCATAATATGTATTTTGATTTTTAGTACTGTATCTGTAAGCACTATCTACTGATCCAGTGAATAGTGCGGTGGAATCACAGAGGATTCTGGATTGTAAAATCCGGGTCCGACAGGGTTGGTATCAGAGCATATCAACTGTAGGTCGTGACCTAGCTAGTTAGCCTGGCCGTTAGTTTCATGACTAGAATTATTTCTTCAAAATCTATTTCCAAAAATATAAGTAGTATTGCTCATTCTCATCTCTTAGATGATTCCCCCTTATCTATATGCTGCCCTAGCCATTTTTATTTCTGAAGCTCTCTTATCCCAAATTCAAAATGATAAAAATCCAGTACTCCTCTTCTCTTTGAGCTCTCTTTGAAAACATACTTTTGGCCAAAGTCACAAAAGCTTAAATTGGAAACTCAATTTAAAATAATGTTTTATCCTTGGAGGATCAATTATCAAATTGTTTATAAAATTCACTTTCAAGCTTATTTTTAACAAACTAGGATCTTTCGAGGAAATTTCCATAGGTTTAACTACTAACAAAGATTTATTCCAAAATTCACTTGGTTTCTCAAATAGTCCAAAACAAAGTTATTTCTTGAAAACTTTCCCAAAAAGGACCTTGTTTTTCAGAAATAAAGCCTAAAGGTTAACCTTGAGGTGTTATTTCTGAAAGAGCTATGTTGGTAAAAACGTATTTTCCATGTTTGGTTTTATTACCTATGGTTAGAAAAATACTTATTTTCTTACAAAAAAAGTGAATGGAGAAGAATAAATATAGTCGTAAGTAAAGGGGATAGATGTTTATGGTGAACACACAAAAATGTTGGTGGGTTTCGTGTTGATCATCAAAAGGAAACAATAGTGTGAATTCTGGAAAAATAAATGGGTGGAGTCTAAATGAATAGATTGACTAGATAGATAAATTAATTGATTCTTAGAGAAATAGAAAGTATGAAGATAATTGCTGGATTACGACATTGATAAATAATATAATTCTTGGGAGATGTTTACAATAGTGGAATAATAGAATATGATCGATTACTGCATGGATTAATTGAATTTTTGAGAAGTTTGGAGATGTGATAACAACTATCGGAATATAGACTTGATTAATAACATTATTCCCGGAGCCTTTAAAAAGCAATTTATGGCAAATAAAATAACCCGAGCTTTTTCTTGATAAGCCATGTATGTTATCTATTTGCATCCTATGTATTGGCTCGCAGAGCACGATGGTTTGTGCTGACCCTCGCTCACTTAATTAATCCAGAATCAAGAGTTAGATCGCTACGCTTCAGCACTATACTTGGTCATGATGGTGAAGAATATGAAGAGGTTAAGAACTAGGTCACGAATCCCAGTTGGCTGCCTGTGGGCACGTCCTGAGGGTCCCACCCGTGTGTTTCATCTCCGCTGCTGCATTTTATTGATTTCGGTCTGATCGGTCTATGAGTAAGCCTACTATTATATTTACGCTTTCGCATGATATGTATTTTGATGTGCAGTACTGTATCTATGAGTATTATCTACTGATCTAGAAAATAGTACGGTGAAATTACAGATGATTCTGGATTGTAAAATCCGGATTTGACAAAATTTGAGCACATATGTTGTGCCTGCAGGCTGCAGCTAGAGGTACAACTAAACAAACTAGTCTGGTGGAAGCCGCTAGGTGTTGCTTGGACCGACCTCTCTAGCTAGCTACTTGCTTGGTGCTTGTTCTGCTAGCTCCTTCTGTGAGCTTTCGTCAACACAACAAAAACAACAAATTTTGCACACGTGCAACCGTATATCAACTGTATAATATCAAGCTAATCCAGCTCTCGTCCAACTGGCCTTGTCGCCAATGCCACTTAAAGTGACTGGCGCGAGGTTCCCTGAACCCACTCACCGACCAGACAACCAAACCGGCCAAAAAGGGTGCTTTTGTATATTTCTAACGTTTTCGCAGTCCCCGTAACACTCTTTGGGGCATTCTTTTTCAGCTTGTACAAATGTTAGTAAAAATTACGGAAATAAAACAATGATACGATTTTTTGCGAGGAATATCAATTTTTTTTATAACATGAACACTAATATATTTTAATGTAACAAATATAGATACATTTATGTATATTAGTGCTTAAAGTTTTAAAAGTTCAATTACATGTTCCTAAAATGACATCTATATATAATGTAGGGAGTATGTAAGTAGCTACTTTAATGTCCAAGCGTAACTATGGCTTTTGGCACCTATAATAAATATGATTGAGCTCCAAAAAAATACAGGAAATTATGTTAGTAACACTCCAAGCATATATATATTTAGATAAATAACATCACTATCAAAGCCGACTTCAAAATAACACCACAAGGAATACCAAAGGATTATGTCTGTTAAGGAGGGTTTAACTGGACATATCATTACTATTATAAAAAAGAACGAGTTGGTGGTGGTACGTCCATTCTTCTCT
The DNA here is from genome assembly GCA_017311315.1 of Dendrocalamus latiflorus. NCBI lineage: Eukaryota > Viridiplantae > Streptophyta > Magnoliopsida > Poales > Poaceae > Dendrocalamus > Dendrocalamus latiflorus. Next base: position 15,372,731 of record CM029611.1, on the reverse strand, counting down.
AACCGCTCTATTTCTTCAGCTTCTCATCACTTTTCACTTTTTAACTGATTAGAACAACTTCCTTCCATAGCATGATTCACTATATATCTAATGAATTTCATTGCAACGCACGGACATATAACTAGTCACTTCTAGTACGAATGTTGTTTTGTTTGCAGCATGTACTTTAAAACAAAATAGAATTTGAAAGTGATTTTCAAGAGGAGGGGTAATGAATCAACGTCATCACCTAACATCAATTGGTAAGATTGACCGCTAAATCGTCGACACAACCTAACAACATCGCGCTAATGAAACCAAGCCATAAGACAAGTGGCACCTGCCTCACACCACAACAAACCTTCTTGCCGGACATTATCTAGAATTCCTTAAATTGTGCAGAAGGCATTGTTGAAAGCTCGTGTATTCCTTTCTTTCTGTAAGTTCCTAAAAACTAGGATCACTAGAGAATCAAAGCATGCAATATATTGTTACTTTGTTATTAATGGCTTCAAGCCGTTAATATACTCTCTCTATCCAGCAATATAAGTCCAAAATCCATCATGCGCACAGGCCAAGAAGATATTTAATTTAAGAAAAAAAAATTAATACCATTTGACCATGCAAACCTCTATTAAATGGTATATTACAATTAATCACTTATTTTTAGCATTAAAGTAGAGATATATAGTGAAAATATTGTAATAACTATATCTTTGGTCTTCGTAATGGATTTTATATTGTGGGACGACACTTTCCAAGAATGAACACTTATATTATGGGATGGAGGAAGTATTGTGTAATCAGGATCCGGAGGAAGTATTCCAAGTTGGATGGAAGCCAAAGAGTAAGTCTCTATTTGCATCTTCTTGTCTGGGTACAAGGCTCATGGCCTGGGATCTAAGCAGGCAAACAGTCCAGCTTTAAGGAAATCCGCCAATATTACTATTATTCTTTTCCCTCACACTGATGCACTGTTTTATTTTCCTTTTGTGATTACACAGTTCTGCCATTTCTGTTGTGCTGGTGAGCATTGCTCTCATGCTGTGAGCCCTTGACCGAAGTGCTGCTGTTTTTAATTTTACATTCAGTGTTTTTTTGTGCTTCTGCACAGCCTGCACTCTTCCTCGCTACGTACTTGTTGAAACGTGGCAATGCAAACTTCTATAAGACTTCAAATATTATAAGAAATAGATATTTCATAGGGTAGGCGCTAGAATGGCAAATTTAAAAAGTTAGGAAATCCTCTGGTATCTAGATATATTTTTAGAAGAGTGTAGAGATTCTAGATATTTTAGATCAAGGTCTATGATCTTGACACATGGAATACTGTGGCATGAGAGTGTTAGAAATTGACCCATTTAATTATGACCTATTTCCTTAATTCCAAAGTATGCATGGTCTAGTACCATATTGCTAAGGCAGGGTGAGGAAGACCGATTTATAAGGTGGAATCCTCACCACTCCTTGAATATGGAAAGAGATGGTACGATGATGGTTTTGTCTAATCACATACGCGCGTGCGCACGCGCGAGCGTATTCGCGTATTTTCTCGTGAAAATCGTGTGAAAATCGCGTGACTTGTGACCGTGCCGTGACGTGGCGCGCCACTTGGCATATCAAATCTATCTTTATTTTGCTAAACTCTGCACCTCTCTCTCTGTTTGAATGAGATTCAAACATTTGAATGAGGCAGTTACAAGTGAATTTACACTGCTTAATTTGTGATTTGATGAGGCAGTTACCAGTGCATAATTCTGTTTAAAACGCAGCAGTTACAAGTGAGTAGTAATTGCAGTGCCCTTATAAGGGCCTGGAGATGTCCAGGAAAAAAGAGAGAGAATTTTGCACCTCCATTCTTCCTCTACTTTTTGCTCTTGTGCTGTTGTGCTACGTCGTCTGAACCTCGTCAACCTTTCTTTCCGGCGTGCACCTGGAAGGAGGGAGAGTGGCTATCTCCGAACCGTTGCCTCAGAGAATACCTGCACGGGGCGGCAATAAGGTTTCTGGGCAGCGCATCTGCGCGACCACTCACTGCACTGCGTCATCTGCGTTTTGCACTGCGTCAAGCCTGCGCGGCTTTCTATTCTTCATCAGGCTAACAAGTAAGTCGTTCGTGTGCATGTTCGACTTTGTTATTATATTATTTTTCTTGTGTATATTCTGAAGTATGATGAGTAGCTTGCTGTTAGTTGTGAGTTTTGCATCATTAGTTTATTATTTTTGTCTCCTAATAAAACTTGGAATTAAAAAATTGTCCACATTTCCAACAGAGAGCATAGGTATTGTGGTACTACCAGAGAATGGTATAAACGAGCATTTTATGGTCGAGCTTAGTTTAGGGTGGACGGCCGTTAATAGAAGCCATGCTAATGATTATATTCAATCATCGGGCTAATGTTGGGGTGAGGCATTGTATAGACTTTGTTGTGATCTTCTTGGTCGGTACATCTAAGGAAGCGTGTTATACTAGTGACACTATGAGTTAATCATATCGTGTGGGTAAAGTTATACAACCTCTGCAGAGTATTAATTAAACTATTCAAATAGTCATGCCCCTGATCATAGGCAATGCTAGCAGATTTCACACGAGGGTTAGAATTTAAAAGAACAACCTTGGTAGAGGATTTTGGAACTAGTGGCTGGATGAAATCTTTGGATGGGCACAGGGTTATGCCTTGCCAGTTTATTTGTTTCATCTATCATTTACTTATCAGTTTGTTAATATCTATTTTAACTTATGTTTTGCAATCTATTTATTGTATTTGAATGAAAGTTATTTCTTTATACAAAATAAACCATATCAGCCATCCTTTAGAATAAGCCTTGCATATATATAATTGCATCTACATGCATAACTTGCTGAGTACCCATGTGCTCACTTTTGCTATTTCCTGAGCATGAAGATTGTGCAAACTAGGTCACACTACTCCAGTTGATTGCTTATGAGCATATGGATAGACTACATTTGAAGTTATCTTTATTTTTCCGTTGCCATTTATTTTTCTTAGTTAAGCCCTGTGACGCCAATAAATATAAATTTCAACCATAAGATCTAAATATTATTCATGTATGATGTGCCATCATGAAATTGCTTCTTGCCATGTTTGTAATATGTTAGCTTGATTTATCATAACTTTTCATGTATAGCGTAGCTTTTGTCATGCTAGCAAATTGAAATTACAAGTGGAATTGACAAACTTAAAGTAAAGCGTGTTAATGTTTGATCTCATGACTAGTTTTATTTTAGTGATCTTCTTATGATTCATGCCATTTGAAATATGTTCTCTCGAATTTAGAATCTAAATTGAGCTTTATATTGAGCTATCCTAGTTCTTTGATGAAGTAGGAGTTTACTTCTCCCAAGCTTTTGTGGCTATGGTTGGGCATTGCTTACGGACTCAGGAGTAGCTCATTATTCTTAAACCAGAAACTAAAAGAAAATAATCTCTTTTATGTGTGAAAAAATTGATTTCACTAATTATTTCTCATGAGACAGCTTGAAATTGGATTAGGCATGAACTTAGGGGAGTTCTGATTGACCAAGACTATACACTTAAACTTATCGCTTGGAATGATCAACAAAGGCTTGAGATTTAGCACATGGCTTATTAAATATGAAGAAAATAAAGAATTATGAAAAAAATGGTTAAAACTTAGGAGGCAGTTATGAATGGCTCATAGTCTAAGACTTGCTAAGAGGCAGGTATGAATGGCTCATAGTCTAAGACTTGCTATACTAATATAAGACCAAAATGTATTCTAAAAGTGCTAAATATACTATTTATGCTCAATTTCAAGTGTTTGAACAAAATTATTCCATATTGATTCTGTATCACTCTAAATGATTCAATTATAGCTTTTTGGTTCTAGTTAGCTTATTAACATATTTTGACCCAAAATTAGATACCTTTGGCTAAATTAGGATTTTGATCATCTTGACATGTACTCAAACTATCTTAATTCATCATCTTGTGCTAGTTTGGTCATACTTTGCTATATATGAATTGTCATGATCCCGATAGCTTTTACTCATCATATGGCTTGTGGCAATTCTTGTTTGAATCAACATAGATAATCTTCATAGCTCCTTGCTAAGATTAATTGAATAAATTACAGCCATTCCATTTGCATCATGTCGTCTCTCTCTTATGCTTTTATTTGTTTGTCTATTTTGTTAGAAGGGGAGACTTTGTCTCTTGAAATAATTGCGTAAATTAAATAGAGAAGAATTTTAACCTTGATGAATCCATTGTCAAAGGGAGAGAAATATGCCCAAAAACACTCATTGCAAGTGAATCAAGTCTAAAAACATCAAATTGAGCATTTGCATGTAGGGGGAAAATTCTGCATGAAAGGGGAGGAGCTTATAGTCTTTATAGAGCTTTTCTTGATCCTTGTGATATCTTCTCACCATGACCAAAGTCAAATAAAATAATTGTTCTTTCATATGGATCTAGAGTGAATTTTTCCATTCTCTTGGTGAAGTTGAAGCTTTTTATGGAAAACTTGCTATATTTAGTTGCTTTACTTCATTTCTTACTCACTTGATCATTTTTAGTCTTGTTTGTATCTTTTGGAGTAAGTTGAGCTCTCTTTTGCAACTTGATCTTGCTTTTCAAAAATCAACTCGATTGTGCTCTTATTTGTATTTTTGGAGGTATTGCCAATGTATTCCTCAAGGGGGAGATTGTGAACCATGTTGAGAATATCCTTGGTTCATTTGTGTTGAACAATTGGCAATCGTATTGAGTTAAGGTTTGAATTTGTGATAATTTGTAACTTTTCATTCATGTTGTCATGTTTCATGCGGTAGTATCGGCCTAGCAATGATGGTAGTACTGACATGTGTCATATTTACATAAAATTTCCTATCATTTTACCCCTATTATTTTCATAATTTGGAACCATTTATCATCATTTACATGCTTTTGTATAATTAATTGCTCAATTTGGATCATTTTACATTTTTTTGAAATTTTCTGCTGGCCAACGCAATCAAGGTGCATAATCTTCAAATTCAGCATTCCAGGACTACTCCATACAGATGTATGTGTCACCGCAAATGTGTAGAATCAAACCGCGATGAAATCAGAGTTTTCGAGGGTCCAACAGAAGAAATCCAAACAAGAAAAGCTTGCTTTGTAATTCACAAGAAATTGGAGGGCTAAACTGCAAAATGCCAAATTCCCCACTGGCCCTCAAATCTTAATACGTAACACATCTCCAGGGAGCCTGGCTTGTTCTTCTCCCCTAGCCCTCCTTTGCTCCTCTCTTCTCTTCCCATCCTTCTCCATCTTCGGCCGCCGACGAGGCTGGGCCGGCTCGCATTGATGTGACCATACCACAAATGCATATGACTATAGCTCTCAAGGTTAAACGAAAGGTGAATTCATTTCTTTGGCTTCAATTTATTTTAAATGAGAATATGATGCTACCTAATGATGAAAACATATATTTGTGCAGCTATATAAGGAGAATTGCATCAATGCTATGCACTCGTGGTTGGGGTACACCTAAAGGGAAGTCAACCAACATATAAAGACCAAGTCAACTCCTTTCCCAACACTTCCTCAAGGTCACCATGTCACTTTTGGACCAATTCAAGCAAGAGTTTAAGTTGGACACATGTCGGAATCTAATTCAGCCTTTAGATCAATTCGGATTTAGCCAAACATGTCCAACTTCAAACGTGCATAACTTTCACAAACAGAGTCTGTTTGAGGTCCATGAGTACTTGATGAAAATCTTATCTCGTTCTCTTTTCAACAGATCTAGTCTCATCTCCAAATTCCTTAGGTACACACCACAATCACCAAATGAATGTGCTATGTCACCTGTTTGGGCCAAATTAGGTCTGGTAATGCTTGGGCCCAAGGGAAAGGCACCCCCTCTTGGCCTGTACTATTCACGACTATACTGTTTATATGAATAGTACCACCCCCTTATTTCTTAGTTATGTGTGGATTCCCCTCCCTTATTTAGGGAGGCCGCACCCCTCTAGTTTTCTTTTATTTCATTTTTTGTTTGGTTTTCCTTCATTACAACTTGTGTCTTCTGCGTGTGTCAACTAGACCAACTGATCAAGATCCTTATTTAGAATCCTAACTTATCAGTATTTCAGAAATATTTGCAATACATCATATTGTGTTTTACCTTGTTCTTACTTGTTCTTCGATTGCATGTAAGGATATACCTTCGTGGTCAGGTCAACCGCGTTCTTGGCACAGTTGATAATCACTCGGAGTGTGGTTTAGCGATATCTTGGTATTTTGATCATGATCAATTAGAAACCTACATCATCAAATTCATTCTCCTCCAAATCATAGTTATCATCATATCGAAATATTATGACCACAACGTCTCATCATGCATCTCTTTTCCACCACACTACCTCTAGTCACCCACATCTCATCTACCCTCACGGCGTCCTCGACCGTCCACTGCACCACCCACACACAACGCCACCACCCTTCTCCTCTGGCCACCTCACCCAAAGCCAGTGCCTCCATCTTCTCCACAGTGCACGACCACCTCTCACCGCCTTCCCTTTCCTCTCCACAGGCCAAATCCTCACCACAGCAGCTCCATCCTCCTTTGTTTCCCTCCTCCGCATCTCTCCTCCACCACGCCTTCCTTCTACTGCGCCGCCATCCACTGTCGACTCCTCCTCCACCACCGGCGCCGTCGATCACCCACTTTATATCATCAACCACTAACCGCCACTACCTACCTCTGTGCCTCTGCTTCTCTTCCCTTCCTCCCCTTTCTTCTCTTCTCCACCTACTTTCTTCTCCTCCACCGACCAACGGCATGCACGCCACTCACTAATAGACCACCACCTTCTTCCTTACTACGCCACTGCCCCTCACTTACTCACTCCTGCTCGACCCTAGTGCCGCCACCATCTGTTCTTCTCCAACACGTGCCCCCCGCTGACTGCATCTTCTTCTTCAACCCCTCCTATTCTTCCTATTCATCTCAGTTGAATCTACTCCCATATCTCCCTTTACTGTTCCACTTCATTGCTAATTTTTGCTTATTGATTTATGAACTGAGGTGTATATTGTGATCTTTGTTTGTGAGATTTTGTATTGTGATGAATGGCTAAACATTATCTATTTTGCAAATGTGAATGATATTTGTGAAAGTGAATAGTAGTGGACTAATTGTTATCTGTGATCAGTAGCAGTTAGTAGTAATTGTCAATGGTGATCTTTGTTAGTTATATTTTGTGCTCTGTTACTATTAAAGAATTTTGTTTGTGTGTTAGTAGTAGTTGTCAGTTTGTCACTTATGATCTTTGTTTAGCTTTGTTGAGTGGTTATATGTGTTACATTGATTAGCATCAATGTGCTGTTAGGATAGTGTCTATGTGTGTGTCTATAATTAGTGCTTGTGATGGCTTTGCCCCGTGCTTATGGAGTTGTCAGTGTTAGTATTTGTGTTTGTTTGAGTTGCACAAATTAGCTAGTCAGCGACCGTTCCCTTCCTCTTGCTGTCTTGACCCCCGCCTTGCTTCTTGACTCCCTCTTTTTCTTCTATCTCAATGGTCGGTCGATAGTTAGGTTGTGTAGTTGTTGTCGTAGTTATTTGTGTTGTCGTGTGTTGTCATGTCTAGTTAGCCATCGACCGTTTTCTCCCTCTTTCTCTCTCGACTCCCTCCGTGCTTCTAGACTGTCTTAGTGCTTCTTGAATCCTTTCTTCTATCTCGCAGTTGATAGTTAGTTAGGACATCAGTCCCAAATTTAGCATGTTGTTAGTTTAGTCATTCGTGCGTGTTCGTTAGTAGTTTCTCATCTTGTTGTTCATTCAATCATGCGACATCAACTCATATGGTCATTCGTCCCAACATTGTTGTTTGTTAGATCGTTTAGTTTGTTCATAATTTCCTCCATGCGACTAGGGATCGTTCGATCATTTTAGTTAGTTTGTTCGGTCGATTCGGTAGTTGTTTTAGGTTTTGTGTAGGACCGAAATGGCAACAGAGGGGGGGTGAATGGTGCCTTCAACTCGCCCCAAGCATCCACGCAAATTTCTTCTCCGATAGCTATGACAGCTACGAAGTTAGAAAATAAATGCTCACTTGAAACTTAAGGAGAAAACAGAGAACAGAAGAGCAACAGGGAATGGTAAGAAAAACAGCCAGCGAGCAAGGTCAATCTGATCCTGAGAGTACTGCCGGTCTGACCTCAAGGGTTTAGCCGGTCTGACCGTAGCTACTCGACCGGTCTAACTGCAGACTAGCAGCCGGTCTGACCGGTGGCAAAGAACTTTGGAGATTTCAGAACATAGCTGCAGACTGACAGACAAACCAACTGAAGATGAAAAGATCAGTCGAGTACAGAAGCAGTGCAGAAACTAAACAAAAAACAGGACAGCCCAGAAACTGCAACACAGAGAAAGCAAAACAGAAAACAACTTTGCCAAAAAACAAAACCGGCCGGTCTGAACATATACTTGCCGTCGGTCTGTCTGCAGTATCACAATCAGTTCAACTGTAATCTAGTAACCGGTCTGACAGGAGGAAATGAAATCACAGAAGATGTCTTCAACCCGGAAGCTGTAGCCGATCTAAGTGCAGAAAAGAATGACTGAAGCAAGGAGCATGCAATTGCTTGAAGTCAGCCGAAAATAACTAACTGAAATCAGCTGAAAAACAGTACACAGAACTGCCAGCTGAAATATGAAAACTGAGCTTAAAAGATTCGAAAGGAAATCTGTCGGGACCCCGGATTTTCGAACCCGGACCCTCTGTGTATTACAGCACTAGTCCCAGATCAAAGCTAGTTCACACAGTTAAACATAAATGATTACATAACCAGCAACGTGTTATTACAATAATTAAGAGTACTGACTGGAAGGTCTCATTATTACAAATGAGGTTTCAAGACCTCACACACACGAAACACAGCGGAAGCAAAATAAATCCAGCGGAGACCCATCAATACGCCACAGGCAATTGACTGGGGAAGCGCGACCTAGTACTCTGGGAATCCTTCGTCGAATCCGCAAGCGAAGTAGTCGTAGTCTCCCTCTTGAGCTTCGTATTCCTCTAAGCATTATTTTTGAGTGCAGCATGTGAGTACATAAAGTACTCCGCAAGTCTTGGCAAAAATGCAGTAGATGCAAGGCTTTAACAAAGGAGGGTTATATGGTTCTTTTGCACAAAGCAATATTTTATTTCAATTACTACTAAATATTTTTGAAGGCATTGCTTTGACCAAATAATTGATTTAATTGAAACTAATAAGCATTTTATAGTGAAGGTTCTATCCACCAACACTAGTTAACCAATTCTAATCGATCAAGTTTAAAACTTTGGGTTACATCCACCCACACTACCTCCAACCGTTAGGACAACCATTCGAGAGTTCCCTCCACTCTCGGAATACCAAAACTTTATTTTTAAAATGACAACCAAATGTCTACCATGTGAATGCATTCCTTGCCCGCCCTTGACCGTGGGCATGGCTATTCGAATAGTTTGACACTCTGCAGAGGTTGTACAACTTTACCCCCCAAGAGATAAATTATCTTAATAGTCACCACGCTTCCTTTGGCATGAGACACAGATAAATTATCACAAAGCCTTTACCTCACTCTAGTCTAGCTAGACACCACCCGCTGAGGTTTCACCGCAGAAGGGTTAAATCCACCCAGTCCGAAGCCCCCTCTTGCGCCATATGAGTATTGTAAATCCCTGTCCCTCACTGTGAATAACCAGTAAATCCCTGGCACCCACTTTCCACTGGTGGCACCTAAACTAAACTATCATGATTTAATCAACTAGGTCGTACCCATATAGACTTGGGGTTGTACGGTAGTGCTCAGTCTGGACAAACACAAGCGTCGGTCCTTAATTGACTAGGGCGGAACATACACTTTACAAAGTCTCGTGCTAACCGCACCAATCCAAACCAACCATCTGCCCTGGTCTAAAAAAATTTTCACATTTTATTTATTTTAAAAGAACAGTGGCAACACCAATCACCACTAAATTCTGAATACAAAGATTAAATAAATGAAATATAATTTTCCCATCCCGAGGTTACAAAAGATTAAAATAGCATGACTAAGAATTATACTACCGTTCTAATATTTGTCAAAGATTTACTAATAATCTCATTATTGAGACAAGGTAATCCTAGGGTTACAAAGGTACATGATATTCAACTTCAATTGAGGGCATAGCAATGATTGGATTAACTAACTTGCTAAAACAAAGTTAAGATTCTATGCAAATAGCGATGCACATAACTTTAAAATAATTTAAAAATATTTCACAAACATAGGTTCAAAATGGTCAAAGGAGACTTGTCTTCTTGCTGTTAGTGATATGCCCTAGAGGCAACATGGAGATGTTGTGTATATCACATACTATGTTTATGATACATTACTTTGTTCCTTGAAATAGACATTATCATTATTGATCAATGAGTATGTGACTTATTCATGAGACTCTTAATGCTAAAATGTTGCTATTTCTAAATGATCCCTGATCATATATCATATGAGGAACAAATATGATTCAAAGATCAGCATATGTATTGATTGATGATCATGTCTCATGGATCATGGTATGGTGATACCAAATCAATAATATGGACATGTGTTAGTGAACATATGTTGGATAGACCCGCCATGAGACACTGCAGAGATTCCATGTGTCATCAGTTGGTCTCAAGTAGTGTTTATGTGGAATCCTTAGACTTGAGATCATCATGGTTCCCAACATGCGTAGTAGCTTATTTTGGGACTACTAAACACTACTCCGTAACTGGGTAGTCATTAAAGTAGTCTTCGGGTTTGCCATGAAACATGTAGTGGGATGTGAATGATCAAGATAGAATTTGCCCCTCCTTATGTGAGAGATATCTCTGGGCCCCTCGATGTAATGGATTATGAAAGTGCATGGCCATGCCAAGGTGATTGAGGAGTCAATCACAAGTTTATAATCCATCACGGAATCGAGAGAGTGATTGAGCTATTAAGAGGATGACACAGGTCTCGCCTTGAGCTCAATCTATATCGTGAGGCAAAGGGATTCGTACATGAGAACATTACAGGTTCAGCCGATATGATCTTTACGTATACTTTGGGGTTAATATGTCTTACTAGAGGCCGCTATTAACAGGGTGACCGGAAAGGCGTTTCCGAGTCACGACCAAGTATACGTGAACCTACAGGGTTGCACACTTAACGGGTTGGAACACTAATTCGAATATGATTCGGATGTGGGCTCAATTCGGATAGAGACTCCTATTGGGCCTCGGTCTACAAGGCCCAAGTGAGGAGGTCTATATATATATGGTGGCGAGGGGCTGAGGAAAATGCACGTTTTCTGTGAACCTCTAGCAAAACCCTAGCCGCCACCTCCCGAGCCAAACCCTAGACGCTCACGAGTGCTAGTACACTCGCGATCGGCGTTCCAACCCCGAACGTGTGGATACCGGTGGAGGCACTGCTCGTTGCGGTGTTGATCGGCATCAACAACCTACAGATTGGATCTGCTCGTGGTGTGGTTGATCGTGTGGAGGAGACGATCTGTTCGGGACGATCGGCTAATTCCACTACTACCTCGACGCGCGTGGTTGGATCGGCTTCTCCAACTCTTCTTCCGCTGCGCTGCGCGTCTAGTGGTAACGATCCATGATCCCTTCTTAAGCATGATGTCCTTGTGTGCGCGGTAGAAAAGTTTTGTTTTTTTCTTTCGTAGCCTACGCGCATTCCTTCACTTGCGCGCTCTCTGGGTCTTCTTCCTGCGGAGTGGAGAGATCTTCGGCAACGGTGGATTCTACGCGCGAAAAGTCAGAGCAACAAAACAAATAAATACAAAAAAATTCATATAAAATTCAAAAATTCAAAAATAGTATATATTTGGATAGTTCATGATTTTATAAAAATTTAGAAATTTGAACGGCTTAATTTGGAGTTAAAATGAATAAGTTATGCTTATTTGAAAATCTCAGTTTGAATAAATCCATAAATTGATAAATCTTTGACAGGTGGGTCCCACTGCATAATTTACATTTTAATCTTTTCTTTTATTGTTTTACTCTGAGTCTATGACAGGTGGGACCCCATGGCAGTGAACCTATTGAACTCGGTCACTGACAAGTGGGACCCCTCTGTCAGTGGCCACAGGCTGCTATTGGCCACTGACAGGTTGGACCCTAGGGCTCTGGACCCACATGCCAGCGGAGGCACTGACAGGTGGGACCCTAGGGCTGTGGACCCACATGCCAGCGGAGGCACTGACAGGCGGGGCCTGGATGTCAGCCGGCCCACAGACTGACAGCGGCTGACGAGTGGGGCCCGGCTGTCAGACAGCACGGAAAAAGAAAGGCTCAACCTCAGCGCTGCGGAGCCGGGGGCTCGAACGCGCGCCGAGGGAACCAGGGGGAGGGAGAGTTAACGCTGATAACCGTCTGAGCTCACGGGTGTTGCTTACCCATATAGGTTAAATATACCTTTTGAGGTATCTGCTGGGGGGCCGGCAGAGGTAGACGGCGACGACGGTGCCGGCGGCGAGGGGTGGCCGAAGGGGTTCGGGGAAGACCTAAAATGCGTCCCTGACGCAGAGGGTGTGCTGAAGGTGGGTTCGGTGGGGGTCACGGAGCATGGAGGCGGGCCGGCGACGAGGGAGGCGGTGGCGATTGCTCGGGCGTCGTCGGCGATCGTGCTCCGGTGGTCCTAGGGCTCGGCCGAGGGGTGCACGATGATCGCCGGTGGTCCGGGAAGGTGGGGGTGGCGTCCGCGAGGCGTGAGAGGGCTCGGGTTCGCCGCAATTGCTCACCGGAGAGAAGCGGAGCTTGGGGAGAGAGAGAGCACGGTGGCGGGGCACTACAGAGCTCGGGATGGGGAGAGCAGAGTGGAGGGAGGTGGTGCGGACGGGGGCGGTGCCGAGAGCGGCATTTATAGGAGGCGGAGGGCAACGGGCCGGTGGCAATTCGTCGCCGGAGATGGCGCGTCATGCGGCGGTTACGGGCGGAATTAGGGGAGGACGGGGCGTGGGGAGACGGGATTCGGGCGCGGGGATGGCGGGAGTCGGTCGGGGAAGAAGAGAGAGGGGGAAGGAAGGGAATCCGGGCGACCGAGGGGCGGCGGGAATGGCGGCGGTGAAGGCGCGGCCGAGCGGGAGGAGAGAGAAGGGGCGCGACCGGAGGTACGGGAAGGGCTGACAGGCAGGGCCGGGCTGTCGGTGGGAGTGGAAGGGGAGGGGAAATGCGGGCGGTCGGATGGGAATCGGAGGGCGAGGGGAAAGGGGAGGGGTGGACGACGGATCGGGCGGCCATGTGTCGCCCAAAGAGGAGGGGAAGGCGGGATGGTGCGAGCGGCAGGGATGGGCTGGAAGAGAGGACGTGGGCGGATCCGGTCTGTCCACGTGGCGGCCAGATGGGAGAGAAAATGAATTTATTTTATTTTCTGATTTTTGGGATTTTTAGAAAACCCTAGAAAATTCATTAAGCCTCTGAAAAATATGAAAATACTTCCAAAAATTCCAGGAAAATTCACAGAAGCTCTTGCTGACATTTTGGACTTAAAACAATATTTTCAGCTAATGTTGGTATTTAATTTTCAAACTTAAAATACTTTTTATTTTCAAAAATAGATTTTAAACTCCAGAAAATTCTTTAAAAATTTAGGGAAGGTTGGGAAATATAAAATGAACTCTTTTTGGCTTTATTAAAATATTTAAAATACATTTTGTTGCTTTGAATTTTGAAATAAAACTCAGATAAATCCAAATAAAGTTCAAATGCTTTAAAATAATTAAGTTGAAATTAAATTTTTCAGAAAGTGGATTTTTGGGATGTTACAAAATCCTCACTTGAGATCAAGACAAATTAAGAGCAAAAGCTATTTGAGACACAGTGCTCCAATTCCAACCGACAGAGAGATTACACAGCTAGGTCAAATGCACTCGGCAAAGAACTGAAGAAGACTGAAGAGACTACTACAAAAAAACGAAAATCGAAAATACTGCAAGGGAAAAAGGAAACAGAGGAAAGATCAAGCAGCCTCTATTCTTTTCTGGTCAGAGGATCAAAAATTAAACTAAATAGCCAACCATCCTTATGAAATGAAGAAACTGATTAAAAGAGCACCCTGGCAGGAAAAACTCAGAGAGGACAGGACCAAGTTTCAGCAAGACTGAAACCAAGAACTCAAATCCAAATATCTTGTGATTTTCAGGTCTCTTGAACAAGAGACTTTTGGTCACAACAGAGAAACCAACTTTAATCAAGAAATCACAGGGCAAAAACAATCCTTTCATTGGAAAATCAAGGAATTAGGATTGCTCTGTTCGCGGAAACAGTGAACCCTAGATTTTTTTGGAAACAGAGGAAGTCTTGACCGAGCAATCTTTTGATAAAAGAGCTGCTAGAAAAACTTTGCTTTCGGGAATGGATTAGCCAAGTGGCTTTGAGGTGATTTCTAGTTTAAAGACAAGTTGTTCTGCAGCTAATCAATCACAAGCACCATTCATAACAGCAGGAAGCAAAGAATAAGAAAGAACGAGCAGAACAAAAACCTAGGGAAGAACTGGAAAACCGAATAGCACAAGATAACTCAAATGGATTCATAGACATAGACATGAATGATTACATCAAGTTTGTCTACAGCCATCCCAAGAACTCACACACTATAGACCCATACGCAATTGCAAATCAAGAAACCATTGCAAGCAGGGGAGGCAAAGCCAAACAGACTCTACTCTACCCCCAACAACCTCTCACCAACTCTCACCAGCTCATGAGAAAAGCAAAACTAATCCTCAAAACCCTAACAACCACAAAGGAGAAAACCAGGATACCACTTCTCTACATGCTAAACCTCTCCTTTTATAGCCTCCCACTAACGGGTTTACAACAGCCTTTACCCGCTAACCAAATCTGCTTCCTTTTGTGCAGCCCTGCGTATTTACCAAAATACCACTCCTGCACCTTCCGGGAAGCTTCCTCATTTCTTGTCGTCCTAGCCTCGCAACCACCTCGAGTCCTCGCCGTCTTCGACACATCCCGACCGCTCCGACCTCAGCACCGCCTGTGCCTAGTCCGGTCATCCCGTGTCTCGCCACAACTCCGCCTCGATATCCTGCAGCCATCACAGACAAGAAAACACATTACATAGCACCACTCGAAATACTGTAACCATACATTAGCATCAGAAGATACTTAAGGATGAAAGTCAAACTCAAACTTGCAGAACACGTGTCAATTACTCATCACAAACATAGGGTCACAACCACATGGTCTCTCAATCTCCCTCTTGATGAGTATATTGACAAACACAAAAAAAAGCATAAAGTTGAGTTTGAAAATTAAGAAAGTCACACATGGTCTAAAAGAAATAACAAAGAAACTTATGACCATGTCGACAAAAGGAGCAACACCAGAAAGAACAAAGTTTTCTCCAAAGCTCTAGAAAATTTCCTTTGAAATGGTTTTTTCTCCAATATTCTCCCCTTTCGGCAATAAAGTCATCAAGACGCATGGAAGAAAAATATATCATGATACGGATGAATTGGCTGAATGTGATGTAATCTAAGCAATTAGAGCCATGAAGATTATCCAAAATGACTTTTGAAGTATTACACCAAGCCATAAAATATAAGAATGCTATCAAAATCATGACAGGATATGTATAACCAAGCTAAACCACAAGGTCACCATCTAAAAATTAGTCGAATTTCTTAGCATGCCAAGTTATCCAAGATTATAGTCTAGCTAGAGATATCCAAAGATGAGGCAGGCCATGTCAATATTCTAAGTGGAACCAAGAAGCTAGTATTGAGTCAATTTAGAGGGCTACAAGTTCAAGAATGAATCCTTTGTTTAAGTACTTGGTCTTTTTGTGTAATTGAGCAAATTTAGCACAATTGACATGTTTTTCTTTAGAAATCTCGTGGTTGTTTCCAACCAGATTTTTGTTTAGTCATGTGCTAGATCTCAAGCCTTATGCGACCACTCTAAGGTAGAAGCTTAAGAAAATGATCTTAGTCAATCAAAACTCCCCCTGAGTTCATGCCTAGTGCAATGGCAAGCAGTCTCATAAGAAAGAATTGGTGAGATTAGTTTTTTCGCACAAAAGAGATCTTTTTGCATTTTCGCGAACAGAAGACTTGTACTAACTCATACTTCATCAAGAAACTAGCATAGCTCAATCTAAACCTCAATAGAGATTCAAGATTCAACTCAGCCTATTTGACATGGCATGAATCATAAAAGGATAACTAAAGACAGACTAATCTCTAGAGCTAACATGACATGATTTAATTCAAGTTGTGCATTTTTAATCAACCTATCATGGCACAGACTAGACTACACATATAAAGTCATGATACATCTAGCAAGTAAGCATAGATCATGGCAAGATGTAATGCATTGTAAGCATGTCATAAACGGATAATAATCAAGGCTCCATGTAGTTATATTACAATGCAAAATGCTGAAATAAAATGCAAGAAAATCCAGCTCCCCCTCAACATGTAATGCACTTTTAGTTCAAGTTGAGTTATGTCACCATTAAGATCTAGAAACTCCCAAATAAACTCCCCCTGAACCAAAGCAATAAAACAAGAAGCTAGCAATGAAACCAGAAAAGGCAGTCCTTAAAGTATAGACAAGATATAGAGGATACTATAGCTCAGACTGGCTCTCATCTACCCCATATGACGCTAGGACTATCAGCTGATCTTCTAACACACTAGGGAGTAAACACGTTCCCTATCTACCCAAGGGTGGCCCAACCCTCGCTAGACCTATAAGAAGTGAGTGAACTCAACCTAGTGAGAAGCGAGACAGCTAATAAGCAGCATCCTAGAATCACAAGATGAGAGGAAGAAATCCAAGCAACTAGATGAGAAAACCACTCTAATCTATGCTAGAAGGACTAACCCTAATGCACCCACATGCAATGCAGCAGAAAGGAGCAAGAGCATAAAAAAATAGGATAAAACATGAAGCACAAAGCTCCCCCTCACAACAGTCCATAAGGATAAACCACCCCAAGCTCTCCCTGCAAAGCTGAAAACCTAGAGCTATCCAAAGGCTTGGTAAAGATATCAGCCAACTGGTGGTCACTCTCCACAAACTGGAGCACTATGTCACCCTTCTCCACATGGTCTCTAAGAAAGTGATATTTGATATCAATGTGTTTGGTCCGAGAGTGCTGCACTGGGTTCTTGGCAATGTTGATAGTAGAGGTGTTATCACAAAAGAGTGGAACACTATCTATGGCTAACCCAAAGTCCCGCAGGGTCGAAGCCATCCAAAGTAGCTGGCTACAGCAACTGGCAGCAGCAACGTACTCGGCTTCTGCGGTGGACTGTGCAACACTGGACTGCTTCCTAGAAGACCAGGAGACAAGAGATGTGCCAATGAATTGGCAAGTGCCAAAAGTGCTCTTCCTATCTGTCTTACAGCCAGCAAAATCTGCGTCCGAGTAGGCTCTGAGAGAAAGATAGGAAGATAAAGAGTACCATATACCATAGTCAATGGTAGCTCGAAGGTACCGAAAGATGTGCTTCACCGCATGGCGGTGAGATACGCGAGGAGAAGCCTGAAATCGAGTACGCACACACTGAGAAGTGTATGTCCGGTCTCGAGACAGTGAGGTACAAGAGAGAGCCAATCATCCTGCGATACTCCTTCTGATCAACTGGCTCGCCATCCTCATCTGGATCAAGTGTAGCTGATGATGCCATTGGAGTTGACACCGGCTTGCCATCACTCATGTCAAAGCATCTCAGGAGGTCACGAGTGTACTTGCCCTGATGCAAGAAAGTACCCTCCCGAGTCTGCTTGATCTGGAAGCCAAGGAAGAAGCTCAACTCGCCCATCATGCTAATCTCAAACTCTGTGCTCATAACATCAGAGAACTGGAAAACAAGAGCATGGGAGGAGCCGCCAAAGATGATGTTATCCACATAAATCTGGACGAGTAGAAGGTCATTGTCATGCCTACAAATGAACAAGGTCTTGTCTACCTTACCCATCTCAAACCCATGATTCAACAGATAGGACTTAAGCCTCTCATACCAAGCTCTAGGAGCTTGCTTAAGTCCATACAGGGCTTTGAAAAGCTTGTAGATATGGTTTGGGTATTTGGGGTTCTCGAAACCTGGAGGCTGCCTAACATAGACCTCTTCCTCAATATACTCATTGAGGAAGGCGGTCTTGACATCCATCTGGTAAAACTTGAAGCCCTTAGACGCTGCGAATGCAAGCAAGATCCTAATGGCCTCTAGCCTAGCTACAGGGGCAAAGGTCTCCTCAAAATCTAGACCCTCAATCTGGGTGAAACCCTGAGCTACCAATCAAGCCTTGTTTCGAATGACTACCCCATCCTAACTCTGCTTGTTTTTGAACACCCACTTGGCACCTATGACATTATGACCTCTAGGGGGATCAACAAGTGACCAGACCTTGTTTCTCTCAAAGTTCTCTAACTCCTCATGCATGGCATTGACCCAAGACTCGTCTGAAAGAGCATGACTAACATCCTTGGTCTCGAAAGAGGCAACAAAGGCAGAGTGGAGACAAAAGTGAGACATGCCGGATTTTGAGCGTGTGACGCTCTCAAACAGATCTCCTATTATCTACTCTGAAGGTTGGTCTTTCGGGATATGATGGGGAAGTCCTGGATGAGAAGAAGAAGTGGCCTCTACCTAATGAGCTGACGAGGTAGGAGCAGAGCCACTAGCTCCAGAAAATGCGGAAGGAATGGGCTGATCTCCTCGAGGTGCGGTGGAAGAAGCAGGCACCTCAAGGGGAGAAGGAACTGGCTCGGGTAGACAATCCTCATCTCCATCCTCCTCATCGTCCACAATGATGGGCTCGGACTGCTCTACAGAACCTGAGATATCGGGCCTAGTCCCCGGATTGGCCTCATCGAAGGACACCTCACAGGTTTCTACCATTTTACTAGACTCGCGGTTCCAGACCCTATACGCCCGCGATGAAGTCGAGTAACCTAGAAAAATCCCATCACAAGATCGTGACTCGAACTTATCCAGGTTCCCAAACTTCAGAATGAAACACTTGCAACCAAACACACAAAAATGAGAGACACTGGGCTTTCTCCTGTATCTCAACTCATAGGAAGTGCGATGCAAGTGTGCCCTGAGAAAAACTCTATTCGAAACATGGCACGCAGTGGCTATCACCTCAGCCCAAAATTTCCTAGGTGTAGAATACTCATCAAGCATCGTCCTGGCCATCTCGACCAAGGTACGGTTCTTCCTCTCCACGACGCCATTCTGCTGTGGGACGTGCGGAGAAAAGAACTGGTGCTCTACACCTGTCTCATCGCAAAACCTCTCAAAGTAGGAATTCTTGAACTCTGTGACATTGTCACTGCGGATCGCTCATAAGGCACCCAGGAGCTCAACAGAAACCCTACTAAAAAGACCCCGAAAATGGGTAAGTGTCTCATCCTTCGAGGCTAAGAAAAACACCCAAGTGTATCTCGAGAAGTCATCGACCACGACAAGAACATACCACTTCCCTCCTGCTGACTGCACTCTAGCTGGACCAACTGTGTCCATGTAAAGAAGCTGTCCTAGTGCATCGGTCATAGTCACTGTGACCGGAGTATGAGAAGCGGCATCCATCTTGCCATGCCGGCAAGGAGCACAAACTAAATCTTTCACCATCTTGAGTTTAGGCAGACCACGAATGAGATCGTGGCCACTAACTCGAGTCAAATGGTCATATCCAATATGATCAAGTCTCCTATGCCAAAAAGTGAGGTCACGGGACTCAGAAGCAACTAAACAATTGAGAAGATAACCAGAAGACTCAATAAAATCAGCACGAAAGATCCTCCCATATCTAGAAATCTCGCAAACCAGACTCCCCGAAGAATCAAGAATTTTGCAAGCATTTTCTTAAAGCTCACATTGAAACCGTCATCGGTAAGCTGAGAAACAGAAAGCAAATTGTACTGCAACTTACTCACTAAGGCAACATATTTTAAAACAAACGAATCATTAACGCGCACAGTACCTTTGGCGATGACACGCCTAGAAGAGGCATCTCCGAAGGTGATCGTCTCATCACCTGGAGCTCAGGCTAGGGAAGAGAACCAACGAGAATCTCCGGTCATGTGTCGAGAACACCCGGAGTCCACAAGCCAAACCTCTCCCTTCCCAGCCCGGCGAACCTAAGTCAACAAGAGAGGGATGTCTCAGTACTGGGATAAATCAAAAGAGATTTTGGTACCCAATACTGAGTCACATGATGAGCAGAAGAAGTAGTCACACACGACTGACCTCTACCTACACTACAATACTGAGTCACATGATGAGCAGACCTGAAGCTGTTGTTGGGCTTGACTGCTATGGAAGAGCAAGTCAAAGCACCAGCAACATGCTGATCTCGCCGCGGGTAGCTATCTCAACGGGGGAAATGAGATCTACCCTCAGGACGGCGGATGTCATGACCAGAGGCAAATCGAGGACGAAAATCAGAAACTCAGAAAAACCAAGTCCTCGATGCTGCCCAAACACATCAAACTGATCAACCCTAGACCTCGTGTTGGTCTTAGGTGCACTCAAGGTCTGGGGCTGACCCTGAATACGCCTAAGAACCTGAACACGGTCTCTTCGCGCGATCTTGGCGCGCCTGAAGCATCTCTCGATCATGTGTCCATCCTTCTGACAGAAGGTACAATGAAACTTCGCCTTCTGAGAGGTCGAAGCAACAGGTGTTGCCACCTTACTGTCAGAAATCCCTTGGACAAAGCCCGCAGATTTGAACTCAACTTTCTTGGTTCTGGGCTTGACCTCGATCACACCTACTGCTTGGGTCTGAGAACAGCAGGTGGATGCTTCCTAACATCCTCAAGAAAATCATATCCTAGACCTTGATTGAATTTGCAAATCTTGGACTGGTCTAGAATAAGATTTAGCTTCTTCTTGCCTCCAAAAAATCTCTCAAGAGTGTTCATAAGATACTGACACTCCTAAAAGAGAGAGGTGCAAGAAGAGCAGGGAGAAAAAGAGATAGCAAAAGGTAAGGAAGAGGAACCAACAGCAGAAGAAGGAATGGCATGTGCATGCACAGCCACCTCAACATTGAGATCTTCGCAAGGAATAGGAAGGACAATCCTACTTCTAGCAGTTTGGTCCTCGTGCCTAAGCGTCTCTACCACTTCTTTAGGCTTCTCCCCCCACACCAGCACACACAGCACAAGCAGATTGTGGGTTCTCTAGTAGGTCCTTAGTTAGCTTCACACATTTATCATCCAAAGCAATGAGTTCAAGTTTTAGTTTTTCACAACTATTGCATGGTGAGTTAACTGGGTCCTTAGTCACATAATGAGCCAATCTGTTGTTGTGATCAATCATTTATTCAAACTATTTTGAGACAGATTCAAGTTCAGCAGTTAATTTGGGACAGTTGGTGCAAGATACAATAGGCTCAAGCAAGGAAGCATGCAATTCAGCAATTTTATGATCTGTCTTATTTAAGTTCATTTTCAAGTTATTGCAATTTTCACATA
This sequence comes from Dendrocalamus latiflorus, assembly GCA_017311315.1. Taxonomy (NCBI): domain Eukaryota; kingdom Viridiplantae; phylum Streptophyta; class Magnoliopsida; order Poales; family Poaceae; genus Dendrocalamus; species Dendrocalamus latiflorus. Next base: position 15,351,239 of record CM029611.1, on the reverse strand, counting down.
TCTCAGGCAGATCGAGAAGCATAGTGTAAAGACCTCTAAAAGCATTATCCTTATCCTCACATGAGGTGCAAGAAGTAATCTCAACAATAGTAGATGAAAGACCAGCAGTCCTAATCATCTCTAATTCAGCTAATAGACTATCATTCTCCACCTTAAGCAAATCTAGCTCAGAAATCACACTATCATGAGAGGTCCTTAGCTTCTCCATATCACCAAGCAAAGAGGAACATACATCACAATCATCACGGGAGGGAGCAGATATAAGTGAAGTAAGCTCCTGTGACAGTCTCTTTACTTCCTTCTCCAACTCACTACACCTAACTCTAGATCTAGCATGAAATTTTCCTAGTTTGAGAAAAGCAACATTGAGCTGGTCATAGGAGGGATATACCTCATCGGAGTTAGAGTAGAGCTCGTTGTCGCTGACGTCGCCCTCATGGGCCATGAAGCACATGCCGATGAAGTCGTCGCCGTCCTTGTCGTCCTTGTCTTGATCATCTTTGCGGTCGTCGTCACTCCATCCTTCCAAGTCGCTGGAGTTCATGTCATCGAAGGTGGTGAGGATGCGGTGGAAGAGCTTCTTGGCTTTACCAAGGTTGCGGTACTTCTTCTCTTTGCCTTGGGGCTTCTTGTTGCGGTTCTTGTTGATGTAGTCGTTCTTGCTCAAAGGGCCGCAGTCGTTCTTGCCCTTCTTCAGCTTGGGGCAGTTTGCTCGAATGTGGTTGGGGCCACCACACTCAAAGCAAATCACGGGCCTTCCTCTCTTTCTCTTTCTAACCCACTTATATGCATGGGAGAATTTTTTGGCTAAGAGAGTTAGTTGGTTTTCTGGGAGCTGCTCTAGTTGATCATCGTTAATTTGACACAGAGCAGTTCGAGAAAAACCAGAAACAGTGTCAACAGAAGATCCAGAGGCAGGACTTGGATCAGTGACCAAAGCCATCGACTGAGACTTCAACTTGCGAGAGACAATGTCAATCTCGTGAGTCTTGAGGCGTGAATATAACGCATCAAGAGTCAAAGTCGAAGATCCGTCGTGTCCTCAATGGTGGTCACCTTCATCTCCCAAACTCGCAAATCCAAGGCCGCAAGCATCTGTCGAGCGTTGTCCGAGTCGAGGTATGTGAGACCGACCGCTCGGAGGTTGCTCAAGATCTTTGAAACCTCGCAAAGCACTCATCAAGGGACTCTCCAGCGAGCATTTCAAACTTGTTGTAATCTCGCTTGTATTGGTCCTGTCGTACCATTTTAATTTGGGTGGTGCACTCATGGTAAGCATCGAGAGTCACCCAAATGTCATAGGCCGATGTAAGATGAGAAATGTGATCAAATTCATTTAGGCTCAGTCATTGGATTATAATGTTCCTTGCCTTAGCATTTGCCTCAACATCGGGCATGTTTGCCACATTAATGTTCTCATCGGCAGGAACAAGAAAGCGAGTTTTGACCTTTCGCCAAATCGCATAGCCCTGAGCCTGTATGTAAGACTCCATCCTACTCTTCCAGAACGGATAGTCGATTCCATCGAAGATAGGGGGCTTGGTGGAATACCAGCCTGTCGCCATGGCTCACAGACCGGTTAAGATCTATCGAGAAGAGCTAACCGGCTCTGATACCAATTATAGGATCGAAAACGGCAACAGAGGGGGGGTGAATGGTGCCTTCAAAAACACCCCAAGTATTCAACCTAACTTCTCCTCCAATAGCTATGAAAGCTATGAAGCAAGAAGTAAAATTGCTCACTGAAGAAATGCAAACAGATTGACAAAAATCTCCTCTGACGAAACCACTCGAGCTTTACTGGAAGAATTCAAACCAGGCCGAAAACTACAAACAGGACTGAAAGAACTTGGCCAAAAACCTACACAAGAGACTGAGAACATTCGGCCAGAACCTGCATATGGGGACTGACATGCAGTCGATTGAAAACAGCATACGGGACTGAAATGTATTTGGCTGAAAACAAAGAAATTGTCGACCTTTCGCTGCTCTTTTTAGCCCAAAGAAATCAGAGTTTCAACCTAAATAGCCGACCCAAATTTGTTCTGAACAGACTGACTGAAAAATCAAATTGGCAGAGAAATAGAAGGAGCAGGAATCATCCAGTTTACTGCAACACAAAACTGAAAGCAGACTTTGCAGAAAATAGCAAAAATATTGAACCAAAATGGCTAAAACCTACTGCATATGGCTGAAAATATTAAGGATCACAGGCTGCAGTTTATAGCTGAACAAAATCAAAAGACTGAGAACAGAAAAGCATGGACACTGGAGCTGCTACTGAAAACAGATATTGCAAACTGAAAACTGACTGCAGACTAAACTGTAAATAGAGAACCAGATCTGCTGAAAATCCAATGCATAGTAAATACAGTAAAGACAGTGGAGTTGCTGATGTTTCACTGCTCATCACAGGCCAATGAAATTAGAGATTCAAGCTAAATACTTGACCTGTCTCAAGAGATGAATTGAAAGGATAATTCGGCAGAGTAATAAAAGAGCAAGAAGCAGAAGATTGACTGCAGCTCCTAGCCGAAGGCAAACAGAAAAACAGACTGACAAAACTGCTAACACAGAAGATACCGAAGACACCCATAAAACAGAGAAATCACTGCATTTTTGCTGCTCTTCTCAGGATATTTGGACAGATCTTCAAACTAAATAGCAATAGGACCTCAGGAACAGGAACAGACAAACTGAAACCCATTCGGCTAATGAAAGAGTTCAGACAGGGCAAGAAGCTGAAAATGAATTGATAAACAGAGAATGAAACCAAAAGCTGTATAACTCGGGATTCTCATGTCTATTAATGATGAATCTCTTGATTTCCTTAGGGAAACATCTCAGGAGGATAACACACAAAGCTAGAACATCATTTCGCTGAGAGAAACAAGGAAATGAAGATCCCCTGCCTCCAAACCCTAGACAAGGCAAAACAGAGGAAGTGTGGCGCATGAGAGAAAAAGATGAATACACATTAAATCGGGCTTTTGCTCTTGGGAATGGTTTGGCCAAATAGCCTTGGGATATTTTCCAGTTCAGAGCAATCCATTTTGCAAATTCTTGAGAAAAGAATCAACTCAAACAAAAGATTCAACAGAGAAGAACAGAGAGAAAAAAGAAATGGAATGACATTACAGCAAGACTAAGAACAACTCAAACTCAAGGATTTTTTGATGGGTTCAGAACCATGAATGATTTCATAGAGAGGAATGATTACATGATTGAGTGTCTACCCCATTCCATACACCTTCACAGTCACACACACGAGAGAAAGCCCTGAGAATGCACCCTGCCTCCAGGCTATCACACCCATCATATAGAAGAGCTTACACACTCAAAATAGGAAATCAAGAAGTGGCAGCCAATGCCCACTCCATGATTCACACACACATAAGGCAAGGAGCCAAAACTCTTACAACACAAGAAATGGAGGGAACCAGGATTCAATCTCCAAACCCTAACCTCCTCCATTTAGCCTCCACTACCGGGTCTCCAACCCATTCTCTTCAACCAAACCCGCTTCCTCAGGCCTGAGTCAATTTTACCGAATTGCCCCTCACGCACCTTCCTGGAAGCTTCCTCTTTTCCTGCTGTCGACACCTCGCAACCACTTCGAGTCCTCATCGTCTTCGGCATCTCCCGTCCGCTTTGAACTCAGCACCACCCGTGCCTAGTCCAGCCATCCATGCCTCGCCAAGACTCCACCTCAAAGTCCTGCAGCCATCACAGACAAGAAAACATCACATAGCACCGCTCAAAACAACAAAACCAACATTAGCATCAGTGAAATATACTCAAACACGAAATACCCAAATCGACCGATCGAGAAGGAGAACAAGCGTCCTAAACACGTCCGACCGCGTTCGACCAACTGCAACCGTACTAGACTGCGCCATGCACCGACTTGGCGCGAACCAACCAAATCAAACTCAAACTTACCAGAACACGAGTCAATTACTCATCACAAACATGGGGAGTCTAGCGAGGGTTGGGCCACCTTTGGGTAGACAGGGAACGTGTTTACTCCCTAGCGTGTTAAAAGACCAGCTGATAGTCCTAGCGTCATATGGGGTAGATGAGAGTCAGTCTGAGCTATAGTATTCTATATATCTTCTCTATGCTTCAAAGACTGCCTTTTCTGATTTTCTTGCCAGCTTCTCGTTATTACTTGTTGGACCAAAATGGCGATAGAGGGGGGTGAATGTCGACTATTAAAACTTACCCCCAACAAAACCCCTCAAAGGTGTCCATTTAAATGATCTTCTCTGAAAGCAATAAACGCTATGAAGAAAATGGCCATGCCCACTAAAAACTCAAAACCACAGAGAGAGGGAAGGTAAAACACAGGCACTAAAAGAGGTAAAAAAAGATATCAATGGACAAAGAATACCAGCGGCCAAACCTCATCAGGCCGGTCTGACCGCAATAGGCTGAGCGGTCAGACCGCCTATTGTATGTTGGTCAGACCGGTTAAACACGACCGGTCAAACCGCCGTTGATGGTGCGGTCAGACCGCCAAATGAAGACCGGTCCCCCAAAAACCTGAAGCCAGTCGACTGAAAATTCTGCGCAGCAGACCTGAACAACTTGAAATCGGCCAAATTGAGGTTTCACAGCTAATCTTTAACACCTAAAAGAGCATACCCCTATTCTAAATACCACAGAGACTCCAACTAGAAAGGGATATCAATAGAAACTCATGAAATTCAGATTTGAGGAAAAACTGAAAACTTACAGAGACCTGCCCAAAAACTCAAATTCCCATCTTATCTTTGATTCTTTGATCAAGAAACTCAAAGATTAGCAAGGGAATAGCCTTGTGACTCTGAGACTCAAATTTGGGCACAATCTCTCAAGGGAAATCAAAAGAGACACCAACCCTAGAAATATGAACTGAGAAAGAACAGGGCTCAGGAAGCCAAGAAACGAAAAATCCTTGATTCATTTACTTTGCTCTAGGGAGAAACCAATCAAATGATCTTGAGACCTATTCCCATCACAGAGCAACCCATTTTGCACCTTCTCAACAAGAATCAACACCAAAACACAAGAACTCAAAAATCAATAGAGAGCAAGAAAACGAAGCAAAGAATAGGAAGTCAGTCCATCTGAAATAAAACCATCTTGGATTGATATTAAGGAGGAGAGATATGTGATTGCATAGAGTATCAACTCATACCATCCCTACAATGTCATACATGCTTAGAGAAATCAAGAACTCATCTCTCCCTCTCACAAACTCATGAACAACCAAGAACACAACGAAGGAGAGAAGCTGAACACCCTCTGTCTCCTCCACCCACTCTCAACAACTGAAGCCCTAAAGCAAAACAACCTCTCCAAAGGCTATTCTGACTAAAGTAAAACCCTAACTCTCTCCCAAGGCCGTGCATACAACTAGGAATTCACTCCTATTTATAGCCTTTGGCTAACGGGTCTCCAACCCGTTACGCCTGCTAAATCCCGAACGAAACCGCCTCCACCTGTGCAGTTTTGCGCTTTTACCGAAACGCCCCTCCTGCACCTTCCGGGAAGCTTCCGCGTCTCTTGTCGTCCAAGCCTCGCAACCACCTCGAGTCTCCGCCGTCTTCGACACATCCGACCGTTCTGACCTCGACACCGTCCGTGCCTAGTCCGGTCACCTCGTGCCTCGCCACGACTCCGCCTCGACGTCCTGCAGCCATCACAGACAAGAAACACATCACATAGCACCGCTCGACACATATAATCATAATTAGCATTAATGAAGCATACTCCAGCATAATATGGCCCAAAAGCTCAAACGGGAAGAAGAATATGCCTCAAGATCGACTAACCACACCCGACTGAGCCAAATGCTGTCATGGCACGAAACGAACCAATCAAACTCAATCTTTCCAAACTACTCGTCAATTACTCATCACAAACATGGGGTCATAACCACATGGTCTCTCATTATTGCTTTGGTTCGGGGGAGTTCATTTGGGATTTGCTAGAACTTAATGTTGTCATAACTCAACTTGAACTAAAAGTGCTTCACATATTGAGGGGGAGCTGGATTTTCTTGCATTTCATATCTTTCTGCATTGTAATATAAATACATGGAGCCTTGATCATTATCCTTTTATGACATAAAACAACTGCTTTACATCTTGCCATAATCTGTGCTAAATTGCTAGATTTATCATGACTTTATATGTGTAGTCTAGTCTTTGCCTTGATAGGTTGATTAAAAATGCACAACTTGAATAAATTCATGTTATGTCAGCTCTTGAGACTAGTCTATCTTTAGTTATCCTTTTATGATTCATGCCATGTCAAATAGGCTGAGTTGAGTCTTGAATCTTTATTGAGCTTTAGATTGAGCTATGCTAGTTCCTTTATGAAGCATGAGTTATTATTAACTCCTTGTTCTTGAACTAAATTCAGCAAAAGCAAAAAGATCTCTTTTGTGCGAAAAAACTGATCTCACCAATTCTTTCTCATGAGACTGCTTGCCATTGCACTACGCATGAACTCAGGGGGAGTTTTGGTTAACCAAGATCATTTTATTAAGCTTCTAGCTTGAAGTGGTCGCATAAGTCTTGAGGTCTAGCACATAACGAAACAAAACTTTGGTTGGACACAACCATAAGTTTTCTAAAAGGAAAACATGTCAATTGTGCTAAAATTTGCTTAATTAAAAAAAGATTAAGTACTTGAACAAATGATTCATTCTTGAACTTGTAGCACTCTAAATTGACTCAATTAGAGCTTCTTGATTCCACTTAGAATATTAACATGGCCTGCATCATCTTTGGAAACCTTTAGCTAGACTATAATCTTGGATGACTTGACATACTCGACTAATTTTCAGATTATGACTTTTGGTTTAGCTTGATTATACATGTCTTGTTATTATCTAGATAGCATCAAATTGTGTTATGGCTGGGTGTAATCCTTTAAGAGTCATTTTGGATAATCTTCATGGCTCTAATTGCTTGAAATGAATGAAATACAGCCATTTCATCCAAGTCATGCTTCTTTTTCCTTCCTGCATCTTGATGATTTTTTTGCCAAAAGGGGGAGAATAGTGAAGAAAAAGGCATAAACAAATGGGGATTTTCTAGAGCTTTTAAGGAAAACATGCTCTTTCTATTTTTGCTCCGTTTGTCGACATGGTCATAAGCTTCTTTGTTCTTCTTTTAGACCATGTGTGACTCTCTTTCTTTTTAAATCAAACAAACTCAACTTTATGCTTTTTCTGTGTTTGTCAACATACTCATCAAGGGGGAGATTGGGAGACTATGTGAATGTGACCCCATGAGTGTGATGAGTAATTGACACTTGTTCTGAAAGTTTGAGTTTGATTCGTATGTTTCGAGCCAAGTCGGAGCGTAGCGTAGTTGGCTGCGGTCATACCTGGTCGATCGCGGTCAGACATGCTTGGGTTGCTTGTTCTTCTATTTTGACCGATCGCAGGATTACTTCATGCTTAAGTGCCTTTTACTAATGCTAATGTATGATTACAGTGTTTTGAGCGATGCTATGTGATGTTTTATTGTCTGTGATGGTTGCAGGACTTTGAAGCTAAGTCGTGGCGAGACATGGGATGGCCGGACTAGGCACAAGCGATGCTGAGGTCGAAGCGGTCAGGAGATGCTGAAAATGGTGAGGATTCAAGGTGGTTGCGAGGCTTGGACAGCAAGAAAAGAGAAAGCTTCCAGGAAGAAGCGTGGGGGCAATTTGGTGAAATTGACTCAGGCTTGAGGAAGCGGATTCGGTTCAAATTAATGGTTAAAGTGCAGAGTTGTTGGAGCTATTGGGTAAAGCAAGTTGTAAACCCGGTAGTGGAAGACTATAAATAGAGAGGGTTAGGGTTCAGAGTGAGTGGTCCTTCTTCCTTCTGTTTTAGATGTGAGGGGTAGGTTTTGCTTTTGTCTGCTCTCTCTGAGTGAGTTGTTGGGCAGACGTTCTTGTTTTTCTCTTTTATGTGTGTTCCTCTTAGGATGTGAGATGGGGGATGAAATGGTTGTAGCCTTTACTCCTATGTAATCATTCATCTCTATAAATCCATTTAAGAAATCATGTGTTTGAGATGCTTTGGTTTCCTGTTTTTGTTTCTCTGCGTCTGCTTCTGTGTTTCTTTGCTACTCTCTACTCTGTTCTTCTCTGGTTCTTTTCGGTCTAAGATGAATTCTTGTTTAAGGAGCTGCAGAATCTTTATGCTTTGAACTGGAAATCTCATCAAAGCCCCTTGGCTAGCTCATTCCCGAGAGAAAAGAATTCTATAGCAGTTTTTCTCTAAGAAATCGTTTGCCATCATCTTCCTCTGTTTTCACAATTTCTAGGGTTTAATATTCGTGCAAGCAGAGGAATCTTGTGCACATGATTGTGCCTACTAAAAGTTGCTTGAGCTGTGATTCTTTCTCGATCTGAGGTCATTTCTTTGCTGAAATCAAAAGTCTCATGGTCAAAGCCAAGAATCACAAGCAATTTGGATTTTGTCTCACCTGCTGATTTCTTCTCGGCAAATACAGTATTTACTGTTTTCAATTGTTCTTTGTCTGCATTTTCTTCTCCCTGAGGTCAATTTGTTGTTTAGGTTAAAGTCCTGTTCAAGTGACTTGAGAAAAGCAGCAAACTTTCGTCAATTCCCTTGTTTTCGGTTGTCGTCGGTATTTACTGTGTGAGGAATTCTCAGTCAGTTTTCAGTCAGCAGTTTTTTATTTTCTTCAAGTTGTTTGTCTGCTTTTGTCTTTCGATCTTGCTTCTGCCTTTCCTGTTTACTTGCAGTATTCTGTGTTTGTAGTTTCCCGTTTGTTCTGATTTCTCCTTAGCTTGTTTCCCTGATTTCTGCTTTCCTCTGTTTTCCGATTCCCGATCAGACTGGCTCGTTACTTGCAGTCAGATTGACTCTTCACTGGCGGTCAGACCGGCTCCGTCTCTCCTGTCATACCGGACCTTGTCTGGCGATCAGACTGGCTGCGCATCTGCAGTCAGACCGACAGCACAATTGCGGTCAGACCGGCCGTGAATTTGTGGTCAGATCGGCCGTGAATTTGCAATCAGACCGGTCCCGACTCTCTAGATTGCCATTTTTTTTCTTTGTTTTCTGATCCACTTTTCAATTACCAGTGAGCATTCATCTTCTTCCTTCATAGCATTCTACGGAGTCTAAAAAAGACGCGCGGAGGCACGCCTCCGCGTGCACTCTACGGAGTATAAATAACACGCACGGAGGCACGCCTCCGCACGCACTCTACGGAGTCTAAATAACACGCGCGCGGAGGCACGCCTCCGCACACACTCTACGAAGTCTAAATAAGACGCGCGGAGGCACGCCTCTGCGCGCACTCTACGGAGTCTAAATAACACGCGCGGAGGCAGGCCTCCACGCGCACTCTACGGAGTATAAATATGATGCGCAGAGGCACGCCTCCGCGTGCACTCTACGGATCTACGGAGTATAAATAACACGCGGTCTCCGCGCGCACTCTTCGTGAGTATAAATAAGACACGCGGTCTCCGCGCGCACTCTATGGAGTATAAATAAGACACGCGGCCTTCTTGCGCACTCTTCGTCAGTATAAATAAGACACGCAGTCTCCGCGCGCACTCTTCGTGAGTATAAAATAAGACACGCGGGGGGATGCCTCCGTGCGGACTCTACGGAGTATAAATAAGACACACGGTCTTCGCGCGCACTCTTCGTGAGTATAAAATAAGACCCCCTTAATAGAATTCGACCACGAATTCTAATGCTCAACATTCTACATGGAAAAATGAAATGAATTGAATTGAAGATAATTGTAACTCGTACCCGTCAAGAACAACTCCAGGTACTTCTCGCATCTTGACAAACTTTCGCATCCCATGTCTCAACATAAGAAAACATCAATTCTGAAATAAAACCACTTTCATTATGTGCAAAAAAGACCATGCTACTTTGATTCACTACTAGGAGAGCTGTTCTTTTTTTTTAAAAAAAAGAGAAGTATTGCATAACATTCATAAAATCACCTCACTTCTATAGAGCAAATTCTTTCATAAAGAGAAAATCGGCCATGGTATTGACCCACTTCCCCACAAATAAACAACTTTTCTCCCAAGACTGAAGGAAACTCATTTTCCCATAGAAAAACCTCTTCACCACAACAAATCCTCTCAAAGAGAGAAAACCAGATATAAAATTCATCCTCATCCTAATAAGCAACTCAACACCGCATATAACATACAAAATAATTTCACTTCCTAAATCAACCTTCGAAACACATTTTCTTGGACAAACAGACAACGCTTAAGAGAAAATCACATGAACCACTTATGAATCACAAAATCCCACAACTTCCCACATAAATCCCCTTTCCCTCAAAATAAGGTATGGACGAATTCCCAAATCACGGGACCCCAAAATGGCACATGAAACATCAGCCAATCATTTTAGTTAACAACACGAAAGATATCTTACTTCGTATCCCTTAAGAATTAGCATCAATAACACATCCATATGAATAATCTTGCCAACATAGTTTTACTAAATCTCTTAGCAAGTGTAATGGAATCTCATTGTTCAACATACTAGAACATTTCAAAAGCCCATTAGGTTGCCTTATGGCAATACATTCTTCCAACACCAATTAACGAATCACAAAACCAATTCAATCTTAGTGCAACAACCACACAAATCTGGGGAAGCTTTAGTACACAAATCACGAAATGCCCAAGCAAAACCGCTTCACTAATAAAATATTATCGATAGATAATTCCACTTGTCCTTAATATAAAATTCACATATTCCATCACTTCAATCCTTCCAGTACACTTATCTCTAAGGTTTCAACTCACTCTATTTACATCATGATGAACTCCATTAATGGTTAACACAAATCATATAATGAATTATTTCTCTTACTTGAAATAATGGTCACCGTGGACGATGGATTTATCAAATCACATATCAACTCACATCTTCTCACATCCATGAAATGATGTAAGTTCCATCGAGATTTTATATAAAATCAGATAACTAAATTCTCCTATGACACTACTTCAACTTTACCCCAATGTTTTAGCCATCACTAGCTATTAAGAAACCTAAGGCTCATATTTCAAAATTTGAAACACTCCTCCATGACACCAATAACATTGACATCTTCAATCCATGTTATAGAAATCAAGCAACCCAAAACATCATCAACATTTAGTGATGATACTCACCACAAGAAAGGTAATTCAAGTACATTCACCAAAATCTCATACTCTTGACGCTACCAATGACCCACTAGGTTCAACATAACATCATTAACCACCATTCCCCATAAGCTTTATTGGTGACAACAGTATAATCTGTTTTGCCCCAAAACTAATATTATTATTAATCAATTTCTCACAAAGGATTACAACATAAAATCCTTACTACACAGTTAAGCCCAACAAGACTTCACGTTACAAAATTAATATTCCTTCTATGAACAAGGGATTTTCAACCCTTCAAACACATCTCATCAGTCAAGAAGTTTCTAAAATTTAACATCCAAGAACGAAGCAAAGTTCCAACAGAGTTTTTTTCCTCTTCTCCAAAAACAAGATTATGGAAAGATTTTGGTACTCATTTCCCACAAAACAAACTACAAAACTCTCACAACATAGGATTCACTCTTTCAATGATGCAACCCTTTAATAAGGGAACCATTTCCTTCAGTTATAGCATCATTTTGCCATGGAAATAACATTCAAGACATATGCACATGAATCAATTAGGAGTTATGTGGATCCTCCCCCGCATCTCCAAACATTCATCATCATTATAAATAGAACACAACTTCCTCTGAAGTCATGAACTCCGAATGGCTATGCATGCCAAAACACAATATTTCTTTCAAATGCAAACATGAATATCAACCTAAATTCTTCAATCTACAGGAACAATAATCCAATACCCCTCATACCCCTTACGTAATATTGCAATCGTTAATTTGCTAAAACACGAGTATTGATTTTTAGTATTCCATCGTAAGCCTTTCCAAAAGCTCACTATGGTACCTCATAATACTTTGTTCTCCCATCTTCACTCTAGAATTCACTGAGCTCTGCAACCTTACTACACAACAGCACAATCATAATGACTATCGAGTGCACAAACCATAAAGTGTGAACAAAGCTCTTTGATCAAAAGATCCACTATCAATAAACAATTTCACAAGCACCTGACTCTAAGACACTAACTAAATTCTACCAGCTCAACCCTTTAATGATTATCAATCACCCAAATTTTAGCACACATCATCAGCACTCCTGTGAACCTCATTTATTATTATCTTAAATATGAGATCCATTTGTTTAACCTCCGTAGGCATGCACATAATTATCTACGAATGCAGTTGCAACTTTGCTTAGAAATGGGTACAAAATCCCTTTAGAACTTTATTAGCCTCATCCCTATGAATTTAAGTCTCATACGACTCTACAACAATTTCCCTCCATTCAATTCATCTAGGAAACTATCCAACATTAAGATCTCCATTCTAGACCTCCTAACTAAATCTGGCTGTTCGTGAGAGACAGTACGCAGAGGGAAATAGTCGTATGCGATTTTGGTCCGTATAGCTAAACTCGGTACAGTGTCTAGTACAATCTACATATAACCTCGCTTTGAAAAGACGCGTTGTTTGAAAAGCCAGCTACTATAGCACAAAGTCAAAAAGCCAAAGCCTTCCCAAACCCACCCCTAGGACTATGTTCAAAAATGTTGTGGCTTTTGGTTGGTTGCGAGAGAGATTAAAGCAATAAGAGACACTCGCGTTGAGAAAGCCACTGTTTAAAGCAACTCTTGCAATAACTCATACAAACAGCTTATAGAAAAACCACATTAAAAAACCACTCTATTCATCTTCTAACTTCTAAAAGCTAAAACGGGACCTGGGCCAGTATATACACTAACTGGGTCTCTTCTAAAAATTGTTTTTCAGTTTTTCTACATTAACTAGCTTTCAAATGGAATGTCTTTTTAAGACAAAGTCTATAAGTTAATTGTAGTACATATTATAGCGACTTTATTTCTATCAGCCAAAATCCAATACGAGTTTCTGTTACTCCATACTCTCACTCACGAATAGCCTAAAAATCATAAACCACAGCCAAAAATCATAAAAAAAAAAACAGCCCCACAAATCGGCCTGTGGAGTGCACGGTCGTCGACACAGAAAATGGGTGGAGATAATACTAGTAACGTTAAAAAGCGGTGTGTGCACGATTGACCACGTGTAGGAGTGTCGACTGAGTGTGCTGCACGTACGGCGGATAATGAGCTAGCTAGGCTCGTACAAACTCTGAATACGGCTCGGCACGTCAAGGAAATGTGCATAAATTTCTGTTTATGAAATGTGCATAAATTTCTGCCTGGCTAAGCTTGCTTATGGCACAAGTTCAAATCGAGTCCATAACGAGTAAGTGCTTCGAGCTTTTTTTTTTCCATACCTAGCTAAATGCGTGCACTGCCATACCGCTTTAGTTTCAGACCGGCAATCCCTGCACCAGATCAACGGAGTTGGGACTTTCACGCCTGCAGCAGAATGTGTTGCTAACATAAATCAATCAACACCTTATTCTGCAGAGAGAAGATAGCTGTAAACCCCAGGCCCCAAGCATGGTAGAAGTTGAACCCCGCTACAACCATCTTACGTTACCTAGTAGAGTAGACGTCTATAACCCCCAGGCCCCAGCATCAAACTTTTAACAGGCGCGATATAAGATAAAGCCGGCCACAAGCCTGCAACACTAACGGACCCAACCACAACGGGAGGTAGTCAATCGGTATGTATTGTGCTAATGGTACGACTGACATACACACAGGTTCAATCACACAAGGTACCTAAAGTCGACACAGCTAAGTATTATTTTGTCTCTATTGTTTCCACTAAGGGTTTCGACTTTCAAGAAGCCGCCTTTGCCGGCTCGTCGCTTGGCACATCGTCCTCGTCATGGTAGATGTTCTCCGCCATCTGCCATATCTGAAGGATGTTGTCTTCAGCGACGCTAGCAATCACCCAGTCCTCGCACGGGTTCCAGGAGAAGTCGGAGATCTTGCTTGTATGGCCTCCGTGAATGAACAGGAGCTCAGGAGGGCCGTCTTCCGCGTCCTCTGGGGTTTGCTCCTGGTCAATTCTGTGAACACAAAGGTGATGTTAGTATCCACATCAAAAGTTAATTACAAAACGAATTTCGAAATGAAATTACCACGGCTGTGACTTGCGAAATAGCACAATGAGCTTAAGTGGATTAAAAGAACAGGGAAAAAAACATGGTTCCCAATGAATAAAAACGCAAGAGGCGAGTCTAAGATCAAAAGGTGCAATTGTGAACCATTCTATGTGACAAGAATGCTTGTGCCGCATGTGAGCAATGCTCGCCAGTCACAAGTACAAAAGAAATATCAGAACTATGTAATCCCCAAGAGGAAAAATGTGCGCTGGTGGAAGGGAGAAAACAGTAATAATATTGGAAGATTTCTTGAGAGCTGGACGACTGTTTGTACCTGCTTAGGTCCCAGACCATGAGCCTTCTGCCCAGACAACAAGATGCAAGTATAGTCTCATTCTTTGGGCTCCATCCAACTTGAAATACTTCCTCTCTGATTACACAATATATTAACAGCTTAAGACCAGTCATAACAAACCAACGAAGTAATATGAATAAAGCAAATAGATGCAGTAAAATAAAAAGGCTACATTTTGGGAAGTTATTTTGTCAGTTAAAAAGGAAGCATATTTGAACTGAAAAGTGACTTTGAAAACTGAAAACATACTCGTGACAGTCAAAGGTGTGCAGGGAAGTATCAATCTTCCGAAGATCAAATAATTTGACAGTCTTGTCAGTTGAACCGGTTGCAACAACCCATTCATTGAAGGGGTTGAAAGCCAGGCAATTCACCTATAAAGAAAGAACACATCAGAAAACAAGAAAATAACAGGCACCTTTCTTTCAGGAACCATATGCTTAAAGTCCTAAAGTACATTAAGCACAATGCAAGTCTATGATGCACCTATATGCATCTCATAGCCCTGGTGGTTACACATTATAACAGACCAATGAAAACATCAAATTTTTAGTGTTTGTCAATCCAAATAATTGACCATTAATATGACATAAGAATATAAGATATGAGAAAAAGAAACAAGTGGCTCTTCCAGGAGAATATATAAAAAGAATTGAAAGCAATGAGTGTCGAGTGAAACAGCCTGCGAATACAAAATTGCTAAGGACTAGCAAGCAGAATATTATATTTATGAAATCTGTATCAGACATCCTCTTTTTTTTTGACACAACATTGAGGTTTCATATGAAACTACTTCCTGCTGCTGGGTAAATACATTGCATTTTTCCTCCGGTCACCCTGACATTCAAAACGAAATCATCTAGGATGCCCTTGCATCATTTTGTTTGCTAACAATCCTTGAAGACAGGATCTAGAATGAGAAAACTATTGACACCTCTCATTGTATACAGTACTCTGTTTTGCGTCATTTAACCATCATTCAATGCTCATTTCAGGGGTAAGAACAAATAAACAAATTAATGAAGACTTGTAACCATAAAATAAAATATATTCCTTAGTACCATATAGTATCAGTAGTATACTAGTATTCGCTATTCAGAAAGAGAAAATGGATATTCGAGGCTGAAAGATACCTACCTCACCCTGGTGTGCCACCACAGACTGTACAGGCTTGGTAGGTGCAGGACTACGTAAGTCCCAAATAAGCAAATGATGATCATCACCAACTGATCCAAATAAGTATTCATGCCTCAAATGCCAAGCAACATCTTCAACGACACCGTCATGGTACTACCACAGAACAAAATCAAAGTATTATTGCATTAACAGAAGATAAAGCTAATATAGACATTCTGTGACTGAGTAACCACGGAATAACAACACTAACAAAAATATTTAAGAGCATGTAAAGTATTTCCAGAAAGGAAGCCTATTTTACATTCCACCTATTAAATTGTGATCGTCAAGCTTGTACTCCATCCAATAAATGTCGTTTTAGAATTTGTGAGGTCAAACATTTTAAACTTTTGGCCACTAATATGCACAAAAGTATTTATGTTGGTCACATGAAAATAATATCAGTTAAGTTTTCATTAAAAAGTAGTTCTCATTAAAAAGTACTTCTATGATATATTTTATTACTTTTGCTAAAATATAACTAGAAAAATTAATGGTCAAATGTGCATATTGGAGACCATATTGACGTCTGAAACTACATATAATGAAACAGGAGCAATTTTTTTTCATTAGCAGCTTGTAAGAAAAAAGGACAGATAAGCTTGGTGCTGTCATGTTTGTTATGATCTTCACATTCCCTCCTGTTTTCCTAAAAGGTGAAGTTTTTGCCCTGCACTATTTGACCCAATATATTTCTGTTTCAGATATTGCAACTGCTTGATGAATTTGCACAGCACTGCAATCTATAAGACAGAAGTACAGTCAAGACTTGACTTCAACTTCTTACCAGGATAAACTTTGCACCAAAGTCAAGCACAAATACTAGATCAGTCATTTCACTAGCTCACATAGTCAACACATTGGGGCATGGACAGTATTAATGTATTATTGCTATGATGCTTAACTGACTCTGAATTATGACATGCAGCACTAGAGCTAAAGAACCAAACAGATGGGAAGTTGATGTTCTTAGATTACAAAACAGAGGTACCATGTGTTATGCAAAATACAGATGATATTTCTGTTCTTAGTCATCAAAATAATGAACATTTAGCTTTCCAATATTCTATATAGGCAAAAATCACATTCTTTCATAATTACGTTAACCCACTACATAATTATCGTACACCGCAATCTGCACTAAATACTAATACCATCAGGAGTATTGTATGTCTTATGTCTCCAAGTACGCATGCCAAACATTTTATTGCTAACATCCCAAACAAATCAAACCAAACATTAAGAGAACCATGCTATCAGAATGTCACAGCATGAAGAATGCTTTAACTAATGTTGCATGCAAAGCTCCTTATATTAGCACATTCAAATGGAAAGATGAGCACGAAGCCATACCTTAAAAATCTGAAGAGCATCAAGAGTTTTGCTTTTACTATTTGCTTTGATGTCCCATAAGCAAATTTGAGCATCATCAGACCCACTCAGCAAATGGCCCTCTTTAAATATACTCCAAGACAAGCCATATCCTTCAGAGTTGTGCCCCTTCAGCCGTAAATCAGGATTGCATGCACCATCCAGTGGAGGCTTTGATGGGTGCTTGCTATAATCGAAGACATACACTTCTGCACTGACTGTCTTGGTAGCAATTATAAATGAATTTTGGGGCATATAGCGAGCTCGGTTAACCTCACCATCATGATTTATCTGTTGAACTATTTGCACCTACAAAGGGAGAAAAATACATGAGACAATTGTGAGATTTTGCCAAAGGCAAAAACAAGATAAAGAGCCAGAACACACTGAATATTATCTATATGCATTGAAGACCTCTTCACCAAAATGTGCCCCAGGTGTAACTATTTTTCTAAAAATAGCATCATGTGGACAAGCCATGAATCTAACATATTTGAAGGTCAGCATCACTTGATGGATCTGCCACCAACCCCTGCAACTTACAAATTTTCAATGCTCTAGTGAGTTTTGGATCCTCAGATTTCTTCCTCTAATTCCTATAATGCAGATACAAACAAATATAACCACTGATTTATTAATTAAACAGACAATTTTAAGGGACATCCAAATATTGGTACATGTGAAACAAGACACTTGAATTAAACAAAAGAGTATTCTAACTTCCATCTATATCACAAAATCATGCTATTCTGATGAGAACGCACATCAAAAGCAATACTACTTTTGATGAGCTACAGAATGATTGAATATCAATTGGTTATAGTCTTTTCGGTAGTGGTGTGCAGTGAGCACTCATACTAGTAAGCAAAACAGAAAAGGAATTACAATAACAGATGCAGAACCAAAAAAAAAAGCACCAATCTCTCAGTCGCACAAAAAATCCACTTAGCAACTGTTGACTGCAGAAACTGGGCTAAGGTACATAATACAATGTCAGATATGACATGCTTAAAGCACTAGGTTATTTCGATGGTAAAGAGTTTAACACCATATAGCAAAGCAACTAACAAAATGTTCACATATATCCGCAAGAGGGACCAAATATGAAATAGATATCAAGTTAACCATTATATTGGTATGGCAACAAAATCCACAGATTCATGAAAAACAAGAAAAATCAACATAACAATATGAAGGTATGAATAAATGTCTGAATATATAAACTGAATGTTCCTAAAAGTAGCAGAAACCATAAAAACAGTACCAACCTATGGAAAATCAAACACCAATATTAGATCATCTGGAGGAGACCGTCTACTGCCAGCAGCCCCCAGGCTTCGTCGACCCTGCTTTTCCTGACCATGTGTGTCTGTTGCAGCGCTCCCTCTACGGCCTGAAGCAGGCTCCCGAGCCTGGTACCAGCGTTTTGCGACATACATTCGCCAGCTCGGCTTCGTCGCCTCGCCTTCCGACACCTCCCTCTTTGTCTACAAAGACGGGACCAGTATCGCCTACTTGCTCCTCTGTCGACGACATCGTTCTTACTGCGTCCTCGACGGCATTTCTTCAGCAGGTCATTGGGCGCCTCCACTGAGTTTGCCTTGACTGACCTGGGCGCACTCCATCACTTCCTCGGGATCTCCGTCACTCGCTCCGCCGACGGCTTGTTCTTATCCCAGCGACAGTACGCCGTCGAGCTTCTTCAACGCGCCGGCATGGCTGAGTGTCACTCTACGTCGACACCTGTTGACACTCAGGCCGTGCTCCTGTTGCTGATCCGTCCGCGTACCGGAGTCTTGCTGGCGCGCTCCAGTACCTCACGCTGACTCGTCCTGACTTGGCGTACGCCGTCCAACAGGTGTGCCTCTTCATGCATGATCCTCGCGAGCCGCACCTCTCGCTGATCAAGCGGATCCTACGCTACCTGAAGGGCACTCTCTCCTCCGGCCTCCACATTGGTGTCGGCCCTGTTCAGTCACTGGTCGCCTACTCCGATGCCGACTGGGCTGGCTGCCCAGATTCTCGGCGCTCCACCTCCGGTTATTGTGTCTACCTCGGCGACAATCTGATTTCTTGGTCCTCCAAGCGTCAGACCACGGTCTCCCGCTCCAGTGCAGAAGCCGAGTACCGTGCTGTTGCTCATGTGGTGGCCGAGTGTTGCTGGCTGCGCCAGCTCCTGCAGGAGCTCCACGTCTCCATTGCTTCGGCGACAGTTGTCTACTGCGACAATGTCAGCGCTGTCTTCATGACAGCCAACCCCGTTCATCATCGTCGCACGAAGCACATTGAGATTGACATTCACTTCGTCCGTGAGAAGGTCGCCTTGGGACAAGTTCGGGTCCTTCATGTGCCGTCCTCTCACCAGTTCGCAGACATCATGACCAAGGGCCTTCCTCTACAGCTGTTTACTGAGTTCAGGTCCAGTCTATGCGTCCGGAATCCTCCCGCTTAGACTGCGGGCGGGTATTAGATATATTAGGCAGGTCTATATGTGATTAGCTATAATTAGCACCTGCTATGTATACTTGATTGTATTCCTTGTATACCCAGCCATATTGGCTATATATATGAAGGTCACCCCCCATATTGGGTGTGTGGTATGTCTCTACAACCAAGAACCAACGAAAAATGGTAAGCAAGCAATTATAGACATAATCAAACATTCCGCAGGAGGTTTTCTCAAAATGGCATACAAACAATGGAAAGAAGTCATCAATTTTTTTTAGAATAGGAATATTCCTTTCCACAAAGGACAATCTCAATCCCCAAACTGTCACCATCCTAGGTAGTAAATCAACCACAAACTAAAAACCCCATTAGTTCACAGGTCACATCATAATAATAAGTACGAGGAAGGAATAAACCTTGTTGGATCCTACGATAAACCAGCCATTGCTGGCACAGTCAAGGTTGTAGTGATGCACAACCTCAACATCTTCAGGGGGCAGTTGGACTTGGGCGATTATGAGGTAACTGGGACAGATTTTAGGTGTGTGTGCCAAGCACCATCTTCTGCATAGATTTGTTCTGGCCAGGGGCCTTGCCACAGTAAGGAAGCCACTCCACAGTGAGTGAAGGCCACTCTAACGTGTGGGTGATGACGAGGTCACACAGGTATGGCATGTTACACTTCCAGGTCTCAAAAGTCCTCCATGATCTTCTCCTTCTCGTCCTTCAAGTCCTCCTCCTCCTAGGCCTCCTCCTGCTGAACCTTCTCCCCCTGAGACTCCTCGTGAAACTCCTCCATTCCCACTGACATTTTCGGTTTCTTCCTCTTGTCCTTCTCGAACGCCGACTTAGGAGATTGAGGTTTCTAGGGTTTGGGTCTAGGGAGTTTGGTTGGGGGAAATGGTAGGAAGGTCGGGAATTTATTGGTTGGCTGGGCATTGTATTTGGGCTAAGCCAGCTTGGGGCGTAGGGTCCAAGCTCAGGGCCGGAGGGGGTTTCTAACTTCATTCTAGCATTGGGCTTACATACCACCGAGAGAAGATCGGTAGGGCCCAGTTATGATGAGGTAATCGCTCTTTTGCATAGGTTCAGCGGTGGTAGAATTGCACAAAAGCTACATCAATCAAACTTAGAAGGTTGTAATCCAACACAGAGGATGCAAGCATTATCCAGAATGATTGGGCGTAAAGTGTCTGTAGGTGACTTTTCAAGTCGACCGTCAAATCCCACTTCCAAGCAAAATCCGAATATAGGTACGAACCATCAATATCCCAAAGAACCAACAATAGAAAACCAAAATTAAGAATAAGAGATACAAGAGGGGGCCAATCAGTTCTTACCAAAAAAAAAAGAAGCAAAAAGATACAAGAGATACAAACCCAACAAAGTGAACACTTCAAACCAAGAGAATGACCAACAACAGAAAACTGCAGTTGAAACATGTACAAAAAGGGAAAAAAAAGAGGGGGGGGAAAACAACATTGCCGCCTCCATATTGGCAGTTGGGATTATCAAAAGATTCTGACGGCTATAACCCTATAATTACACAGGCAAAGTAGATAACTGGAATCCGAACTGCTCAGTCTTTAGAGGCTTGAGGAAAACATCATCTTGATCAAGTAAGGAACAAAATCAGGGATTCTTCACCCATGTTTTAGTGTATCTGTGAGATTTATCTACTAAGAGCAGTTATATAAAATGTTATAATTGTATAAGTAAAAAACATAAGTTTTGTAAAGCTGAATATTTGTCAAGAAAAAAAAAAGGAAGTGGATCGCACATTGTTGCTTCAGCTGTTATCAAAAAAAGAAACCAAAGGATTCTTAGCTATAGTCCCCATCACTAACATGCCAAATTAAGGTGTTAAACCAACAAAGATGAAGCACTGTCAAGGCCAGAATTAGGCCAATCGTCTACAACATTGCGATGTGAGATTCATAGGCGCAACAGAAGCAATTTCCAATTACCAAATGGAGCTACCTTCCCCATTATGCTTCAAATTTATACTAAGTGTTGTACAGATCTACCAAAGTATCATACCTCACATCTAAAGAAAACCTCTCTCCATCAAACGGATCAGATGACCTCATCAGAAACACAAAATGTTGTACAGATCTACCACAGTATCATACCTCACATCTAAAGAAAACATCTATCTCCATCAAGCGGATCAGACAAACTCATCAGAAACACCTGCTCTGGGCATCAGCATGCAAAATTGAACAAAAAAGTCCACTCCATCTGCGCTATCAACAAACCCGTAACCGCCAAATTAACAGAGTAAACAATGGAAAGTACCTCTACACAGCTCACTTTCCTCATCCGAAACATCCCGCGCTAATAAATAAGCCAAGAAAATAGTTAACACTACAAAAATGAACCCGCCAAACCCTTTGAAACCCTTAAAGCCCCTCGTAGTACACCGCAATACCCCAACAGCTCCACCATCCGGGATATCTGAGACCATAATTCGACAGAACAAACCCGCCTGTAATCACACAACGTAGCAAATATCCCAACCCAAAACCCCACCTAGCCACAACGGAACAAATCAACATAAATCCCGTCTCTCCTCACAAAATTTCCACTCCCACCACCACATAGACAACCAAAACGCCACCCAATTACCAAGCAACCAGCACGGAAACCCTGGCCCCCGCGAACAAGCAGATCAAGACGAAATTAAATTCCACAAGTCCACAGCACAGCATAGCATAGCACAACAGCAACGACGATTAGTCCTATATGGGAGAGAGAGGGAGAGGGCGGGTGCGGAATATTATACCTTGCCGGATGCGGCGCCGAAGCCTCCGATGTCGGCGTGGTCGTCGTCGTAGTGTCGCGCGTCGGCCTCGGCGTCGTCTAGGGGGAGCTGGACCTGGGCGACCATGAGGTAGTTCGGCTCGTTGTCGGAGGTGTGCGTGCCGAGCACCATCTTCTGCACGGAGTGGTCCTTGCCAGGGGGCTCGACGCGATCGGGGAGCCACTGCACGGTGAGCGACGGCCACTCGAGCGCGTGGGTGATAACGAGGTCGTAGAGGAACGGCGTGTTCTTCTTCCAGATCTTGTACTCCTCGTTGATCAGCCGCTCCTCCACCTCGGTGCGGAACTCCTCCTCCTCCCCCGCGGCGCCGCCGGCCTTCGGCATCGTCGTCTCCTTCCCCTCCTAGGGTTAGGGTTTTGGGGAGGCGGGGTTTGGATTAGAGCCGCGGGTGAAATGGCGGGAGGGGGCGGGGAATGTGAGCTGTGAGCCTGTGACGGAGGAAGAGACTGGGTTTGTGGAGAGCGAGCGAGACAGACTATAAAGAGAGAGAATGTGGTGTCAAAGCGAAGCGATGGGGTTTACTGGTCGGGTTGGTGCGCGCGGTTGGGCCTCGCAGCTTAACGGGAGGCCCGGTAGGGGGCCAGGCCCGCCCACGAGGTGCGTTCCTCTCGTGTGGGGCTCGCCTGTCGGTGGGAGAATAGGGTGAGGCGGTGTGAATGGGGATCACTGCCTTTACCGGATCGTGAGTAAGCGGGCGCGGATTACAGCCGTGCAGTTGCAGTTACAGGGGAGCTATAAATTCTTGCCCAGAAAAGTAAAAAAGAGAATAAAAAAGATTCACTCTAAATGCAAATAAGTAAGGGAAACGCTATGAAGAACACCCCCTTTCCTATCAATCATTCCGCCTCCCTCGCCACACCTGAGACTAAAAGCAAAGCAAGAAACCCTCTCTCTTCCCTTCGTCGCTGCCGTCTCTCTTCCCCCCATTCTCTCTTTCTCCATTTTCCCTAAGTCGCACTTCCCCCTCTGCTCTCGCAGAGGTCTCTCCCCTTCTCTCTTTCTTTGCTCCTTCCCAAGCACCACCATAGCGCCGGATCGAGCCACCGCTATCGGATCTGGCCGCCGCCGGATCTAGCCGCTGACTTTCTCTTCGGTCGTTCTTCAGCGCAGCGCCGTCGGATCCGTCTGCCGCCATTGATTTCCTCTTTGGACATGGCGCTGCCATATCTGGAGCGACGGTGTCCGGATCTCCACGTCCAAGCTCGCCGCGCTTCCCACGCCACTCGCCACCGCCGCCTACCATGAGAGGTAAGTATTGTTTTTGGTTGCAACATTTTTTTTATTTCTTGAATGCAACATTTTGACTTCACTTGTGTAACATTTTGATTTCATGCATGCAACATTAATATTCTTATTAATTTTTTGCATATATTGCCGAGTAATGTTGCATAGATGAACAAAAAAATATTATGGCCGACCATACGGCGCTAGCACCGGATCGGATGTTGTGTCAATAGAGCTTATAGACATGGCAAATTTATGGGAAATCTAACCATAATTCATCAGCTACAATCCACAATTACACGCGCACACAAAAAAACAAAAGAGAGATTGATCTACCAAGCCCAGTTATATAACAAGGTTACAACTTTATATGCAAAAGCATACAAAAGGTGTGGATCACATAACTTTGTTGCTTCACTTCTCAAGAAGGGGAACCAAATGACTCTTAGCTACAGATCTCGTCGCTTGCATGCCAAATTAAGGTGCTAAACTATAATACCAGTAGTAAGGAAAAGCAAGAAATGAAAACAATCCAAGGGAGAATAAAGGAAAGTGAGAAGATGCCGTCAGACCCATCGGCTTTAGAAATGCCAAAGAAATAGCGCTCACAAAGATTCCCAGACCGTCCCCGGCCGATTGGCACCATCTTGTGTTTGGGTTTTTATCATCCGACAGAAATTTTAGCCAACGCCCACTTTTATCGACTTACCTCCCGCAGTAGAAAAGCCATCAAATAGAGAAAAGCCCACACGTTGGACCAAAAGTCTAGAAAGCCCACAATAACTTGAGAGTCATAAAGAGAGAAGGGAGGGGCAGCCTGGTAAATGCACTGAGAGTCTTATGGCCATGCCTCCATTTACAAGCAGCCATCCACGGAGAGCCTGAGCCCCTTTTTGCTCATTCCATTTCCTCCCCAGTTGACAGCCATCTAGGCAAAGCAAAGAACCCCACCCCCACAAGCCTCACCTCAGCCCCATTACACTCCGCAGCCGAGAGCCACCCAAGTAAGTCGTAAGGGAGGGAAGAGGAACACGGAGCAAGGATAGGAGAGGGCCCCATGGAGCTAGGGAAGATCGCGGCATGAGGATGATGACAACGACAACAGGGGACATCAACGACCGCCAGACCGATGCCAAGCCGATCATCAAGAGAGCCCACCTACCCTCCACCCTTTCTTCCCTCTTGCACCCCATGGCACGGCACCGAAGCACTGGGCCAGTAAAGCCACTGCGCCACTAGCGGCAACCCACAAGCACCACCGCGCGCCCATGAGAAAGAAGACGTGCTCCCCGGCGCACGTCTCACAATCATGTACTGTCGCGGTGGCAACCTTGAGCTTTCCCCGAGTCAGGGCACATATAAAAGTAAAAGCACAAAAAAATAGATGCTAGAAGGCTGTGCATGTAATAATGAGGGGAAGAGAGTGCATTATCCTGGTAGTAGGAGGACCGACCGGCTGCAAGCCATGGCCGATGAGTTGAGGGGGGCAGAGGACCGGCATAAAGGAGGCAAGCCTCAGGCGACTAGCGGCGAAGGGTGATGATGGATCCGGATCATGGGGCCCAAGTTGAGGTGTTGGGTTTTCAGTCGGCGGGTGGCAGCGGTGACTCACGGGGTGCCAATGTAGAGACCCGAATATGCAAATCCGGACTCTCCTGTGTATTCTGCACTAGTCCAGGATCACGCTAGTGCACACAGTATTAACAAAGATGAAATATCGAACATATCACCATTTACTAAGAAAAGACTCAAATATTATTAATAATTATCAGAGTGCGACCTTATGGCCAAGCTTACAATAGACTAGCCCGAAGGGCTTAACAAAAACTAGCAGCGGAAATCCAAAAGGAAAGCGCAGCAGCCAATCGACACGCCCACAGACTATCGAGTGGAGAACGAAGCCTAATCCGCGAAGACGTCGAAGTACTCTCCTTCTGGAACCTCCTGCTGGTGATACTCCTCCTCCTCAACTGAGCAACAGGGGCATAAAGCCGTGAGTACATTGGTACTCAGCAAGTCGTTTGTACAAATGAATGCAATATAGTGTGCAGGGCTTAACAATGGATAGCTGAAAGGTTAACTTTGCATAAAGCAACGATTTAAAGTAAATACAATAAGTAGATTGAAAAACGACTTTAACAAAAGACATTAAATAAATAATCAAAGGAATTGAATATAACCACAAGTGAACTAACCATTCACTCCCCAGCTCAAACCAACCAGATTTCATAAAGACTCTACCCCTCGTGTGAAATCACCGAGCATTGTCCATGACCGAGGACACGGCTATTCGAATAGTTTCACCCTCTGCAGAGATTGCACAACTGTACCCACAGATGTGATTAGCCTCGCGCTAAGGAAATCACAACAAGGCTTTTACAATGATCCATCTCCACCTGATCCCACTCGCTAAGGTTTCGCCGTCGAGTAGGGTAACCCCCTAGTCGATAATTGCCCCCTCTTGCGCCACAACAACATCGGTAGTAAAACCAAAGTGGAGACTTCACAAATTATTATGCCAGGTCTATCCCATACTAGACATGTGGTTTGCACGATTAAGCTCAGATCAATGGCGCACAAAGTTAAGTCCTTAAGAATTACCCAGGCGAAACATCCACATCCCAATGTGCAACTTGCACCCCCTTTACTGCACGATCAATCGCCCAAGTGAAAACCAATTTTGTACAACCAACACCAATGACACTACCCATGCCATGGCAACAAGTTTTATAATCGTGGTTAACCACCACATTCAAGTATATCATTAAGTCAAGATTAATTAACCACATGTGATGATAACCCCTTCGCAAAATAAGCAAGGCTAAGCATTCTAATCGTACCAACCCAATGTGACAAATAACAGAGCATCACTAATTAAATTCCCGACCTAAGTTGACAATGGCATCAAGGTATTCCAACATATCAAGGAGGGAAATAACCAATTGGGACGATAACTACCAATACAAGGGTTTGAATAAAAATAGCGATGCAAGATAATTTAAAACAAAATAATTAAATAATAGATTGCAAACTGGGTTCAACATGATCAAAGGACACGACTTGCCTTGGCCTTGCTCAGTTGACAGCTCTTGATCTTTAAATCCAACTTCCGCTCCTTCGAACGCGTGATCTAACGAGAGAGAACGCAAATCGAAACACAAAATAAAATCAAATAAAATTCAAATGAACTCCAAAAATTCTCAAACTTGAACCAAAAGATAGAGCTCAATTTTAGATGAATTTAGGAAAAAGAATCGGGTCAATCGGAGCTAGGAAGAGGGAGAACCGGCTCTGGGAAGTTTTAAATCGGAGAAAAAGATTGTCTTCGGAAACCAACTTGGTCGGAGAGGGAGTTACGACCACGGCTATCGCGGTCGGGAGGGTTACGACCACGGTAAACACGATCAATAGGGGTTACGACCACGTAGTCGGGCCTGCGACCACAGCTGACGAGTACCCGGTTATTTACGACCACTCGGATGGAGCTTACGACCACGTAGTCGCTCACGACCACGGTCGAATATTACGACCACAGAGAATGGCTTACGACTACTACGTAGACTTTCGACTACGCAGAAGACTTTCGACTACGCAGAAGACTTACGACTATGCAGAAGACTTACGACTACGCAGAAGACTTACGACTACGTAGAAGACTTTCGACTACGCAGAAGCTAACGACCACGTTGAATTGAGCGACTGAACCGAGAGCTGCTACAGGTCTTACGACCACGTAGTCGAGCACACGACTACGATCACTCAGTCGAGATTACGACTACGTAGTCGAGCCTACTACTTCGACCACACAGAGCAATCTACGACTACGACCACACGGGCGGCTACGACTGCCCAGCGGCTACGACTACTCAGGCAGACTTACGACCATGAAGTCGTTTACGACCACATGATCGAACTTACCGGTGGCTTTACGACTTACGACTAAGGCTCTACAACGTAGTCGTAGAACCTTACGACCACACGGATCTACGACACACGGATCTATGACCACGGATGGCGGCGGGATCTGGTCGGCGGTGACTAGGGACGGTGGCGGGACTCACCGGCGACGGCGGATCAGCGAAGGCGAAACGACGGCGAGGACGACACGACCTCGGGCTCCGGCACGACCACGGCAGCGGCTACGCGTACGACCACGGCTTTGGCGAGGCGCACGACCACAGTGGCGGCCGGCACGACTTCGGTTTGCGGCTCAACTCGGAGGCGAGGCTTGACTTGGGACGAGGGAGACACTAGGGGTTCGGGCCCTTTTATACCCGGTCGTAGAGGTGTCCTGGTCGGCCACGAGTACGAGTCCGGGTGGGATACGACTTGAGAGTCCCACTCGTATACGAGTACGACTTGCTAAAAGCGGGCGGCTGCGATGCGGGGGCGGGGTTCTGGATGACTGACACGCGGCGGGGGCGGAAGCGGTTGCGGCTCGACCGACTGGTTTTTCTTTTTCTTTTTCCAGAAATTCAAACAAATCATTTTGAGCTCTAGAAAATAGCAAATAAAACCAGAAAAATCCCAGAAAAATCCAGAAATCCCTTGAGACTCAAGGAACTCAAATAAAATACTTTTGGCACATTTTAATGTTTAACTTAATCATATTAAATCCTTTTAATTCATAAAGATTTCATTTAAGCTTTAATTAATTCCAGAAAAATTCAAATGGTGAATTTTATTTCGAAAGCTTCAAAAAGGCTCTGAAAGTCAGGATGTTACAAACCTCCCCCCTTAAACGGAATCTCGACCCCGAGATTCTGGCTCTCTAAGGAATAGGTTTGGAAACTCCGCTCTAAGATCCTTCTCGCTCTCCCAGGTTGCTTCCTCCTTGGAATGGTTGCTCCATTGAACCTTGCAAAAGCGAACGGTCCTTCTTCTGGTTACACGCTCTGCCACTTCCAAAATTTTTATAGGATGTTCTTTATAAGACAGATCCTCCTGAAGATCCACCGCCTCTACGGGCACTGCTTCCTCTGGCACTCTCAAGCACTTCTTTAGTTGAGATACATGGAAAACATCATGGATCCCGCTCAAGGTGTTTGGTAATTCCAGCTGGTATGCAACCTCTCCTTTGCGCTTTAAAATTTTAAATGGCCCCACATACCTTGGCGCTAGTTTTCCCTTCATTTGAAATCTCTTAACACCTTTGAAGGGTGTGATCCTGAGATACACATAGTCATTTGGCTCAAAACTTAAATCTCTTCGACGAGTATCAGCATAACTCTTCTGTCTGGCTTGGGCTGCCTTTAGCCTTTCTTGAATCAAACGCACTTTCTCTTCTGCTTCCTGAAGACATTCTGGCCCGAAAATTTGACTCTCCCCCGTCTCTTTCCAATTGAGAGGGGTTCTACATTTTCTGCCATACAGGGCTTCAAACGGTAACATTTGTAGACTAGTCTGGTAACTGTTATTGTAGGAGAACTCCGCAAAAGGTAAACAACTATCCCATTTAGCTCCGTGATCCAATACACAAGCTCTTAACATATCCTCCAGGATTTGATTCACACGCTCCGTCTGACCATCAGTTTGCGGATGATATGTTGTACTGAAGTTCAAGTGAGTACCCATTGCCTCGTGAAAGCTATTCCAAAATCGTGAAGTAAACTGCGACCCACGATCCGATACTATCCTCTTGGGCACCCCATGAAGACTCACAATCCTGGACATGTATAACTCGGCCAATTTATCACCAGAATAAGTTGTTTTGACCGGAAGAAAGTGAGCGACCTTCGTTAGTCGATCCACAATTACCCATATTGAGTCGTAGCCCTCTTTAGTCTTGGGTAAGCCTGTAATAAAGTCCATTCCCACATCTTCCCACTTCCATTCAGGAATCTTCAAGGGTTGCAGCAAACCTGCTGGTCTTTGATGTTCAGCCTTCACTCTTTGGCACACATCGCAAAGTGCTACATACTCGGCTATTTCGCGCTTCATACCTGGCCACCAATATTTGTCTTTAATATCCTGGTACATCTTGGTACTGCCGGGGTAGATTGAATATAAGGACTCATGCGCTTCCTTAAGTAATAACTTCTTCAGTTCCCCCTTGTTTGGTACACACAAACGCGTCTTATACCACATGATTCCCTGATCGTCCTCCACAAAGCCGGGTGCTTTGCCTTCCTTTAAACCTTCTTTGATTCTCTGGATATTTTCATCCCCTGGTTGCTCGTGACGAATCTGACTATCTAGGGTCGGCTGCAAGTCCAAGGTAGCTAACATCCCTTCCTCAACCAACTCCAAACTAAGCTTCTGAAATTCCTCATGTAGAGCTGGTTGTTTTTCCTTGACCATCACTGTATTGCAATACACTTTTCTACTCAACGCGTCTGCCACTACATTGGCTTTTCCTGGATGATAATGGATTCCGATGTCATAATCCTTTATTAATTCCAACCATCTTCTTTGTCTTAGGTTGAGCTCCGATTGTGTGAAAATATATTTCAGGCTCTTATGATCCGTGTAGATCTCACTTCGGTTACCCATTAAATAGTGACGCCAAATTTTCAGGGCATGCACAACTGCTGCCAACTCCAAGTCATGCGTGGGGTAGTTCTCTTCGTGTGGTCTCAGCTGGCGTGATGCATAAGCCACCACCCTCTTGTCCTGCATCAGCACACACCCCAAACCTTTGCGGGATGCATCACAGTAGATCTCAAAGTCCTTCTTGATGTCGGGTAGAATTAGTACTGGCGCTGTTGTTAGGCTCTCCTTTAATTTCTGAAAACTCCTCTCGCACTCCGGCGTCCATTCAAATTTCTTTTCCTTCTTCAACAGTTGAGTGAGCGGGCGCGCTACACTGGAGAATCCTTCAATGAAACGGCGGTAATAACCCGCCATTCCCAGGAAGCTTCTGACCTGAGTTACTGACGTTGGTGCCCTCCAAGTGAGTACATCGTTCACTTTCCCGGGGTCAACTGCTACTCCTTCTGCGGTCATCACATGGCCCAAAAACGCAACTTCCTTCATCCAAAATTCACATTTGCTAAACTTGGCATACAACTTATGCTCTCGCAACCTCTGCAATACCATCCTCAAATGCTCTTCATGTTCTTCCTCATTCTTGGAGTAGATCAGAATGTCATCGATAAACACGACAACGAACTTATCCAGGTAATCCATGAACACCTTGTTCATCAGGTACATGAAGTATGCTGGGGCATTGGTTAGGCCAAAAGACATTACGGAGAATTCGTATAAACCATAACGAGTTGAGAATGTTGTCTTAGGTATATCCTCCGGTCGAATCTTCATTTGATGATAACCTGACCTCAAATCAATCTTGGAAAACACTCCAGCTCCTTTTAGTTGATCGAACAAGTCATCAATTCTGGGCAAGGGATACTTGTTCTTGATGGTAACTTCATTGAGAGCTCGGTAATCCACGCACATGCGCTGGCTACCATCCTTCTTTTTGACAAACAATACTGGTGCTCCCCACGGAGAGGTACTAGGCCTGACATAGCCTTTATCCAACAACTCTTGTATTTGTTTCTTCAATTCTGCCAATTCATTGGCGGGCATTCGGTAGGGTCTCTTGGAAATAGGCGATGTACCCGGTACTAACTCAATTGCAAACTCTACTTCTCTGTCGGGTGGCATCCCAGGAAGATCATCGGGGAATACATCGGGATATTCTCGTACAATTGGTACTTCCTCTATCATGATCCCTTTGCTTTGGCATACAATCACTTTTTCTGGCTGCTTCATGTGGGCTTCAAATCTAACTTTACTTCCATCTAAACCGACCAAGGTGACGGCTCGATTTCCACATTCCAACACTGCTTGATGCTTTTTGAGCCAATCCATACCCAGAATCACATCCAAAGACTGAATATTTAGCACTACCAAATCAGCGGAGAACTCTATTCCTTGGATGGCTATTTTAACTCTAGGGCATCCTAGATTGGTACTCATCTCAGAGCCCGGGGATTGAACCAGCAAAATAGAACCAAGAGCAACAACTTCCAATTTATGCTTTAGAGCAAAACTCCGGGAAACAAACGAATGTGAAGCTCCAGAATCGAACAAAACTGTGGCAGGAACTGAGTTTACTTGAAACTTACCGATCACAACATCTGGTGCTGCTTGAGCTTCCTCCATGGTGACATGGTTCACCTGGCCGCGCAGCACGGTCTGTGATCCTCTGTTGGGTTGACTTGATGTTTGCGGTGCTCCGCGTCCTGACCCTGCTGCGGGAGTCCGATCTGGGGTAGAGCCCAAGTTGAAACGAACTGGTGTCAAGGCTTGATTCTGCGGGCATTTGTTGGCATAATGTCCCGTTTCATGGCATTTGAAACAGGTAACTGCTGTCATGGGCTTGGTGGTCCTCTGCTGTTGGCTTCCAACTGGAATTGGCCTTGGTCCTGATGAGAACTGGCGAGGAGCTGGTGCAGGTGTTTTGAATCCTGACTGCTGTGGAACACGAGCAGGCTGAAACGTACTGAAGCGGGTCCTCTGAGCCTGGTGCATCTGTGATCCTTGCTGCATCATCCTCCGCTTGCGGGATTCCTCTAACTCACGACGACTCTCCTCAATGAGCATCGCTTTGTCCACCATGTTTTGAAAGCTGGCGTAGTCATTTCCCACTACTTGAACTTTCAGACCGGGGTTTAGTCCTTTCTTGAACCTCTTTTGACGGGCATCATCTGTAGCGACATCCTCCGGGGCATAACGGGCTAGCTGGGTGAATTTATTGAGGTACTCACTCACTGACATGTTCTTCTGCTGCAACTCTCGAAATTCTTCCTTCTTCATTTCGATCACCCCATCCAGGATATGGGCATGACGAAAGGCTTCTGCGAACTCAGCCCAAGTGATGCTATCTTGATCCTCATGAGCAGCACAATAATTCTCCCACCACTCAGCTGCAGCACCTTCGAGCTGATGGGCTGCATACAATACATTCTCGCGATCCGTACACTGGGCAAGGTTAAGCTTCCTTTCCACTGAGCGCATCCAATCATCGGCTTCCAATGGCTCAGAAGACCGTGAATAGGTAGGAGGCCTTGTTCTCATAAACTCTGCGAACTTGGACTGCTGGCGAACTGGTTGCGGTATTTCTTGGTTTTGCCGATTCATCATGACGTTCATGTTCTGCATCATGGTATTCATTAATTGGGTCTGGGCAGCCATGAACTAACTCAAGGTCGGATCTAAACCAGCCGGATTCGCATGCTGCTCTGGAGTTGCTTGGTTTCCATTACTGCCTTCCAGATCCTGGTTCATTTGACCGCGTCCTGCGGAGCTCCGGGTGTCAACCATTTCTGCTCTGTTATGAAGGAAAAGACCATTTGTTGAGAACTGACTCCTCAAGGCTCAATAGGTAAGAGGGAAAAGCAAAGGTAAGTGGTAAACTCGTCTAAGGGGGTAACTAATGGCAATCCTAAATCTAAGCAAACACTTAGCCGAAAAGGCTAACAAAAGAAGCAATAAACTCCACAAAAAGACTTTTGACATGGCTGCATCATAATGCTAGAAGCAAAACTGCAGCTCACATCACACCCAACGGCAAATAAGAAGCAAGACGATCTACACGATACTAAAACTATAACAAGGTTCAAAGCTAATGGTTCCTAATCTTCCTGGAAATTCCCCATCTTTTCTTGACATATTGGATGCTTCCTTGATCCAAACTTCACAGCACAGCTTGAAGAATTCCATGCCAACTTTCACTTTGATCGAGGGACGCTCGAGACATCTATGGACATTATGGGGACAAGAAGTCAAATTGAAATTCGAAAACACTGTTTCAGAGGAGGCAAGGAGAAAGAATCCTAAGAATGAAGTAAGAATAAAGAATTACTATACAAACATTTGGTTGATTTGATTTAGAAGATAAATTTTGAAAACTTGACGAATTCGACCATTCTAACTAGGGCTTCGTCCTACAGTCGATATGGCTCTGATACCATCTCTGTAGATACCCGAATATGCAAATCCGGACTCTCCTGTGTATTCTGCACTAGTCCAGGATCACGCTAGTGCACACAGTATTAACAAAGATGAAATATCGAACATATCACCATTTACTAAGAAAAGACTCAAATATTATTAATAATTATCAGAGTGCGACCTTATGGCCAAGCTTACAATAGACTAGCCCGAAGGGCTTAACAAAAACTAGCAGCGGAAATCCAAAAGGAAAGCGCAGCAGCCAATCGACACGCCCACAGACTATCGAGTGGAGAACGAAGCCTAATCCGCGAAGACGTCGAAGTACTCTCCTTCTGGAACCTCCTGCTGGTGATACTCCTCCTCCTCAACTGAGCAACAGGGGCATAAAGCCGTGAGTACATTGGTACTCAGCAAGTCGTTTGTACAAATGAATGCAATATAGTGTGCAGGGCTTAACAATGGATAGCTGAAAGGTTAACTTTGCATAAAGCAACGATTTAAAGTAAATACAATAAGTAGATTGAAAAACGACTTTAACAAAAGACATTAAATAAATAATCAAAGGAATTGAATATAACCACAAGTGAACTAACCATTCACTCCCCAGCTCAAACCAACCAGATTTCATAAAGACTCTACCCCTCGTGTGAAATCACCGAGCATTGTCCATGACCGAGGACACGGCTATTCGAATAGTTTCACCCTCTGCAGAGATTGCACAACTGTACCCACACGATGTGATTAGCCTCGCGCTAAGGAAATCACAACAAGGCTTTTACAATGATCCATCTCCACCTGATCCCACTCGCTAAGGTTTCGCCGTCGAGTAGGGTAACCCCCTAGTCGATAATTGCCCCCTCTTGCGCCACAACAACATCGGTAGTAAAACCAAAGTGGAGACTTCACAAATTATTATGCCAGGTCTATCCCATACTAGACATGTGGTTTGCACGATTAAGCTCAGATCAATGGCGCACAAAGTTAAGTCCTTAAGAATTACCCAGGCGAAACATCCACATCCCAATGTGCAACTTGCACCCCCTTTACTGCACGATCAATCGCCCAAGTGAAAACCAATTTTGTACAACCAACACCAATGACACTACCCATGCCATGGCAACAAGTTTTATAATCGTGGTTAACCACCACATTCAAGTATATCATTAAGTCAAGATTAATTAACCACATGTGATGATAACCCCTTCGCAAAATAAGCAAGGCTAAGCATTCTAATCGTACCAACCCAATGTGACAAATAACATAGCATCACTAATTAAATTCCCGACCTAAGTTGACAATGGCATCAAGGTATTCCAACATATCAAGGAGGGAAATAACCAATTGGGACGATAACTACCAATACAAGGGTTTGAATAAAAATAGCGATGCAAGATAATTTAAAACAAAATAATTAAATAATAGATTGCAAACTGGGTTCAACATGATCAAAGGACACGACTTGCCTTGGCCTTGCTCAGTTGACAGCTCTTGATCTTTAAATCCAACTTCCGCTCCTTCGAACGCGTGATCTAACGAGAGAGAACGCAAATCGAAACACAAAATAAAATCAAATAAAATTCAAATGAACTCCAAAAATTCTCAAACTTGAACCAAAAGATAGAGCTCAATTTTAGATGAATTTAGGAAAAAGAATCGGGTCAATCGGAGCTAGGACGAGGGAGAACCGGCTCTGGGAAGTTTTAAATCGGAGAAAAAGATTGTCTTCGGAAACCAACG
The DNA here is from genome assembly GCA_017311315.1 of Dendrocalamus latiflorus. NCBI lineage: Eukaryota > Viridiplantae > Streptophyta > Magnoliopsida > Poales > Poaceae > Dendrocalamus > Dendrocalamus latiflorus. Next base: position 15,316,038 of record CM029611.1, on the reverse strand, counting down.
TGGTCGGAGAGGGAGTTACGACCACGGCTATCGCGGTCGGGAGGGTTACGACCACGGCAAACACGATCAATAGGGGTTACGACCACGTAGTCGGGCCTGCGACCACAGCTGACGAGTACCCGGTTATTTACGACCACTCGGATGGAGCTTACGACCACGTAGTCGCTCACGACCACGGTCGAATATTACGACCACAGAGAATGGCTTACGACTACTACGTAGACTTTCGACTACGCAGAAGACTTTCGACTACGCAGAAGACTTACGACTATGCAGAAGACTTACGACTACGCAGAAGACTTACGACTACGTAGAAGACTTTCGACTACGCAGAAGCTAACGACCACGTTGAATTGAGCGACTGAACCGAGAGCTGCTACAGGTCTTACGACCACGTAGTCGAGCACACGACTACGATCACTCAGTCGAGATTACGACTACGTAGTCGAGCCTACTACTTCGACCACACAGAGCAATCTACGACTACGACCACACGGGCGGCTACGACTACTCAGGCAGACTTACGACCATGAAGTCGTTTACGACCACATGATCGAACTTACCGGTGGCTTTACGACTTACGACTAAGGCTCTACAACGTAGTCGTAGAACCTTACGACCACACGGATCTACGACACACGGATCTATGACCACGGATGGCGGCGGGATCTGGTCGGCGGTGACTAGGGACGGTGGCGGGACTCACCGGCGACGGCGGATCGGCGAAGGCGAAACGACGGCGAGGACGACACGACCTCGGGCTCCGACACGACCACGGCAGCGGCTACGCGTACGACCACGGCTTTGGCGAGGCGCACGACCACAGCGGCGGCCGGCATGACTTCGGTTTGCGGCTCAACTCGGAGGCGAGGCTTGACTTGGGACGAGGGAGACACCAGGGGTTCGGGCCCTTTTATACCCGGTCGTAGAGGTGTCCTGGTCGGCCACGAGTACGAGTCCGGGTGGGATACGACTTGAGAGTCCCACTCGTATACGAGTACGACTTGCTAAAAGCGGGCGGCTGCGATGCGGGGGCGGGGTTCTGGATGACTGACACGCGGCGGGGGCGGAAGCGGTTGCGGCTCGACCGACTGGTTTTTCTTTTTCTTTTTCCAGAAATTCAAACAAATCATTTTGAGCTCTAGAAAATAGCAAATAAAACCAGAAAAATCCCAGAAAAATCCAGAAATCCCTTGAGACTCAAGGAACTCAAATAAAATACTTTTGGCACATTTTAATGTTTAACTTAATCATATTAAATCCTTTTAATTCATAAAGATTTCATTTAAGCTTTAATTAATTCCAGAAAAATTCAAATGGTGAATTTTATTTCGAAAGCTTCAAAAAGGCTCTGAAAGTCAGGATGTTACAGCCAAGGGGGTTGGAACCAGGGGGAAACTCACAAACCGGCGGTAGGGGGCACCCGGTGACCATCCCGTGGGGCAACCACGGCCAAAGCCCAAGCGTCGACGCAACCACGGTTTGGCCAAGAAAAAAGAAAGGGAGAAGAAAAGAGGGAAACGAAAAGAGAAAAAAATGGAGGTTTGGTACCTGCGCATCGGGTCCTTAACACCGGGCGTTTTATGCCAGCGCCGGGTCTTACATGTAGAATCAACGCCATTCTATTTTGAGTCGGGTTAACTGCCTATTCAAGTGGAGGTACAGGATCGACATTGTCCACATGTCGCTCCGCTCCGCTCGGTTAACAGGCAAGTGTATGGTAGAGCAGTAGACCATAGAGTTTATAAAATATGCGATGCTTACATGATATAATGATGTTTATGTGAAAATGCGATTGTTACATGACATGATGTTGCATAGTAAATGATGATAATGATGATGGAGTAAGGTGAGCAATGATGCTTACCTGCTAATGATGTTAATGATGAGCATGATTATGACAATAGAAATATGCATTCGCATCATGTGCCCTTATGAGATGAGAACTGGTATCCGCTTGGGTGGATCCCGCAAGTCCTACTTCGGTAGGCCTCCACAGTAGTGGAGAGACCCCGTGCCGATCAGGGCGGGCCCAAGATTTTGGGTGAACATTGATAGATGTTTACTCGGCTATACCGGTATTTGCAATGAGATGAGCAAATGAGCATATAGAGTAGTGCTGCATTGCACTAGTGGAAAGATAATGTTGGGCACTAATGCAAAGATAATGTTGGAACATGAGAATAATGATGTGAACATAATAATGAATATGGAGGTTGTTAAGGTTGGTTAATTGCTTACATGTTTTGGTAGCGTTTCTTGTTCTATTATGTACTTGCTGAGTCTCCAGACTCACCCTTGCTTTGTTGTCTTTTTTAAGTGATCGTTGAATACATCATACATGGGTGGGAGTAGCACATGAATAACTTCATGTACTAGCAGCACTTCGTATATTAGCTTTTGGTAGCATGTTTAAACTCCACTAGTATGTTAGAACAGTTGCTTAAAATGATCTAATGTAAGTGGTCGCTGCATTAGAATAAAGTAGTGTTTGCTTAAAATGGTTAGCAGTTGAAAAAAAGGTAATATTATGCAATGATGGTAGCACTCTAGGCGCAGAGATGGTCGGGGTGTTATAGTTGGTATCAGAACGGGCATTAGGTCCATGGTAAATAAATGTGACAACTTAGCTTAATTATTCAACTAAAAATTTGTCTTAGGCCTAATAATTAAAAGTTGACACACTCTAGTGCACCATAGGATGGAAATTGGGTCTTGCATTGCATTTACGCTTCCGCTAGCTATGATGTTGATTTGTACTGTCAAGGTAGATGTTTGTAGGATAGTTGTGTGATTGGCTGTCTGTCATGAACAAAGATGCCAAGTAGTAGAGGAGGCGGTCATGGCTGAGGCTATGGAGGCTGTGGTCGTGCCTAAGCGGAGCCACCACTTGAGGATCAGCAGGAGGCACCTAGCGTAGAGATTGCTTCTGATGAGTAGTCTGTAGATAGAGACCCGGTAAGGACTTCGGCCTTGCTGTAGGAGTTTATAGAGGGGGCCCATGCGCTTCGCCAACAAGCACCGGCAACCGCTGCTGCAGGCATACCCGTTGCTGCCCCTATTGTCGTTTTGATCGTACCGGAGGCAAGAATGGGCCTTCGCAAATGGTTGGCCTTGTGACTAGATACCTTTGATGGTATGGGTACACCTGTCCAAGCTGCGAATTGATTGCGCTACATGGAAAGGCAATTCAAGGCCCTAGAGATGAGCTCTCAGTTGAAAGCTCGCTATGTGGCTTTCCAGTTGAAGGGTCAGGCAAACATCTGGTGGAAAGGGGTTCTTTCAGCCAGGACCCCTGCCTAGGGTCCTGCTACGTGGGAAATCTTCACTGAACAGTTCAAGGCGAAGTATTACTCAAATTCTTTTGTGGAGAGCATGGAAGTTGCCATGTCGACCTTCGTGCAGGGAAAGATGACCGTAGCTGAGTACGAGGTGGAATTCGACAATCTGATTCACTTTGTACCATCGGTCACAAGCAATGACCGTGAGAAGGCCTCAGCAGAGCGTCAGGGCTCTTGCTGCCCTGACACCACCCAGAGTTTACTCACTACCTGCTGCTAAGTCCGCAGATCGACCTAACATGGTAACAAGTACCCTGTTAGTGGACTCATGTGAAGCCCTTGTTCTTTTCGACTCCTGTGCTACTTATTCTTTTGTGTCCTCAGAGTTTACTAGAAAGGCCAAGCAGAGTGTTCAGCAAATTTCCCAGTTGGTTATAATTAATACCCCAAGTCGTATCATTACTAACTCCATAGTGTGCTCTGACTGTGTGATTGCAATAGATGACTAGGATTCTATTGCCAACCTCATGGTTATCCAGTTAGAGCCTTTTGAGATTATCCTTGGCATAGACTAGTTGCATCGCTACCAGGCCATGATTTCCTGCTTCTGGAGAATAGTCACTTTACAAGCTCCTTCAGGGGAAGATAATCTTTCAGGGGAATGCACTCACATGTTCTCTCTTTATATTAGCCAGCCTATTCCCTAGCGGATGAACAATGAAGTCTGGGTTGCTTTTAACACTTGCGGAGAAGCCAAGTGTGACTTTACGCATTCAAGATATTCTTGTGGTGCGTGAGTATCCCGATGTATTTCTTGAAGAGCTTCCAGAAATACCACCCTAAAGAGATGTAGAGTTTAGAATTGATCTTGTTCCTGGCACACGACCTATCTCTGTGACCCTATACCGTTTGGCATGCCCCTTGCAAGAGTTGAAGAAGCAATTGGACGAGTTGTTATCTAAGGGGTTGATTCGTCGTAGTGTGTCACCTTAAGGAGCCTGAGAGACCATGTGGAGGTCATCCCATGTGTGTGATGAGTAATTGACATCGGTTTAGGAAAGTCGAGTTTGATTTGGATGGTTCGGACCTTGACGTTGCGTGGTGCAATCGGGCTCGGTCGGACTTGGTCAAACTTGGTCGTATGGGATTAGGATGCATATTCTTTGATTCGACAGGTTTGGATTTCATCATGGGTAAGTATGATGCTTTTATGCTATTTATGCTTTCATGTGTCGAGCGGTGCTATTTGATGTGTTTCTTGTCTGTGTTGGTTGCAGGACGTCGAGGTTGAGTCGTGGCGAGACACGGGGTGACCGAACTAGGCGCAGGTGGCGCTAAGGTCAGAACGGTCAAGATGTGTCGAAGACGGCGGAGACTCGAGGTGGTTGCGAGGCTTGGACGACAAGGAACGCGGAAGCTTCCCGGAAGATGCAGGAGGGGCGTTTTGGTAAAAACGCAAAGCTGCATATGTGGAAGCGGGTTCCATTCGAGTTAGTGGGCGTAACGGGTTGGAGACCCGTTAGCCTAGGCCTATATAAGGAGGGGATGTCTCCTTATGGATCTCATGCACTCCAAGGGTTTCTAGGGTTTGCTTTAGTCAAAATGAGCTTTAGAGGGTTGTTTTGGCTTTAGGCTTTAGTGGTTGAGAGTGGGTGGAGATGGACAGAGGGTGTTCTGTTGCTTGTCTCCTGTAGCTTTGTGTTCTTGTCTCCTCTCTCTGTATGTTCATGTGTTCTTGAGCTTGTGTTCTTGAGATGGAGAGGGAGAGGTAGAGCTGATCCTTCATGTAATCATTCCTCTGAATGTACATGCGTATGGGGACTCCTCTGTGATCCTTTCATTTCCAGGAATGAAATCTTTGAAGTTTGTTCCTCGTGCTTCTGTCTGTTCTTCGTTCTTCCCTTTTGGGTGATTTCTTGACTTTTTGAGATTTGAGTTGTTTCTTGCTGGGAAGGCCCAAAATGGGTTGCTCTATGTTAGGATGATGCCTCAAGATCATTTGATCGATTTTTCCCAAGAGCAAATCGAACGAATCAAAGATTGTCATATCTCAACCTTCTCTGTTCTTACTTCTCATTTCTAGGGTTTTGATGAAATCCTTGTTTCCCTCTTTGAGATGGCTTGAAATTTGACATGTTGAGTCCAGAGGCTATTAAGTAGCTATCCCCAAAGTTTCATGGCCAAAGGTTCAAGTATTGAAGGAGAATTTGGACTTTGGTGCAGCTTCCTGCATATTTTCAATTTTATGGTCAAATCTTAATTTGGTGCTTTTGAGATGGATTTCCTTGGTTTCCCAGGTCCCCTCTGCTATTTGGGATGTTATCTTACTATTCTGGACTGAGAAATCCCAAGAGAATTCTTGTAATTTTCTTGCTGTCAAAGATCGTGTTTTGGGTTTTCTGAAATCCTGTTTCTGCACCTGCTGCTATCTGAATTTGATGGGCGGTCTGACCGGCGGTCATGGGGCAGTCAGACCGGAGCTCTGCCGGCGGTTAGACCGGCCTTGAGGAGGCGGTCTGACCGGCCTGCCTTGAGCGGTCTGACCGACCCTGCCTTTTTGGTTGCTGCCTTTTTCCTCGGTTTGTTTATTTTGCGTTAGTGTTTTGGTTGTCCTGTGTTTCCCCTCTGTAAGGTTAGGTTTCCAGAGAACATTTGAATCCCTCTTCATAGTTTTCATAATTATTGGAGAGGTGATTTGAGTCCTTACTTTCTGGGGGCAGTTTTTAAGAGTCGACATTCACCCCCCTCTGTCACCATTTTGGTCCAACAATTGGTATCAGAGCCGGTTAGCTCTTCTCAATAGATCTTAACCGGTCTCTAGAGCCATGGCAACGGACAAGTACTCGACCAAGCCCCCTGTTTTCGATGGGATTGATTATCCCTTCTAGAAGAGCCAAATGGAGACGTACATCCAGGCTCAGGGGTACGCCATCTGGCGTAAGGTCAATGTCAGGTTTGTTGTTCCTACCGATGAGAACATCAATGCTGGAAATATGCATGATGTTGAGGCAAACGTTAAGGCAAGGAACATCATAATCCAGAGCCTGAGTCGTAGCGAGTTTGACCGCATATCTCATCTTTCGTCCGCCTTCGATATTTGGGAGACCCTCGATGCTTACCATGAGGGCACCACCCAAATAAAGACGGTGCGATAGGATTAGTTCAAGCGAGATTATAACAAGTTTGAAATGCTCGCTGGCGAGTCCCTCGATGAGTGTTTTGCGCGTTTCCACAAAATCTTGAGCAACCTCCGAGCGGTCGGTCTCACGTACCCCGACTCGAACAATGCTCAACAAATGCTCGCTGCTTTGGACCTGCGTGTGTGGGAGATGAAAGTGACCACCATCAAGGACACCACAGACCTATCGACTTTGACTCTGGATGCGTTGTACTCACGCCTCAAGACTCACGAGATTGACATTGTCTCTCGAAAGTCGAAGTCACAATCGATGGCGTTGGTCACTGATTCCAGTCTGGTTTCTGGTTCTTCTTCCGAGTCGACTTGCGGATTCTCCCTTGCTGCTCTCTGTGACATAACTGATGATCAGTTAGAGCAGCTTGCGGATGAGCAGTTAGCCCTCCTAGCTCGGAGATTTTCCCATGCTCACAAGAGGAGAAGGGACGGGAAGAGAGGAGAACCCGTGATTTGCTTCGAGTGTGGTGGCCCCAACCACATTTGAGCAAACTTCCCCAAGCTGGGGAAGGGCAAAGGTGACTACGACGGTTCGGGCAAGAACGATTACATCGACAAGAACCGCAACAAGAAGCCTACTGCTCACACCCAAGGCAAGAAGAAGTTCCGCGACCTTGGCAAAGCCAAGAAGCTCTTCCACCGCGTCCTCACCGCCTTCGACGACCTCGACCTCAGCGAGGTGGAGGGGTGGAGCGACGACGATGGAACGGATGAGCAAGATCCCAAGGGCGACGACGACTTCTCCGGCATGTGCTTCATGGCCCTTGAGGGCGAACTGAGCGATAGCGAGCTATACTCCAACTCCGACGAGGTATCCCCCACCTACGACCAGCTTAATGATGCTTTTCTTAAGCTAGGTAGATTCCATGCTAGATCTAGAGCTAGGTGTAGCGAGTTAGAGAAGGAAGTAGATAGACTGTCACGGGAGCTTACTTCACTTACATCTGCTTCCTCCCGTGATGAATATGATACATGTTGTGCTCTGTTGAGTGACATGGAGAAATTAAGGACCTCGCATGATAATCTGTCCTCTGAACTTGGCATTGTTAAGGTGGAGAATATTAGTCTCTTGGCTGAACTAGAATGAGTAGGATTGCTTCTATTCCATCTACTACTGTTGAGACTAGTGCATACACCTCATGTGAGGATAAGGACAACGCATTTAGAGGTCTTTACACCATGTTGCTTGATCTGTCCGAGACTTGTGAAAATTGCAATAACCTGAAGATGAACCTAAAACGGGCAGATCATAAAATTGCTGAATTACAAGCTTTTCTACTTGAGCCTATTGCTTCATGTGTGAATTATCCCAAGCTTACTGCTGAGCTTGAAGCTGTCTCCAAACAGTTTCAAGAATTAGTTGATGACAACAACAGATTTGCTCAATTTACTTCTAAGGACCATGTTAGCTCACCATGCATTAATTGTAACAAACTAAAATCTTATTTGATTGCATTGGATGAGAAATGTGTGAAGCTGACTAAGGATCTACTAGAGAAGTAACCTTTTGCTTGTAATGTGTGTACTACTGAGGGGGAGAAGCCCAAGGGAAAGGTAGAGACGCCTAGCAACGTGAACCAATTGGCTAGCAGTAGGACTGTCCACTCTGAGTCGGCTGTGCATGCACAAGTCATTCGTTCCTCTGCTGTTGGTTCTTCTTCCTCTACTCCCTTACCTTCTGCTACTCCTTCTTCCCCCTGCTCTTCTTGCACCTCTCTCTTTCGGGAGTGTCAGTACCTTATGAACACTCTCGAGAGGTTTGTAGGAGGCAAGAAGAAGTTGAATCTTATTCTAGACCAATCCAAGATTTGCAAATTTAATCAGGGTCTAGGATACGATTTCTATGAGGACATGATGAAGCATCCACCTGCCGTGCTTAGACCCATAGCCGCAGGTGTGATCGAGATTGAGCCCAGGATCTTATTCACGTGGAAGGGTGTGAAATCCCAGTGGACTAATGAATGTAAGCGCAATTTTAATACTCTGAAAGAGAGGTTGGTAACTGCTCCTATTCTCACTATTCCTGAGCTAGGGAAGCATTTTATGGTCTACTCAGATGCTTCTCAGGAAGGTCTGGGTTGCGTGCTCATGTAGGATGGCAAAGGAATTGCCTATGCATCATGACAATTGAAGAAGCATGAGCAGAATTATCCTATTCACGACTTAGAGCTAGTCACGGTGGTTTTTGCTCTAAAGATTTGGAGGCATTACTTGTATGGAGAATCCTATGATATTTTCACTTACCAAAAGAGCCTCAAATATATTTTCACTCAAAAGAAGTTGAATTTGAGGCAAAGGAGGTGGTTGGAGTTGATCAAGAACTATGATCTCGCTCTCCAGTACCATCCGGGTAAAGCAAATGTGGTTGCTGATGCCCTTAGTCGCAAGATGACACCCTCTACTCTAGGTTGTCTCATAGCTGACTTTGAACGGATGGAAATTTTGTATTGTTACGCTGGTACAGCACAGGCTGAGATGCAGCTATTGTTGAAATTGGCAATTCTGTAGCATGTGAAGGAGGCGCAAAAGCATGATTGGTTGCTTCAGCAAGTGAGGAAGCAGCTTGATGAAGGAAAAACTTGGATTTCAGCCTTGATGAGTCAGGCGCATTGCGGTTTAAGGGCTGCCTTTGCGTGCCACAAAAGCCTCAAGTTAATGATGATATTTTGATAGAGACTTATCTACCCCATACACGGTACATCCTAGTGAGACCAAGATGTATCGAGATCTGAAAAGAGCTTCTGGTGGAAGAGGATGAAAGTGGATATCGCTCAGTATGTGGCATCTTGCAGGGTATGCTAGCAAGTAAAGGCTGAACACAAGTGTCCCACTGGGCTATTGCAACCTTTGAAGGTTCCTCGGTGGGCATGGGATGATAGTTCCATGGATTTCGTAGTCGGCTTACCTCGTACCCAGCGAGGTAAGGATGTAATTTGGGTAGTAGTGGACCGATTCAGTAAGTCCGCGCACTTCATCCCAATTCGTACTACAAACTCGGTGAGTGAATTGGCGCCCATCTATGTGCGAGAAATAGTAATGTTGCATGGTGTGCCTAAGTCAATAGTTTCGGACAGAGATGCCAAGCTTGTCTCCAAGTTTTGGGAGACCTTGCAGGGTGCTCTGGGCACGAAACTCCAGTTTAGTACTACTTTCCACCCGCTAATAGATGGACAATCTGAACGCACCATTCAGCCACTAGAGGGAATGTTGAGATCATGTGTTCTGTCCTGGAAGGGTAGTTAAGAGGATTATTTAGCACTCATAGAGTTTGCCTATAACAACAACTTTGGTACCAAAGGGAAACTTAGCCCGAGGTACATTGGGCCATTTCTAATTCTAGCACGAATTAGAAAGTTGGCATACCATTTGAACCTCCCTAAGTCCATGCAAGGAGTGCATAATGTGTTCCATGTTTGTATGTTGAGAAAGTACTTAAGGGAACCAGAGCATGAGATTTTGTTAGAACCGGTGTCCACTAAGTAAGACCTCACCTTTGAGCCCCGTCTAGTTCAGATTCTGGAGGAATAAGAGAAGGTGTTGAGGCATAAATCGATAAATTATGTTAAAGTACTTTGGATGCATCAGTCTGAGCGAGAAGCGACATGAGAGTTGGAGTCTCGCATGTGCGAGAAGTACCCAGAGTTATTCTCTACGAGTTGGAGTTAATGTTGTTTTATGTGTAGTTTGTTTATTGTTGATTCTTCCATGAGGAGTGTTGAATGCCAGAATTCGAGGTTGAATTCTGTTTAGGGCAGTAGAATGTAACACCAACAGTAAGGAAAAGCAAGATATGAAAACAATCCAAGGGAGAATAAAGGAAAATGAGAAGAGTTCTACCGTCAGACCCATTGGCTTTAAAAATGCCAAAGTAATAGCACTCACAGATATTCCTAGACTGTCCCTAACCGGTCGGCACCATCTTGTACTTTGGGTTTTCATCATCCAACATAAATTTTAGCCAACACCCGCTTTTACCGACTTACCTCCCGTAGTAGAAAAGCCATCAAACAGAGCAAAGCCCACACGTTGGACCAAAAGTCCAGAAAGCCCACAGTGACTTGAGAGTCATATAGAGAGAAGGGAGGGGTAGCCTAGTCAATGCACAAAGAGTCTTGTGGCCATGCCTCCATTTACATGCAGCCATCCACGGAGAGCCTGAGCCCCTTTTTCCTCATTCCATTTGCTCCCGAGTTAACAGCCATCTACGCAAAGCAAAAAACCCCACCCCACAAGCCTCACCTCAGCCCCATTACACTCCACAACCGAGAGCCACCCAGATAGCTGTGAGGGAGGGAAGAGGAAGAAGGAGAAAGGAGAGGAGGGGGCCCCATGGAGCTAGGGAGGATTGCAGCGTGAGGACGACAACGACGAGGGACGTCAACGGCCACCGGACCGACACCAAGCCGACCATTAAGAGTGTCCACCTTCCCTCCACCCTTTCCTCCCTCTTGCACCCCATGGCACGACACCGAAGCACCGGGCTAGTAAAGCCACTGCGCCACTGGCGGTAAGCCGCATGCACCACCATGCACCCATGAGAAAGAAGATGTGCTCCCCAGTGCACGCCTCCCAATCATGTACCATCGTGGTGGCAGCCTTGGGCTTTCCTCGAGTCAGGGCGCATATAAGAGTAAAAGCACAAAAAATAGATGCTAGAAGGAAGTGCATGTAGTAATGAGGGGAAGAGAGTGCACTGTCCGGGTAGTAGGAGGACCAGCCGCCTGCAAGCTGTGGTTGGCGAGTTAAGGGGGGCAGAGGACTGGCATAAAGGAGGCGAGCCTCAGGTGACTAGCAGCGAAGGGTGGCGATGAATCCGAATCATGGGGCCTGAGCCGAGGTGTTGGGTTTTCAACCGGCGTGTGGCGGCGGTGACTCATGGGGTGCCGAAAGGGGGTCGAAACCAAGGGGAAGCTCACAAGCCCGCGGTGGGGTGACACTTGGTGACCATCTAGCGGCGCAACCACAACCGAAGCCCAGTTGTCGCTAGGGGAGCTGACGGCGCCGAGGATGGGCGGAGGGGACGCCACGACTAGGAGAACGGCATCGGGAGGCCGGGGCCTGGGGCTGGCCACGACGGCGCGGAAGGGTGGAATAGCCACAAGGGGGTCGAGACGGGAGAACGCCTTGGGGTGGCGACCTGGAGCCACAGGCCGGGGGGAGGAGCAACGTAGGAGGCGACCAGCAGCCGACAGCTGGTGGCCGGTGGCCTGGGTGGCAGCGCACCCCCAATTGGGACTTGGGGGAGGCTGAGCGAGAAAGATCAGATGAGGGGAGATAGAGACAAAAAGAAAATAGAAAAGAAGAAGAAAAAAAGAGAGTAGGGGCCGGTTCAATCAAGACAAAAAGAAAACGAGAAGAAAAGAGAAACAAGAAAAGAGAAAAAAATGAGGTTTGGTACTTGCGCATCAGGTCCTTAACCTCGGGCGTTTTATGCCAGTGTCGGGTCTTACATGTAGAATCAACGCTGTTCATTTAAGCGCATGTACTGATATTCTATTTTGAGTCGGGTTAATTGCTTGTTCAAATAGAGGTCCAGGATTGACGCTGCCCACACGTCGCTCCGCTCCGCTCGGTTAACAGCAAGTGCATGGTAGAACGGTAAACCATAGAGTTTATGAAATATGCGATGCTTACATGATATGATGATGTTTATGTGGAAATGCGATGTTTACATGACATGATGTTGCATAGTAAATGATGGTAATGATGATGGAGTAAGGTGAGCAACGATGCTTACCTGCTAATGATGTTAATGATGTGCATGATTATGACAATGAAAATATACATTCGCGTCATGTGCACTCATGAGATGAGAACTGGGATCCGCCTAGATGGATCTCGCAAGTCCTACTTCGATAGGTCTCCACAGGAGTGGAGAGACCCATGCCGATCAGGGCGGGCCCAAGATTTTGGGTGAACATCGACGAGTATTCACTCAACAATATCGGTATTTGTACTGAGATGAGCAAATAAGCATATAGAATAGTGTTGCATCGCACTAATGGAAAGATAATGTTAAGCACTAATGCAAATATAATGTTGAAACATGAGAATGATAATATGAACATGATGATGAATGTGGAGGATGTTAAGCCTGGTTAATTGCTGACATGTTTTGGTAGCATTTATCGTTCTATTATATACTTGCTGAGTCTCCGAACTCACCCTTGTTTTGTTGTCTTTTATTAGGTGATCATTGAGTATGTCATGCACGGGTGAGACTAGTACATGAAAAACTTCACGTACTAACAACACTTCACATATCACCTTTTGATAGCATGTTTAAACTCCATTAGCATGCTAGAATAGTTGCTTAAAATGATATGATGTAAGTGATCGTTGTATTATGAATAAAATAATATTTACTTAAAACGGTTAGCGGTTTTAAAAAAGATAATATTATACAATAATAATAACACTCTAGATCCAGAGAATAACGAGGTGTTACATAAACCGGTTAATCCAGAGGACTTTCAAGGTCTGGTCTTTGGTCCATAGTCTTTGCCATCGCGCCATCTGGGAAAGCATCCGGATACGTTGCTGCCAGCCTCGATTTCATGCTTCTAGAATAAAAGAGTACGAAAGTTTGCTGAGTGGGAAAACTATTGTACAAGTACAGCTCGAATGCACACTTGGGCATAAGAGAAACATATAGCACATAGACACAACAGCACTAGAAAATTATAAAAGGGAGATGAAAAACAACAGTTGATACAATAGAAAAATGGCACACAGAAAGGTACCTCAGCTTCATGAAAATATGGTCAAAATCAGCCTTCATGGACTTGAGAAGGCGAGTTTTACTAGCAAAGTCACTAGACACCTCTGCAAAGCATTGTTCCGAGTACTCGTTAAAATGTGTGAGAACTGCATTACTATCTTGCAATCGCCCTAGTCTGCAAAGTAATGGAAAATCACAGTATGGATAATCGTTAGTGGCAAATGAAAGGAAGACAACAACTCCTGCAAATTCTGCCAAACTATAGATATGCATCGCTTAAGCAATAAGCATCTAGCATTGCTCATATGTATGAAAACGTGGTGCATGTCAATCTACATGTTTTCTTAGCTAAATTGCTCTCAGGAGAAGAGCGAGAAGCATTTTCTCCAATAAAGGAAACAAATGTGTAATATCTAAGAAACATTACTATAAATGGTAAGAATCTTTGCAGAAACAGGAAAAATCTGTTGGTTTTCATTGCAGCATGGACTAACCAAGATTACCAGCATTTGTTGCACAATAGGCATATAGCACTGACTAAACTTAGTTCAGTCTAATTGAAGTATGGCTCGTGGAAAGCGGAAACTACAACACATACAAGTATATGGCAAAAAAATGGAGAACATTTATGCTTCAGCTCTTTTTGTAATATCTGCAATATCCATTTACAGAACGGGTCAGACATGTAAAATACTCCTTATGCTTTGATATTAGCCCGTTACATTAATCACGAACATTTTGTTGAGAATAGGATAGAATTGTTTTGTTTATTTCCTAATATGCCTTTATTTCTTTATTTGTATATAATATATTTCTTTGTATATCTCCTTGTACTCTTTATATATATTGCTCTTTGGACCTCATGAATATATGCACAATATTTATAACATGATATCAGAGCCGCCGCCATCCAGGCCGCTGCTGCAGCATAGTTGCCACTCCACCGGCGTCCACCCGACGCCCGCCAGGCCAACCATCGCTCTGTCACCCAATCGTCGCCGCATGGATCTCGCCACCGATGCCCAGGCCGGCCGTCGCTCCGCCACCCGATCCTCTCCAAGCCATCGACACCTAGGGATCTCACTCCATTGCCTGGTCCTCTCCGAGCCGTCGGCGTCGTAGGGGTCTCATCGGTTTCACTGCCAGTGACCACGATCCTGCTCTTTTTGTCCATATCTCACCTCAAGGTAGGACACTGCTTTTTCTATATGTGGATGATATGCTCATCACTAATGATGATTCCTCATTCATCACATATGTGAAGAAGTATCCCAGTGAGCAGTTTTCTAATGACTGATCTTGGTTTACTTACGTACTTTATTGAGGTTTCCTCCACATCTGAAGGCAACTAACTCTCCCAGCAGAAATATGTTCAGGGTCTACTTAATGGGTCTGATCTGACTGATAATCGCATTGTTAAGACTCCCATGGAGTTTTCTCTTGAGCTTCACACTACTAATAGTGATCTTCTTGAGGATCCTACTCAATATCGTCATCTTGTTAGGAGTTTGGTATATCTTGTGAGTACTCGTTCTGATATTGCTTATGCTGTTCATATCTTGAGTCAATTCATGGCTCGTCCTACTCATCTTCACTATAGTCACCTTCTTCGTGTTCCTCACTACTTGCCTGGGACAATCTTTCGTCGTTTGTTTTTCCCTAACTCCGCCTCACTACTGCTTTAGACGTACTCTGATGTGACCTGAGCTAATGATCTTTCTGGTCGTCGTTTCCTTTCTGCTTACTGTGTTTTTCTTGGCTCCTCCTTGATTGCCTGAAAGACAAAGAAATATACTACAGTTTTCGTTCGAGTGTAGAGTCTGAGTTGAGAGTTATGGCAACAGTGACAACAGAGATTACTTGACTGAGATGACTACTTATAGATTTTGAAGTACCTATAAGGAGACCTACGACCTTTATGTCTGACAGTAAATGTGCTATCAGTGTTGGTTGTGACCTAGTGAAGCATGAGCTCACCAAGCACATTGGTGTGGATGCTTCATACAACCGCTCACAGGTGCAGGAGGGAGTACTTGTTTTACAGTTTGGGCTCTTATAGTTATAGCTTGCTGACTTCTTCACGAAGCCGCAAACTAGGGCACAACATTTATATTCTCTCTAAACTTAGTGTGTGATCCACCATGAATTTGAGGGGATGTTAAAGATACGATAGGATTTTTTATTTGTTTCCTTATAAATCTTGGTTTTGTTATTTGCATAAGGCATATTCCTTTGTATATCCTCTTATCCTCTCTCTATATATTGCCCTTTAAACCTCATGAATATACACACAATATTCATAACACATTTAATGTAGCAATACCTCAAGTTAGTGGATGATCGGTGAGTCAGTGACCCCCCCGGAAACCATGCTTTACTTAGATGAAGACAACGAAGCAAGATTATGCACTTAAACCCCTAAAACTTCTGGGCCAGCGGTCGTGTTGAACAAAATTCATGCTGAATATAGTCAACTAGCCACATAGGCGTGGCGCAACGCCACGCCAGGCACCGTGTGGACCGAAGTAAAAGAGGAAAAAATTCGCAGAAAAAAGAAAGCGAAGGGGTTTTTTCGCAAAAAATCGTGGGCTTTTTCACAATAAAAGGAGATCAGAGGGGTTTTTCGTAAAAAACCGAGGGCCTTTTCGGAAGAAGTAAGGGTCTGTTCGTAATTACGGGAAACCTCGGGTCGCAACCCAGCAAAAAAAATATATGCAGGGGCTTATTCAAAAAAATGCAGGGACCTTTTTGCGATAACGGAGGACCTATACGTAATTTTCCAAAAACTGAGGGAAAGTGCCTCGGCCGGCCGTACGCAGATTCCGCTGGACACGCGTCGGCCGGCCGAGGATTTGGGCGACGTGGACGCGCTGGGGGGCCGGAATCCCCCCGGAAATGTTATGGTTATGATTACCCATCTATCCCATTAACAAGTAGAGAGGCAGCTAATCATAGACCTAATATCAAGGAAATCAGATCAAGAACAAGCATTGCATGGGAAAGGATGAATCGGATCATTCAATTTTCTTCATGCTTCAATGCGGAATATAATTATGCACCCAAAATTTGCAATAGCTCAATAGTGGGTACATATACTGGTAGAAGATGCCGTTTCCAAAAGTAGAAAGCGATTCTTTTTTGCAGAAGGAAAATAGGAGCTTTGTCTGTTCCATTGTAAGAGGAAAAAGGTGGTACATGCATTAGAGCAACTCCAGCAGTACTACTCAAAACAGGGCCCCTACTTTTGATTTGAGGGCTCCCCCTACTTTTGAGGGCCCTGTTTTTTTTGCATCTACTCCAACAGCACCCCTCAAATTTAAGCTCTCAAATCCATTCCACTGCAACTGACACATGGGACCCACTCCTCATTCTCTCCCTCTCCCTCAGTCCAACTCCAACGCACCGCGTCGCCGCCGACTGGGCCGCCCCGAACGGCGCCGCCGACTGGGCCGCCCCGAACGGCGCCGCCGTAGCCGCCTCCACGCGCCTCCTCGCCCGTCGCCGAACCGGCTCCGGCCACAGCCCGTGCTCGCCCCGACCGCGCGGGACCGCCGGCCGCCGCTGCACCCTCGGAGGGTGGCCGAAAAATCCATGGCGTCGGGTCACCACCACCCTCGGAGACGCGCACCGCCCTGGGCTTCTCCGCCACGCGCCTAGGCCGCCCGCCGCCGCCGCTTGTAGCAGCCTCCACCGCCGGCGCGGGCTACCGAAGCCGGCCGCCCCGTATCTCCGCCTCGCCCGCCGCGCTCAGCACAGCCGGCCGCACGGGAAGGAGCCGCCGCCGCCCCGATTGAATCGCCGGGGAAGGGGAAGGGGCGGTGGGGAAGGCGGGGAGTCAGGGGCGGAGGCGGCGGTGGAGGGGGCGGAGGCGGTGGGGAAGTGGAAGGCGGGGAGTCGGGGACGGCGGGGAAGGGGGCGGAGGCGGCGGTGGAGGGGGTGGAGGTGCCGGGGAAGGGGGCTGCGGGGGAGGGGGCGGAGGCGGCGGTGGAGGGGGTGGAGGCGCCGGGGAAGGGGAAGGGGGCGGCGGGGAAGGGGGCGGAGTCGGCGGTGGAGGGGGTGGAGGCGCCGGGGAAGGGGCGGCGGGGGAGCCGGGCGCGGTGGGGGCGGCGGGGGAGGCGGGGACGGCAGGGGAGGGGGCGACGGCGGGGGAAGGAGCAAGGAGGGAGTCGGGGACGGCGGGGTGGGAGGGAGGAGGACGGGCGGAGCGGGAGAAATTTCACCAGCGGGAAGAAACAGAAGAATGAGAGCCAGAGTAGGGGGCCCCTGGGAATGAGGGGTGGGAGGGGGATTTGAGGGGCTCCTCAAATTTGAGGGCTCTAGTAGGGGCCCTGCTGGAGTTGCATTTTTGCCTCAAGCCCTCAAATATGAGGTTTGAGGGCTCAAGTAGGGGCCCTGCTGGAGTTGCTCTTAGTTATGTACATACTAGAATGGCTGCAATTAATAACAAGGTTTAGAAAGTGCCACCACCCTATACGCCCTGCACATTTAGGCTTAAACTTCTAGTTTCTGACTTATTTTTCATTATTCATAAATTTTGTCTTTTTCTAAACTTTGGCTTTTTTAGCTTTTTTGCTGGTTCTTTTTTGCCATATTTGTTTGTGTTATCCGTGATGAGCTAACATATTTTTTCTATTTTTAAATTTAATTACACCAAATAAACCACCTTCAACTACAGTGTAATTTCGGACAGCTACAGTGCAATTTCAGCCATAAACCGCTATTTTTCAGCCCAACCGAGCGAGGCCATATGTCTTTTGGACTCCCGGATTGGTTGAGCCAATAGGGTACGGTACATTAGTAAGCGCTGGGTACCGATATACGGCAAATATTGAAAGACAATATTTCACACACCTACAAATCAAAGTTTTCATAAGCTACAACCACTTCAAATTATATTTAGTCCTCAAACAGAATTAATAAACCACTTGGACCTTCTCTAGAAGTATAATAACATAATTTTTATCACATGCTTAGTTTTTAAAAAAAATAAATAGTAAATATTCCAACTGAGTTTTTTTTAAAAAAACTAAACAGTAAATATTCCAACTATATTTTAGGGTGACTATAATCTCAAAGCAAATATTTACAGATTGTACGAACTATTGTCTTAGAATTATAGTCAAGTATGGGTAAGGTGAATGCCGACATTGTTAAATATGACCCCTGCGTAGATATTATGACCACGTTGATTGATTTCGACTACGATCACGTCTTCTTCAGATGTCAGCTTTGACCACTTGTAGATGATTTCGACTTAACTTCATTGATTGGACTGGTCCGATCAGTCTTAAGCAGTCGATCCACCCGATCGTAAATCAGCGGTCGAAAACAAGTAACCCTTCGGACTGCTCCGATCACACGTGATGCCGTTCGGAGTGGTTTGAACGTTCCGACGCCAATCGAACCATCAAAAACGACTTAGATGAAGATTGGATGGTCTGAGCGTCTTCGCTGATCGAATTGGTCCGATCAGCTTCTTCTTTGTGCCCCTAGTCAATTTTCGTAAGCTACGAACAGAGAGACAATACGAGAACACAAAAACTTTGGTGGTGCTCAAATTGCTGCACCTTTTCTTTGGTTTTCTTCTCTATTTATACACAGCTTTACAAACTTAGACTTGGATACATAAGACTCTGAAACTAATTCGAATTCAACTCAATTCAGACTTGAAATCGAATTCGGCAGGATTATTTCCAAGAAATACCCCCCTAATCCTTGCCGATTTTAACCAACTTCCCTAACACCAAGTAAATTAATCATCCGACCAAAATTGACTTATCCCAGTGCCTTTGTGAGTGCATCAGCCTTCTGTTCTTCTGTTGTAATTAGTGAAATAGCCACCGGTCCTTGACATACGACTGAAGTTGTTGCCATGAATTCCGCTTCGTATGATGACAAGGCCACACTTTGCTTCTGTGAGCACCACGCGATCATGTTTCCATGAAGGTAGAACACCATACCAGTCGTGCTTTTACGATCAACTAGATCACCGGTCAGATTGCTATCACAAAATCCTTCAAGTATTGGTGTGTTGTCGTGCCTGACATATACTAGCCCATAATCCACAGTTCCTGCTAGATACCTCAACACATCTTTTAAAGCTTGCTTGTGTTGTACTGTTGGTCTTTCCATAACATGCTAAGTACTCCAAATGAGTATGCAAGATTTGGTCGAGTATGTGTCAAATACCTCAAGCAACCTATTATACTTCAAAATTCAGTCGCATCGACCAGCTCTCCTGTCTCATCTTTGTCGAGTTTCAACTTAGTCTCCATGGGGTACTAATAAGGGTTGCATCCCATCATACCTGTCTTCTCAAGAATCTTCTTTGCATAATTCAACTGCTTGATTGTAATATTATGTTTATTTTGTTTCACCTCCAGACCAAGGTAGTATGTCAAAAGTCCAAAATCGCTCATCTCAAACTACTGCATTATCTCCTTATACTTTTCAATCCTCTGATCACACGTTCTTGTGATAATAAGATCATCAACATATATGCCGAGTATAAGCATGTCTTCTTCTATCTTTCTTGTATACAAAGCTGGATCCTACTTGCATCTTTCAAAACCAAGATAAATCAATGAATTATCTAGTTTCTTACTCCAGACTCTAGGCGCTTGCTTCAAACTATACAATGACTTTAAGAGTCGATAAACCTTACCTTCTTGTCCCTTCACTTGTAAACCCTCTAGTTGTGATACATATACCTCCTCGGTAATATCTCCATTTAAGAATGCAGATTTGACATCCATGTGATGTATTTCCCATCCAAATTGAGCTGCGAGAGCAAATATCAATCTCATGGTTTCTAATCTTGTAACTGGCGCAAACATTTCTTCATAGTCTATGCCTCTCTTCTGAACATAGCCTTTTGCTACAATCTTGCTTTGTGACGAACAAAATTCCCTTCTCCATCTCTTTTCACCTTGAAAATCCATTTTAGCCCTATAGCTTTATGATTATGAGGCAGATCAGTTAATACCCAAATTTTATTTGCTTCTATTGAATCCAGTTCGGTTTATATAGCAATCTTCCAATAATGTTCAGTGAGTGCTTGTTGCAAACTTATAGGTTCATCTGCTATTGTCAACTGAAGTTCTTCTTATATCTCTATTGACTCAGTCAGCTCATAAATCTCAGCTAGCCTTCGATATATAGGTGTTTTGCTCGGCGAAGTCTCTTTCTCTTCTTGATCACTTTAAGGAGATGCTGGAACATCCACTGCAGCCACCTGTTGTCTAGCAGATGTACTTGGCATGGGTATAATCGGTTCTTGAAGATGAAATTGATCTGATTTACCATTATTCTCTCCTTCAACTGAGACGGAAATCCACTTCTGCATATTGTTTTCTTCTGATGGCTTCGCCTCCCACTCCCATTCTTTATCTTCACAAAAGATCACGTCTCGACTTACCACAATTTTAACTTCATGAGGACTGTATAACCAACTAGCTTTGGTTTCTGGCTCAACTCCCAAATAGATCAACTCCATTGATCTGTTATGTAATTTCTTCAGATAAGTGAGCACCTTTGCATATGCCAAGCAACTGAACACCCTCAAGTGTTCTAGACATGGTTTTCCTCCGCTTAATGCTTCATACGGAGTCTTTCCTTTTAGAGCTTTTGTGGGTACTCGATTGAGAATGTAAACAGCATGTCTTACAGCCTCATACCAAAATCTTCCTGGTAGTAGTCTGCTTTTGAGCAAACTTCTTACCATATTCAACACCGTCTGATTTCTTCGCTCGACTACTTCATTTTACTGTGGACTATAAGAAGCTGTGAAGTGCCTTCTAATTTCTTTCGTATCACAGATTGATTCAAATTCTTGTGCCAAGAATTGACCTCCATGATCTGATCTCACCGCCTTGAGTTTGTGATCAGTCTCCTTTTCAACCAGTGTCACAAATTTTTGACACATGTCATTGGCTTCTGATTTGCTTTTGAATATGCATACCCACATTTCTCTAGAATAATCATCAACAAGAAGTAAAAAGTATTTATTACCTCCATTTGACTCCGGGGTAACAGGACCAGAAATATCCACATATAGCAATTCCAGGGCCATGTCACTCTATAGTGTGTTTGTTGAGGGAACAGAAGCCTTGTTTATTTTGCAATACTGCAACCTTCACACACTTGTGATGGATGATTGATGGACGACAGTCCATAAACCATCCTTTTCTCTGTCATCAGCTTCAAAGAGCGAAAATTGACATGACCAAGTCGATTATGCCACAACCACGCCATATTATCCACCCTGGCACTGAAACAAGCTGATTTGGCTGACTTGAGTTCAATCTTGTACAACCCATTTGATGTTCGTATCACCTTCATCAGCAGTTGTCCTTCGTGATCATGTAGTAACAAGTATGATCCACTTAGTGACACATCGCAGCCTTCTTCAGTTAACTGACCCAGACTAATGATATTATTGCACAATCGTGGTATATAATAGACATCAGTCAAAACTCTTTTCTTTCCATTCTTGCTTTGCAACAAAATAGTGTCATTTCCTTCCATATGAACAACTGACCCATATCCAAATTTCACTTTGCCTCGAAAGCTCTCATTCAATTCACTAAATTTTCCCTTTGTCCAGTCATGTGATTTGAAGCACCATTGTCGAGATACCAAATATTTGACTCCACCATCTCTTCTCCAACTTTCAGCAGTTTCGGCTGAACATGCTCCTCATTTATCATCACAATTGTGTGCTTTTTTTCTTCACAGATGGACAGCAGAAGTGCTAGCTCCTGCCCTATTTTGGCTTGAACCAAATTTGCCTCCTCCTTCTTGTATCGGTAGTCAGCAGAATAGTGCCTAAATGTTTACACTCAAAGCACTTAATATGACTTCTACAGACCACAGCATAATGGCCTTCTTTGCCACATGTAAAACATTTGATTTTTGGCTTGTCTCGGTTGTAAGAGAACTCTCCTTGCATTACTTTCTCTCCACAACCAGTAGTAAAACCACGGCCTCCTTGACCAAAACCGTGACCACCTAGTCCACGACCACGTCCAAGCCAATTGCCAGATCCATGACCTCCTCCTTGCCTTGAATTTGATTCCCGCTAAGTTTTATTTTCAACTTTCGCTTCACTTTTCATTAGCAATGCTTGATCAGTTCTGACCTTACACCCTTTGAGCAATCCCTCGTGAGCTTTCAGAGACCCTATTACCTCTTCTATTTTCATGTTTTGGAGATCGCTCGAATATAGAAGAGTTGTGACCACCGGCACAAACTTCTCGGGTAGGACACGCAAGTACTTCTCGACCACTATTGTTTCCTCCAGAGTGCCTCTAAGAGATTGAATTTCATTGACCACAACAGTTAATTTACCTGCAAACTCATCTACTGACTGAGTTTCACCCATATGCAACGCCTCATATTCTCCTCACAGAGTTTGTAGTCGAACCTTCTTCACTCGATCCACGCCTTCGTGCATAGTCCGAAGAGCAATCCAAGCTTCTCGTGCCGCATCTTTTCCGACAAGTTGACTGAACATCGAGTTGGGTATGGCAGCGTAGATGAGCGCCAAGGCAATTTGATTGGTCTTCACGTCGACTTTCTTAGCCTTTTCTTTTGGATCGACCTTTCCACTAGCGTCAACCAGAACAGCTACCGCGTCCCAGACTCCTTGAGCACGCATATTTACCCGCATCTTCATAGACCATGCCGGGTAGTTCTCTGAATTGAGAATTGGATGCGAAAGGGAATTTGGTCCTTCATTGTCGATGAAGATCCGCTTCTTGCCATGCTCTGCTCCTTCTACGAGTCGATCGGCACTTGCTCTTAGGGCCTATTTGGCAGAGCTCCACCAACTCCAGATCCACCAAAAACAGCTCCACTCCACGAAGTTTTACCCAAACGCTCCAGCTCCACGAAATCTGGATCCACCAAAATACTGAATCTAGCTCCAGATTCATAAAATCCATGGAGCACCTCAAGGGGTGCTCCACGAAACCTTGTTTCGTACCTACTCGTGGAGTTGGGTGGTAATTACCCACCTTTTGCCACTGGTTACACACCCCATCCCATACCACCATAAAACCCATGGGCAAAACAGGCCATTCCCACCAAAAACTCAGTTTCGTGGATCTGGAGCTGCTGTGCAAGCCAAACAGTTTTGTCTAGTCCCAGATTCACGGTTGAGCTGTTTTTGGTGGATCTGCTGCTCCAGATTCATTTTTTCAGTGATGGAGCTCTGCCAAACAGGCCCTTATATCAGATGTTGAATACGGCCACTTCGTATATGTTACGACCACGTTGATTGATGTTACGACCACGTTGATTGATTTACTACGACCACGTCTTCTTCGGATGTCGGCTTCGACCACTTGCTCGTAGATGACTTCAACTCAACTTCACTGATTGGACTAGTCCGATCAGTCATAAGCAGTCGATCCATCCGATCATAAATCAGTGGTCGAAAATAAGTAACTCTTTAGACTGCTCCGATCGTTCCGACATCAATCGAACCGTCAAAAACAACTTAGATGAAGATTAGGTGGTCTGAGCGTCTTTGCTGATCGGACTGGTTCGATTAGTTTCTTCTTTGCGCCCCTAGTCAATTTTCGTATGCTACGAACAGAGACAATACGAGAACACAAAAACTTCGGTGGTGCTCAAATCGTTGCGCCTTTTATTTGTTTTCTTCTCTATTTGTACACAGCTTTATAAAGGTAGACTCAGATACATAAATCGACTCTGAAACTAATTCGAATTCAGCTCAACTTAGACTCGAAATCAGATTCGGCAGATTATTTCCAACAGACATGATAGTGCAAGATGACGCATAATAAATAAGTATAACAACAAGCATCGCAAGGGCTCAGAGATAAAAGTGATACCCTAAAGTGCAAGAATACTGGATTGGTGGCTCCTTAATAGTAATAGCACCAAAAGTTACAGCACACAGAGTATTCTTCTGCCTATCTACCTGTCCACCAAATTTGTTCTTGAACCAGTTCAGGGGCAACTGGGTAGGGAAGTGGGTAGTGGCGTAGCTAGAATGAAAACCATGTGAGGTCAATTCCTTTAAAATCTCTAAAATTATATGGATTTCTATGAAATTATCAACAGTAATAGAGGTGTTTTGCAAAAACCTGTGAGGTCCAGTATTCACCTAGGCGCTAGGCACTAGTCGGGCGACAGACCGGCGCCTAGCACCTAGTCGTCGCCTAGGCAGGCTAGGCGGCCGCCTAGGTGGGACAAATCGACCAGATGGTCAAAATGGGAGGGTGACGTCTAGCGCCTAGGCACCGCCTAGACAGACTAGGCGGCCGCCTAGGGGATCAGCCGTGGGGTCAATTGACCCTACAGGGAAAGCCTCCCTCCGCCACTGGAAGTGGGGGTATATGGATGTTTAGGAAAGAGGAAGACAATCCAACAGCTAGGAGGTAATATACAGTGGAACAGTCAAAATTGGCACATGGCTAAGGGGCGCCACCAATATTACTATCTTTAATATGAGAGGAGATCATGGTCTGTTCATATATAATAGTACTAGATAATTTTATACAGAACTTAGAACTGCCTAGATATTTGACGGCACATCACTAACAGCAAGCATTTAGGTTTTTTCTGTAAGCCCTTGCCATGCATCAGTTAGACAGTCACCACTAACAAATACCCATTTAAGAGTTGATAGGATAATGTTACTTCCAAAAATAAACATGGCTACAGAAATGAAGGGCTGCTGACAGATTTGACAACTTCCCAAAAATCTGTAGAAGATCCAATTACTACCTCAATAAGCTGACCTAAACAAGTACAAAAAGATCACCAAAGCACAGAATTATCTTCTGACACAAATGTTGCAGCTTGCAAAAATTTTAGTGACTCTAGTCATCAAGTTTGCCTGTTTCATGTCTAACAACATGTAAGATCTCAAAATACCAACAGGTGGCCCCCAACGACAGAAAGATGGAGTGTGAGTTTGCCTTGCATTACTAGAACACCACCTACCAAGACTTAAGCATCATGATTTAAACATGTGTGACTGTGAAGTGCATACATCAATGCATGTACAATTGTGATTGCCACCAAGAAAATTCCTGGCACCATCTGGTCAAATTTGTTGACACAGCACTCCAAACTTTCAGTTTTTCCATCATAGGAATAAGCTGAATTTACGTCAACACAGCACATCAAATCAGGGGCGGACCTGCCCTTCGGGCGAGCCCGGGCGGCCGCCCGAGCTCCCCTTGCCGGCCGGACCCCCCTCCCCGGCGCTAACCTAGATCCCGGGCAGCAGAGGCGGAGGACGGCGCGGCGGCGGCGCCTAGGTGGAGGACTCGGAGGACGGCGCGGCGCGGCGACGCCCAGGCGGCTAGGGGAGGCGGTGGCCGGGGAGCGCGGCGGCCGCCGCCCAGGGCCCAGATGCAGGGGAGGCTGAGAGGCAGTAGCCGGGGAACGGGGGAGCGACGCGGTGGCCGGGGGATGGGGGAGGGCCAAGGCGCGGATTTGAGGAGGCGACGGTTCACCTGCCGGCCTGCCGCACGTGCCGCGACTTCAGCGTCACCCGCAATCCAGTCGTTCGGCTGGCGGAGGCGACGTCGGGGGCGGTGGGCGCGCTCATCAGCACCACCGTGCTCTACCCACTCGACACTTGCAAGACCAAATTCCAGGCCGAGCTCCAGACGCAGCAGGCTGCGCACAAGTACAGGTAAGCCTTGTGACCCCCCCCCCCCCCCCCCCCCCCCGCCTTCGCCTGCCTGCCTGATTCGTATGGCGCGTGCGCCTCGTCGAGCGGATTGCTGATCTGTTGTCCGTCAGGAGCTAGGATTTGGGGGTTATTGATTTTGCAGAGGGTATCTGCGGTGGCTGGAAATTTCTGTGGATCGATATGATGGCTGGGAGAAATCTTGCGTTAGGGGAGAATGATGTGTTGATTTCCACATAAGCCGATTGTGGATTCTCTGGGATAGAACTGTACTTGAGATGATAATTACTCATGGTGTCGTTGCGTCTCTAGCATTGCATTTGTTTTCAGCACATATATGAGACTCTAGTTACTTCAATGTACAAACTAAGTGGCCTCAAGTGCTTTTTCAGGAACCTTTCAAATGTCTTTTGGGAAGCAGTTCGGAAAAGACAAATTCTGTCCCTATATCAGGGCCTTAAGACAAAGAACATTCAATCTTTCATTTCACAATTTGTTTACTTCTACTAGTAGTGTGTTCGTGCTAACGCTACGATAAAATACAAAACAAGATAAAATTTGTAAAAAATAAAATGAACAATCAGATTCATTAAGATTCACGTCTCATATATTGTATAACCAAATATTTTTTTGAACCTTGAGTGTGTTGTGCGTCCTCCAGGCAATATTGACGCCGCAATACCGAAAGTTGCCGTTGTAATTGCTATTAATCCCTTTGAGCGGACTCTAGCAAGAAGTGTCTTGTATAGGAATGTCTTTCCTGTTCCTCCTGGACCATCCACGAAAAACACATGGATTTTCTTATTCATGACATGATGTATGATTTCATCAAATCCTGCACGCTGCTCCTTGTTAAGGGATTTATATATATCCAAATGTTCTTGGTCGACACCCACATAAAGTTCCTCCCTAACCTCTCTCATTATGTCGTTGTTAAATTCATCTGCATGATACAAAGCAAGACAATACCGGGAATATTTAATACACACGAATAATTATAGAATAATATATTTGATACCATGTAGTTTATCAAAAAAGAATTGTAAGTTTTCATGCAATAAGATATGCATCTGTCCATTCGCTTGAGTTTTATTGGGTGGGGGAGGGATTACCTGTATCATGGACCTCAGGAAGATCATAATTTCTGATATCCTTCCCCATTGACTGAATTAAATCTCGAATGTCTCTAAGCACCATTTGTTCTACTACTGCAGTGTTATGATTGTCTCTGCTGTAATCTTCAGACAATGATGCCTTATGTTTGTCCCACAGACCACGAATATTGGTGGCCTCACAAAATACAAGAATAGTCGCAAATAACCGTCGCAGAGCATAAGACATCTGAAAAGTTGTTGCCTCACTCAAGCAGTCATCTAGCGTCTCGTCCCTTTCTATGAGTCCTCTCTTCTCGCATGTTTCCCTGAAAGTAGAGTAAGTGATACCCGCTACTGTTGTTAGATCATCATAAGAGGTCACACCTCTTACATGATTTAGAAGCACCCTCAAGAAATATCTCTCACCTTCAGCAGGGTTTGCCGTGGTCGTAAGTCGACTTCGCCCACACCTACGAGATTGTATAGAACGCACAGGGATTGCGTTTCACTTCTTCTTTTCTCATAATTGCTTGGTACTTTTCAGCACACCTTGGTTACAAGACTCCACCACTTTTTATACCCAGTTTCTACAACTCCTACTCGGTTTTGACTACAAGTTACAACTCCGACTCCGACTCCGTTTCCGATACGACTTCTACTCCGTTTCCGATACGACCTCTAATTCCGTCTCCGTCTCAACTTCGATCACTTCCAAACTTTGTAAATGACTTCTAAAACAAGATTATTTCCAACGGAGCGGGCGGGAGGGCGGTGGCAGAAGGTTACTGTATATCATCCAAGATATGGACCAAACATCAATCAATAAAACACCCCATAGGCAAGAAACAAGAAAACAGCTACCTTCTATTTGATGGAATTCCGCAAGATGAGTTCGGTCCACAGCTTCATTGCGGAAAACACGGTCAATGTAGTAGTATCTCTTAGGAACAAAAGGTTTCTGAAAGGTCAATGGCGATTATCAAAGAAAATAAATCTCATGAATCATTCAACAGAACATAAAAGCAAATTGATATCACCTTCACTAATTTAATCAAACTAAGATTATAAAGTTACAATGCAACTAAAAAGTGATAGAATAAACATCATTTAGTTGCTTTACCTCCTGTGCAAGCTTGTATAACATCCTTGTTGAAACTGCAGTCGTGTGAGTACGAAGCAGGTTTTTCTCTGCTTCATCTCGCTTCCAATCATAACCATATCTGCAGACAACAATCCCATATTATAATCTTTCTGGTTAAATTGCAACAAAAACACCAGAGCATACCCTTTTGAGCCATAACCCCCAGATTGATGAACTTGCTTTACTTTCTCAAGATAGTCCTCAGGCAATTGTTGTGTAGCAGCAGGGGCTGCAAAATTTGATCAATTAATAATTGTATACGGTTCATATCCAACTTTGGTCTTAAGACTGAACAGAACCTTACCTTTGAGGAAAAATGTATCATGTGAATCCCGAGCAGGATGCTGTTGTGGCTGGAACAATGCATCAAAGTTCCAGAAACTACCAAAGAAACAACAATTGTACACAATGTTAGGAATATATGGACCCATATCCAGTAAACAATAATGTGTTCAATATGTTACGTTGTCTTTAAATAGTCATATGGTGCTGTCTCCGATATAGTGCCCCAAGTAGAAGAACTTCAGGTTTGTTGACAAGGTCTACCAGTCCGAGGTGTGGACCAACAAGCAGTATGTAGGAAGCTGCATATCTTGTCTTATTTTATATTTTTGTAACATGGCATCATTACCAGCTGGAGCAAGACTATTTGGGGGTAGTGAGGAGGTTGTACTATATGTTTGTGGATATTTTTGTGGAGTGCAAACATTAGAACACACCTGCTCTCAACAAAATTGTCGGTCGGCATCTTGCTGAACCTGTTACATCAGAATGAAATTAATTCACTTTTCTGAATACACCTTGCTGAATGCAAATATCATGAACAAATTATTTTTGTTTACCCCATCTGAATAAAAATATTCTGGATTTCCTCACGGACCTGAAGCAAATCACCAATTTATAGTTTCGAGTTATTTGATTTATCATAAAATGTGGTATGGAAAACTGAAGCAACTATAAAAATACCTCCAACAAAGGTTGCACATAACCTATCGCGATAGGTTGTCCCTGAGCTCCAAAATTATAATCTTTAAACTCCAGCTCCTTCCAATCACCACTTCAGGACAGAAAATTCGTTTAAAAATGAAAATGTCACAGGTCTGTAAAGATAATGTAACATATAGAACATTCCATATCCACATAGAACATTAAAAAAACAGACAATTTAGAAAGGTACCATATGCATTAATACGAAAACATACAGTAATTAAAAATGGTAACTTTAACACGATACTACCTGTAGTGATTTACAGAGTACATGAAATAGTTCAATCCTGACAAAAACAATACTACGATAGGACACACTGACAGCTAATAGCATTGTTGAAAAAGATAAAAAAAAAAGTCTTAACAGCCAGGCAACACAAAATGCAATGTGGAGCATATAGTTTTCTATGTGGATGCATGTTCATGATATATCAGAGTTAAGATATATAGTCAAGCAGGGGTTTCCTGCTCAATTTATGAAACCAACTTGAGAGAAATGGCATCAAATTACCTCTTGAGATGTTCTCGTGTCACATCAGTAGCCAAAGCTTTTCTCTTTGCAACAAATTGAGGTCCTTTCTTTAATGAGTACCAAATTAATTTCCTGTAAATCATTGAAGCAGATGTAAAAAGTAGTACAATCACTGCAAGAACTACAAAAAACAACTCATCTCTTAAATCAGGTACTTACTCTTTTGTGATTAGCTTTCTTCTCTTCAAATCATCTACCACTTTATCATATGCAGCCTACATAAAAAAATGCTTTTCTTAAAAAAGGTAAATAATCCACAATAAAATGCATAAAAATTAGCAAAAAGTATCTTGTAATACAGGATAACTGTATTTTGTGCACAGTACCAAACTCCGCAGAGGTAAAAGGCTCCGATGCACTGACGCACATCAGATAGAAAACTTGGTACTACCTCACAACTATTTGTACTGTGCCAAAACACAATTCAGCAAATAGTTGAAATGCAAATGCAAATTATGGCATGAATGATGAGTGACAGGCAACACAAACCTCCCCATTCTCTAGCCTTTTAAGCTGTCTTCATGCCAATGTCGAAGACGTCCCCTAATTTTTCCTACAATGCACAAATCTAAACGTCAGCATTCCTCGGAACCCAAACCCTTCACTCCAACTGAACTCCTAAAGCCCAGAAAAAAAAACTCACCTTGAGCACGCCCTTGGAGGCGCCCTCTGGTGGGATGGCAGCGACGAGCTGCACCTCGGGGGAGCCCCTCGCTGCGTACCCCTTCGCCTCATCGGTGAGCACCCACGTCTCTTTGGTGATGTCCTGCGAGAAAGCGGGCTCGTTAGGGTTTTGGGGGGTTGGGGTTGGGATTAAGTCTGGGGTTTTGGAGAAGAAGGGTACCGAGCTCTCGACGATGCGGAAAGCGGAGAGGCTCTTGATGACGTCCTCGAGCTCCTTGTGGGGGACGCCGAGGGAGGAGGCAAAGGAGCGGGAGTCCGGGATTTCGCCGTTGGAGTTGAGGTGGGCGAGGAGGCCGGCCTCCACGTCCGCCGTCGGCGACTTCGCCGCCATATTGCGGGGCTGCGGCGGCGGCGAGGTTTCGCAAGACGTGAGAAAGGGAGCTGGGGGGAAAGGGGTTTGTGAGTTCGGGCTCGGGCTGCCCTCGTTCGTGCCCGCGGGAGGGCGGTGGCAGGGAGATGAGCGCGCGCTGCGACAGCGCGGAGGAGGAGGAGGAGAGGAGCAGCGCGAGGAAGAAAAAGAGGGCGGCGCGGGGCAGTGCCATTGGAGCGGAAGCAGCAGATCTGCGAGCGCGTGGGAACTGGGTGCCGGCCGGTGGTTTGCCTGGCTGGTGGAATGGCGAAGCGAGAGAATCGGTGGGGTGGGGCCAGTTTCTCTGTTAATGATGTGTATGATTCGGATGATTTTGACCTTAGGATCTTCAATGAGTAAAAGAAGAAGGCTTGAGGAGAGATCCAGGCCATTCATTTGTATGAAGTTGGATTACTTTGGTACACAAATCTGAATGGATTTAGATTAGACATGACTGTAGGGGTGGTTGAGGGGGGTGGATTTAGTAAAGAAAATTTTGGTGTATTAGAGCAACTCCAACAGTTTGGCATCCGGCTTCCCCATCCTTTAATTTTTGGCAAAACGAGATAAAACCCTCTCCAACAGTTTGGCATCCTCCTTCCCCATCTTTCCCAACTTGCCAAATATCTGCTCTGAGCGCGCAAATATCCGCGTCAAAAATTTCCGCGCATCGTGGTTGGGAAGCCGCGCCGCCTCTTCTTCCCGCGCGCGCGAAGTCTGGAAGCAGTCCTTCTCTTCCCGCGCGCGCGAAAATTTTTGACTGCAACCAGTCCTTCTCTTCCCGCGAAGCACTTGGAAGCTGTAACTTGGAAGCTTTTTGACTGCAACTTGGAAGCGAAGTCTGCGCAACCAGTCCTTCTCTTCCCGCGCGCGCGACGACTGGAAGAAGCATCGCGTCCTTCTTCCCTCAGGCGATCAACCAGTCCTTCTTCCCGCGCGCGCGACGCCTGGAAGACGCATCGCGCAGGTTCGCCATCGACCAGGAAGTCTCTGTCCCGCCTCTTCTTCCCGCGCGCGCGAAGTCTGGAATCCGCGCCGCCCTTCTCTTTCCCGTGTGCGCAGGCCAGGAAGACGCATCGCGCAGGTTCGCCATCAACCAGTCCTTTCATTTATATTTGTTTATTTGTAGATTCGTCTAAATGATCGATTAGCAATTAGCCGGTTGATGGCGAACTGGACCGACGAGAATAGTACATGATCATGTATATTTGTTCATCGCATTTGTCATTCATTTATTCTTATTTATTTGTAGATTCGTCTAAATGGAAGGAGGTGGATTTTATACAAACATGATAACAGGAGATGATGTTGATGTTGCTGGGTTGGACGACTTCACCTTTCCGATGACAGAAAACACTCAGGAAACTCATGACCTTCCTTCTCAAGATCAACAAATTGGCGTGCAAGTGCAGCCAAGTGAAGGTGTTGAGGGCCCTCGTAGAACAAAGGGATTGGCTAAGAGAACAAAGAATTTTCATGCAAAGGAGGATATAGTTGTATGCTCTGCTTGGTTGAACGTTAGCAAAGATCCTATTAACGGGGCCAATCAATCTCGTTCCAAGTTTTGGAGTAGAGTTCATGCTTACTTTGAGGCAAACAAGACAACTACAGCTATCAGAACAGAGAGTTCAATTATGCATAGGTGGCTCGCTATTCAGATGCAAGTGAACAAGTTTTGCGCATGCTACGAGGCGATTGAGCGTAGGAATCGAAGTGGCAAAACTATCCAGGACAAGGTTTGTTTTGCACGTTTTTTTTTTCTTTTATTTGGTTCATTTGAAATTATATATATATATTGACATTTTTACATGTACAGATTTCGGACGCGCTTGAGATGTACAAGGAATTGGACAAGGACAAGAAGTCATTTACTCTTATACCTTGTTGGAACAAATTGAAGGAAGAAGACAAGTGGAAAGCCAAGAGGGTGGAACTGGCCGAGCAAGAGAAGCTAGCATGCAAGAGAAAACAGAAGGTTAACTTGGACTCGACACCATCGAATGGAGAAGCAACAAACACTGAAGATGTCATAGAGATTGCAACTCCAGAATCCGAAGAAAGGAAAAGGCCACAGGGTGTGAAGAAGGCAAAAGAAGCTCTAAAGTGAGGAGGTGCCGAAGCTTGCATGGAAGCTTTGGACAAAATGTGGGCAAAGAAGGAGGCGTTTGACTTGGAGAGAGAGAAGAAGAGGAGAGGTTCCTGATTTCACATGAGCTAGAGAAGAAACGTCTGTTATTAGAAGAAAAAAAAGCTGAAGCGGATTTGATCAAAGAGGAAAAAGAAATAATGTTAATGGACATGAGCTCCCTCACCCCGCTGCAGCAGCAGTACTACGAGATGATGCAGCAGAAGATTATCACTCGGCGTATGGGAAATTAAATTTAGATCATGTCATTTGCTTTCAATAATCTGTAAACATTAGTTTATTTTATGATTCGGAGAACCTTTGCTTTTGTTTGTGATTCGGAGAACCTTTGCTTCCATTATCATATATTTTATTTTATTCCACATGCATGGAACTGTACATGTTGCTGGTGGCCGGAAAACGAGATCGTGCATATTTGCAGATCATGTTCTTGTGTGCGACTCAAAAATGTGGACGTGCATGCTACTGAACAAATTAAAATGAACCGATTACACTTGAGTGAAAATATAAACTGATTCTAACGATTAAATGAAAATACTATGTACCTAATATAAATCTGGATGATGGTTCCATAGGTGCTCGATGAGGTCTTCTTTCAACTGGACATGTGTTGCCGGGTCTCTGATCTTTTTATGAGCATCAATAAATTCATCAAGTGTTCGAGTAGCCTGGCCACGGGAAGGTTCCACATTTGCACCACCATAATCGAACCTTTCAGTAGGGTCGACGATTTTTTCATCTTCAACAATCATATTGTGCATGATGACACAAGCCCTCATGATCAAACCAAGTGTCTTTGTGTCCCACAAGCGAGCTGGTCCTCGAATAATGGCGAACCTACATTGCAGAACCCCAAAAGCTCTTTCGACATCCTTCCTCGCTGCTTCTTGTGCTTTGGCAAAATATTTGTTCTTGTTCCCCATAGGTAGAGAGATTGACTTGACTAAAGTTGCCCACGAGGGGTATATACCATCTGCTAGATAATAACCCATGGTGTAATCGTGGCCATTAATGGTGTAGTTCACCTCTGGAGCTCTACCCTCTGCCAGGTTTGCAAATAACGGAGACCGGTGCAGGACATTGATGTCATTATGAGACCCAGGCATTCCAAAAAAGGCATGCCATATCCAAAGGTCATTCGAAGCAACTGCTTCTAAAATGATAGTGGGCTTCTCCACATGACCCTTGTACTGACCATGAGATTCGTACGGACAATTCTTCCACACCCAATGCA
Organism: Dendrocalamus latiflorus; assembly: GCA_017311315.1. Taxonomy (NCBI): domain Eukaryota; kingdom Viridiplantae; phylum Streptophyta; class Magnoliopsida; order Poales; family Poaceae; genus Dendrocalamus; species Dendrocalamus latiflorus. Next base: position 15,282,003 of record CM029611.1, on the reverse strand, counting down.
TACAGTCGATGGACCCTAACATTCCAGGAAAACCATTTTTCTCACCGAGTGCCAGTAAGCGTGCTGTGTCTGCCTGATCGGGATGTCTCAGGTACTCATCTTCAAAAATATCAACAACTGCAGCAACGAACCTACGAAGGCTCTCAAGTGCAGTACTTTCGCCAATGCGAACATACTCATCTGTAGCATCAGCCGGTACCCCATATGTGAGCATACGAAATGCAGCGGTGACTTTTTGCAAGCAACTTAATCCAAGTACATTGGCCGCATTTCTTTTTTGCACAAAGTAATCATCGTGTGACTCAACAGCATTCATTATGCGTACGAAAAGGTCCCTACTCATCCTGTACCTGAACAAAATAAACAAAATTTTAACAACACATATTATAATTAATTGCATAGTACGGGGCTAATCAAAGGTGAATGAACACCAACCTCCGACGGAATAAATGTGGACCGTACGTCGGATTATCCGCTAAATAATCTTGAAACATTTTTTCATGGCCACCTTCTCTATCTCGATAAATAACAACATGGCCAGGGACAGAACCACCATGTCTTCGTTTATGACCCGAAAACGTTTGTACAATTCGAGCAGCTGTGATGATGAAATAATCATCGTCATCTGAAAATGAATCGTCATCCAATTGTCTTTGAAGATATGATTTGTAAGCACTCATGACGTCGACTAACCCTGCTGCGAAAAAAGAGTAGTACTGTCTCGATCTGGTGAAGACACTGGCGTCTCCTCCTCTAGCTTCCCTTGCTAGCAACGTTGAAGACAAGCTCACGCACGTAGAAAACTCAATGAACTTGACCATAAAAGACAATCTCACGCACGTTGAAGACAAGCTCACGCACGTAGACAACGTTGCTGCTCTAGTACAGATTTTCTAATGTTTGTATTGCTTTAAATAGAAGACAAACAAGACTATAAAACGGAGTACAACGCTGCGTCCGAGACCCAAACTGCTACAAACCGAAACGGAGACAAACGAAGCACGCGGCGGCGGTGTTCTGGCGGTAGCGCCCGCGTGTACTTTCCCGCGAAAGGATTTTGCCGCGAAAAAAACAACACGATGGTACAAACCGAAACGGAAAGCAAACGAAGCACGCGGCGGCGGCGTTCTGGCGGTAGCGCCCGCGCGTACGTTTCCCACGAAAGGATTTTGCCGCGAAAAAAAAACACGATGGTTAGACCAATTTTAATTTTTGGCAAGTGAATTATGGCAAACTATTGGAGATGGGCTTCTTTTTTTCTCCCCATATTATTTTGGGAGTTGGCAAACAACAATATATGGGAAACAAAAAATACCAAACTGTTGGAGTTGCTCTTATAGAGGGGTAAAGATGGCTATAGCTATTTCAAAAGACTCTACTTGGAGAAGAGGAGCAAAGTCTATTGGAACAAAAGCCAACTTGTTAGTTGCTGCTGCTGCTGGTGCTTGCACAGTTATTGTGACACAGGTAACTAATTCTGTAGGCTCACTGAAAATCAATTTTAGTTGCCTGATCTTATGATCGTTTCTTTCTTCGTCTCAGCCACTTGATACAGCATATTCTGGAATGCAAACAAGTGCCTTTGGAAAGTCCAAAGGGCTGCGGGCAACTCTTGCGGAAGGTACTTGGCTTGAGGCATTCGATGGCTTGGGCATTTCTCTTATATTAACTTGTAATCCTTCTATTCAGGTATTAAACTTCTGCATCGTTCTTATACAATAGATCCTGTAGAACTTAACATTTATCCTATGAGCTGCATTTTCCAAACATTTATCCTATGAGCTGCATTTTCCAACTATGCCCCTTTTTATATATTATAACATAATTACTAAAGATTATTTTAAAGGGATATTCATATAATTATCTATCAAAGTCACAAATTCTTTTCTTTGAAAGCGTAGGCCAAATCCTTAAATTTAAGATTTATCATATTATTTAGTGCCTGTATACTGAATTACGGCGCAAATTTTACAATTATTTACCGAATTGGCAAATGGTTTTACCGAATTGCATATGAAAATTTTGGTGCGGCATACCCTTTGGTAAAATTCTAGGTCTGCCACTGAATGACATGAACATATTATTATCGACATGTCATATTATTCCCTTTTTAGTTGATTCGATGCCCTAATCGAAAGGTAAAAAATTATCTTATCTGTTCATGGCTTCCCGTTGTCAGGTGTCGTTCACATCATCAACTCCACAATATGTTGTAGATACATTGTACCTTGGATTGTCTCCTCGTATCAAATCAGGCCTCAAAACCAAGTTGAAAGATTGTAAGCCAAAAGACAAGGTATCGGATATCCACTCTTTCTTCCTATCTGATATCTGAAGTATGCATTTTTCATTCTTCTACTCATGTAGTTGTTGCTTCACTCATATCCGACTCCGCCCTAGCTACATTTTTTTCCTGGGTCCACCACTGCATCAAATCATCAATCCGCTCCTGGACACTCTTGATGGGGTCAATCAGCAGTGTGCCTAAGTGCCTAACCCTAAACTAAACCAAATTACAATCTCCCACCCAAGCATTGATGCATGCAAATACAAGCAACGAATCCAACCACTAAGCCGGCTATGTTTCGTCAGACTGTCGGAGAACAGGAAAGTTGCCGAATTTAGGAGCCTAGGGATAGGTACTAGAGACAGGAGCGCTCATCTACAGAACAAATCGAACTGAAATAGAACTATGCGTGAATGGATCGGGGGAAGGAGGAAGCGGGAAACCACATGAGGTGTTGCGCCTGCTTGATGCAGCCAACGTCCTCGGTGTCCACAAGCGACCTGAACTGCGCCGCCACCTCCGCGGCCGCCGCGGCGGTCTCCGGCGAAGCCACCGGCGGCGATTTCTCCATAGCTCACCTCTCTCGCTCTCTCCCCCTTTCTCCCACGGGCTCCAGTCCAGAGATGTGTAGTCTCGGTGTGCGGTGGTGGGCTTGTACGACTGGTAGCGGCAAAAGCGATGGGCCTAGTGGTGGTCGTTCTTACGAGTTTTTTTTTTGCAAAGGGTAAACTGGTTGGCCCAATAGACCACGAATAAGTGGGCTTTCATCTGGTCATCGGCCCATTGTTTTCCAGTATGTTCGGCCGAGCACCGGCTCAAGAGCACCGTTTCAACAGAAGCCAGTTCTAGAACCAACAGAAAAAGGGCTGTTTGACCCAAACGTTGGCTTCGGCTTCTAAATTTCTCCACTTCACCAAATTGCACTTACAATCTTATCTTCCTCCTCTCCCACGAGGGGCAAAGTTAGTGTTTCTTCTCCCAAAATGATTTGGAGCACTTGGAGCCACCCTTCCCTTGCATCTCTCCCTGCTAAAAATTGGTATCCTCTCTAGCAGAGCTCCTATGAAGCCGGGCTCTAGAGCTCAAGCCTTTGGCCTAGTGGCTCAAGCTCCTCCCCAGAAGCCCAGCTCCAGAGCTTGGCCAAACGACACCTACAAGACCACAATGCTGCTATGCCTGTCATCAGATCCAGAAACAATGTTTCAGACGACTTAGATTTATTGCATGTATACCGTATACTCATATAGTAAAACACATGTACCACATGTGCCATGTGGCACTATAGCAATGGAGATAGGTCTTGTTTTTTTGGGCTTATGGTTATGGCTTATTAGTCTAATAAATAGTGATTGCTGAAAAAAGCAGAAATCAAAAGCTGACTAAAAAGTCAAAAAGAACGAAGCCATAATTCAATGAAATGTGATTGGGTGCTACGGATCAATCTGACGACAATTCGTTGTGGATCTCTAATGCTTCGTTTGGTTGGGATGCAGAGATTTCATAGAATTCGAATTCCTACGAAAAACGATTTTGATGCATGCAAACTTGCCACAGGATCCTCTGAAATTCTCGTGCTGCAACGAGCCCTTAAAATTGCTTGTATTTGAAGGACCATATGAGAAGGTCCAAAATTATGTTCTGATGAACCATTATCATTTTGGAGACTGAAATTTAAATTTACAAATTTATCGGATTTTTTGGGCATTCAACAGACCTAGCGGTCTAACCAGCCAGAGGTTGCGATCAGACCACCCATTGTCAGTGGTCAGACCGGCCTCCCCTGGCAGTCTGACGGATTGCCGTCAATGGTTAGACCGGCCAGGGCAAGCGGTCTAACCGGCAGAGGTTGTTTTAGCTCGGCCGAGTTTTGTAATTTGGGGATTTTGGTCATGGGATGAGTTTGATTGACCTAGGTCAGTGCATATATGTTATAGATGCATGTTTCAACTAACATGTGTCATCTTGTGGAGAACTTATGCCTAAAAATGATTTCTTTGTCTTTAAATGTGTAGTGTCGCTTAGAGTCAACCATGGTCAACATCGGAGATAGGGGCTATGCTCATGGAGGAGCCGAGACCCAGAACGATCAATGATATTGTGTGAGATGGCTAAGCTCAAGTATGGCACGAGAAAGGCGAAAAATATCAAAGGAAAGTTCAAGTGACGGGTTGCACGTCGTGGCATGGTCGATCCAAATGAGGCGTGGTCCGGTGAAACCAAAACGGGAGATACATGCCGACATATAGCAAGCCAGTGGTACACCTACATGTGGCAAACATGGCGGTTGATTGCAATGGAAAATGAAGACCAGAACAAAAAAGAATATTTTGGTAAGTTGACCAAAATATCGAAAACTATCTTTGATCAAAATTGCGGCACTTTGGAGAGTAGTTTAGGTCAAGAAGAAGTGAGAAGATCAAGTTGTATTAAGGCTAAAGACTTAGCAGATTTGGGCTTATGTGTTTTAAAAAGTGTGCATATGTGTAGTGTGTGAGTAAAACCCATGTTGTGTGGGGTTAATAGTTTTTTCCATTTGTGCTAAGTGGATGACATCCACCAGGGTTAGATAGATGTGGGTTGCCTATCTATTTAATGGGTTGGGATAGAGATTTGCTAGTTAACCATCAAACATTTGCTATTGAAGTTAAGTGTTTTAGGGTAAGTTGAGTGTTGTTGTATGCTCTCTTGTCCTCAAGGTGAAGTGGCTGCAAAATCTTCATCCTCAAGTAGCAATACATCAATCTTTGTTCATCTCTTATAGATCCCTCATGTTGATTGATTTGCTCTTGATTTGGTTGGTTTTGATCTTCTCTCCCTTTCTTGATCTCGTTGTGCCAAGGACTTATAAGTGATAGAAATTACTCTTAGACATAAATCTTCATCCATCTAGGTATTAAGTTGCAAGTTTATGAAATTGCCTAGTTTTTTATTTGATTTGGCCTCTTCGAGTGATTTCTTAATACGAGTGTTTTTGTCTCTTTTTCTTTGGTGTTATTGTTTGCTGTGATATGTAAGAATACATCTAGAGCCATCTTCTACACACGAGCAAGTCATATTCATCGTTTTTGAATTTTGCACGATTTTGGTGCAATCTTGCTTAATCTTGAGAAATGTCTAATCTTTGACATAGATTCTTATGATCCTTTGTTGGAATAGGTTCTTGAGATCTTAAGTAAGTAGGGTGTGTGCAAAATATCACATCATTTGGACTTGTATTTTTATAGTTGCACCAAAAATAGGATCGTTTCAGGCTGTTTTCAACTTCTGAAACAAGGGCGGTCTGACCGCCACCTCCTAGGTGCTAAACCACCAGGGCACCCCGGTTAGACCGGCTTAAGGCAGAGGTCTAACCTCTAGGGCATAGAGGTCTGACCTCCAGAGTTTTGCCTCTTGAATTTTGTTTTCTCGAGTTGGTCCTTTAGGGTTTTGGCTTCTATTTCTAATCTTGATAGCTCGGTATCTAGTTGAGTGAAGATTCGAAGAATACTTGGGGAAAATTGATCGGCACCATTCAACTCCCTCTTCTATTACCTTTTAATCCTACAAATAGAATTAGAGCCCAGTTAGCTCTTCTCATAGATCTTAACCAGTTTTAGGAACTATGGCATCAGACAAGTATTCAACCAAGCGCCATGTTTGATGGAGTTGAATTTTCTTATTTGAAGGCTCGTATGCAATCCTCCATCAAGGCTTAAGGGCACATAATTTGGATTAAAGTCAAGAATCCTTATGACGTGCCGGTCAATGACCTGGTGAATACACCGGATATAGAGGCAATAGCAAGGCTCGCAATTTTCTGATTCAAGGGCTTAGTCAATTTGAGTTTGAGCATTTGCTCGCTTGGGGTCTACTCATGAGATCTGAAAGACCCTCGTTGATTACCATGAGGGCTCTACCATGATCAAAGAGGTGAGACAAAACCAACTAAATAGATAATATTCAAAGATCGAGCAAAAATCCGGTGAATCTTTAGATTAGTTGTGGAGAAGGTTTTCAAGATCATTCGTGATTTGCGTGTTGTTAGCCTTGTGTTTTCTGAATCTAAAAATGCACGCCAGTTGTTGGGTACACTTGATATGAGAGTTTGGGGACTGTAGATCACTGTCATCAATGACAACACTATCATGAGTGAGACTACCATGGATAAACTCTAATCGAGACTAAAGACGTATAAGATTGACTTTATCTTGCATCTCCCCAAAGACAGAGTTGATGGCACTTGTGATTGATCCTACTTAGAATATCTCTTTTAGTTCCTTGGATTTTGGCTCTACTGGATTTTCATTATCAGTTTTGCATTCTTTGAGCGATGAGCAGCTAAAGAAGCTTCCTGAGGATGACTTGGCCTTCCTATCTATAAAATTCATAAGAACATACAACAAGGCGAGGAACAAGAAAATGGTGCTCCTGTCACTTGCATTGAGTATTGTGAGCTGAACCACATTTGGACTAAGTGCCCCAAGATGAAGGGTAAGGAGAAGAAGGACTTTCGAAGGTGTCCCCAAGCTTGAGACACGAAGTCTAAGAAGCCCAACTACCACAAGTTCATCAACCAAGTCTTTTTCGTTCTCGAGAATGTCAACATGAGTAATGTGGACTAGGGGACAAAGGACGACTCCCACGGCAAGAAGAAGACCCAAGACTTCACCGGTATGTGTTTTATGGCCATGGGCAGCCCAGACACCGACTCCTCCTTCGACGAGCCCTATAACGATCCCGATGAGGTATGCCCCTCCTCTCAAGAGATGAAACGTGCTCTTGTTCTTGCTGAACAAAAACTAAAGAAACACGTTAGAATGATTAAGAATCAGGACATTATAATTGACAACTTGAACTTAAGAGTTGTTAGACTCAAATTCTTTAATCATAATGATAATTGTGAATCTTGCATGACTTTGCATAATGAAATGACAAATCTAAAAAGTGCTCATCCCTCTATTGCTAGTTAGCTTAAAGATACTCTAAATGAACTAGATTATCTCAAATGTAGTAGTGATCATGATTTATTGGATGTTATTGCTTTAGATGTAATTCATTTAAATGCTATTCTTTCATCTTGCTCAAATTGTACCTTGATTGAATTGAAATTGGATAGTGATACTAAGAAATTGCTGAAATTTAATCATGATCATACTTACTCTCATTGTGAAGATAGTAAAATTAAAATAAAATAAATAACTAAAATTCTTCTTCATTTTAGGATTGAATCATGTGAAAATTATCCTAAACTCACAATTGATATTAATGTTATTAACAAGACATTTGAGGATAAATGTAAAACTAAAAAATTTATGTCCACAACTGCACCTAAGGAAGAAATTGATTCTATCTCTGTGTGCATTTTGTGCTGAAATTAGGACTGATCTAGATGAGATGAGTGAGGTTTTTAAAGTCAAGTATAAGAAGTAGTTGGCTAGGGTTAGAAATCCCTCTTGTATATTTTGTGAGGCTTTGAAACTAAATGTACCTGTCTATAAAGTGAGATATGCTAGGGCAACGAAAACAAATGAGTATGCCACATGTGAGAATCTAACACAAGAAAATGACTAACTCAAAAAGACCATTTAGAGATTTTCTAGTGGGAAGAAGAATCTCAATATGAAGAATCTAACGTAAATGTGAAGAAGAGAGGCTTATGAATTAATTCACTAGAGAATTGAAAGAACCACCCATCTAAGGTTGTGAGGGTTGTTGAGAGTGGCAAGTTTGAAGTGAAACCCCTTGAGCCATCTAAGATTGTCTTTAGATCTGCAGGTTTTGCCCAAACTTCTTCTAGCAAGATAGGTGCTTCTTTTTCAGCAGATCAGACCACTCAAAAGGTCAAGCGCCATTGCACCTTCTGTAAGAAGGATGACTACATAGTTGAGTTCTGATTCTGTAGAGCCAAGGTTGAGATAAAAGAGACGATGCATGCTTTAAGGTCCATTAGAGGAGAACCTTCACATGTGAGTATGTCTAGAGCCAAGCAGCCTCTCTTTCCCACTAGACATAGGCCTAAGTTTGTAAATGATTTCTTTGACTCCTTTGGTGACTCTAGGCAGTGCTTTGGGTTTGATATAGTGAGGGTAGACCACGGTTAAAATCTAGACAGGGGGAGTGTTGGCCTTTTGGTAGGTCAATTTAGAGAGGTCTAGGTGGTTCTTATGTGTATTCTCATGATTATCTTTCTAACTATTTTGTTTCTACTTCTACTTGTATTCCTAGATATCACGTGGCTCAGTATCGAATTCCTAAGTTTCTTATCACTAACCCCAGTACCGAGGCACAGATGTTTCCGATTATGCCATGTAGGTCCAGTATGAGAGAAAAGAGGACATGTGGCTTGTTGACTTCAAGTGTTCTTGACATAGGACTGGAGATTCTCAATGGTTCTCCTCCCTCACACTTGCATTTGACAACAAGTTGATCATGTTTGGGAATACTTCTACCGAGACCGTGATAGTAAAGGGCATAATGCACATCAACAATAACTTCACACTTAAAAATGTCATTTTGGTAAGTAAGCTAAGATATAATCTGATATCTATTTCCCAGCTTCTTAATGAGAGACTAGAAGTGATATTCGATAGTAGAGAGTGTAGAGTTCTAGGCTTCTCGGGTGAGTATGTCTTTGTGGTCTCTAGGTTCGAGAGAATTTTTAGTGCTGATTTCAGTATCTTGTCTACATCTAGTCCTAAGTGTCTTGTGGCTTCTGACTCTCATGATTTAGTGTTGTGGCATCATAGGCTAGGACATATAGACTTTGATCACTTGACTAGAGTCAATAGCAAGAACCTTATTAGAGGATTGCCTAGGATTAAGAGTGCTAGAGACCTAGTATGCACACTCCGTAGACATGGTAAGATAAGTTTCTACTTCTCATCCTCCTTTTACCTTATTGATGACTAACGACCCTAGACAGCTCTTGCACTTAGACACAGTTAGTTATTCTAGAGTCCAGTCTACAAGAGAAAAGTGCTATATGCTTGTCATTATAGATGACTTCTCTAGTTATTTTTGGGTGTATTTTCTGGTTTCTAAGGATGAGACATTTGATTGCTTTAGAGAATTAGCCCTTAGATTAACAATTGACCTTATAGGAGCCTTGAGAGCCATTAGGAGTGACAATGGCATATAATTCAAGAACTCATCATTTACCACTTTCTGCACTAAGAGATTATTAGAACACTAGGTTTGCCATGCTAACTCTATTAAATGTGAAAAGCTTGAACTAAATCATGTCTTGTTGGACTTGTGACTAGTTTTGCTCTAGTGATATTCTTATGATTTATGTCATATTAAATATGCTAAATTGAGCTTTGGATTGAGCTATGTTAGTTATTTTTTGAAGCATGAGTTTACTTCACCTAGCGTTTTTTAGCTTAGGTCATATATAGCTTACGGACTGAGGAGTAGTTCATTGTTATTGAAGTAAAAGTGAGAAATGAAAAAAAATCTCTTTTATACGAAAAACCTGATCTCACAATTCTTTTTTATGACACAGCTTGCCGTTACAATAGGCATGAACTTAGGCGGAGTTTTGGATGACCTAGACCACTCTCTTAAGCTTCTTGATTGCAATGGTCGTAGTGAGGCTTAAGATCTTGTACATGACTAAGTAAACAAAAATTGTGAAAAATAGTTGAAGCTTAGGAGGCTATTGTGGATAGCTCCTAGTCCAGGACTTACTTTACTAGGGTAAGACCAAAATATATTTCAAAATTACCAAATGTGCTAATTATGCTCAATTTCAAGTGCTTGGACAAAATTATTCAACAACGAACATGTAAAACTCTAAATTGATTCAATTATAGCTTCTTGATTCCATTTAGTTTATTGATATGGTTTGACTCATTTTTGGATACCATTATCTAAACTATGATCTTGAGCAACTTAAGGTGCTAAAAATCTATTTAATTTCATAGTATTGATTATTTGGCTTTATCTTTGCTATATATGGCTTGCCACATGATCTAAATAGTTACTTCACATAATATGGCTTGGTATAATACTTGTAGAATACGTTGGATAATTATTATGGCTCCTTAAGTTAAAAGTAAATAAATTGTAGTCACTTTATTTCATTCATTCTCTATTTTTCTCCATACATATTGATGACTCTATTGTCAAAGGAATAGAAAGATCAGTAAAAACACATATCTAGAGTATGATTTGAATTTTTTGTGCAAAATTTTGCGAAGTTAGAGCTTTAATGTTTTGTTATGATTCTCTTTTTTTATCTCTTTCCACCACGACCAAGGTCAAATGGAACAATTGTTCTTTCATATGGACCTAGAGTGAGATTTTCCAGTTCATTTGGTGGATTTAAAACTTTTTGGGGAAACCTTACCATTTTTAGTAGCTTCAATCCATTTTTGTCTCATATGGTCATTTTTAGTCTTTGTATTCCTCTTGTGACCATTTTGAGCTTTGCAAAATTTTATCTAGAAATTCTAAAACCACCCCTATTTGCATTTTTTAGAAATTGCTAATTGGTTTAACAATGGAAAGATTGAAAGACTATGTGAGAAGGTCTAGAATTATGTTGTGGTGAACTATTGTCATTTTGGAGAGTGGAAATTTAAATTTGCGAATTTGTTGGATTTTCTGGGCAATCAACAGACCTGGCGGTCAGACCGCTCATTGTCGGTGGTCAGATCGGCCTCTCCTGGCAGTCTAACCAGCCAAAGTAAGTGGTATGATCAATAGAGGTTGTTCCAGCTTGGCTAAGTTTTGTAATTTAGGGATTCATGGGATGTAATATTCTAAAAATATCCTCTTGTGAACCTATGCATAAGTAGAGAAAAAGGATACGGGAAAAATGGGTTGTTTGGAATTTTATAGAGGTGTTAGTTTCCTGGAATGAGTCATACAGAGGAGCTAAAATCAGATTAAATCTCATGCTATAATAAAAGAGATTGTGGGGAGGAGAACCCAAACCCTAGCCACTTTTATCGTGCTCCGTAGTCATGCTTTAGCATTGCTTATTTCCTTGCACCAGCACCGCTTGCTCCACTCGCCGCACATTAGTGCTTGTGCGCCACATGCCACATTGCCTACCTGGCCTGTGTCGCTTTTGCTCCAGCAACCACGCACTGAGTGTAGCCAAGTGCTTGCTCTCGCCCATGCCTGCCCGTGTACCAAATCACTTGCGCCGCTAGTGTTTGCTGTCATTGCATCACACGGGCATTAGCTTGGCCGCGTGTTGCCGTGCAATGCACCGCCAATGCCCATGCCTCACCTCGGGAGCACTGCTGGTGGTTGTCATGTAGTGGCTCAGCGCCAACAGGAGGAATTTGGGAGGGAAATAGAAGAGCGGTAGTAGGGGAAAAGATCACTAGGGAGGAATGAAGGAAAAGTAGGAAGAGATTATGGTTTGGTGTTTCTCTTTTGGGTATCAATCTGGATTTTTTTTCCTGTTTTGTTGATTTTTATTATATATTAGATTCAAGATTAGAGACAAGTAGCAAGTGTTTGTTAGGGGATTGATTAGTAGATCGGTTAATCTACTATAATATTCTATTATGATTTCGGATAGTGTATGGACATAATTGGAGAATATTATCTACTAGATAATCAAAGAGAATTTTGTTACATTTTTGTAGAATATTTAATCATGTCAACTAGATGGTTAAATTTTGAGTTATGATTTTTATAAGCTTGCTATCTGGGGAATTATTGTCAATTGGCAGTACTGTGGTAATTTGTAGATTAAAAATAGTAAATAGAATAGTTAGGGTATTTAATATATATGGAAAGTGTAGACAATTTCTTAAGTATTCCAGAGAGTCCAAGGACATGATTTTTAGATGGGTAGAACTAAAATTATGAATTTTGGAAGATTGCTATCTAGAACTTGTTGTTGCTGGATGCAGTCTTAGAAATTATTAAATTGATTGATTAGATTGTAGAATGGGATTTTTGGCATAACTAGAAAGAGATAGATATTTTTTGTAGTTTCTGAAAATATTATGGTTTACTATATTTGCATGGGTATTGTTGTGGTTGCAGACCAAACAGAGAGAGATGGTAGTGGAGAGGTGGGAGTGTTCTGCCTCATCCTCCCCCTCATCCTGATATATATATTCACATGGGGTATGCTTTTAGAGTTATACCCTTACATGCATACCTCCCCATCAGGGGCACTTATGTCATTACACACGTTACTCTGGTTCTTATAACCTCCTAACAGGCCTGCTGGGCTTAGGTGGGGGCCACCCCTACGACAGGAGCCTCTCATGGTGAAGGGCTTCACAGGGCCGAAGCCATGCCGCCGAGTCCTTTGGCCCCCTCCGTCCCCTGCGGCCTGTGAATTCCTCCAAGCCTGTGGTTGAGGAGTCCGAGGTCTGGGATGGAAGGTGCCTTGTTGAAGCAGACACGCGCGCGCTCCGTCCCCTACCCTTCGCACGGGTGGCAGCGGAGATTGGCGCCTAGTCGAAACCGAGGCGCGCGCGCTCCGTCCCCTACCCTTCGAACGGGTGGCAGCGGAGGCTGGTGCCTAGTCGAAGTCAAGGCGCGCGCGCTCCGTCCCCTACCCTTCGAACGGTGGCAGCGGAGGCTGGCGCCTAGTGGAAGTAGACGCGCGCGCTCCGTCCCCTACCCTTCGAACGGGTGGCAGCGGAGGCTGGCGCCTAGTCGAAGCCGAGGCGCGCGCGCTCCGTCCTCTACCCTTCGAACGGGTGGCAGCGGAGGCTGGCGCCTAGTCGAAGCCGAGGCGCGCGCGCTCCGTCCCCTACCCTTCGAACGGGTGGCAGCGGAGGCTGGCGCCTAGTCGAAGTAGATGCGCGCGCGCTCCGTCCCCGCGCTAAAATTGGAGCTTGGCGCCGATATTGTTGCGCGTTGGAGCTGTTGCGACCTTGCAGTCTGGTAGTGCGCTTTTAATGGCGGCTGGAATCACGCCGACGCCTGGCCTGGCAGAACTCAGGCTGTCACGTCGTGCCGTCTGCCATTCTGCAGGTGGGACACGCGGCGACTCGCGACTGGTGCGTCGTGGGATGTGAGCGGTTGCGTGACCGCGGCCGTTCGCCTCTTCCCCAGGGAAGTTGGACACGTGTTGAAGGCGTGGAGGCGTTGTGCGCTGCTTGGTCACCTACCGGGCACGGCCCTCCAAGCCCCGGCGGTTCTTCTTTCCAAAACGTGGGCAGCCAAATCGCTGCGCGTTTGATCTATCTGCGCTTCGAGCCACATGAGAGGCGAGCGGCCTTTATAAAGTGCCAGTGTTGAGGTGGAGGCGCCCTTGCTTGCTTTTTGTCTGTTTTTGGTTTGCGGCTTTGCTTCCGCCCGTGCTAATTGTAACGCCAGTTCCTCTTTTCCCTGCTTCTTTCTCGCTGGTCGCGAAGAGCGATGGCTAGCCATGACGCCGCCGCCTACCATCCCCGCAGTGGTTCCTTGCCACTACTACAGAAATGCTAATAGTAGACGGCAAATCACAGACGGTTTTGTGAAACCGTCTGTAATGTAAACTATTACAGACGGTTTTAATTTGAAGGCCGTCTGTGGTATTTGTGGCGGGAAAAAAGGAGTATCACAGACGGTTATTACTGCTGAACCGTCTGTGATACTGGAATATCACAGACGGTTGTTATTAAAAACCGTCTGTGATAATCTGGGATTATCACAGACGGTTTTTTATTAAAAAACCGTCTGTGTTGTGTCGACTATCACAGCCGGTTGTTGTTAAGAACCGTCTGGGAATGTTCACAGACGGTTTTCACAAGAACCGGCTGTGATGTCCCTTTGTCTGTCATATTCTAGATCAGAGGTTAATATATAAGTACACATTGCTTCTAATAACTTAACTACAGAACTACTGAGACAAGAGGTCACAAATTAAAGGCAAATTTATTAATTTCAATTAGAGGCAAATTTATTACAAAAGTCGCACAGGTAAAGAGTTTCCTAGGTTGTATTCTTTTGGGCTTCGTAAGCTTCTTCTTCAACTTGGGGACTTGGAGGATCAGCCGCTAAATTCTCGAACGCCGTTAAGATTGCCCTTGTCCTTAGCACTTCCTCGTGCAGCCTGGGCAAATGATCAGCATCATCCATAATGTCGTACAGGATAGCATGAAAAGATTCCTCAGAATCTGCCATTTCTGCTTGATCGGCAAGGCTATCCATCAGTCTCTGCAATGCGTGTAGAGCTTCTTCCGCATTGCGCACATTGTGGAGAAGAACCAGGGTGAGGGCTGTTTCCCTTTCTTGAGCGGCAGCGAGACGCCTCCGTCGACGGCGGAGGATCAGGTCAAGCTGACGGATGCAAGAAAGTCGGGGAAGGAGAGCAGGGCGGGTGCGGAGAAGCTGCTCCAGATGCAAATTGCTGGCCGCCTGTGTAAGGTTCCGGCCGAACAATTTGTGATGAACAGATGAGAGGAAGGAGATGATCACAAGAATAGTAGAAGGCGCCATATTGTACGTACGTAGAAGAGACCTGGATTAGGCGCGCATATTTAACCTTTAGCACAGACGTTTCGTATACCCAAACATTAATGATATAGATGCTTCGTATAACGATCGAGAGACGTTAATTAGACGATCGAAACACGAAGCGTTCTGGCAATCGAAACACGAAGCGTTCTGGCAATCGAAACACGCACGAAGCGTTCTGGCAATAGAAACACGCGCGAAGCGTTATGACAGACGGTTTTACTGGCAACCGTCTGTGATATTTTCATAGACGGTTATTAACATGAACCGTCTGTGATAATTGAGACATCACAGACGGTTTTTGTTAATAACCGTCTGTGAACTTTCACAGACGGTTCTTAATACGAACCGTCTATACCAATCGAGATAACACAGACGGGTCCTGTTAAGAACCGTCTGTGAAAAGCCAGATAACATAGACGGTTCCTGTTAAGAACCGTCTGTAATAATCCCATGTCACTGATAATTGGTGTGTAATAATCACATGTCACCAATAATTGGCGTATACACAGATTTTCGATCTCACCCGTCTATTCTCTCCACATCGAATGGCTGGCACCAGTTCCTCCCACGGCCAGGCCCTTATTAATAACTCCCCATCAACCTTTCCACCGGTACTAGTCACGCGTGAGTTCATCCACTAGCTAGCTTCCTGCATGCATCTCCCCTCTGCTGTGAGCTAGCACCTCCATCGCGGCACGACCGGTTCATACTAAACAACACACTCTTGCCTTAAGTGTCGTAAGTGTGTCTTGTTTAGTGTGAACCGTCGTGCCACGAAGGGTTTGTTAGCTTGTTATCCTGTAATAGATCGATCTGAATGTGTTCTTGAGTTTTTGTGCTTGCCTCTGTATTTGCATGTTCCTCGACCAGCTCAACCAAGAATCTGGGAATGTCTTTTCTTTGCACTATTGTAATAAAATTGCCTTGAATTTTGTCGGGAAAGATGAACAGTTTCGTCAGGGCATGACTGCCAACTCGAAGCATATATAGCACAGCATTCGAGGCACATCCGAGGCCTGCAGCTGTGTCTTGAGGAATGCCAAGAGCTGGTCTTCAGATGTGGCAGCCACACTGGTCTTCAGATGTGGCAGCCACATCTGAAGACCAGCTCTTGGCATTCCTCAAGATACAGCAGCAGGCCTCGGATGTGCCTCGAATGCTATGCTATATATGCTTCGAGTTGGCAGTCATGCGCCTGACGAAACAGTTCATCCCCGTGTAACTATCACAGACGGTTTGTAATGTAAACCATCTGTGAAGGACTATCATAGACGGTTCTATACACGAACCGTCTGTGATACTCATAAATCACAGACGGTTGATATTTCGAACCGTCTGTGATATTATGTACATCACAGACGGTTCGTGTATAGAACCGTCTGTGATAATGAGACTATCACAGACGGTTATTTATGCGAACCGTCTATGATAGGCAGAAATCACAGACGGTTAATATTAATAACCGTCGGTGATAATTCGCAGACGGGTATTAATACGAACCGTCTGTGATATGTAATTTTCACAGACCGTTTGTAGTTAGAACCATCTGTGATATTCTGCGTAGTATTAATTACTTGGCGTACTTGCTTGAAGGATGTCGACACCGATCTGTCTTCATTGCGCTGCATCGGTGGAGCAAGGCGGCCGGCTTTAGGGAGTTGGGGGTGAAAAAATATCACCGTCTTCTTATTGATCTGATCAGAGGTTAGCATACTCAATTACTTAACATTCTTAGTGATCTGATCAGAGATTAGTATTCAATTACTTAACATTCTTAGTGATATGATCAGAGGTTAGTAGTAGAGGTAATAATCATTTTTGACACCCATTTTTCACTTGTGTAGCGTAGATGGACCGAAGCTGGATGTATATTGAGAACCGTGTGAGTGAAGAGTACATTACTGGCGTGTCTGCCTTTAGAAGGGCGGCCGAGTTGGATATGTTGAAGAAGGGGATGAAATATATGTGTTGCCCATGTATTGATTGTGATAATCTCAAGATGTTTAGCAACTCAGCGCAGATTGAAGCTCACTTGATTCGAAGGGGTTTCAGAAAAGGGTACAAATGTTGGACCAGTCACGGTGAAGAGAAGAGTACACAAGAAGGTAGTTATGACATAGTCGAGGGAGGCAACGATATGCCAGTTGTGGACTGTTCTTTCGATCATGAGGAAAGGTCGCAGGATGACAATCTGGATCATGAGGATAGGTCGCAGGATGACAATCTGGATCATGAGGATAGGTCGCAGGATGATAATCTGGATCAGATGTTACGTGATGCAGAAGGGAACTATAGTGAGAGAGAGTTTGGTAAATTCGAGGGCTTGATGGAGGATTCGGAGAAACCTTTGTTCCCGGGCTGCAAGCCGCAATACACGAGGTTGTCATCAGTTCTAGAACTGCTAAAATTGAAGGCAAGCAATGGTTGGTCCGACAAGAGTTTCACGACATTATTAGGTCTCCTAGTGGACATGCTTCCAACAGGAAATGTGTTGCCGAGAACCACCTACCAAGCCAAGAAGATTCTTTGTCCATTAGGAATGGAAGTAGAAAGAATACATGCATGTCGGAATGATTGTATCCTGTACCGTAAAGAGTATGCTAGCTTACATGTTTGTCCGGTGTGCAAAGCATCCCAATACAAACGTAAAAATGACTCTGATGATGGGAAGGGCATCGAGGTGAAGTAAGGACCTCCTGCTAAGGTGATGTGGTATCTTCCTGTAATCCCCCGTTTGAAGCGTTTATTTGCAAACCCCAAGGATGCAATATTGATGCGTTGGCACTGCGAGCAGCGTAAGAAAGACGGAATGATAAGACATGTTGCTGATTCTGCCCAATGGAGGAACATCGATAGGATGTTTGTAGATTTCGGTGTGGAACCGAGAAATATAAGGTTTGGGTTGAGTACAGATGGAATGAATCCTTTTGGTAACATGAGCAGTCGACATAGCACCTGGCCCGTGACTCTGTGCATGTACAACCTTCCTCCTTGGCTGTGTATGAAGCGGAAATATATTTTGATGTCACTACTTATCCAAGGGCCGAAGCAACCTGGCAACGATATTGATGTGTTCCTAGCCCCATTGGTGGAAGATCTTGCAACACTGTGGAATGAAGGGGTACATGTATGGGATGCGGACAAACGAGAGAACTTCACTCTACGGGTCATGTTGTTCTGCACCATTAATGATTTTCCTGCCCTTGGTAACCTGTCAGGGTTTAGTATAAAAGGAGCCAAAGCGTGTCCGCACTGCTTAGATTATACGGAGAGTGTGTGGTTGAACAACTCCCGAAAAACTGTGTACATGCGTCACCGTAGGTTCCTTCCAAAGTATCACCCATACCGCAAGATGAAGAAACAATTTGACGGAAAAAAGAGGATGACTCAGTACCAAGACCTTTTAGCGGGAAAGAGGTGTATGATATGGTCAAGGATATAAATGTTGTGTTTGGAAAGGGACGTAAATTGAGGAAGAACATGTGGAAAAAGAGGTCAATATTTTGGGACTTGCCTTATTGGGAGCACTTAGAAGTTCGCAATTGCATTGATGTCATGCACGTAGAGAAGAATGTATGTGACAGTTTGATTGGTCTCTTACTGAACATTCCTGACAAAACAAAGGATGGTGTTAACGCAAGGCGTGACTTGGTCGCTATGAACATCAGGACCGAGTTAGCACCGATAGAGACCGATAAAGGCCGGACGTACCTTCCCCCAGCATGTTACACTCTGTCTAAGTCTGAGAGAACTGAATTGTGCCAGTCCTTAAATGGTGTGAAAGTCCCATCCGGTCACTCGACAAGCATGAAGAAACTTGTTTCCATGGAACAATTGAAATTAATTGGCATGAAGTCTCACGACTGTCATGTGCTAATGACTCAAATGCTACCTGTTGCAATTAGAAGTATTTTGCCGAACAAGGTTCGAGTGACAATCATAAGGCTATGTTATTTCTTCAACGCAATTGCTCAGAAGGTCATTGATCCGGATGGACTAGATGCTCTGCAAACCGAGGTGGTGACAACTCTATGTCATCTAGAGATGTATTTCCCTCCATTATTTTTTGATATCATGGTCCATCTCATTGTCCACCTTGTGAAAGAGATAAAAATATGTGGCCCCGTATTTCTACGTCATATGTACCCTTTCGAGAGGTACATGGGAATTCTGAAGTCCTATGTACGCAATCGATCTCGACCGGAGGGTAGCATCATCGAAGGTTATACAACAGAAGAGGTCATTGAATTCTGCATCGGCTACATGGCTCAGGTAGAGCCGATAGGTGTACCTCTATCTCGTCACGAGGGGAGGTTAGAGGGTATAGGGACTATCGGGAGGAAAGCAATAACTCCGGATCAAAATACGTATGCTGAAGCCCATTTCATGGTTTTACAACACATGACTGAAGTGACCCCATATATTGAAGAGCACAAGGACATGCTACGTCAGGAGAATACAGGCCAGTCAGAAGTTTGGATCACGAGACAATACAACCGTCAGTTCAACGAATGGTTGAAGGCGCAATTGACAAGGAGGTCGTCAAATGAAACACTAAAATGGTTGGCAAAAGGGCCAAAATTTACAATTGTGACATGGCAAGGATACGACATTAATGGCTACATATTTTATACAACAGATCAAGATAGAAAGAGCACAGTGCAGAACTCAGGTGTCCGCATAGATGCCTATGATTCGCACGGCCGTACCGCTGGCCCAAGCTCGTACTACGGGCTTGTAGAGGAGATTTGGGAGCTTGACTACGTAATTTTCAAAATTCCTCTATTTCGGTGCCGTTGGGTCCAACTCCCACGGGGTGTAAAGGTTGACAAGTACGGCGTCACTACCGTGGACCTCGAATGTGTAGGATACAAAGACGAACCATTCGTACTCGCGAGGCAAGTTGTTCAAGTATTTTATGTAACCGACCCGGCAAATAAGAAGCGCCATGTAGTTCTTCAGGGAAAAAGAAGGATTGTCGGGGTTGAGAATGTTGTGGATGAGGAAGAGTACAATCAATTTGATGATTTGTCTCCATTCGGAGACGGCATCAGGCTCGATGAAGAACAAGGCGATGAAGCAAGCTATATGCGTATCGATCATCGTGAAGGGCTTTATTTAAAATGATATAGCCAAAGTGTAATAAATGATATAGGTTATGCTTGTGTTTTTCATAAATGTATGTATGTTCCATTGTAATTGTAAAATGACTAAGGAACCCATGCATTGTAATTGTAAAATGACTAAGGAACTATGAAATAGTTATATTTATGGTTATGCTTGCGTTTTTCATAAATGTATCTATGTTCCATATTGTAATTGTAAAATGACATAGGAACCTAGCTAGCTGCGGGTATTTATAGTGAACTATCACAGGCGGTTTATCAGAAGAAACCGTCTGTGATAACACATCACAGACGGTTCTATCGATATAACCGTCTGTGATAATATGGGTAGCAGGGGTGGGAGGGAGCAAAACCTAGCTAGCAGGGGCGCTGCAGAGTGGAGACAAGAGACTGCGGCAGAGCGGACTCCGCAGACCTAGCTGCGGGTATTTTAAAATGAGCAATCACAGACGGTTCTATCAATATAACCGTCTGTGATATGCATTATCACAGACGGTTCTATCGATATAACCGTCTGTGATAATATGCATATCACAGATGGTTATATTGATAGAACCGTCTGTGATAGATCATCTTTAAATACCCGCAGCTAGGTCTGCGGAGTCCGCTCTGCCGCAGTCTCTTGTCTCCACTCTGCAGCGCCCCTTCTAGCTAGGTTTTGCTCCCTCCCACCGCCGGTCCCTCCCGACGCCGCCGGTCCCTCCCGAAGCCGCCGGTCCCTCCCGACGCCGCTCCCTCCCGAAGCCGGCGGTCCCCCCCGACGCCGGTCCCTCCCTCCCGACGCCGCCGCTCCCGACGCCGCCGCTCCCTCCCGAAGCCGGCGGTCCCCCCCGACGCCGGTCCCTCCCTCCCGACGCCGCCGCTCCCTCCCGAAGCCGGCGGCCCCCCCCCCCCCCCGACGCCGGTCCCTCCCGACGCCGCCTCCTCCCGACGCCGGTCCCTCCCTGTGCTTCACATGTTTGCTTTAGGATATATATATGCTTCACATGTATTTTATGTTATATGCTTCACATGTATTTTATGTTATATGCTTAACATGTTATATGCTTCACATGTATTTTATGTTATATGCTTCACATGTATTTTATGTTATATGCTTCACATGTATTTTATGTTATATGCTTAACATGTTATATGCTTCACATGTATTTTATGATATATGCTTCACATGTATTTTATGTAGCATATAATATATGCTGCACTTGTTAACTGCAAGTTCTATTTGGAAGGCCCATAGCTCACTGCAATTAGCTAATCGTTAGAACTTTGTCAAAGGGCATAAAGCAAGTGACACACTCCAGTGTATCTTGTTCAATGAACTTGATGCACTGGTTTGTGTCACTTGATTCATAGAACTTTGACAAGCTGGGTCCATAGCTCACTTCAGTTAGTTTTTTCTTAGAAGAGAGATGGCGTCCACACAGTCTTCGTCGTCGTCATCTGGGTCTCACGCTCCCAAGACTGCGAAATCTAAACGTGGCCGAGGAGTATCGAAATGGCCAGAGGCCCGAATGACCATCACGGTGGTCTCTCCGGATGGGGTCCCTCTGGAACCGTCGAAAGCAGCGTCATCATTTCGGACTACCTGCGGGATAATTGGAAGGCAACGGGTCCCCATCACCATAGCAAGCTGGAAAGATTTGACGAAGTATCCTTTCGTGTCGCCGGAAACATGGGAGGCCTTTGTGCAGATGAAGACGACGCCCGAATTTGTACAACAAAGTGCGGCGCACAAGGATCTCCAGTCACAAAACACGCACCCTCACAGACTCGGCACTGCTGGGTACGCGGGTAAAATCCCGCAATGGAGGATGCAGGATGAGGTCGCAATCCGATCGGAGGCCTCTCCGCCATTTGCCGGGATCGCAAACGAGCGCGCTCGAAACTGGTTAAGAGCGAGGTCATCAACCACATCTTCGGGTGTCTCTTTCAAAAACCCCGCAGATGAGGAAGTGTCCCAACGCATGGTAAAATATGTTAAACAACATAGTTGTTAACACCTCTTGAACTTCATGGGTTCAAAAATAACATGATTAATTGCCTCTTGCAGCAATCATTGACTACCGAATCTTCTCGTGGCTCCTTTGAAGAATATAGGGAGATAGATTTACTATCACAGGCCTTGGGAAACAAGGAGCACCTAGGTCGCACACAAGGCATGGGGGTTTATGTACCTTGGAGGCACGGATTTCCAGATTACTCCGAGACATATAGGAGTAGGAAGAGATCCAAGGCGTACCGCAGCGAACAAATAAAACAGGAGCTTCGTGCTCAACTTGAGGAACAACTATCTGCCTCACTTCAAGAGCAGACTGCCTCACTTCGAGGAGAGATAGATTCGTTGCGGGAAGAACTGAGACAAGTCCGCAACCAATCGCAATCCACTCCTAGTACTGCGGTACCCAGTCCCCCTCAATGTCGCAGTAGCTGCGCGTCCACACCAATTTCTGAACATAGCGACGACCACTTACGTATTGATGACATTCAGGTAATGTACCTCTTTAGAATGGTACATAGATCTCTCTGGTGGACGCCTTAACTCATCTCTTGTATCGTTATGTAGGAGCCCATGCCTTGCAGCCTCAAAGTCAGGCTTGTTGGCTCTATTCCCGTTGACGCTGGCGCGGCATGGTGTATCCATTGCTGCCAGGGACGCTGGTGCACGGTGTACAAGTAGACACCGGTTTCATAAAGGTCCAGGTGGACATGATTAATGATATTTTTAAGTCCGTCCCTCTTGAGAAGCCCCCAAACGAAGAGATTAAGACATTAGGGGATGCCGTCCACACATTCGTTCAGTGGCCCAAGAGGGACATCGTCCTCGACATGTCCGTGCCACAATCTTCACATCCAGTGGCCCAAGAGGGACGTCGCCCTGGACCTAGCACATCGGCTCCGGTGGCTCCACCTCCAAATCCAGTAAAGTCTGTTGCATCGGCTCCCGCCGAGACGCCACCGAGAACATCTCACAAGCGAGGCTCCAAGGCCTCCAAGGCTCATGCGAAGAAAATTAAGCCGCGTCCCGTGCCATGGACGTTTACTCTAGGAGTGTCGTTGGTGCCCGACTCACAATTACGCCATCTTGGTATGATTTGCAATAGATTGCATGCCTGGTACATGGAGAAGTCCAACTTGAAGCCAAACCGGCAGAGTGCATTCACTCTGAAATATAACGAGACACATTTCCTCCACGACACGGGCTACATCGTCGTGACATTCGAAGATTTATTCTTACTATTCAATCTCGACGAACTCGACGCCTCACTTCTACGATGCTGGACACTGTAAGTGTACTGTACAATGAAGTTCTACATTCACGTTATACAGATAAATGTCATTACTCTTTCTTTATGTATAGATACATGATCCAAGAAGTCCGGCGAACGCGACGACCAGTGGGTTTCCTCGACCCTCACTTGGTCTCCGAGCAATCTATCAACGCAGATGCATCCTTCGTGCAAGGTTACATAACGAGGGGATTGATTGCTCACAGCGACAAGGAGTACGTCATGGTACCCTTCAACCAAGGGTAAGTGCTTCACTAGTTGCCACACATATGTTTCATTTGTACTTTACATGCAGCATGAACTTATGATTAATCACTATGGCGACACACATGACTAGGCATCACTGGATTTTGATTGTGATTGTACCAAAGTGGAGCAAGGTAATATACCTTGATTCCCTCCTTAGGAGCAACCACGACTTCAGTCTTGTGCAAGAAGTACTTAACAGGTAAACTCATTTCCTCCATACATAACTCTATTGTAATATTTCTTTTGTTTGCCACGGCCGAGGCTAAGTTTTTTGAATCACGTAGGGCTTTTGCCGAATATGTTGCCCAATGAGGATCACACGATATAAAATCCAATGACACGCTACGACACCAGACGCGATTTCCGGTACCCTCTACAACACAACAATCCTATATCATACTTTGTTATAATGCCTCTAGAATTGACAATACCGATGTATGTAATTCTATTTTTGCAGTGCCACCAGCAGCTACAAGGCAACGTATGTGGATTCTACGTTTGCCGCCATATGCAGGAAATCATGAGTACTAAGATCAATGATTCAGAGGTTTGTCAGGTCCTTCCAATAATTATTATTTTCTGATTATATATATGTATTTATATTACACACATATGCTAATGAATGACTTAACATTGCTCGTAGC
Organism: Dendrocalamus latiflorus; assembly: GCA_017311315.1. Lineage (NCBI taxonomy): Eukaryota > Viridiplantae > Streptophyta > Magnoliopsida > Poales > Poaceae > Dendrocalamus > Dendrocalamus latiflorus. The sequence continues at coordinate 15,258,005 of CM029611.1, read as the reverse complement.
GACAGCGGGTGAAGTTCGACCAAAGTGCATATGATCTTGACAATCTCGTCGAAATTCGTGCAATCATCTCCCAATTCTTGGTAGCAGAGGTCATAAGTAAGAGTGGAGAGTTCTACGCCGGCAATGGTGATAATTAGATGTTAAAACATTGGATTCAACTGTACAAATCAAACAATTCCTTCAACTAAATGCATTTGTCAGATTTTGTGTAACGATTTTCATTCTATATATGTATGTGATCTGCTGGCCGTTTGTTACATTCATCTGTGTATTGAATTTTGTTGTAATTTACTATGAGTTGCAATTAACTTATATCTGTCATTTATCTGTAATCTGCTTGCTTGCTTGCTTTCAGAGGGCATGGCTAGCATATCCTGAGGCTAGCCAAGAAACAGTATCACAAACGGTTCGTTATTAAAAACCGTCTGTGATACAATATCACAGACGGTTTCAAAGAGTGCCGTCTGTGGTGTGAATGATATCACAGACGGCCCTTACTACTAACCGTCTGTGATATTTGTATATCACAGACGGTCTTGATTACTAACCGTCTGTGATAGACGAGTATCACAGACGGTTGGTTATAAACAACCGTCTGTGATAGTCTCGTATCACAGACGGTCTTGATTACTAACCGTCTGTGATAGTCTCGTATCACAGACGGTCTTGATTACTAACCGTCTGTGATAGAGAGTATCACAGACGGTTGTTTATAAAAATCCGTCCGTGATACTCGTCTATCACAGACGGTTAGAAATCAAGACCGTCTGTAATGTAGTTATCACAGACGGCTCGGGAACCGTCTGTGATAACCACCAACTATCACTGACACCTAAACACTGACGGTTCAGAAACCGTCTGTGATGACGGTTCCGAACCGTCTGTGATAGGGTTGTCTGTAGCAGTGTACCTAGCCAAGGCGAGGTGTCCCCTCCTTCCAGGGAGTACGAGTTGGTGCCGCGGGGGAGCTCGCGCGCCAACAAGTGGTGGGACGCCGTGGAGCACTCGGGAGGCAGCTGTTCCCGTGTGCTGGGGAAGAGCCGTGTGACTGAAGGGACGCTGCAGCGACTCGTGGATGAGAGGAAGATCGTGGATCACGATGGGGCTCGCCTACCCCGTCGGGACGAGACGGAGCCGAAGCCTCGGGCAATGGAGGTGATTGTTTTTGTTGCGTTCTTCGACGCCGGCCTTCGAATGCCCTCCACGTTGTTCGTGGGCGAAGTCCTGCGGGCCTACAAGTTGGAGCTAGCCCAACTGACGCCCCACGCCATACTCCGCCTAGCTGTCTTCACGTGGGCGATGCGGACAGAGGGGTGGCGTCCCAGCGCGAGCTTATTCGCCACCCTGCACGACGCACGCTGTCGACCCCGAAAAGTTGACAGGGCGGTGTCCAACTTTGGCGGTGTGGACTTCGTGCTCCGGGCATCGTGCGCGACGTTGTTCCCCATGCCAGCCTCGCCGAGGCAATGGGAGTCCGGCTGGACTCGGCAGTGGTTCTACTACACCGTGACCGACAAGAGCGGAATGCAGTGCCGAGGTGGGCCGATCTCGTTTAACAGCACGCCGAGTTTGAAGGCAGAGACTGACGACACGCGAAGGCTACAGGGTCTTGTCGGTGTCGCCCGTCGAATGAGCCTGCGCGACCTAGCCGAGGAGTTCACAATGTATGGGGCGGCGCCCCTCTCCTCCCGGGGGAAGTATGTTGGACAGAACGGCCCCCGTGAGGACGGGTTCAGCCCATCCGTATCTCGCCTACTTCCGCCCTCCGCTCCTTGTAAGTTGTCCAATACGTTTTACGCGCGCCGTTGCATCTGTTTGGTCTCCGCCTGGCTGACGTAATCTCCTGCGTAGTGGCTCGGCTAGAAGATGTGGAGCGCGCGGTTACGGTGCTCCTCGGCCCGTACACACTTAACGAGCACCAGGCTCACGAGGCCGCAGTCAAGGCGGCTAAGCAAGGGCGGGTAAACCGCACATGCGAAGCTCTAGGCATTACTGTGCCCGAACGCTTGGTGCCGGAGGAGCTTCCCGCCGGGACTCCGGACACTCAGGACGGTGATAGCCCTGCGAGGGTGTTATCCTCGCGACGCTGGGCCCGTTCCCCGTCTGCCGTATGCGACCCCGCAGGCCCTTCGGCGACTAGCACAGCTGGAGCGGGGCGTGCAACCGGCGGTGGGCCCGGCCACACTGCTTCGGAGGAACGCGCGGCCTCGAACCCCCTGGCACCCTCCGTCGACGCCAACAAACCCGTGCTTGCGGCCATCGGTGAGCTGGAACTCGTCAACCCGGGGGGGAGCACCGTTCCTGGCGAAAAAAACACGGTCGATGGTGCGCTACCAACCACGGCGGGCGGCGAGGGCGCGCCCCCTACAGAGGAAACCGTGGGGGCGACGGGAACCGTAGCTGGTGTTGCCCCGGAAGAATCACTTGTGCCGCCGCCGGCGAAACGCCCTCGGACGCAGTCCCCGCCGCCAGCGAGGGGTCGATACGCCATTGCGGGGCCTTGTCGCGGGATTACGGCATCTGGCGCGGCCGAGAAGACCTCCTCGCCAACCACCGAGACGCCCGCCTTCCGCTTGGCCGTTGGAACGGCACCACTTCCTACCGCGATGAGAGGCGCAGGGGGTAGGTGTGAATCCCTTTCCTCTCGTGACTTCGCGAAACTCTCTCCGATCTGCTCGCTCATTCTGCCAACATCAGGCGAGACAAGGTCTCCCGGACATGGCGAAGGATCGAGCAGCGGAGGTATGCGCGAAGTCCAAAGGGCTGTGCAGGGTGGCCCGCAGATGTCCGTTGCTGTTGATGTGGCCGCGGCCTCGGTAAATCCTGACGCGTTGGGGCCGGGGCTCGCTCGCTCGGACTTCCTCCCTCGCCTGGAGATACTTCGCATCCTTGCTGCAGCCGCAGAGCGTGCCGACAACGGCCTTGACCGAGAAATGCTGTCGTCATGCGAGGGGGATCTCCTAGCGCTCGCGCTGCAGGCCTCCGTGATGAGGGTAAACATGTGCGCTTCAGCTTGCAAGGTACTGCTGGGCGCCTGCTGACTTGTTGTTTTTTGCCAGACGCTTGCCCTTAGCCGGTCCTTTGACGAGGCCCGCGTTCGGGAGCGGAGGGCTCTGGAAGCCAGCCTACGTGAAGCAAATGATGCTCCCGCAGCGAAGGATGAAGAACTTCGCGTGCTAGGGGGCGCCATGGCGGCCGCACAACTCGAGGCCACGGAAGCCAAGTGCGCCGCGGCTGAGGAGCGCGCCGCCTTTCTGCAGCAGATCGCCGCCCTAGAAGGGGAGAACGCCCAGCTGGCGGAGTCTGCTGCAGGGAACAGTCTCATCTTGGAAAATGCGTCCACGTCGGCGTGGCGGGCCATGGAGTCTCTGAACCAGGCCCTCCGAGATCTGTGCGTCAGAGTGCCGGACCCTGCGCACGGGCCGGAGGCCCTGTCGGAGACGCTCGGGTTGATCGAGGAGGGGGCTGGGGTTGCTCTTCGTGGCGCCAGAACGTTTGGCGAGCACTGCGGCTATGTTGGTGCGTGCTTCGCCCTCGCCCTGCTTTACACTCGTGGGTGCAGACACACCCATGAGCTGGCGAATCCTCAACTGGATCCTCCCGGCCGTCCAGAAGTTATGGCGGACGCCATTCGCTCCATCGGGCCTAGCCTGCAAAATTTCCATCAACGGATCTGGGGCCGCTTTGGGGAAGATGCAGCGAGGGTCGCCGTGCAGCAGATGCTGCATGGGGAGGGGGACCTCCTCCACTGGCTCGAAGGAGTCCTTCAGGGTCACGGCGACGATGGCACAGGTTCGTCCGCACCGCGCCAAGGCTGAGCGGTTGGTCGGGTAGGGCGAGGGGATGATGTACTGGTTCGTATGCTTGTAGGCATGTAGCCCCCTTGCTTTTATAACGAAACCAAGCAGTACTTTTCTTAGTGTTACCTGCCGCCGAACGCGAAGGGAAGACCTCCGCATCGTGTGTATATTCCGCGGACTGGTGCATGTGGAGGCGAACCTCGACGCTACGTTTTCCTTTATAGTCCGGAGACTCGCACGTGCGAAGGCGGACCTCGACGCTACGTCTTATTTAAAGTCCGTAGACTGGCGCGTGCGGAGGCGAACCTTGACGCTACGACTTGCTTTATAGTCCGGAGACTCGCGCGTGCGGAGGCGGACCTTGACGCTACGTCTTATTTAAAGTCCGTAGATTGGTGCGTGCGGAGGCGGATCTCGACGCTACGTCTTCCTTTATAGTCCGGAGACTCGCGCGTGCGGAGGCGGACCTCGACGCCACGTCTTATTTAAAGTCCGTGGACTAGTGCGTGCGGAGGCGGACCTCGACGCTACGTCTTCCTTTATAGTCCGGAGACTCGCGCGTGCGGAGGCAGACCTCGACGCTACGTCTTATTTAGAGTCCGTGGACTTTGTTCTGCTCAGCGCGGACAGGGAATGCGCCGGGAACAGCAACCTTTATTGAACTCCCGTTTGCGCCGGCGAGCATCATATAACAAAGGGCTGGCGGCTCTACGCTTGTTGTCCTACTTCTAGGCGTAGTATCGCCGCAACCTGTCCACATTCCATGCGTGTCGGAGGGTTTGCCCTTCGAGCGTGGCGAGGCGGTACGCCCCTTTGGTTATGCCTCCATCACAATGTACGGGCCTTCCCACTTGGACTCCAGCTTGCCAGCGGTCTCCGCCTGAAGCGCCACTCTGAGAACGAGATCCCCAGGCTTGAATCCCCGTGGGCATATAGAGCGGTCCCGAGTACGCATTGTCTGCCGCGCATACTTCTCGACATGGTGGGCTGCATCTGCCCGTAGCCCGTCGAGGAGGTCCAAGGACACACGGCACTCCTCTTCGGGTGCTTGGACGAGGACCCTCCGCGAGCCGGCCTTGATTTCCTCGGGCGTTACTGCTTCATCGCCAAAAAGGAGCTTGAACGGCGTGAATCCCGTCGGGCGCGTTACGGTTGTGCGAAGCGACCAAAGAACGCTGTGAAGCTCGCTCGGCCACTTGCCCTTTGGCAACCCGACCGGGCGCTTTTTGATGGCAGCGGAGATGGCGCAATTCGCCCGTTCGACCGCCCCGTTGGACTGGGGATGCCCTACCGAGGCGAATCGGAGGGTGATGCCCATGCTGTCACAATAGTCTTTGAATAGGGTGGCGTCGAACTGCAGGCCATTGTCAACCGTGAGCTCCCGGGGCACGCCGAAGCGACATATGATGTTTTGCTAGAGGAAGCGCTGTATGGCCGCAGAAGTTACTTTAGCCAGGGCGACCGCTTCCGGCCATCTGGAGAAATACTCCAGCGCGACCACCACGAACCGGAGGTCCCCTGGAGCTCGGGCAAGCGGTCCTACTATGTCGACGCCCCAGCGTGCCAGCGGCCACACCGGAGGAATAGGGTTGAGGCTCGTCGGGGGCCTGCGGATGATGCGCGCCATCCACTGGCATCTTTGGCACCGACAGACGAGGTCCTGGCCGTCGGTGATGGAAGTTGGCCAGTAGAAGCCTTGCCTGAACGCCTTGCCAACTAATGACCTCGGCACCAGGTGGGATCCGCACACGCCCGCATGGATCTCCGCAAGGAGCTCCTTTCCCCCTCAGTCGAGAGGCAATGCAAGAGCGGTGCGCAAACCCCTCTCTTGTAGAGTATCCTTTCGAACACCTGGAAGGATCTTGCGCGGTGCTGCAAGCGCCGAAGCTCGGCGGGGTCCTCCAGCTCAGCGATGCCTTGCAAGAAATTGAAGATGGGCTCTCGCCAATCACCCGGCCGGTCAATGTGGTGGACGAGTGCCGCGTCCCGGTTGTCCTGCGCGATGGCCGCCTGCACTAATATCTCATAAAACGCTCCATCCGGGGGGGCAGTTGCTGGCTGGCCGCCTTAGCGAGGGCGTCGGCCTGCTCGTTCTCCGCGCGGGGGATGGCCTTGACGGTGATGCCCAAAAAGTGCCTTTCCCTCGCCCTCACAGCCGCGAGGTACTTGGCCAACTCAGGGTCCTTGGCTTGATATGACTTATCCACATGACCGGCCACCAAGCGCGAGTCGGTGCGTACTAGCAGCCGTCTCGCGCCGACTGCCTTGAGCTTCGCCAGGCCAAAGAGCAGCGCCTCGTATTCAGCCGTGTTGTTGGTGGCGGGGAAGGCGAGGCGCGCCGAGTATAGCAAACGCTGACCTTCGGGCGTGACGATCACCGCACCTGCGCCCGCGCCCGCGACGCCGTAAGCTCCGTCAATAGTAAGCGTTTAGACGGGGTCGTCGTGTGTCTGGACTGGTTGGGCCGGCGGGGTCCATTCGGCGAGAAAATCCGCCAGGACTTGGGATTTGATTGCCGTTCGTGAAGCATACGTCAAGGAGAAGGGGGCGAGCTCGGTGGCCCATTTGCCGATACGCCCTGTGGACTCCTTGTTGTGTAACATCTCTGCCAGGGGGAATGAAGAAGGCACTGTGATCGGGTGGGCCAGAAAGTAATACCGAAGTTTCCTGGAGGCCATGACCAGCGCGTAGGCGAGCTTCTCAAGCTCCGTGTACCTTGTCTTGGTGCCCTGGAGGGCTTCAGAGACAAAGTATACGGGCCGCTGTATGGCGCCTTCCTCTAAGACGAGGACGGCGCTGACCGCGGTGGCGGACGCGGCCAGATATAGCAGGAGGGGAGCCTCTGGTGCTGGGGCGACCAGAGTGGGGAGGCTTGCCAGGTGCTCCTTGAGCTCGTTGAAGGCCTTCGCGCAATCCCCATCCCAACGAAATCCGTCGCACCCGCGGAGTGTCTTGAAAAATGGCAGGCCCCGCTCCGCCGCCCTGGATAGGAAGCGGCTTAATGCTGCCATGCGGCCCGCCAGCCTCTGGACCTCCCTCGTTGTCTTGGGCGGCTCCATACCCAGGATGGCGTCTACTTTGTCGGGGTTCGCCTGGATGCCCCGTCCAGACACGAGGAAACCTAGGAGTTTGCCCGCCTGCACCCCGAAGACACATTTGTCGGGGTTGAGCTTGATGCCCGCCTTCCGGAGGTTGTCGAAGGTCTCCTGGAGGTCCCGGCCATGCAGAGCAAGCTACCGGGTTTTGACCACCATGTCATCGACGTAAGCTTCGACGTTCCTCCCGAGCTGGGCGGCCAGGGCAATAGCCACGAGACAGGTAAAGGTAGCGCCTGCGTTCTTCAAGCCAAAGGGCATTCTGACGAAGCAGAATGTCCCAAGAGGTGTGGTGAAACTGGTCTTGTCCTCGTCGTCTTCGGCCATGTACACCTGGTGGTAGCCGGAATAGGCATCCAGGAAACTCATGAGTTCGCACCCCGCGGTGGCGTCGACCAGCTGGTCGATGCGCGGCAAGGGGTAATTGTCCTTTGGGCACGCCTTGTTGAGTGCCGTGAAGTCGATGCACATACGCCAGGCCCCGCTGGCCTTTTTGACTAGTACCGGGTTAGCGAGCCACTCTGGATGGTGGACCTCACGGATGACCCCGGCGCGAAGAAGCTTCGCGACCTCCATCTTGGCCGCCTGTTGCCGATCCATGGACATACGCCGAAGCCTTTGCTTGACCGGCTTGGCATCGGGGCGGACCGCCAAGCGATGCTCGATTACTGCTCGGTCTACGCCCTTGATGTCCTCCGGGGACCATGCGAAAATATCAACGTTGTTCTGAAGCACTCGGAGCAGATCCCGTTCGACCCCCGGTGGGAGCCCCTCGCCGATGGACACAAACTGCCCCTCCGCCTGGAGCGGCACCTTCTTGACTCCGCCCTCGGACCGAGGCTTGGGCGTCCACCCAGGGGCGGAGGGGCCATCGCCGAGCGTGCCGGAGAGGGCGTGCACCGGGCGATGCGGAACGCGGCTGCCGACCTCGGCACGTCTGGCCAGGTCCTGATCGCTGAAGACGGTGATGACACCCTCTGGACCCGGGAGCTTCATACACAAAAACGCGTAGTGCGGGATCGCCTCGAAAGAGTTGATGGCGGGCCGGCCCAGTATGGCGTTGTAGGGATGTGGGATATCTACGACGTCGAAGGTGACCTGCTCGGTCCGGATGTTACCCTTGTTGCCCTCCTGACGGAACGTGACCGGAAGGGACACGTGCCCCAAGGCCTGCAGTGGTTGACCCCCGAAGCCTTGGAGTGGAGCTCCTGGCTGCTCTAGCCGGCTTCGGGGGATCCCCATACGATCGAGGGCTTCGGCGAACAAGATATTCGCGGAGCTTCCCCCGTCAACAAGGATGCGCCTGACGTCGCAGCGTGCTATGTGGGCCTGGATGACTAGAGGGTCTTGGTGAGGGTACTCCACGCCGCTGGCGTCGTTCACGTCGAAGGTGATGTTGCGGGGCGGCATCCATAATTGCGGCTGCTCCCCGGGGGCCCTTGAGGAGGAGCCTCTGGTGATGACGCTAACGGTGCGATGCTGCGCTCCCTCCGTTGCGGCGGCTCGCATGGGGCTACCGCTTGGGTGCTCCACGTGGGCTCCGGCAGGGGGCCGAGGAGGCAGAGCTCGAAACCCGGCCGTCACCCTCCGCAGCTCCATAACTGCGGTGCATGCCCTTGTGTAATGATCACCGTAGCCGTGTACCTCGCACCACTTGCCATAGTGTAGGAGCTCTTGTTCTGCGTGGGGTTGGTCGCCGCAATCAAGTCCGCCTTCCAATCCCCGGTCCCCCCTTTGTGAGGCGGGGTCGGGTCCTTGGCGGGCGCTCTCGGTGTCGAGGACATGATGGGCCGCCTGTGACCTGCGCTGGCGGCGCCGAGGTTTATGCCTGCTCCTTGAGGAGCCTTCCCGTACTCCGGTGTCGCTGCCTCGGGGAGGGCCTCCCCAGGGCTCTCGGCCGCGGCCCTGCTTCGAGGAGGGACCACCCGCCCCTACTTCGCGCGGGGGGCGCTCCCCATGGGCGAGGTCGAGGGCGGTAATGCTGCGTCTTCGCGCATCCTCCTCCGCCCGCGCGTACTCGTCCATTTTGTCGAAGAGCTTGGCGACTGTCTTGATTGGCCTCCGCGCATTGTACTCGGCCATCGGGCCCGGACGAAGGCCCTGTATGGCTGCATTAACGACGGTGGTTTCATTAACGTCTCTTACTTGGCATCGAATCCTGGCGAAGCGCTTGAGGTAGCCCCGGAGCTTCTCCGTGGGTCTTTGCTTCGCAGCGAAGAGCTGGTCCGCGTCGACTCGCTCGACGTAGTTTCCTTGGAAGCTGTTGTGAAGACGGTTGCGGAGCTGCTCCCACGCGTAGATGGAGCCCGGCTCTACGGTAAAGAACCAAGAGAGCGCCACCCCTTGCAGCGCGAGGGGGAGTCCCTTCACCTTCGTGGTGTCGTCTCCGCCCGCGGCTTCGATCGCGGTTTCGTACACGCGCACGAACTCGCGGGGATCCGTGTCGCCCTTGTACGAGTCGATGGCGCTAGGAAACTTGAAGTCTTGAGGCCACGCCGCCTGCTGCATGCTGCAGCCCTGCCGAAAGCGGGGATTCCGGATCTACGCGCCGCAGCGGCGCACGGCTAGACGTGGGGGCTTCGCGACTGTCCGCCCTCTCCGGCGTGGGCTCTGGCGCGATTGCTGGCGCGGCCTGCTGGCTCCGAGCCTCTTGCATATCGCTGACGGCTCCGCGAAGGTCCCCCAGCTCCCGCTGGAACGCGTTGAGGGCTGCTAGTATGGCGCTTTCCACCGCAGGCGCTGTCGGGGCCGCCGGGACACCCAGCGGACGGGTCGGTGCCGGGACCATCGCTTCACGATCTCCAGATCCGCCGTATGCTGCATTGCGGCCACCCCTAGTCGCCTGATCCACGCTGCCGGCGAGGGTGGCGGGGGCTGTCGTTGCAGTGCCAGCGACGGGGTTGGGTGTCGTTGTAGCGGCGCTGGCGGTGTCGGTCGCTGTGGTGCCAGCGTCGACGTTCGCGACCACGGCGCCTGCGCTGCCGCCAGCTCCTTCGGCGGCCGATGCCGAAGCCCTGGTATTCACGCGCCGCTCCGACCCAGCCGTCTTCTTTCCCTTCGCCGCCGCTGATGAAGCTTTTTTCGGTGCCATCCTTCTTCTTCGGTCTTCGGGCTTGTCCTTGTCCTCCCCACGGATGGCGCCAACTGTTGTGGTTACAGACCAAACAGAGAGAGAGATGGTAGTGGAGAGGTGGGAGTGTTCTGCCTCAACCTCCCCCTTATCCTGATATATATATTCACATGGGGTATGCTTTTACAGTTATACCCTTACATGCATACCTCCCCATCAGGGGCACTTATGTCATTACACACGTTACTCTGGTTCTTATAACCTCCTAACAGGCCTGCTGGGCTTAGGTGGGGGCCACCCCTACGACAGGTATATTAATAGATATGAAAAATATTGAGTTTGGTGTTCAGAAGATGACAGATCTGTCTTCTAGGTTAAATCGGGGGTTAGATGATTTAATTTGGGCATGTTGTAGCCAACTAAGAAGTTGTAGAATTCTAGAACAAGTATAGTTTGCTAAAATATGGTTTAGGAGTTAGAAGTTATATCATTTTTAGTACCGAGACAACAAGGGGTGACTGTCTAGCAAAAGGGGAATATTGTGGATTTAGAAAGTGTGTAGGAGCATTGTCATTATTGTCTTGTATTTATGTAGCTTATATTGAGTTTAGATTTCTTTTTTGTAGGAGAGCTTCAGGGTTGGTGTCATTCTCTAATCAACCCAGTCATCGCAACTAGAAAAAGCAAATATATAGTAGAATGATAAATGATAGTTGATAATTGCTTATTATTATTGAATTATTCATGTAATGCAATAATTGATTACCCTTTTGTTCACTATGATATAATTTAATGATAAATATGATATGTGGTAAAATGATGAAATATTGCATTCATGATATGACATAAGCATACGAGCTAGGGTGATGAGTAAGTAAAATAGCTATGAGTAAAGCTATTTAATTATTTTGGAGTGTTCTTGAGTAAAACCTATAGAAGTAGGCACCTCCACGGGATGGAAGAAAAGACCTGGGCACCTCCACGGGATGGAAGAAAAGACCTGGGCACCTCCACAGGATGGAGCTAGAGGGTGAACCTGATATTGATAAGTGATATGAATATGATATTGTTCCTATTATTTTATTATGTACTTGTTGAATCGTGGACTTATCCTTGCGTTATTATTATTATTTCTAGTGAACGTAGAATATGACACGCATGGAGTGGAAGTAGAACATATGATCACACACTTTTGTAGGTCTTCACTCCACCTAGTGATGAATAACTTACTATCATAATCAGTTTAGTGCTATCCACACAATTATTAGTTGATAAATGGTTTTCCTTAGTTTTTTATGGTTCATAATGTTGCTAATTGATACGTTCCTTGGTTTAGTTTATTAATTGATTCATATTGGTAATTATTGGTTCATCTTAAGTTCAATTTATTGATTACCGTGTTGCTGAAAATTTCTGTTTATTATTATATTGAATGCTTATTCTTGAAGTCTAGTTGTGGCATTAATTAAATAATAGTTTAATTGGGTAGAAGTTATAGTTGTGGGTGATATTCTGGGCTTTTGAGAAGCCGAGATGTTACATGGGATGAGTTTAATTGACCTAGATTAGTGCATCTTTGCCTTTAGATGTGTAGGGTTGTTTGGAGTTAATCATGGTCAATGGCGGGGATTGGAGTTATGCTCATGGAGGAGCCGAGGTGTAGAACGATCAAGAATGCTATGTGAGATGGCTGAGCTTAAGCATAGCACGAGAAAGGTAGAAAATGTTGAAGGGATGTTCGAGCGACAGGTTGCACCATGTGGTTTGGTCGGTCTAAGTGAGATGTGATCTAATAGAACTTAAGGGGAGAGACATACTGATGTGTAGCAAGCCAATGATGCACCTACACGTGATAAGCATGACGATTGTTTGCATGAAAGGAGAAGACCGGGTCAAGAAAAGGTATTTTGGTAGTTTAATAAAAATATCGAAAACTATCTTAGGTCAAAACCACGGTGCTTAAGCGATGCTTGGGAGAGCGGTTTAGGTCAAGGAGAAGCTGAGAAGATCAAATTGGATCAATGCTAAAGGTCTTAGCGGAATTGGGCTTATATGCTTTGAAAATCGTGCGTAAGTGTAGTGTGTCAGTAAAACCCGGGGGGGTTCGGGTTTCTCCATATGTGCTATTGTGCTAAGTGGATAGTATCCACTAAGAGTTATGTGGGGCTGGCTAGTCAATCTATTTAACGGGTTGAGATAGAGACTTATAGTTAACCATCAAATTATCCTCTCTTGAGACTAAGTGTTCATGAGTTATAGGGTTATAGTTGGAGAGAAGTTGAGTGTTGTGGTGTGCTCTCTTATCCTTCAGGTGGAGTGGCTATAAAATATTTATCCTCAAATAGCAATACATCAATGTTTGTTCATCTCCATAAATCTCTTTTGTGTTGATTGATTTGCTCTTGTTTTGGTTGTCTTTTTCCTTTTTCCTTTTGTCTTCTTGATTTTGTTGTACCAATGATGTATAAGATATGGAGATAATATTTGAAAATCATTCTCTACCTGTCTAGCCACTTTGATGGCAATTTTATAAAGAAAACCGATTTTGTTTGATTTTGGCCTCACCAAGTAATTTCGTGATCCGAGGATTTTTTTTGTTTGATTTCTTTGTTGGTCTTGGTTGCTATAGCATGTGGGAATACGTCCCAAGCCATCTTGGCCATCTTTTACCCATGAGCAAGTCATATTCACCGCTTTTGTATTTTGTCTGGTTTTAATACATACTTGCTTAATTTTGAAAAGGACAGAATTTTGACATGGATTTCTATGATCTATTGATGGAATAGATTCATGAGATCTTAAGCAAGGTATGTGTAAAGTTTTATAGCAATTAGACTTGTATTTTAAAAGCTGTATGAAAAACAAATTATGTCGGGCTATTTCTGGAACAGAGGGCAGGAGGTAATCATCCAAATCATTCAAACGCTATCTCCGATCCAAATCATCCAATACGTGCATGCGGCCGGCTGGCGTCCGCGGCGAACTACAAGTCCTTTCAATTCGTGGGCGCTCGGGACCGCGAGCAAGCGAGGAGCGAGGCAGCGAGCGCGTGTTTGGTCGTGTACTTTCGGGTTTCGCTGTTTCGGTGTAGTGAAACGGTTGCCGACTTGCCGTGATTCGTCGGGGTCGGGAGGGGTGCCACGCGCGTGCAGAGGCGGCGACCGGCGAGGCGGCGACTCGGCGCCGACGCGTTAGCCGGCCGGACAACGGCTGCCGGTTGCGAGTCTTGAGTACAATTGTACAACGAATCAACATCAACGATGACACCACCAAAGAAGAAGAGCAAATACGTAATGAAAGGTATTTTCTAATTTAGATTGTAATTAGATCATCTTTTCGTATTAATTAATTTACCTAGGCTGTACATCATCACGCACGGACATTCTAGTGAGCCCTTGCATAGTTTTGATATGTTTAACTTTTATAAACCTGCTACACCTGAAAATTATTTCTGCCTCCGCCACTCCACCAAACCCCAGCGGTCAGACTGGTGGAAATTTCCGATCAGACCAGCCCATGGTAGAGGTCTGACCTCTAGGCTTCAGAGGTCTAACCTTCAGGGTTTCTCAATTCTTAGAAATTGATTTCTTGAGTTTTTTGCTTTGGATTTTGGTCGGTGATTCTAGGCTTCGTAACTCTGTAGCTACGGAAGTAAATAATCATGAATACTTGAAAAAATGAATGGCACTATTCACCTGTCCCCTTTGTTCCTTTTCGATCCTACAAAAACCTATAAAAATTTGATGCGAAGAATAGGGCCTAAACCAAGACGATGGGATGAAGCAGCAGTCGTCGTCCAGAGTTGCCCCCTTGAAGGCTTGAACACCAAAGCGCGTATTTAAGGCTACCCTGCTACTTATTGAGGAGGGGAGCTAGCTGCACGCTGGACGGCCCGCTGTGGTCACTGGCAGGCATGCATAGTGACAACTAAAATCATTCTCCCAACGTACTACATGCATGCGGCGACATGCATGCTACCACAATATAAAAAACTCGCTACTAGCCTCTGATTGCATCATCAGAGTTTAAACGTTAAAGCCGGGAAGAAAGCTTAGCCTAGCCTAGCCTTGCAGCAAAGCTAGTAGTAGTACTGTACATACGTTTGCAAGTAAGTAGGAGTGTGTGTCTATATATGCACGTGCGCACACGTTTTTGACATATATATACCACTGTTTGCATCTGTATTTATAAAAATAGCAGTATACGTGATATATAAACAAAAATAGCGTTTTTCCCGTCTGGTGGTCAGGTGACGATGCTGCAGAAGCTGACGTGTGAGCCTGTTGCCAGTGCTAGCTACCTGCAACCCCACCAGCAGACGGTAGGCAGACTGCTGCCCGATGGGCAGATAGTAGGTAATTAAGTTGGCTTAATTACCTGCCTTAATTTTTTTGCATACTATTGTTTTAATTTTGCAACATAGCAAATGATCTCAAAAAATTACAAATTTTTATGGGCAACCTCTCGACACAACGTACTTGACTGTATATGTTTTGACAATTTATCCTTTGTGAACGTTGCTCAAAAATTCATACAATTGTGATTTTTGTAGGAGATGTTACATGTGGCAAACGAGCTACAAAAAATTATGAAATTTTATGTGTAACATCTTGTGAGAGACCATGTGGAGGTCATCCCATGTGAATGATGAGTAATTGACAACGGTTTAGGTTAGTTGAGTTTGGTTGTGTGGTCGGACCATGTCATTGCGCGGTGCAACGGGCTCGGTCGGCTTTGGTCAAACTTGGTCGTATGGGATTAGGTTGCATATTCCGATGATTCGATAGGTTTGGACTTCGTCATGAATAAGTATGATGTGCTTATGCTATTTACGCTTTCATGTATCGAGCGGTGCTATTTGATGTGTTTCTTGTCTATGATGACTGCAGGACGTCGAGGCGGAGTCGTGGTGAGACACGAGGTGACCGGACTAGACACAGGGAGGTGTCGAAGTCAGAACGGTCGGATGTGTTGAAGATGGCGGAGATTTGATGTGGTTGCGAGTCGTGGGCGACAAGGAGCGCAAAGCTTCCCGGAAGGTGCAGGAGGGGCGAATCGGGAATTTCGCGAGGCCGCACAAGCGGGAGACGGCTCCGTTCGGGTTTAGCCGGTGTAACGGGTTGGAGACCCGCTAGCAAAGGGCTATAAATAGGTTTGAGGGGCTGCATGCCTCCACATGGCTTTAGGAGAGAGTTAGGGTTTTAGTGGGTCAAAAGAGGCTTTGAGAGGTGGTTTTGCTTTGCTCTTTAGTGGTTGAGGGCAGCAGCACCTTGTCTTCCACGATCATCTCCCTTCTCTCTGTGTGTTCCTCCCTAGCAAGCATGTAGAGAGATGTGTTCTTGAGATGGGGAGAGGAGAGGATTGAGTGGTGAATCAATGTAATCATTCATGGTTCTAATGTCCATGCGTATTGGGACTCCTCTGTATTCCTTTTGGTTCAATGAATGAAAATCTGAAGTTTCATTTCTTCTGTTCGTGCTCTGTGCTCTATGTTCTTCCTTCGTTCTCCTTTTTGGCTTGATTTTGAGTTTCTTGATTTCTTTTTGTTTGGTGTTGGGGAGAGCCAAAATGGGTTGCTCTATGTTGGGATGATGCCTCAAGATCATTTGATCAAGTTTCCCAAGAGCAAACCTCGTTTAATCTCAGATTTCATGTTTGGGACTTCTCTGTTCTTCATTTCCTCTTCTAGAGTTTTGATGATTTTCGTGTTTCCCTTCATGAGAAAAGGTGAAACTTGGCATGCAGAGTCTTATGGCTATTAATTAGCTATCCTCAAAGTTTCGTGGCCAAAGGATCAAAGGTTGAGGAGTAATTTGGTTTTTGGCTCGGTTCTTACATGATTTCAGATTTTTATCCAAATCTGAAATTCTTGTTTCTTGGATTGGTTTCTCGAAATTGGCTCTTGGCTTATTCTTCTGAGAGTGTTTCCTAGCTGTCCTCAAAGTTTTCCAAGCCAAGCATCCAAGAATCCTTGCGAATTTCTCAGATTTCTGAAAATCCTGTTAGCTGAAATTCTTCGTGCGCTACTACCGCTCCTCGAGAGGTACTACCGCTCAGCGGTACTACCGCTCGACCCAGCGGTACTACCGTTTGCAATCTGACTTGCTCAGAAATTATTTTTTCCTGACTGTTTCTTTCTGGATCTGGTTTAGCCTTGTTGTTGTGTCTTCCAGTAGTGCCTTTTTTCTTTCTTCATAGCTTCCATAGCTATTGGAGAAGAAGCTTAAGTGTGGTTTCTTGAGGGGCGAATTTTATTTTTGAAAGCGCCATTCACCCCCCCCCTCTGCCGCCATTTCGGTCCAACAATTGGTATCAGAGCCGGTTAGCTCTTTTCAATAGATCTTAACCGGTCTCAAGAGCCATGGCGACGGACAAGTACTCGACCAAGCCGCCCGTTTTCGATGGCATCGATTACCCCTTCTGGGAGTGCCGAATGGAGACATACATCCAGGCTCAGGGGTACGCCATCTGGCGCAAGGTCAAGGTCCGGTTTGTTGCTCCTGCCGATGAGAACATCAATGCTGGAAATATGCATGATGTTGAGGAAAACGCTAAGGCAAGGAACATCATAATCCAGGGCCTGAGTCGTAGCGAGTTTGACCGCATATCTCATCTTTCGTCCGCCTTCGATATTTGGGATACCCTCGATGCTTACCATGAGGGCACCACCCAAATAAAGACGGTGCGACAGGACCAGTTCAAGCGAGATTACAACAAGTTTGAAATGCTCGCTGGCGAGTCCCTTGATGAGTGTTTTGCGCATTTTCACAAGATTCTGAGCAACCTCTGAGCGGTCGGTCTCACATACCCCGACTCGGATAATGCTCGACAGATGCTCGCTGCACTCGATCTTCGTGTTTGGGAGATGAAGGTGACTACCATCATAGACACTACGGACCTCTCGACTTTGACTCTTGATGCGCTGTACTCGTGCCTCAAGACTCACGAGATTGACATTGTCTCTCGCAAGTCGAAGTCACAATCGATGGCGTTAGTCACCGATCCCACGTTGGCTTCTGGTCTTTCTTCTTCCGAGTCCTCTTGCGGATTCTCCCTTGTTGCTCTCTGTGACATAACTGATGATCAGTTAGAGCAGCTTGCGGATGAGCAGCTGGTCCTCCTTGCTCGAAGATTATTCCATGCTTACAAGGGGAGGAGGGACAGAAAGAGATGAGGACCCGTCATTTGCTTCGAGTGTGGTGGCCCCAACCACATTCGGGCAAACTGCCCCAAGCTGGAGAAGGGCAAGAACGACTACGGCGGTTCGGGCAAGATCGACTACACCAACAAGAACCGCAACAAGAAGCCTCCAGCTCCTACACAAGGCAAGAAGAAGTTCCACAACCTTGGCAAAGCCAAAAAGCTGTTCCATCGCGTCCTCACCGCCTTCGACGACCTCGACCTCAGCGAGGTAGAGGGATGGAGCGACGACGACGGGACAGGTGACCAAGACCCCAAGGGCGGCGATGACTTCTCCGGCATGTGCTTCATGGCCCTTGAGGGCGAACTGAGCGACAGCGAGCTGTACTCCGAATCGGACGAGGTATGTCCCACCTACGACCAGCTCAATCATGCTTTTCTTAAGCTAGGTGGATTTCATGCTAGAGCTAGGGCTAGGTGTACTGAGTTTGAGAAGGAAGTAGATAGATTGTCACTAGAGATTATTGCTCTTACATCTGCTCCCTCTAGTAATGATTGTGATACTTGCTGTGCTCTGTTGGGTGACATGGAGAAATTAAGGACCTCGCATGATAGTCTGTCCTCTGAACTTGATATTGTTAAGGTGGAAAACATTAGTCTTCTTGCTGAGCTTGAGATGAGTAGAGTAGCGCCTATTTCATCTACTTCTGTCGAGACTATTGCATGCACCTCATGTGAGGATAAGGACAACGCTGTTAGATGTCTTTATACCATGCTTCTGGATCTGCCCGAGTCTTGTGAAAATTGCAATAATCTGAAGATGAACCTAAAACGGGCAGATCATAAAATTGCTGAATTACAAGCTTTTCTTCTTGAGCCTATTACTTCTTGTGTGAATTGTCCCAAGCTTACTGCTGAGCTTGAAGCTGTCTCCAAACAGTTTCAAGATTTAGTTGATGACAACAATAGGTTGGCTCAAAATGCTTCTAAGGACCCTGTTAGCTAACCATGCATTAATTGTAACAAACTAAAATCTGATTTGATTTCTATGGAAGAAAAATGTGTGAAGCTAACTAAGGACTTATTAGAGAAGCCATCTTCTGCTTGTAATGTGTGTGCTGCTGAGGGGGAGAAGCCCCAGGGTAAGGTGGAGACGCTTAGTGTCGTGAACCAACTGGCTAGTAGTAGGACTGTCCCTTCAGAGTCGGCTGTGCGTGCACAAGCCATTCTTTCCTCTACTGTTGGTTCTTCTTCTGCTCCCTTACCTTTTGCTGTCTCTTCTTCTCCCTGCTCTTCTTGCACATCTCTCTTTCGGGAGTGTCAGTATCTTATGAACACTCTCGAGAGGTTTGTAGGCGGCAAGAAGAAGCTGAATCTTATTCTAGACCAGTCCAAGATTTGCAAGTTTAATCAAGATCTAGGATATGATTTCTATGAGGACATTAGGAAGCATCCACCTGCTATTCTCAGACCCATAGTAGGAGGTGTGATCGAGGTTGAGCCCAGATTTGATGAAGTTAAATTCAAGTCTGCGGGCTTTGTCCAAGGGATTTCTGACGGCAAGGTGAGTCCACCTACAGCTTCGGCCTCTCAGAAGGCGAAGCCATCTCATGCTACTTCTGCCCCTCAGAAGGCGAAGTATCATTGCACCTTCTGTCAGAAGGATGGACATCTAATCGATCGATGCTTTCGGCACGCCAAGATCGCGCGTAGAGACCGTGTTGAGTCTCTTAGGCGTATTCAGGGTCAGCCTCAGACCTTGAGTGCACCTAAGACCAACACGAGGTCTAGGGTTGCTTCAGCTGATGTATTTGGGCAGCATCGAGGACTTGGTTTTTCTGAGTTTTCTGGTTTTCGTCCTCATGCTCCCTTTGGTCGTGACTTCCGCCGTCCTGAGGGTAGATCTCGTTTCCCCCGTCGAGATAGCTACCCGCGGCGTGATCAGCATGTTGCTGGTATCTTGACTCGCTCTTCTGTAGCAGTCAAGCCCAACAACAGCTTCAGGTCTGCTCACAGACCTTCTGCTTCTTTGAGTGACAGAGAGCGTAGGGTAGATAGAGTCAGTCGTGTTTGACTACTTCATCTGCTCGACGTGTTACTCAGTATTGGGTGCCAAAATCACTCTTGATTTACCCAGTACTGAGACTTTACTCTCTGTTTGACTCAGGTTCGCCGGCAGGGAAGGGAAAGGTTTGGCTTGTAGACTCCGGGTGTTCACGTCACATGTTTCTTCCCTTGCCCGTGCTCCAGGTGATGAGACGATCACCTTCGGAGATGCTTCATCTGGGCGCGTCATCGCCAAAGGTACAGTGCGCGTAAATGACTCTTTTATCTTGAGAGATGTTGCCTTGGTTAGTAAGCTGCAGTATAATTTGCTTTTAGTCTCTCAGCTTACCGATGACGGTTACGAGGTGAGCTTTAAGAAAAACGCTTGCAAAATTCTTGATTCTTCGGGTAGTCTGGTTTGCGGGATTTCTTGTTTTGGGAGGATCTTTCGTGCTGATTTTTCTGAGTCTTCTGGTGATCCTCTCAGGTGTTTAGTTGCTTTTGAGTCCCGCGACCTTTCTTTCTGGCATAGGAGACTTGGTCATATTGGATTTGATCATTTGACCCGAGTTAGCGGTCACGATCTCATTCGTGGTCTGCCGAAACTCAAGATGGTCAAAGATCTTGTTTGCGCTCCATGCCGGCACGGCAAGATGGTTGTCGCTTCTCACCCTCCGGTCACGGTTACTATGACCGATGCACCGAGACAGCTGCTCCATATGGACACAGTTGGACCAGCTCGAGTGCAGTCAGCAGGAGGGAAGTGGTATGTTCTTGTCGTGGTCGATGACTTCTCGAGGTATTCTTGGGTGTTTTTCGTAGCCTCGAAGGATGAGACGTTTACACATTTTCGAGGTCGTTTTAGTAGGCTTTCTGTTGAGCTCCCGGGTGCCTTACGAGCGATCCGAAATGACAATGGCATGGAGTTCAAGAATTCCTACTTTGAGAGGTTCTGCGATGAGACAGGTGTAGAGCATCAGTTCTCCTCTCCGCACGTCCCACAGCAAAATGGCGTCGTGGAGAGAAAGAACAGTGTTTGGTCGAGATGGCCAGGACGATGCTTGATGAGTACTCTACACCGCGAAAGTTCTGGGCTGAGGCTATAGCCACCGCGTGCCATGTCTCAAATCGAGTTTTTATTCGGGCACACTTGCACCGCACTTCTTATGAGTTGAGATATGGGCGAAAGCTCAACGTCTCTCATTTTCGTGTGTTTGGTTGCAAGTGTTTCATTCTGAAGTCCGGGAACCTAGACAAGTTCGAGTCACGTTCTTGTGATGGCATCCTTCTAGGTTACTCGACTTCTTCGCGAGCTTATAGGGTCTGGAACTGCGAGTCTAGTAAATTGATAGAGACCTGTGAGGTGACCTTTGACAAGGCCAGTCCGGGGACTAGGCCAGATATCTCAGGTCCTTTAGAGCAGTCCGAGCCCATCTTTGTGGATGATGAGGACGATGGAGATGAGGGTTGTTTACCCGATCCAGTTTCTCATCCTCCACCCGAGGTGCTGTCTTCCATCGCACCTCGAGGCGATCAGCCCATGCCCTCTGCGTCTTCTGGAGCTAGTGGCTCTGTTCCTACCTCTTCTGCTCATGAGGTAGAGGCCATTTCTTCATCTCATCCTGGACCTCCTAGACATATCCAGAAAGCTCATCCTTCAGAGCAGATGATTGGAGACCTTTTCGAGCGTGTGACCCGCTCAAAATCTGGCTTATCTCAATTCTGTCTCCATTCTTCCTTTGTTGCCTCTTTTGAGCCCAAGGACGTTTGTCTTTCTCTGTCTGACGAGTCTTGGGTCAATGCCATGCATGAGGAGCTAGAAAATTTCGAGAGGAACAAGGTCTGGTCGCTTGTTGAGCCCCCGCGTGGTCACAATGTCATTGGGACCAAGTGGGTGTTCAAGAACAAGCAGAGTGAGGATGGGGTGGTTGTTCGAAACAAGGCTAGACTGGTAGCTCAGGGCTTTTCTTAGGTTGAGGGTCTAGACTTTGAGGAGACCTTTGCCCCTGTAGCCAAACTTGAAGCCATTAGAATCCTGCTTGCCTTTGCAGCTTCTAAGGGTTTCAAGCTTTACCAGATGGATGTCAAGAGTGCCTTCCTTAATGGCTTCATTGAGGAAGAAGTCTATGTGAGACAGCCTCCTGGTTTCGAGAACCCCAATACCCAAACCATGTCTTCAAGCTTTCCAAAGCTTTGTATGGACTTAAGCAGGCCCTAGAGCTTGGTATGAGAGGCTTAATTCCTATTTGTTGAGTGATGGTTTCGAGATGGGTAAGGTAGACAAGACATTGTTCATCCGCCGGCATGGCTTTGATCTTCTGCTCGTCCAGATCTACGTGGATGACATCATCTTTGGCGGCTCTTCACATGCTCCCGTTTCCCAGTTTTCCGATGTCATGAGCTCGGAGTTTGAGATGAGCATGATGGGCGAGTTGACCTTCTTCCTTGGCTTCCAAATCAAGCAGACTTGGAAGGGTACATTCCTGCATCAAGGCAAGTACACCCGTGACCTCCTGAGACGCTTCGACATGAGTGATGGCAAGCCTGTGTCGACTCCCATGGCGTCATCCGCCACACTTGACCTAGATGAAGACGGCGAGCCAGTTGATCAGAAAGAGTATCGTAGCATGATAGGCTCCCTCTTGTACCTCACTGCCTCGAAATCGGACATACACTTCGCTGTGTGTCTTTGTGCTCGGTTTCAGGCTTCTCCTCGCGTATCTCACCGCTAGGCGGTGAAGCGCATTCTTCGGTACCTTCGAGCTACCATTGACTATGGTATCTGGTACTCTTCCTTAAAAAAAATTGGGTTGGAAACGACCATGAACCTTAAAAAGATAATGTTTTATGTGCTCAATTTGCTTAAGCTACAAAAAGAACCAAGTACTTGAACCAATGTTTCATTCTTGAGCATAGCACTCTATTTGGTCTCAATTGTAGCTTCTTGGTTCTGCTTAGCTTATTGACATGGCCTGCATCATCCTTGGATATCTCTAGCTAGACTTTGCTTCTTGATGACTTGACATGCTCACATTATGTACTACATTTTCAGATTGTCATCTATGTGTTCTAGCTGGCTTATACATATCTTGTCATGATCTAGATAGCCTTTTATTGAGTTATGGCTTGGTGTAACTATTTATGGTCATTATGGATAATTCTCATGGCTCTAAATGCTTAAATAAACAAACTTCAGTCATATTCATCCTTTGACATGTCATATTCTCTCCTTTGCATCATTGATGTGTTTATTGCCAAAAGGGGGAGAATAGAGGAGAAAAATCTTTTGGGAACATTTTAGAGCTTTGGAGAACAATTTGCTCTTTCTTTGTTGCTCTAGTGTTCCTGCTGTCGACATAGTCATTAGCATCATTTTCTTCCTTTGGGTCATGTTTGACTTTCTTTTCAAACTCAACTTCGTGTTTTTTCTGGGTTTGTCAATATACTCATCAAGGGGGAGATTGAGAGACTATGTGGAGGTCATCCCATGTGAATGATGAGTAATTGACAAGGGTTTAGGTTAGTTGAGTTTGGTTGTGTGGTCGGACCATGTCGTTGCGCGGTGCAACGGGCTCGGTCGGCTTTGGTCAAACTTGGTCGTATGAGATTAGGTTGCATATTTCGATGATTCGATAGGTTTGGACTTCGTCATGAGTAAGTATGATGTGCTTATGCTTTTTACGCTTTCATGTATCGAGCGGTCATTTGATGTGTTTCTTGTCTGTGATGACTGCAGGACGTCGAGGCGGAGTCGTGGTGAGACACGAGGTGACCGGACTAGACACAGGGAGGTGTCGAGGTCAGAACGGTCGGATGTGTCGAAGACGGCGGAGATTCGATGTGGTTGCGAGTCGTGGGCGACAAGGAGCGCGAAGCTTCCGGAAGGTGCAGGAGGGGCGAATCGGGAATTTCGCGAGGCTACACAAGCGGGAGACGGCTCCGTTCGGGTTTAGCCGGCGTAACGGGTTGGAGACCCGTTAGCAAAGGGCTATAAATAGGTTTGAGGGGCTGCATGCCTCCTCATGGCTTTAGGAGAGAGTTAGGGTTTTAGTGGGTCAAAAGAGGCTTTGAGAGGTGGTTTTGCTTTGCTCTTTAGTGGTTGAGGGCAGCAGCACCTTGTCTCCCACGATCATCTCCCTTCTCTATGTGTGTTCCTCCCTAGCAAGCATGTAGAGAGGTGTGTTCTTGAGATAGGGAGAGGAGAGGATTGAGTGGTGAATCCATGTAATCATTCATGGTTCTAATGTCCATGCGTATCGGGACTCCTCTGTATTCCTTTTGGTTCAATGAATGAAAATCTGAAGTTTCATTTCTTCTGTTCGTGCTCTGTGCTCTCTGTTCTTCCTTCGTTCTCCTTTTTGGCTTGATTTTGAGTTTCTTGATTTCTTGTTGTTTGGTGTTGGTGAGAGCCAAAATGGGTTGCTCTATGTTGGGATGATGTCTCAAGATCATTTGATCAAGTTTCCCAAGAGCAAACCTCGTTTAATCTTAGATTTCATGTTTGGGACTTCTCTGTTCTTCATTTCCTCTTCTAGAGTTTTGATGATTTTCGTGTTTCCCTTCATGAGAAAAGGTGAAACTTGGCATGCAGAGTCTTATGGCTATTAATTAGCTATTCTCAAAGTTTCGTGGCCAAAGGATCAAAGGTTGAGGAGTAATTTGGTTTTTGGCTCGGTTCTTGCAAGATTTTAGATTTTTACCCAAATCTGAAATTCTTGTTTCTTGGATTGGTTTCTCGAAATTGGCTCTTGGCTTATTCTTCTGGGAGTGTTTCCTAGCTGTCCTCAAAGTTTTCCAAGCCAAGAATCCAAGAATCCTTGCGAATTTCTCATATTTCTGAAAATCCTGTTTGCTGAAATTCTTCGTGCGGTACTACCGCTCCTCGAGAGGTACTTCCGCTTAGCGGTACTACCGCTTGGCTCAGCGGTACTACCGCTCGTCCCAGCGGTACTACCGTTTGCAGTCTGACTTGCTCAGAAATTATTTTTTTCCTGACTGTTTTTTCTAGATCTGGTTTAGCCTTGTTGCTGTGTCTTCCAGTAGTGCCTTTCTTCTTTCTTCATAGCTTCCATAGCTATTGGAGATGAAGCTTAAGTGTGGTTTCTTAAGGGGCGAATTTTATTTTTGAGAGCGCCATTACCCCCCCTCTGTCGCCATTTCGGTCCAGCATCTTGACACAGCAGTAGTTATTGTCTATTTTTTGAAGAATTTTATACATTATGAATATTTGTAGAAGTACATGTAATAGTAAAACAATGCATCGCACGGGATGCGACATGGCTCACCGAGCTGAGCCACTACTATCTCCTCAACGTGTCTACCTCCCTGTGTGGCCTTGTCTTCTGTTGAGCACGAGCATGTCCTGTGGGGTACGTCAACCGGTCTAGAGCTTGCGTCTCAGTTTGAAGAGGTATGGAGACCATTCCATTTGTTCAGAGGCCGACAGTGGTCCAGTATGCTGAGGTACAATAGGCTGGGTCTGATAAGCGTCGATGTCCTTCAGCTGAGACATGCCGAATTGTGGGCCACCAGTAGTAATGTCATGAATAAAGGACTCTAGAAATCCTCCTCATGGTGCTGAGGAACTCTTGCCTTGACTGTATGATGTGGCAGCGAAGCCGGAGGAGCTCTACCTACCAGAGTCTCCAAACCCTGGGTATGGTGTGAACGATGAGCTCTGCCGTGCGTATGATGCAAACCTTGACGTTGTGTACCACTCCCTAGAAACATCCGGGAGGCTCGTATCATCATCGGTGGACATGACTTCTCCCCCACATTGAATTGAAGGCTATAAGATGAAACAATGTTAGTCACAATAAATATTTCGAATGTAGAATGCAAATCTCGTACCTCCCGAATGTGTAGTGAAGATGAACAACGAGGAGCGGTAGCCTGTGTGGGTGGTGCGGATGTCAAAAGTGCTATATCTCGATGACGGACCTACGGTGGAAGAGCGCCATGATGTTAAAGAACGCAATACCTAACAAAAAAACAAAACGTAGGTTTGTATGTAAGTTACCCCCCCCCCCCCGTCGATACGGCCTGCGGATGATCGGCGGCTAGTACTATGATGCCGAACAGACTCGGTAGATTGCGATGGCTTGCCGGACTTGCTAGGTCGTGATGACCTGTCGGGTGAGCATGGTGGCCCCACCGGGTGCCCGATGTGCACAGCGTGATATGTCGAACGACCACAGCTCATGTTGTGCACTATTTTTTTGACCTGCTTTAAGATGTATTTTAAAATATTCTATAGGGCCGGTGGTGTCTACGGGATACTGATGGTGGCCTTGGACGTGCTTCCGACTAAAATGACATACGAAACAGGTTCAGTAATGACCAGTATGAATTTCGTAAATGAAACGATAAGAAATTGCAATTACCTTATGTTGTCATGCTGCTGTGAGGCGCTGTGGGGATCGATAAAGCATTGTAGACTGTCCTCGTGCGTGATCTACTAAGGTGATCTGGTGAAGGAATGGTGAGTCTGCTGCATGAACGGGATACGTACCACTCCAGGTACTCGTCGTACGTCTGGATGCTTTACAAAGGCTGCTTCATGATGACATCCAGGTGCGCCCTGTTCGTTCATGCTGTCGTCCACTCCTGCTGTAGTGGCTGTCAGTCCGTACCATGCCAACCCGTGCTCGATTGCTTGTATTTTCATAATCATCGATGTTACACAGTAAGACATACAAAGTGTAAACATTACTCGGATAGAGTTTGATTCACTGGTGTACAACTCGCTGTAGGAATATGCCATACAGAGTAGTATTTTCTCTACCTCAGTTGTCTTTTGATCAAAATCAAGCAAATTAAGTGCTTAAGTTAATGAGCAATAGTGTGGCTTAAGATATGATATATACATATATAGGCTTCTATCACGTCATACCCTTCACTGGCTTTATGCACTAAATAACATGATATGCTATCATAAATGAGTAGTATAAGCATGAGTGATGCTTGTGTCCGTAAAGAACAGTCCAAAGATAATGTGATAATAAACCCAGCTTTTTTATACTATATGAGCTAGGAGTAGCACTACTTAGTATAATATTACGCAACATGCATGATGCAACAAGAAGTTTGCTAGAGATTCTTTTTTATGTTTTTAATATAATCCTTTCTCTGGTAACATAGTTTAATTAATTACTACACTCAGTAGTTATGATTTTAATGTCTAATGCGGTCAACATAAAATCATATAAAAATATACAATTAAACAACATATACTTGCTAACAAAAAATTAATTAATATAAAAATGAATTAATTATGCCTAAATAATTAGGACTAAATTAATTACACCTAAATAACTGCAACTAATTATGTACATATTTAACAAAGACAATTCATAGAACAAAAATTACCTGTTAATATGACTGCTAATAACGACACTAAACAATATTTAATCGGTTGTGAAGAAAACGAACGAAGAGCGCAGGCGAGGAGTGTGAGCAAAGACGCTGCGAGGCGATGAGTGTCAGCGCAGAGACTACAAGAATATGAGTGTGCGCAGCTTGAAATTTATAGCAAGAGTGATAGCGAAGTGTGCGCTAACGATGCGTCAATAATGGCGGGAGTGAATTGCGCGTGGGGAGACAGACACGATGCAAGTGACACTTTTGGTAGCCTGTTCCATGCACAAGTGCTCAATTTTCATATGAGCCAAATGTTTATGCCCACTGCAGTTTGTTCATATGCAAATTAAACAAAGCAAAGAAAATCAAAATATGGATTAAACCAGGCAAAGATAATGAAATGACCTACCTTTGCTGCACCTGCTAATCACCTTGTAATTTTATGAATTTTTGAGCAATATTCACAGTGGTTAAAATTCTCAAAAAATTACACAGTTAAGTACGTTGCTGTGAGAGGTTGCACATAAATTTTTATAATTTTTTGAGCTCATTTGCTGTATTTAAATATTCAAAAATTACCTGATAATTATACGAATTTTTCAACAACATTCACAGCGGATAAAGTTGCCAAACAAATTCCACAGTCAAGTACGTTGTCTAGAGGCTGTACATAAAATTTCATAATTTTCTGAGTTCATTTGCTGTATTTAAAAATTAAAACAAACCATATGCAAAAAAGTAAGACAAGTAATTAAGCCGGCTAATTAACCAACTTAAATACTAGCCGTCTGTCTATGGGGCAGTAGGGTCGCCGTCTGGTGGCAGAGCCTGCTGCCGACAGCACGAACATACGTTAGCTTTATGGTGTGGCCATCTGGCCACCGGACAACAAAAATATTATTTCTGTAAATATAATATGTATATTATTATTTTTATAAATATAGGTACAAACATATGGCCCTGATCAATTCGGTTTCGGCTTCTGGCTTATTTTTCACTATTCATAAATTTCGTCTTTTTCTGAACTTTTGGCTTTTTGTTGAGCTTTTTTGCCGGTTCTTTTTTTCCGTATTTATTTGTATTATACGTAATGGGCTAACATATTTTTTATATTTTTAATTTTTTTTAAATTTAATTATGCTAAATAAACTATGAGCGCCGCACGGATCACCACCATAAAAGACTCCGCTCGCGCGCAGCGAACGCGCCATCGTAGAGTAGCCTGCGCCGTGCTGTACCGTGCGCCGTCCATAGCGATAGCTACTGTTCACTTGGCCACCTACCGCACTAGGACAATGACGTGAGGCGTCAGCGGAGGAGGCGCGAGAGCAGACAGCCGGTGCCTTGTCGTAGAGTAGATAGGACGGCAGTTTGGTTATCGTGCCGAATAGAACGGGCATTCCCGTCCGTCCGACAGGCACGGGGCCCATCAGCCGCATGCTCACCAAACCCGCGCGAGAGCACTGATAGCTGTGATTCGTGGCTGTTTGTATGTGCTGCCATGTAGAGAATGAGATAGTATGAGAGAAAATACGGAGAATTGAACCACCTCTTGAATAAGTAGCCAATCGTTGTATGAGAAATAAAATATACTGTAAGAAAGTTGTTTATATATAATATATATAATTACCATTCTGCGTGTATGTATAGAATGTGTTAGAAAGTTACTGTTGTATGTGAGTGAAGTTACTGTTAAATATATATAGAATTACTGTTACTTATAACACTACATAAGTGACAGTAACTCTATATATTTAACAATAATTTTATTTACATATATATGTGCCGACGTAGAATAACGCAGTCATAGTCATGTATATAAACTTATAGATTAATACCATCCTAACGTGAAAGGACACTATAGATAGTTGAGCATATATAGGGGGTGTTTGGGACTGCTCCACAAACTCCGCTCCACAAACTCTACCGTGGAGCAGCTCCACAAAAAACCTGGAGTTTGTGGAGCACCCCTTTAGGTGCTCTCACAACTCCACCTTTTTTCCTCGAACAGAGTGCTTGGAGCTGAACCTATTTGGCTAAAAAAACGTGAAGCGAAGCTGAAAAACGTGGAGTGGAGTGGAGCAGTCCCAAACACCCCATAATACAATATGATCTCAGGGCGCCCCCGCAAGCACGGCGCACACGACTCCAGGGAAAAGGACCGGGCATACGACGACAAGACTGTATAAATCCACTGCCCCGTCGCGAACAGCGAGGCCACCTCGGCCTGTCCCCCGTTTATTCCCGACCGGTGGATCCCGGCGCCGGCCCTCCTCGGGGGGATCGCAGCCGTCTGATCCTTTTATTCCCGGAAAACATGCAAGCAAAGGAAAGGGCAACTTTGAGCCGTTTACTCTCAAGTGCAGGGGGTATACGAGTAGTGATGAGGGAGCGTAAACTGTACTCTGAAAATGCAGAGGTAGCGGTAAAAAGAGAGAGAAAATGCAGAGGTGGAGGCAGCCTGCAGACAAAACGGAGGGAGAGGTAAAAGACAGAGAGAGAGAGAGAGAATGGGTCCTCGACAAGGCACCGGCTGTCTGCTCTCGCGCCTCCTCCGCTGACGCCTCACGTCACGTGGCACGCGTGGGCCCCACCCGCAGCGGCCGCACGCAAACCGGGCAGCTGCACCGCAGCGGCCGCAGGTGCATCGGATTGGTGTCCCGGCTATTTCTTCCGTGGCCACTGCCAC
Organism: Dendrocalamus latiflorus; assembly: GCA_017311315.1. Taxonomy (NCBI): domain Eukaryota; kingdom Viridiplantae; phylum Streptophyta; class Magnoliopsida; order Poales; family Poaceae; genus Dendrocalamus; species Dendrocalamus latiflorus. The sequence goes on along the minus strand of CM029611.1, from coordinate 15,228,806 downwards.
CGGAGCGCGCGCGCAGCGGCATAGCTCCCGATGCCGAGTTAAGGTGCCCTTAAAGAAATACATTGATTTATAATTAAAATTATACTATAATTAATTAAAATTATACTGTAACTGATAGTGACTTATTTGACATAACTAAAATTTAAAAATTAAAAATAGAAAAACATGTTAGCCTATCACGAACAATGAAGAACCGACAAAAAAGCTAAAAAAGCAAAAAGACAGAAAAGACAAAATTTAGAAATAATAAAAATATAAACCAAAAGCCAAAAACTTAAGTCGAAATGAGTGGAACCTAAAAGTGATTGAAATTGAAGGACATATTCCTAGTGCGAGATTTCCTTTTCTCTAGCTCCCGATGGAATTGAGCGGTGCCGCAGATTCTCTATGAAATTCTAATGTTTTGGCTCCGCTCATTTCGGCTTGAACTTCTAGCTTCTGGCTTATTTTTCACCATTCATAAATTTCATATTTTTCTAAACTTTTAGCTTTTTGAGCTTTTTTGTTGGTTCTTTTTTCCCATATTCGTTCGCGTTGTCTGTGATAAGCTAACATATTTTTTTCTATTTTAAAAAATTTTCAAATTTAATTATGTCAAATAAGCCACCTTCAGTTATAGTGTAATTTTCAGTCATAAGCCACAGCTTTTCAGTCCAACCGAGCGAGGCCTTCAACGGTTCCGAAATGTTGCTACCTCTTCCAAGTGAAAATAGATGCTATGTTGCTTTTAAGAAAAAGGAACGAACAAATCGATGTTTCTCCGTGTTGATTTGAACTGGGCGTTTTAGAGCAAGTATAATAAGAGGTTGTTAGTAGATTGTATGCTGAGGTGGAGGAGAGAGAGGAGGAGAGAGAAAAGAGGTGAGCTGTAAGAGCAAGTTTAATAGAAGAGGTGGCTGCCACCTCTAGGACTAGCCAAATAAGTAAAAAGACTACACGTGGCTCATGGTGGAGGTAGCTAATACAATAAGTTGAGTAGAGGTTACCTCTACTAAAGCACTCAAACATTTAATACTTGCATAAATATATCAAGGGTCATCTCTTGCATGAAGGGCAGCTTGCCTCTCTCTCCTCGTATGATGTGCTAGAGGTCACCTCTTGCATGAGGGGCAGCTTGCCTCTCTCTCCTCTTTTCTCTCTCTTCCACATAGGATTGTGTTGACGTGGATTTCGCTAGAGGCGACCTAGTCAGCATTATTGTACTTGCTCTAAGTTTACAGCCAGCTGAAGCACAAGAATCAAGAAACTTTGTGAGAGAAAGGGGTGGGTCATACAGCCTTCAGCTGGCTGTAAACTACTATATAAATAAGCTGATAAGTGAGCTGTAAGTGTCCATACAATCAGCTAAAAGCTGTATTATTAGTCTTGCTCTTATTAGGGGTGGAAAACGGTAACGGATAATTCGTTTTATCCGATATTCGTATCTGAGAAAACACAAATGTGGTAAGCAAAAATCCGTATTCGAAAATATTCGTATTCGTATCCGAGAATATTCGTATCCGTATTTGAGAGTATTCGTATTCGCATTCGTATTCGAGAATATTCGTATCCGTATTCGTATTCGAGACTATTCGATTCGTATTCGATCCGTTTCTAGAACCTATGAAAAATTCGTACGAATTTTGTGATTCAAAATTTGAATTTAGGCGGTTTAAAACCGGTAACCGGTCAAAAACGGGTGAAAAATCGGTAAAACCGCTAGGAATCCGTTTTATCTGATATTCGTACCCGAGAAAATCCGTATTCGAAAATATCCGTATTCGTATTCGAGAATATTCGTATCCGTATTTGAGAATATTCGAATTCGTATCCGTATTCGTTTGAAAAATATGGATTCGTATTCGTATTTGAGACTATTCGATCGTATCTAATCCGTTTCCACCCCTAGCTCTTATACTTTGCTGCTGGCATGGTTCTCTGTGATTAACCACTAAAACCTCACTTCGCGTCTCGCATGACAACATCAAACCAGTTCAACTTGCTACGGTCATCGCATCGCACAGTGCAAACGTACAGTACTCACGGATCGATGCTTCTGACGATTGGGCTTTTGTCTTTTCGCACCGTCACGTTTCCTTTCCTCGCAGCCGCCCATGCCATTGCCGTGTGATCATGGAAACACGCGTACATCACGCGCTAATCACGAGACGCTTGCTTGCTTGCCTGCCTGTACGTCTCCCTTTCCTTTTGATCTCCTTAGAGCAAGTTTATAGATAGCTGCTACCTCCAATACATTTCCATGTCATCAAAAGGTAAGATGCAGCCAACTCATACAATAAGCTGGCTATAAGTTATCTCTACAAGTGCTCTCAATCATTTAATACATACATGGGTATTGGTCATTTAATACATGCATGGGTATAGCAGTTAGTTCTATTGGTACATACATGGATAACACCACTTTTCCTGTGCTATAGCCTGACTCTTGCATGGGAGCCGGCTTGACTCTCTCTCTCCTTTTCTCTCCCCTCCACATAGGACTATGCTGACATGAATTCCCTTATAGTTAGCACAGTCAGTCTTATTAAACTTGCTCTTAAGGGAGGATGGATGAGAGCGACCTTGTTAGGATTCGATTAGTAGCATCAAACAAGTCCCGTTCGTTCAGAATGCAGATTCACCGAACGCAAGTGAAACTGTCTTACTGAATGTCTTCGTTTCTAGACGGGAGCCTACTTCGGAAAGAGACCTGGCGACACGTAGCACCTCCTCGTACCACAGTACTGAAGCAGACGCAAGCGCTTCCGTTACATTTCGGTCGCGTCGGCCGGCTTGACGCACCATCGTACTGCATCACCCACCGCCCACAAACGTCTTGGCAGCGCGGCTCCTGAAAACCGGTCAAGACATGGCCAAAAACACGGCAAAGTTGGCCGGGGTTCTGCGCGCCGTCGCTGTCCCCAGGTGTCCCGGACGTAGCTTTCCTGCCTTGCTTTCAGTCTTCCGCGACCATGGCACGACAACCCGGAAACCAAATCACAAGCCAAACCAGATCAAGATCGGTTGGGATGCGACCACCACCGCAGCCGCCGGCGGTCGCCGTCCTGGGCCCCGTGGGCCGTCGCGTCGGCGCCCCGCTGTCGCGCCATTGTTGCCCGGCGTACGAAGGTCGGCACATGTCCGCATCGCGTTTCACACCCAGAAACACTAACAGCCAAGCATGCAAGCAATCAGGCAGCAAAGCTGGGGACACATGGCATGTACGTATCTATGATGCACGGATACTTCGGCTAAGTCGCCTATCAATACCGGGTACGGCTTGGGTACTATACCTAGAGGTACCAATAAAATTGGCGAATAAAAAAAATAAAAATTGGGGGCTGTTAGGGCCTGTTTGGATCCTATGGGCTAACAACTAGTTGCTAATTTTTAGTCCTTGTGGATCCAGACAGGAGGGCTAATGAGTGGGCTAAAGTTTAGCCGAAGCTACAACTAGTTGTTAGCCAACTAGTTGGCCAAACCCAGCTAATGAGGCCTAAAGGACCAGCAGGATGGAAAAAAAACGCTGATACCCACGCCAACCCTCCTAGACCGCCATGCATAGGGGTATAACAGACTTTGTACTGAGATAGTAGTACTTATTAGTCCTTGGATCCAAACAGGACTGAGCTAATCTTTAGCCAGCTAACTACTAGTCAGCTAACAACTAGTCCTAGTCCATCCAAACAGGCTCTTACTTGTACTTCTTGGCATTGGTAGTCTATTAAAAAGCTCTTATTTGGAAACCAAGCTCACAAAGAATTAAACGTAACCCTAGTATATGGTGGTGATCGGTTCGGCTGAAAAGCTCGTGGCTTATGGCTGAAAACACTGTAGCTGGCTGAAAAAAGCACTGTAACTGACAGAGGCTTATTTAGCATAATTAAATTTAAAAAAATTTAAAAATAAAAAAACATGTTAGCCCATTACGTATAATACAAACAAATACGGGAAAAAAGAACCGGCAAAAAAGCTCAACAAAAAACCAAAAGTTCAGAAAAAGACGAAACTTATGAATAGTGAAAAATAAGCCAGAAGCCAGAAGTCAGAAGCCGAAGCCGAGTTGATCGGGGCCATGAAAGATTTGCCTCTTCTGCAACCCCCACTCCAAGCCATATCCATCTTGGTGCTCCCTCCTGTGGTGTCTGGTAACCTGAAGTAGTGAAGCCAAAGCTTCGACGACCAGCGAGGCTCAGGTCGACCAAGTACTTTCTCTTGTTGCCCTCTTCTTCTTGTTTTTCTTGTGCCGCTCTTTCCGTCGTGGTGATCAGTTGGGCTTTTTTTTGTGGCTTATAGCTGAAAACATTGTAGCTGGCTGAAAAAAACACTGTAGCTGACAGAGGTTTATTTAGCATAATTAAATTTAAAAAAATTTAAAATATAAAAAATATGTTAGCTCATTACGTATAATACAAACACATACGGGAAAAAAAGAACCGGCAAAAAAGCTCAACAAAAAACCAAAAGTTCAGAAAAAGACGAAATTTATGAATAGTAAAAAATAAGCCAGAAGCTGAAGCCCAACCAATCGGGGCTTCCCCTTGTCAAGATATACTAGAAATGATTAGAATTTGTGTTTCCCCATGTAGAACCGATATGGCAACAGAGAGTATGAATGGTGCTTTCAAAATTTCCCTCCAAGTATTCGTCAGTCCTTTATTTTTGTAGCTACTAAGGTGTAAAGGTCCAAATTAAAAGCCAAAACCAGAGCAAGCAACTTAAGAAACCGAAAGCCGAAGAACTCTAAGGCAATGGTGATCAGACTGGCTACCAGGGGATGGTCTAACCGGCCTCTAGCAGTATGACCGAAGGGGGGGGGGGTGATCTACCGCTCCCCTGTTCGAGAACTAAAAAATCAACCTAAACCGATGCAACTTCAAAAATCCAAGTCAAAATGATATGAAATTTACACATACTTTACTTGGGGTCTCAGGAACCTATTCCATCTAAAGATAGCATGAATTTTTGTCAAAGTTCAGATCTTTTTCAAAAACAAGCGAGGTTACACCAAAATTGGGTAAAAAACAAAAACTCGAAATGATTTGCTCGTGGATATAGGATAGCCAAGATAGCTATAAATCCTTGTCAAACTCTTATTTATCTATGTTTGTTGAATTGAGCTGATTGGACGTTATTATGTACTAATATTTAGATATGTCCTATGAACTTATCAGTTGTCTTTTATGCTATATATTTTATTATATACATACTGTCGTGCCAGCATTCCTATGACTATTGAAAAATACCAAATCGCCATACCAGTATCACATACCTGTGCAACATTGGTACGTACGTACTGATCACAATCACAAGGCTAATTCAGGACACGCAAACCATGATCCATCATGGATTGATAGGCAGTACTAGCAGTTTGTTCCACACAGCTTTGATAAACTGGATAGGGGTTCTTGATATGTGTCATGACATGGCAAAAGCGAAAGAGTTCCGGTACATAAGTTTTTAAGACAGTTGTGAGTGCTAGGTGACTACAAGGTCTCACACGAAGGACCAGTTCACAAACATGAAGGCGAGGCAGTGCGGGGTGTCGTCGTCGCTCAGGACCTTCCATGCCACCGCCTGTTCGTAGGACACAGGCCGCCCCATGCTCGACACGCAGACGCCGCCTGGGAGGTATGCAAAACCCTGGAGAGGAAGAGCTCGGTATAGTTACTACCATCAGAAACGGCTGGCATCAACTGGACCTAGGAGGTTGCCATTGAGAACGGTGGCTGCTACATACCTGCTGCATAATCTTGGGGAACTCAGAGCACAGCGCCTTCCGGCCATCATCGTCAAGGATCTTCTCAAGTGAAATGTCCTGGAGAGCAATCAGCGTTGTCTCCAGCATGTCGAGGCCAGCTTGATTGGCAAAGGTGAATACAGGAGCAGCCTAAAATTGTAGTTGCCCAAAATTTCATTAGGCCCAGGAAACACCAATGTAAGTATGAATGACAGCATAAGCAAGCACACTAGTGACCTTCAGGGAACAGCACATGATTGAATCTGAGTGTTGCCACAGTGCTTTCAAGGAAGAATCCGTGCTTTGGGAGTCCGTCCGAAGGAGTTCTGCTCCAGTGTGATACCTGAAAATTAAAATGCGACCAAATTACTACATTGCAAAATTGAAACAAAGCAATAATATTAACATCGATTAAACCGATGAATGAATTGATGCTGTCACATCTTCTAAATGTGCTATTCCATAATAGTACAGGTGTGCTAGTAAGACGAAATGAAGAAATGCCAAGTGAGTTTAGAACAAAGATAGACTTACCTGTAGCTCCTGCCAATCCACCTCGCAAGTGTATGAGCCTCAGGAGATCCTGGAGGGTTCTTCATTTCAATCTGTCCACCAAGACGGGAAGGAGCTATTGCCATGGCCACTCTCTGCACTGATGCTACCACAGTTCTGACATACTGCCTGGCCATTGCTGCAACACTTTCTCGAAGGTGGTTTTCGTATGAAAACTGGAAGGCAATGGTCAGGACTGATCTTGTGTTGCACGTGCTGGATGTGTCGTTGGAAGCGCGTGTAGTCACACCAGATCCAACCTCGAGAGTAGATGCTAGGTCGAGTGTACGTGTCACAGATGGTACATCCTGCAGTTCAGTGCATAATAGGAAACCATTATTAGTTTAGACTTTAGACAATGGACAGGACAAGACCAATGCTACCAGAGCAAAATCAATTAAACTAACCGTCTTGGCATCCAATGGTATCACACGGAAGCCTGAGGGTAGGAGTGGTGCATCATCAGCGAAAGATTCATCAATGGGTGCAAAGACAAGCTGTGCACATGCACCTGCAGCATTTTCATCAACACCGCTGCATAACTGCCATAGAAGATACTCTCTTGTTAGGCCAATGTAACAAATAAAATGAAAAATGTGCGAACTAATGCTGTCTGAAAACATACCTGCAAAAGATACATATCTCTTGATAGAACAACTTCATCATGGCAGAGACTGTGTCCCTCAAGCCTAATAACCTCCAAGAACTGCAATTTTTAAAGTTAGATCGATGAACAAAGATCGGCCGGTAATTAGTACAAGGCAATTATAAGAACTTAAGCTAGCTTGAATTACCTCTTCGTGCTCTGAGGTGTGTGCAAGTGGCAATATGACCTGGCTACCCATAAACCCACTAGCTTGTAGACCAGGAACTGCATATGGACTAGCCCTCAAAGCAGCAGCAGAATAAGCATCAACGCCAGGATCAGCCCATTCAGAGCGATGCTCCCTCAGAAACCGCACTAGTAGAGCCGGTGGTACATTCTTCATCATGAAAATAAGTTTACTCGGTCATAATTATGGCCAGGTCACATAAAAATCAACAACTCATCCAATTATGTTTAATAAAACCTAGATGGTTTATAAGCAAAAACCTGAAGCAGCATTGATGCCTTTGCACATAAGATGCCACCTCCAATCGCAGAAAACAGCTGGGAGGAATTGACATGAGATCCAACAAGTTTGTTTGGAGACGAGTTGATAGCAATTGTAACATCCTCAGCACCATCGCTGCTCATCAGTGACCAACCATCATCCGGAAATCCATTAACAGCGTCATTAAAGCCTCTGCAAATTGTGTTGAGGACCTTAGTCATGGCATGCCCATAGGTCTTTTTACTAATTACAGCACTGTGAACGGTATGTAGGAACACAGGAGCATTGCTACAAACCTGCTCAGCCTCTGACTAAATGTTCTTAGAACTGCTGGCTGGCGCCCCCCTCCATAGGGCATTTCCCCACTTGATTCATGCGCAATTTGCCTAATGTGGCGCAGTGCCTGTAAAAAATGAACCAGCACTTGTCACTCTTATCATTGCTATATTAGAACAATCAAATGCTTAGTACCAATGCAATCTTAAGGCAAATGCAATGCTAAAACATACCGCAATTGTAATCTTCTGTGCAAGAATCTTTGGTGATTCATAAAGTGGTCTAAGGACCTCAGGCACACTCCAAGCCTGCAATAAAGATAGGATTGGTAAGATGCATGTACAAAAATATGCAAGTTTAGAAATTTGATTAAGTGTCCAAAAATGGACCGGAAAATGTTGCTTCTGCTTACATCCAAATCAACATGATCCACAATGTGAATCATGGAGCCACCCCCCTCACAAGGGCGGATTAAATAGCCACTAGGAAGCACCTCGGCTCTGACAAAATTTGGAGTGTTAGGTCCTGATGGGCCGCCAGTGGATTGAGTCAATGATCTCTCACAGATCTACAGAACAAAGCAATGAACAATAGTTACCAACTGCGAGCACAAACAAATATTCAGAGAAGGCAATCAAGTCGCATTTAATACAACACTACAAATACTACAGTAGAAAGTCAAAATAAAGCGGTTTGATCCAAATAGAACAGGATCAACAGAAAAATTAACAACAGCACCAATATAAATGACAGCATCATAACAAGAAAACAAAAAAAGCAATACCACAAGGCTACCATCTTCAAGACCACTAGTGTAACGGAGTGTCCAAAAGTCACGTGGTGCCGCCAAAGTTGTCGGTGCATAAGTCTAAGAATTGGAAGAAAGTAACAACCATGTTACAGGCAACAAAGAAGACAGTATCTAATTAAACTCAAGTCTAACTATAGCTTTGTAAGAGGATGCATACCTGCATGTAGATAAGCTCAATAGTTCCACCATTACCCGTAGGGATAACATGGAGCACATCCACGCACCGGCAGTCACGGTACCAAGAGGGGCGATCCTTGAGGATCTCAGCGACCTATTGAGTTAGTCTATTAGGAGATGTCTGCTGAATGGAAACAGAAAGCTCTGTGATGATGAATGATAACAAACCTTTGTGGGTTCAAGGCTCACAAGGCCGCAAGCTCGTGCTGCTACGCCACTACAATTGTGCGAAACAGCAATGATTCCAATGGAATCCGGACCAGGCTGTAAAGAAATTCCCACTTTAATTCATTAGCCAAAAAAGGAATTCAAATAATCAACGTGGCCAAATTATGCCTTTTGAATAACTACATTACCTTCATCCCAACCATTTGCACCCAATCAACAGCAGTTCCCGTCGCCTTGGAAAGGAACTCTGCCAAGGTCTCTTCAGCGATAGCGAGTAGACTGTAACAAACAAAAAGAATTTCATCAAACTTCAGCAAAAGAACATGCAAGAGAATGCTCGCGTGCACACAAGAACTGATCTCAGAGAAGTGAAGGAAACTAGGTACTGCAATTACCCAGCTGGGTTGTTCACATCCCTTTGCGGATGTGGAGCTGCTGGGTTTTGCTGTTGGCGGTGCTGACCACTAGTAACCACAGACTCACAGCTCGTGTCTGTAGTCGCTACAGAAGGCTGCAAACATCATAACGCACAACATTAGAAGCAGGAACCAGTAAGATGAACAGCAGAAGTTACATAAATCCAACACAAATTGGAATTTGTTTCTAGAATATGCTAGGAGCATTCAGCTAATCTAGCTATAGAGTTATATATATAAATCAGCAGCTAAGTACATGACACTCATGATAGTATCCAAGAAGTCAAAATAGTTCTCGAGTGATCTCTAAAATATATATGCCAACATTCACTAAGTATGAGTAACATGTGATGGGATTAACAAAGGAGATGAATCACACATTATGAAGCTGCTGCCGCATGAACCCGTTCTCGTAGACGAGACGGGACACCTGCTTCTGCAGCCTGTCATTCTCCTCCATCAACAGCTTGTTCATCGCAGTCAGCTTCCGGTTCACAGTTTGCAGGCGAGAAGCCTCCTTCCGTTGCTTCTCGCGGCATCTACAAATCACAAGGATCATCAAACGCCAGCCACAAGAAAACAAGATTTACAGATGTCACTTGCACATGAAGAAAACGGAGACAGCGATCGCTAATGCACAAGATTCCTGTGCTATTGCTCGCATTGGCATATCACATCCCAGGTGAGCAGTGAGCACCAAGTGTGTTAGGTAAAGGCATTCCAGCAACACATTGTTGTGGCATGAAAGCAACTAATGACTAATAACCCATACATGTTAAATATTGTTCCCAGCTGAAGATGATGTATCATTGCTACTATTAAATCTGGTCTAAATCTGAAGATTGTGTTGGGTAAGGGATTCTTGGTTAGATCCCCTTACATGGTAGTAATAAGAGGTAACAGTATCATCGCCAGGAACAAGTTCTTGCAATGCTAACCAAACATTGCTCATCCTGTCTAAATGTAAAGATAGGTCCCTAAAAGGGCGAACAGGAGAGAGAACCACACCAGTGTACAAACACTTTACTAAACGCAAACCATCGTAAAGAATCCAGGATATGAAACCAGCAAAAAAAAGACGCATCCACTCCTCCCCCACCACGCCATAAATGGCAAAAATCTCAAGAAAGGCATTTAGAGCAAGACGCAAGCATTCGAATTTTCGTATTGACAAGGATCCATGACCAAACCTGAGCAATTTTAGACAAATCGAGCCAAAACTAAATCAAACATATCCGTGCGCCAGTTCAATGGAAGGAACGGAAAAAAGAGCCTAAACATCAAAACTTGAGAACCAAAACCAGATTTTTAGCCACGGCAACTTCACAAACTCAAGAACCCCCGAAAAAAAGGCCAAGTTTTAGCAACAAGAAGCCGTAAGAACCCATGACGAATCGAAGCGACCAGTGAGCGTCAGGTCGAGAGGCGTAGCATGCAGCAATCACGCACCTGCGGTTCTGGAACCAGACCTTGATCTGCTTGGGCTCGATGTTGCGGAGTATGGGGCACTCCCTGATGAGCTGCTGGCGGCGCAGCGAGCTGGGCTTGGGGCACTCGCTGTAGACCCGCTCAAGCGCCTCCACCTGCTCGGGGGTGTAGCGCACGTACTTGCCCGTGTCCACCTGCGGCGCCCCACCGCCACCAAGCGACGACCTGTCCTTGCCGCCATGCACTGCCGCCACCATCGCCGCCGCCATCCCGAGCCCGCTACCAGGACCACCGCCGACCTAGTCGTAAGAAGAGGGGGAGCCAGGGCCACGGGCGCCGCCAAGTCATGGCCTCCGGGCGAGAGCGCAGCCGCCGGACGCCATGGTGGTGGTTTCTTGGAGAGTTGTTGGAAAGGGAAAGGCAGCAGTGAAAGAGGAGGGCGTTGGTTTAATAGCGGACAGGAGGGGAAAGCAAGCAGGCAGGCAGACAGAGCTCTGTGCTTTTGTAGCACGACGCTTACCTCTATCTGGTGAGGTGTTGGAGAGGAGGGAGTAAATATACAGAGAGGGGTGTTTTGGTAATATGAGTTCCCCTCCCCCCCAGCTTTTCTTTCGTTTTGGTTTAGGCAAAAATGAATGAAACCTGTTGCCATCAGGGAGGCGCTTTTTATGGGGGAAAAAAATGCGTACACGCTTTGTCATTTGCAAAATTTTAAGCAGTCGGGCAAGTTGTTTCCTCAAATCTCAGCGTTTTAACTCTTCAACCACCTTACTTGTCCCTTCCTCTGAAAACTCTCAAATAGATGTTTGATGGTAGATGGTCTATATTTTAGGCTATATTAGCTTCTGTTTAGAAAAAAATAAAAGTCAATATGAATAGCTGGCTTTTCTATTTCTTTCGTTACTTTCTCACTACAGATATAAGATAAGGATTACGGACATATCACCCGCCCAACTTTTTTCGTTTCTGTCACTTTTTACGCCACTCGTCCACTTCCTTTAAAAGTAACTTTTCAACTACTCTTATTTATTTTTAGCAAAAAAATCATAAACTATAGTAAAAAACTACCACCAAAACTAATCCGAAGTCATGGCAAGAGAGTAAGGAGACAAGACAAATAAAAAAAGAATTAAGTCACCATGGCAATGATGTAATTGTTGCCTACCGTAAATGATGATTCGCAATAACAGAGACATTGGCTATGCGAACGAAGCAATGGGCGGCATGAGGAGAAGAAGGGTGGCAAGACGAAGAGGGTGAGGTAGCTACGCTGGTTACATAATAAGAATAGAAAAGCGGAGCGGTTAAATACGTATTTCAATTTGTGTATTCTTTTTCCTCACTATCAATTTAGCGGATATATTATGGCGATCTTTTTCCATCTCTACCCGCAATGCTTTTCTCCGTATACAAAGCCAGATACTACATAGATGCTGGGTTTTGATTTATTATCACATTCCTACTATGAACCTCCACCCCACGGGTTTTGTGAGATTCGATGGACCTTGTTCTCTCCTTTGGAGGAGTCATTTTTATCCATTTTTCTGGGCCTGGGAGCTGTGTGTGCGCGTTGGTGGCGTTATGCTTTTCATGGCGTGCACATGCCGCTCGCAGAAGCATGCATGCTCTTGTGGTCGGTAAGTGGTAGCAAGGGGGCCCCACGGTGCCGGGCTTTTGGAGGTGAACGGAAACACAAACGCACGCACGCTCCGTCGATCAGGGCCATTAGAGCTGTATCCATGGCTAATCTTCATGCATCGTTTGCCCATACGTTAAGCGCCTGAGTTTTTCCTCACTTGACACGCTGTGCAATCAGCTAACTACGCCTTCGGTCTCGTTTACGACGGCAGGATTCCAGAGGTTTTTACATTGTGTCCTATGAAACTGCGTACCAAGAGAAGGCCTAAAATTTATTTCTTTTGAAGAAACTTTGTGTTCTACCTAGTGGGGAGTAATTATCCTGTGTAATGCTTGAGTTGAAGTTGAACATGGCAAGCTGTTATTCGAAAGGCAAGTAAATTCAGTGGGGCATTTTTTGAAAACAGCAGATGAGCCAAGCCAAGGCAAGCAATGATGAATTAAAGGCTTGTCGATTTCACATTGACTATGAGGGCTGCGGTTTATAACTTTTAGTTGTGATTTATTAGTCTAATAAATAATAATTGTTAAAAAATAATTAAAACTAAAAATTAACTGAAAAAACTAAAAAGAGCTGGACTTATAACACTGCGGCTCTAGCCTGCTCTTAAAGCCCCCAAACAGTTAACAGCATCTCTCCTGCTTTACACAGATCTTTGGAAACAGTAGTAAAGTGAAATAAAACACTGCTACAAAACAAGAAAGCAAACAGTAATCAGCTCATGAGAGAGAGAGAGGTGGCTTTTAGACTGTATAAACTGTTCATATGAACTGTGTACTGATCCGATTCCATTGGAGCATGTGACTAGTGAGTGCACTCGCTGCACGTATGCCTGTGTGTGGTACCCTCGTCTATGTGCTCAACAGTATTAACTGATCGATACAAGTGAACCTGTGCAGGGTCACTTGGAAAATTTAATCATTTGCCACTTCTATGAGTCCAGTGGTAACAGATTTACCACTCTGGTCCATTATCAGTGACTCAGATGACTCCACATGTAAGTGACAGAGTGAATTAGTCAATCTTAAAAGTGGCAAAAAACTGAATCTCCCGGTCAGTTAATTCAAAACCAATGACATCGTATTTAACTTTCGACAATGTTTATACATGTTTCTTTCGCCAACACCGTCGTAATCTCAAACGGTAGCTAAACATACACACAAGAGAAGTTCTATGAATGATATTATACATCAATGCTAGCCAACTACGATTAACAATGACAAACAGCCTTTCGCATGTTCATGCCCAATTTGAAATGTATAAATTTTCTTGGATTCTTGTGAGAAATGAACTGTGTTTTTATGAAATAAAATCAATCTGAAACAAAAACTGTAGTATTGTAGTTTGAACAAAGTTTTATTTAAAATTCTGGCTTGGCTCGACTTACACATGCAAAAAGTAGCATTGCAACAGGAGAATATTGTTCGCCGGAGAAAACAGAACAGTAGAACAGTAGAATTTTGCTGCTGGGAGTTCAATTTTTTGCCGGCGGAAATGGGAAGAGAGGAATCGCATCACTTTTGCTCGTTTCATGCATGCTCCCTTCCGGCGCTCTTGCCACTTGCATTCCATTCAATGCATGGGTGGGCTGCAGGCCTAGCTGCAGCAGTTAAGGGCCTGTTTGGTTGTCTGTATGCGGTATGGCTCGCACCCGCGCATGCAGGGAGATGGTGTTTAGTTGGCTGCGGAGAGGAGAGAACCTGCACGAACGGATGCAAAAAAACAACTGGAGCCAGGCTGAGGAGGAACGCGGCTGAGGAGCTTCCCTCCTCAGCCTGGCCACGCTCATGCAGCCTGCATCAGCTCATCCGCCAACCAAACAGGACCTAAATTTTCGTTCATCCTGTAGCTCATGCATAATGCATTCAACGGTGCCTACAAATGTTGTGTCATAGATTTATAGGTCTATTATTTTAGGTTTCGATTAGAACTTAGTCTAATATAATAAATATTGATTACTAAAAAATAAAAACCAAAGTTCGCTATAAAAATCAAAGAAGAATAGGACCTATAGCTAGGTATCTGCTCTTCCAGTGTTATATAAACGGGTAGGGTACGTCCGCATACAGTCGCACGTATAATGGGTTCATTTTGCAGATTGTGTTTATGCATAGTGGACATATAGCTAGGTATCAATCCTCATGTTACAAAACTATTGACACTTGTGTGCCTCACTCTGTCACTATTCTAAACGGTTTTAATTTTTAACTTTTTTTCATCTTTCAGTTTATTTAAGCTAAAAGCTACTTGAAACGTATCGGTTTCTAATTTTAGCTTATTTTTAGCTTTTTTTCACTTTTCTTTTTTCATATTCTTTTGCATTGTCTATGATAATATAATGGTTTTTTATTTTTTTTTCTTAATTTTTCTATTTTTTATTTTTATCAGAGAAAATTAACAGTCACGACAATACAATTTCAGCCAGATGCGAAAGCCCCTAGCCTCAGCCAAAGCCATTGGAGTGCCGCCATCTGTGATCGATGAATGAATCAAATCTGCTGATAATGTCTGAGGCATGCGCTGCTTATATATGTTGTAAATATTGCAGTATAAGCATATTTGAATATTTAATTCCAGCCAAACATATCAAATGACCATATTTCCAGCACAATAAGAATGACATAAATTGCATATAAATATGAAATTCTAACTTGCCATTCATAATCATAGATATATCTAAAGAATATAACATGATTACTGCTGAAAATAAACAGCAAAATATCAATAGCAACAATGAAACAATTAAATCTAGCACAGAACAAAATAATTGTTTCATGATTGCTCTCAGAACAGAGTTGCGCAAAATCAAAGATTTTGGCCTTCTCATGCATACGTCATAACTCTTCATAATTAATCTAGCAACTGGGACTTGAGCTCTATTAGATTGACTAACAGCAGACTCAAAAACAGAGAACAAATCTCTATTCTTCTAACTGATTGCAGTCAATGAAATAGACAATAATCTTTAGAAGTTTATGTAATAAGCAGTAAACTGAACAGCATATGTATATTGCACAAGGCATAAACAATAAGAATACTGCATCAATAATACACACCAATCAGGTTCTAATAGATTACTACCCTACTCAAAATTTCTATTGCATGTAATCAGATCTGACAGATAGAGATATAAATATCTACAGTACAATCTGCAGAAAACAATCCCTAGAGCTCAAGCCTAATAAATGTTGTCTAGACCAATTCAGTATATGACTGATTTCATCACAGAGCATACAAGAGCACTCACAATCATCACAGCAGTCCTCAATAACTTGATTAAGATTTCAGATCAAGATATACTGCTGTAAATGAGAAAGAACTGAATATACTCACAGATTGACAGTACTCAAAACTGTCAAGAAGCAAACAAGCCGAAGATCACAATTAATATGGCAAGGCACGAAGAACTCGCTGTCCCAGAAAATCTATCAACCCGCTGTCGCAAACGAGTAGATGATTCACGGAGATACAATGCCGCACTCCTCCTTTAGCCGAACACCAAAGAAAAAGCCGAGGTCCAGAGATGCCGCACAAGATCACGATGTACGCACTGGCCGAGCGCGCACAAACACTGCAGGGAGTATGTGTCTTCCTTTTTTTCCTTGGCTAGACCCCCAAATGTCCCGAGATGCTCAAACCCAAATTAGGGTTTTCACACAGAACCAGCAGTCGGGCCTCAATCTGAGATGATCCGAAGACAAACTCTCCGTCAATCGAAGAAACAAGAGGAGGAGCAATAGGAGATGGAAGAAGAGATACCCCTACCGTCGGAGCTCTGCCCCTTTTTGAAGAGAAGACGAGATGTGGCCCTTGGGGTGGCGTGAGCGGCCGGCTCCGAGGAACCCAGGCCAGCTCCGCCTCCGCCAACGGCCTCCCACTCGCCATCTCCCCTTGCGCCACCGAGGATCTCGGATCTGGGCCAGGAGAAACAAAACTGCCGCACGGGGAAGGCGCCGCAGCCAACAGAGGCCGATACGGGGAGGAGACAAAGTCTCCTCCCCCTTAGCTCTTTCCCCCGGGTGGCCGACAGGAGGGCCCATCCTTTAGGGCTCCTTCCACTCTTTTCCAATTGGGAAATTCCCAAAATGCCCTCTCAAATTCAACAATATATAATTCCATTCTTTCTGATTATCATGTGTAGTTAGATCATGACCATGTTAACTAAAATAGTAAAATAACATTATTGGGAGGAATTGACAGGATATAGCGGATGTCGTAGACAAAAGAGTTTGTGGTGGCAAGACGGACGTGCATGTCGTCGAACACGGGAATGTTTTCTCATATTTCTACAATCTATGAATTTACCTCTGCTCTTTCACCAACACACATTTACGGGTTCACCTTAAGGTGACGGTTGGAGGGGACGAAGAGGCCAACCAACGAACAAGAGAAGGCAAAGCTCGGGGGCGGGGGCTACGCTTGGAAGTTAGCTAAGAGCAACTCCAGCAGGACCCCTACTTGAGCCCTCATCCTACTTTTGAGGGCCGAGGGGCAAAAAACTCACTCCAGCAGGGCCCCTACTTGAGCCCTCATCCTACTTTTGAGGGCTCAAGTAGGGGCCCTGCTGGAGTGAGTTTTTTGCCCCTCGGCCCTCAAAAGTAGGATGAGGATGAGGGTGGGTCCTATGTGTCATCCCCTCTAAGAATGAATTTGAGGGTCCTGTTTTGAGGGCTCCTGCTGGAGTGTAGCACAAAAAACAGAGCCCTCAAATAAAAAGTAGGGGCCCTGTTTTGAGGGCTACTGCTGGAGATGCTCTAAGCGCGTAGCATTTGTTGTGTGGCCACAGTTTAAGTATTTCTTCACTACGATTGATTCCTTATTTATGTATGGAGTAGTACTATATATACTGATACTGAATGGTAAGGTACGCTATAAAGGCAGGAGACATATGTGACGACTCCATTTCTCAGACTATTACATTCCTTCGTAACTGTGTAGGATGTTTAGCTGTTAAGTACTATAGTTAAGTGTGCATCAAACAAGCACAAGTTTATGTCATAAAAACCAAACTTATTACAGGATATGACATAACAGCCAAGTTTACAAGTAGGAGCATTTAGACCCAAAATTTATATTACATTACAAAAGAACATCCAGATACCTGCCTGAGTGAGGACAAGATCTAAAATCAGCAATCATCTACTCAAGGAATCGTCGAAGCTTTCCTCGAAAGGCTCTTCGTTATATTCTTAAATTTCTTCTGTTGATATTTTAGCAAGTACAAGTACAACAATATTTAACAACTCACATGGGGAATGCTAATTAACTGCTTGCCAGAATTTCAAAAGAAAACGATGTAATGGTTTTATTATTATATTTGTGGATGCAAGTATATTTGTAGACAACTTTCTACAAGAAAAGATAAAACAACTACTTCGTAAGAAAAAAGGGGTTTAATCAACTTATTTATCAAATTGGAAAACTTACGAAAGCTTCTTATGTCTTGATATTGGAATCAACCATTAAACATAGCTTTATTTACAAGAAGCACGGCATATTCGAATACTATAATTTTTACTCTGCAGAATTGCCTAGTTTTACTCACAAGATGTCTCAGACTCTCAATGTCATACAATAGACACGTAACATTATAGCGTGTGACTGAGTTGAGATAATAAGATTGTTCACTACTCTATTCTTTCTAGTTTTTACCTGGAAGGCTCATGGCCAAACAACCTTGTCGAGAATCCATAGGCCAAAGCGGGAAATTACGGTCTGACGTTGAGTAGACCTACCGTTGTGAAGAATGACAAGTGACTTTCTAGTTCCATTTTTATTTCACCCCGTTGTAAATGGACCATTCCGACACACTTGAAAAGCTAACTCTCCTGTATATATTCAATCGAATCGAGCAGTGTACTAAAGCAGGTCTGACAAATCAAAACTTGTGGTTAAGCGATTTCTATGTTCTTTACTTAACATAAGGTTCTAATCCTTACTTTTCTCAAATGAGGCCACTAATCACATACCCAGTGCATTACAACACAATACCACCAATACATACCAAAGCCTCTATCCTAGGGTAAGGTTGTGGACTCCAACCATCTAGTGACTTTCCATGAGTTCCTTAGCCCTAGTACCATTTTAAAATCTATCGGTAAGACGCTAAATCAATCTTAGTAGCATAGATAAAACATTTGATATATTAACTTACTAATGATTAATTATATAGTAATTTATTGCTATTAAGGCTGTCAAGGTGAATTTGACCTTCAAGTAAAACATGTCTTTTTTTAGTGGTAACATTTAACTAATTATCATGCCATTTTAAATTATTACTTTAAATAAATAATAGTGCATAAATAATATTAATGGAAGTATTGTTAATTAAATTATAATGTAGGGCAACATAGTAAAAATTATGTGACTTGTCTTGCTACTCATATTCTTCAACTAGTCCTAAATCTCCTGCGTCTTGACCTACTCGTAGGACGGACGACTCAATGAATCCAGGTGCTATTGTGAAAGATAAACAAATAAGTTCGTGCTTGAAAGAATCTGAGCTAAGAAAATAAATAACATAAAATAAAATAAAAGAGGAATAAAATTCAGAAAAAGTTGAACATAGGTGGTATAAAATTAGTAGATTGTGTTTCATGTATATGCTTTAAAATCTAAAATTAAAAGAAAAAAGAAAACATGATGATTATAGAAAAATTAGGAGGAACCTAGAATAAGAGTCTTATGGGCAAGGACACTATTGTTGATTTACTAACCTCTATTAGAAACGCGAACATGAATAAAAAAGGAATAGTTTGAGTAGTATCTACAAATATTACCGAAAACATTGTTAAAATACTTCTATGAGAGGGTTTTTATTGAAAGTGTTTAGAAACATTAGGAAAGTAACAGATATTTCTTGGTTTCAACTTCGCGACATCAAAAGAGAAAGAGTAGAAAAGGAATATATAGAACTAGAACCTTTTTAAAGCGTATCAGCCGACCCCGCTTATGAATTTATGCCAACTATCAAGGAATTCCTAAAGTTTTGAGCGGAATGGTAATTGCTATTCTTTCTACTTCTTGAGGTATAATGACAAATTGAGAAGCTCGACTAAATAGAATTGGGGTAGAAGTCTTATATTATATATGGTAATCGCTCCTCCTATAGTACCTAAATTCTATGTCAAACTTCCTATTTTTAAAATAAAAATACAATGTTTTTTATTTGAAAATCAAAATAGAAAATAGGAAAAAAATATGACAAAAAAATAGGAGAGAAAAAATCCCTGAGAGAAACAAAAGTCACTTTCGAAGGTTTAGTTACAGAAGCCCTACCCAATGGAATGTTCCATGTTCGCCTAGAGAATGACACCATCATTCTGGGCTATATTTCAGGAAAGATCTGGTCTAGTTCTATATGAATACTTATGGGGGATAGGGTCCAAATTGAAGTAAGCCGTTATGATTCAAACAAGGGACATATAATTTATAGACTTCCCCATAAGGATTCGAAGTGTACCGAAGACTCAAAGGATACCAAAGATTCAAAGGATTAGGTTTTTCTTTTTTAGGGTAATAATTGAAAGTTCCAAAATTCAGGTGAAGAGACTTATTTTTTCCGCAAAGATTAGATTCATAGTTTAAGAAAGGAATATAGAAATATGAAAATAAGAGCTTCTGTTCGTAAAATTTGTACAAAATGTCGATTGATTCATAGGCATGGATGAATTAGAGTCATTTGTTCCAACCCAAAGCATAAACAAAGACAGGGGTAATCTTTCGAAAAAGAACTTTACTTTCTAAAAAGTAAAAAAGTACACGCGGAAATGTCCAAATTCTAAATAAAATAATTAAAGTAAAGGATATATTTTACCTTGAAATGGATATCTTTGTATCTTTTTTCTTTTTGTTATTTCTAACTCATATTTATGAGATAATAAAATATGACAAAAGCTATACCTACTGAAGTTCATGTAGGAAAGTGCGTATTGGTTTGCTTAGGAATGCGTGTTATAGTTTATGGAAGAATGAACTCATGCCTACTCGGCATTTCACAAGTTATGAAAGTGCAGGAAAAGATACTAAATCTCGTCATTAACTGAATTCAAAATAGAAAGATTCAAAATAAAAAAACAAAGGTTGGTGGGGGAAAACCTTATTATGAGAAGTTTCAAACTGGTAAAGTATACCCCTAAAATAAAAAAGATGAGTGGGCTAACGAAACTCGCAAGGAAAGTTCCAACCGATCATCTACTTAAGTTCGAACGGATTTTCAAAGCACAAAAACACATCCATATGTTTGTTTTCAAAGCACAAAGAGTTCTTGATGACATTGGCTGGCGTTACTATGAAGAAACTATTATGATATTGAACCTCATGCCTTATTGAGCATCTTATCCCATCCTAAAGTTGGTTTATTTGGCAGCAACAAATGCTACTCATTATAGGGATTTCGACAAAGCGAATATATTCCTCACTAAAGTCGAAGTCAGTAGGAGTACAATTATGAAACAAATTCAAACCTCGAGCTCAAGGATGTAGTTCTCCCATTAAAAAATCATGTGTCATATAAAAATTGTACTAAATATAGTAAAGAAATCTAAATAATCTTTAGATCCATCTAAGATTTTGAGTCCCAGTAAAAAATAGAATAGAAAAATATGGGACAAATATAAATCCACTCGGTTTTGGACTTGGTACAACCCAAAAATCACCATTCCTTTTGGTTGTATAACCAAAAATTATTCTGAAGGTCTATAGGAAGATAAAAAAAATAGAATTATATCAAGAACTATATACAAAAGAATAGGAAAAAAGGCTCAAACAGAAAAATAGAATCAGACTCAAGTTCCGAAGTAATTACACATAATAGAAAAATGGACTCAGGCTCAAGTTATGAAGTAATTACACATATAAAAATTCAAAAAGAAATTGATACAATCCATGTCATAATCCATATTGGATTCCCCAATTTATTAAAGAAAAAAAGGGGAAATCGAAGAATTATAGAAAAATCTACAAAAGGAAGTTAATTCTGTAAACCAGAGACTTAATATTGCTAATTGAAAAAAGTTAAAGAAACTTATATACAACCTAACATTCTTGCAGAATATATAGCTTTGCAATTAAAAAATAGAGTTTCATTCTGAAAGGCAACGAAAAAAGTCATTGAATTAACTAAAAAAGCAGATATAAGGGGAGTAAAAGTAAAAATTGTAGGTCATCTCGCAGGGAAAGAAATTGCACGTGCCAAATGCATAAAATGGTAGACTTCCCCTCCAAACAATTTGCACTAAAATTGATTATTGCTACTATCCAATTCGAACTATCTATAGAGTATTAGGTGTAAAAATTTGGATAATCGTAGACAAAGAATAACTAGCCTTGTCTTTCCATTCTGTTCAGTAATAGAATAAAAAATGACAAGAGCTAGAAGAAATTCTACCTCTTTCTATAAGATTTAATGAAAATTATAAATATTTTAATAATGCTATGCTTAGTGTGTGACTTGTTAGTTTTTTCTTTAGAGTCGAAAATGGAGATAAAAAAATTGACTGAACCCTACTGTAAATAAAAAAGAAAAACTTAGTAATTATAGAAAATTAACTAATAACCAACCCATTCCTTCGTTTTATCGAGATCATAAGTAAGAAACAATCACTATATGAATAAATACAACTATCATAATTGAGTAGATCTATCATATAGTTGTAGCAACTACAATTTTTTCTCTAAAAAAGAAAATAGATTCTAGGTTGTGAAGCAAAACTAAACGACATGGATAAAAGGAGGGATGATAGAAAGAAAGAAGAGGAATAAGAAAGATTTAGTATTGCAATATGTATGGTCTATGAGTTACATCATAAAAGGCAATGTGATAAAGCATCAATATAATAAAAAAAATATAGAATTCAAAATCATAACTTGAAAGAACAAATACAAATTTAAAATAATAATAAAGAGCAGCCTAGGTGGTGGCTCTTCGAGGTGGTGGCAGCGGAGCTGGCGCCTTAGTCGAGGTAGCCGCGCAAGCGCTCCGTCCCCTACCCTTCGAGGTGGTGGCAGCGGAGCTTTGACTGCCTTTTGCGCGATCGCTGCGAGACACATACGAGGGCGAGCCTCTGCTGCCTCTTGTGCGATCGCTGCGAAATGCCCGCGGAGGCCAGCCTCTAGTGTGTCTTATCAAGACTCATGGCGCAGGGATCGTTGACCACGCGCTGTTTATACTCTGGGGAGTACGCATAGAAAATATCTATGCGTGCGCGGGAGCGTCCGCGTCTTGTTTATACTCCATAGAGTGCGTGGGACAATCAACCCAGCTTTATTTATACTCCGTAGAGTACGCATAGAAAATACCTATGCGTGCGCGGGAGCATCCTCGTCTTGTTTATACTCGGTAGAGTGCGTAGGGACAACATCCGCGTCTTATTTATACTCCGTAGAGTGCGTGCGGAGGCGGACCTCGGCGCTACGTCTTATTTAGAGTCCGTGGACTGCGCGCGGAGGCAAGCCTCCGCGCATTGCGGGCGGTGAAGTTGCGTGCGGAGGCGGACCTCGGCGCTACGTCTTATTTAGAGTCCGTGGACTGCGCGCGGAGGCAAGCCTCCGCACGTTGCGGGCGGTGAAGTTGCGTGCGGAGGCGGACCTCAACGCTACGTCTTATTTATACTCCGTAGAGTGCGCGCGGAGGCGTCCCCCCACACGTCTTTGTTTATACTCATGCCCATATTTTTCACACAGAGTGCGCGCGCGAACGCGTGTCTTTGTTTATACTCATGCCCGTGTTTTTCACAGAGTGCGCGCGCGAACGCGTGTCTTTGTTTATACTCATGCCCGTGTTTTTCACGGAGAGTGCGCGCGCGAACGCGTGTCTTTGTTTATACTCATGCCCGTGTTTTTTTCACGGAGAGTGTGCACGCGAACGCGTGTCTTTGTTTATACTCATGCCCGTGTTTTTCACGGAGAGTGCGTGCGCGAACGCGTGTCTTTGTTTATACTCATGCAGAGTGCGTGCGAAGGTAATCCTTCGTGCGCTTTTTGCTGGAAACAAGAAAATTTGTGCAAACGGTGAACTTTATTAAATTCCTGTTTGCACGGGTGAGCGATTACAAAAGGCGGGATAGCGACCACTGACCGCTTAAGGACGGGAACAGCCGCCGCTGTCGTCGCCCAGTGATGAGGCGGGGCACGATGGGAGCCTCTGCTGCTGGGGCAATCCGCGCGGGGGGCCCGGCAGGGCGCTTTCCGGAGCCGTCGAGGATCTTCGCGCTTGCATACTTGGCCTAGGTGTTTTGCCGAGCCTCATAGTGCGGACCTCTGGTGCCGAGCTCTATGCGCCGAGCCATATCCTGATCGCCGTGGACGGTGATGATGGCTCGCGGTCCGGAGAGCTTCATACATAGGAAGCCGTGGTGTGGGGCTGCCCCGAGAGAGTTTAGGGTTGGCCGCCCCAATATAGCGTTGTAGGGGTATGAGATGTCGACGACGTCGAAGGTGGCGTCCTCGCTCCTCACGTTGTCGCCTCGGCCGAAGGAGACCTGGAGGCATATCTGGCCCAATGCCCGTAGGGGTTGCCCCCCGAAGCCCTGCAATGGGATGCCTAAATGGCCCAATCGACTTCGGGGGATCCCCATCTGATCGAAGGCCGCTGCGAACAAGATGTTCGCGGAGCTTCCTCCGTCAACCAGGACGCGCCTAACCTCGCATCCTGCGATGAGGGCCTGGACGACTAGGGGATCTTGGTGGGGGAATTCCACGCCTTTAGCGTCAGCGGGCGTGAAGGTGATCTCGTGTTGTGCCCACTCCGGCGGCGCCTGCGCTGGGTATGCCGCGACGTGGTGCAGCCTCCTTGCATAGGCCTTCCGCTGTCGTGCCGAGGCGAACTCCAACGAGGAGCCTCCAGAGATGACGTTTATGACCCTGCGCTGGGCTCCATCCGGGGCTTGTAACTGCAGGAGGCCCTCCCGAGGTTGCTGCACGTGGGCTTGAATCCGCAGGGGGCCTTCCTGGGGTTGTATTTCTTGGTCCTGGGGGTGTTGGACGTGAGCCACGACGGGCGCACGCGTCTCAGGGTTTCTGTCTCTGGCGACGCTCTGCCGGAGTGCGGCGATGGTGGTGCACGCACGCGTGTGGTGGCTGCCCCGACCGTGGACTTCACACCACTGCCAGTGGTGCTGGTCGTTGTACGCTTCGCGGGCTCTGTCGCCGCGACCCCGCCCACGCCCCCGTCCCCAGCCACGGCGCCCTCGGCCACCACGACCAGCAGGGGCGTTATCTTCGGAGCCACCCTCGATGTCAAAAACGTAGCGAGGTTTCCGAGATTTGCGTTGGTCGCGTTTGGGCCTGTCGCCTGACGAGTCTTTGTGTTGGGTATCCTTGCGCTCGGAGGCGTCCTTCGATGGCTCCTGCTTGCGCTTGCCTTTCGAGGAGCCCTCCTTTGGCGAGCCATCGTTTTTTGCCGAGCCCTCCGCTTGATTGGTGTCGGAGTCATCGCCGTGTCGCTGCCGCGCGTCCTCCTCCGCTCTAGCGTACTCTTCCATCTTGTCGAAGAGCTTCGCCACCGTCTTGATGGGTTTGCGTGCATTGTACTCGGCCATCGGTCCCGGGCGGAGGCCTTGTATTGCTGCATTAATGACGGTTGTTTCATTGACGTCCTTGACCTGGCAGCGTACCTTCGCGAAGCGCTTGAAGTAATCCCGAAGCCTCTTCGAACGTTTTTGCTTGATTGCGAAGAGCTGGTCCGCATCTATGCGCTTGACGTAGTTTCCCTGGAAGTTGTTGTAGAGTCGATCATGGATCTGCTCCCACGCATAGATAAAGTGTGGCTCAATGGTGAAGAACCAAGAGAGTGCCACCCCTTGCAACGCAAGGGGGAGTCCCTTTGCCTTTGTGGTGTCATCTCCGCCTACGGCTTCGATGGCGGTCTCATACACGCGCACGAATTCCCGTGGATCCGTGTCACCTTTGTATGCCTCGATGACACTCGGGAACTTGAAGTCCTCCGGCCATGCCGCTTGCTGTAGGCCCGCTGAGAGCGGGGACTCCGGGTCCACACGTCGTAGCGGGACATGGCTGGACGTGGGGGCATCGCGGCTGTCCGCCCTCTCGGGTGTGGGCTCCGATGCGACCACCTGTGGAGCCTGTTGGCTCCGGGCCTCTTGCATGTCCCGCACGGCCCCGCGGAGATCCGTTAGCTCCCGCTGAAACGCGCTGAGGGCCGCCAGCAGGGCGTTCATCATCGTGGACGTGGTTGCGGCCATCGACGCGCCTGGAGGCGCGACCGGGGCGGCGGCAACCACGGCCTGCGCTCCCGGACTGCCCGCTGCGCCGGCGTGAAGGACTCTGGAGCCGGGGACTAAGCCCGCGCTACCGTCGGAACCGCTCACCATTCCTGCACTTGGTGGGAGAGCGGACACCGTGCCGGCGTGGGCACCGGCATCACTACCCCCGACCACCCGAGCGACGCTGTCAGTGACTGTCGCGGTACCTACAGTGAGGTTACCTACCATGGGTGGAGCGGTTTCGACTGTTGCAGCGGCGGTGGCGAGATTGAGCGTCGCGGCGGTGGTGGCGGGGTCGAGCGTCGCGGCGGTGGTGGCGGGGTCGAGAGTCGCGGCGGTGGTGGCAGGGTCGATCGTCGTGGCGGTGATGGCGGGGTCGGGCGTCGCATTGTGAACACCGGTGTTTGCGACTGTCACGCCCGCATCACCACCTACGCTCGCAGTTGCCAACGCCGAAGCCCTGGTGTTGACGCGAGATTCCGCCGCTCCCGCCTTCTTCTTCTGCGCCGCCGACGATGAAGCTTTCTTTGGTGCCATCCTTCTTCGGATCTAGAGGCTTGCTCTTGTCCTCCCCACGGACAGCGCCAACTGTTGTGGTTACAGACCAAACAGAGAGAGAGAGTATGGTAGTGGAGAGTTAGGTGAGCAATGGCTTATGGTTTCCCCTGTGGTCTGTACCGTATATATATATCCACATGGGGAGTGTTTTTACAGTAATGTCCCTACATCTGTACATCCCCTTTGGGGGCACTTTCGTCATTACACGTGTCCCATTTGGGCCTTATAATCTCCTAACAGCCTGCTGGGCTTAGGTGGGGCCCACCCCTACAACAATGTGTTTAGGTCGATTTCAATGGCTGCACAGTGTTGGGCTCGGCCATGAACAATAATGGGCTAAGTTTGAATAGTGCTAGATTTTCATTATTGGGCTTGGCCCATTTGGCTTATTGGCCTTGGGCCGACTTGGCTAGCCCAACTGCGTGGCTTGCTAGGCACGAAGCCTACATGGCTTGAGAGTGTGCGCCATGGTTGCCGAGTAGAGGCAAGCGGCGGTGAGACAAATTGGTGCCGACGGTGGCTATTGGTGGCTAGCAGTGGTGTAGAGAGGACTAGTGGGACCTAAAGGTTCCTTTTTTTTGCATGTGCAAGGTTGGAGGGACACTAGAGGGGCTAGCAGTGGAGGGGTCTCACCAGAGCAGGACCACAGTGGCACTCTGGTGGGGTTTTGGCTAGGATCAAGGTGATTTGAGCATCCATGGTGAACAAGAAAGCTAAGGGCGGTGGCATTTTAGGCTAGTTTGGCCTTTGTTCTGGTTGTCCACGGCACCGACCGCCTGGGGTGGTGAGAGGGGTTGGCATGGTTGGGGTTAGATTCGGGATGGCTTGTAAGTTCTATGGTTAAAATGAATTAAGTTAGGACTGAGTCTAGCACTAGAATCAGGTTTTGGGGCTCACCGCACATGGATACGATGGCTGCGGTGGTTCCTTGGCCGGAGTTGGGAGAGAAAAGTTAGGGTGTGTAATTGGCTACTAATGCAGGCTTATGTGAAGCTTGGCTTAGTTTTACAATGCCTTGAAAGTGGTGGTAGTAATAGAATGGCCATTGTGCAGCCAACGCATGGACAACAGAGTTGGAGATCGAGTTGCTTCGGTGAGGTCGGCAAAAACGCTTGCTACGTCTCACAGGCGTAGGTGCACGTGCTAGCAAGGTGATTTAAGGCATAGGCACACATTGAGTAGGCAGCAACCGAGGTGGCAATGGTGAGGTCAGTAGCAGTGAGTTGGTGATGCATGGCCAGAAGGTGGTGTGATGGCCATTTAAGGCTTGTTCGATGAGGTGGCAAGTGCTGTGCAAGGGTTGATGGCCAGGGCAGTGATGAGCCAGTGCAGTGTGCTGGCAGTGGCGGTGAACAACGTGCAAGCGAGTGTTAGGGGTAATAGGAGAGAACGCATAAAGCCAAAAGGCGCCAAGGCAAAGAGGAGGCAGAAATCTAAAAAAGGAAAGCACAAAACGAAGAAAAACATCCTAATTTGGCAAAAACACAAATTTAAACAAAATTTAAGGAAATTCAAAAATTTTGATATTTTAAGGCCATTTCAACCTACCCCCTTACAAAGAATCACCCCGAGATTAACTTGATATGGGCAACAGGTTGGGAAATCTCGCTGCAAATCTAACTCGTCCCAAGTTGTTTCTTCCATGGTGTGATTTCTCCAACGTACTTTGCAAAATCTGATGTAAATTGTGCTCCTCTATTTGAGACTATTCTTTTAAGAACTCCATACAATACCACAATCTTGGTCAAATACATTATTGTTAACTTATTCTTCCCGTAATTAAGTCTTCTTGAATGGTAAGAAATGTGCTACTTTGGTCAATCAATCTATGATTACTCATATGGCATCATATTCTTCTTGTGTCTTGGGAAGTCTGGTAATGAAATCCATACCAATGTCTTTCCATCTTTATTCTGGAATTGGTAA
This sequence comes from Dendrocalamus latiflorus, assembly GCA_017311315.1. Lineage (NCBI taxonomy): Eukaryota > Viridiplantae > Streptophyta > Magnoliopsida > Poales > Poaceae > Dendrocalamus > Dendrocalamus latiflorus. The sequence goes on along the minus strand of CM029611.1, from coordinate 15,200,819 downwards.
TGATTGTAATAATCTTGATGGTCTATCTTAATCTTCTAGCATATGTCACGGCACGCTATATATTCGTCTATCTCTCTTTTCATATTGCTCCATCAAAATCTCTTCAAGTTTTGATATATCTTCGTTCCTCCAGGATGTATGGACAATGGCGAGGAATGAGCTTCTTCTAATATCAGTTCCTTCAAATCCTTCTTCTTTGGTATACAAAAGCAGCCATGAAATTTTAGGATTCTTTATTCATCTTCATTGAATTTTGACAAGTCTTCTCTCTGACTATCTTCTTGAGCTATTGAATTTCGTTATCTTCTTCTTGAGCAATTTTGATTTGTTCTATCAATGTCGGTTGGATTTCTAAGGTTGTTATCAATCCCTGCTCACTTATCTCTAGATTTAACCGCTGCATTTCTTCTTGTAGTTGAGGTGGACATTCTGACATAGTAGCCATACCATGATATACTTTTTGGCTCAATGCATCTACTACAACATTTTCCTACTCATCTTCATTGTCTCAGATTCTGCTCTGGCTAATGGGCTAGGTTTAAACAGTGTTGGACTTTCGCTATTGGGCTTGTCCTATTTGTCTTACTAGCCTTGGGCCGACTTGGCTGGCCCAGTTGTGCGGCCTGCCAGGCACGAAGCCTGCTTGGCTTGAGCGCGCACGCTATGGCCGCTGAGTAGCGATGAGGCAAATTGGTGCCAGTGGTGGCTATCGGCAGCGAGTGGTGGCGCAGAGAGGACTAGTGGGACCTAAAGGTTCCATTTGTGGCATGTGCAAGGTCGAAGGGTCACCGGAGAAGGCTAGCGATAGAGATGTTTCACCAGAGTAGGACACACGGTGGTGCTTCAGTGGGGTTTCGGCCAGGCACAAGGTGATTTGAGCATCAATGGAGAATAGGAAAGCTAAGGACGTTGGCGATTTAGGCTAGTTCGTCCTATGCGTGGCTGTCCACGTCGGCCGAGCTTGGCTGGCGGCGGCACACGGCATCGATGGCCTAGGGGCAGTGAGAGGGGTTATCATGGTTGGGGTTGGATTTGGAATGGCTTGTAGGTGCTACGGTTAAAAGGAATTAGGTTAGGACTAAGGCTAGCGGTATAATAAGGTTTTGGGGCTCACCGGCGTGGATATAGCCACAGCGGCGATTCCTCGACCGAAGTTGGGAGAGAAAAGTCAGGGTGTGTAATTGGCTGCTAATGTAGGCTTATGCGAAGCTTGGCTCAGTTTTATTGTGCCTTGAAGGAGGTGGTCACAGTGGAATGGCCTAGGCGCGGTCGACGTGTGGATGGCTGTTCTAGCGATCGAGCTACTTCGGCGAGGTCTGCAGCAGCGCTGGCATGAGTGGTGGTGTCGTGAGGGAGGCTGCGTCTCACTGATGTAGGTGCGTGCGCTGGCGAGGCTAGTTAAGGCGCAGGTGCGCGTCGAGCAGGCAGCGGCCAAGGTGGCAATGGCGAGGTCGGCAATAGCGGGCTAGCGGCGAGTGGTCGAAAGGTGGTGTGACAGCCATTTAAGGCTCAGTCGGTGAGGTGGCGAGTGTTGACGGCTAGGGCAGTGACGAGTTGGTGCGGCGTGCTGGCGGCCGCAGTGAATGGCATGCGGGCGGATGTCAGTGGTAATAGGGGAGAAGGCGAAAAGCCAAAGGGCGTCAGGGCAAAGAGGAGGTGGAAATCTAGAATAGGAAAGCGCAAAACCAAGAAATGCCTCCTAGTTTGGCAAAAACTCAAATTCAAAAGAAATTAATTTTTTGAAGTTTTAGGGTCATTTCAACATCTCTCTCCGGTCTCCTCTAAAATTAAAAACCTGGGAGCGTCGATGAGTTATGACCAACCTCATATGTCATAATCGATTGGTTTAATTTCGCTCTCTCTAGACGATTGCAACACCGAAGGCAATACCGACCACATCTTACACCCCCTGAATTCCAGAACGGCGATTAATCCACGTAGCCGTATGCACGTACCATGCATAATCGCTATATATCGATCAATCAGGAGCTCAATAAGCTAGCTGTATCGATCGATCCAAAGCTAGCTAGACAGTTCTAAGTTGAGTTGACTTGTTCTTGTGTTGGATTCCTTGGCCAGCCTGGACACTGAAGTAGCTAGCATCGCAATATCGCATGCATGTATGTGCGCGGGCGGGCATCGGGGTCCGGGCGCAAAGATGTGCGTGCTCGATCGTCGTCAGGCTTTGCCGAGGCCGCAGCCGACACCGCCCGGCGCAGCGCACGCCAAGCCCCCCCCCCCCCCCCCCCCTCGTACGACACCACAGTACCACACCATATGCTGATATGCGTTTTTAGCGAGCTGTGTCTGTGTCTGTGTGTGTGTGAGATATATACCAGCTGGTGATCCATGTGGCAAAAATGTTGGTTACTGAGATACAATCTTATCTCTGACTCTTGAGGGGGCGACTGCTCAGCTAGTAGTAGGAGCTTTCTTGTGCATGTTGGAAATCTAGTCAATTTTCGGCATATTTTAATCCAAAAATTCAGCATATAAAACATGACATAAACATGCATGAGTGATCTATCAACGATGATGTATTCATATTCGCTAACGAACAAGCTAACAGTAACACCTATTAACATATTCATAGCGCACAGAAACAAATACATCAAAAATGTGTTAAGATTATACCCTCGGGCGGGGCCAGTGTCGGTGACACCGGAGGCGCCGTTACCATCAGTCGACATGATGGCCTATTCGATGTAGTCGATCAAATCGTGATGCAGGACGAAGCTTGATGCAGGAAGATGTTCGCAGTGCAGTCCCGCGAACAGTTCACCACCAGGAAGTAGACGTCGCAGATTGAGTAGTCGCGCCGATGCGCTCCCCAAAAACTTGATCGCCCGCCTACCCGTGCAGGTACACAAACGGACGAAGTTCTGGAGGCCTACTCGCCCAGAAACTTGTGCGCGCAAGGTTCTGGACCGGAGATTGCAGAGAGCAGAAACTGCCGCCATTAGTCACTAGTAACTGCGCACCCATTACTCGAAAGTAACCGCAGCCATAATCCACTAGTAACTGCACCGTTACTGCCAGCGAGCCAGTGCGTTTCGATTTTCGAATAGATAAAGAAAAACGCGCCCGCACCCGACACGCCTGCGCGCGTACGTACGTACGTACGTACGTACACGCACCGCACCGCACCGCACGGCACGGCACGGCACGGCACGGCACGGCTCGGCGTGGCGAGGCGAGGCGAGGCGAGGCGAGGCGAGCGAGCGAGCGCGCGCGCGCGCGTGTTGGCTCTCTTCAATTTCACAAGGGGGTTACCTCGTTCCACCTTTTAAAGTGGTATAACTCCCATTGAATTCTCCATATGGGACTAAACAATTTTCCACCTAGCATTAGTTGTGGGCCTAGGAATTCCATTTGATTAATTGCTAAATTAAAATGGGCCAATCCCAATTAATCCAACAATCCCCACCAAATTTCAAGGCACACGAGAAATGCTCTCAGTTCTGCTGATGTTTGATATACCAGTGTTTCGATGGAGACTGTTAAGTTGAACATCCACCTAGGAAAGGAGTTACACTCATCCACAACTGAACAATGGACTATGCCTTGAATTGACAGTTTTGTGCGAACAAGCTTTACCCAATTCCTTTACTAGTACTAGGCTGCCTAAAGCATCCCCTCTGGTTGGAGCGTATAAGTCATACTCCATGCCTATTCATGAGTATCTAGAGATCACCCAAATCTCATAGACTGTGACCAGCAGTCGAACTCATATAGGTGTGTTCCTTCTAAGATGTCCTCTAGGCCGACATCTCTGCTCTAAATAAGCCACTCGGATCACATTAAGGTAAAAACCAACCTGCCATACAGAATAGGAGAGAAGTGCATCATTGAAGAAATGAGCCCTGTAAAGATCTCTCCTCCCAGTCAATCAACAGCTTGTTTCACCATCCTACTTCACGGGATCTCCGATCACGTAGAACAGGTTACCACTGTGGTATGACTCATGTGGATCTCAGGCCCATCTCACTCGATGCACTATCTATCACATTACGTGATAAACCCTTTGTAAATTGGTCGGCCAGATTATTAGCTGTCTGGACATAGTCCAGCGCTATCACTCCGGAGTTTTTCAGCTTTCTGACAGACTTCAACCGCCTCTTAACATGCCTAGATGACTTCATGTTGTCCTTAGAACTGTTCACTTTGATAATTACAGTCTGATTATCACAGTTCATCAGGATAGCTGGTATCGGTTTTTCAACCACCGGCAAATCCATAAGGAGTTCACGAAGCCACTCAGCCTCAACAGTAGCGGTATCTAATGCTGTGAGTTCTGCTTCCATTGTTGACCTCGTTAAGATGGTCTGCTTGCAAGACTTCCAGGAAACAGCACCACCTCCAAGTGTGAACACATATCCACTCGTGGCTTTTATCTCATCAGCATCAGAGATCCAGTTTGAATCACTGTAGCCCTCCAGTACCTTTGGGTACCCAGCATAGTGAATTCCATAGCTCACGGTTGCCTTTAGATAGCGCATTACTCTCTCAAGAGCACGCCAATGATCATCTCCCGGATTTGAAACAAACCGGCTTAGCTTGCTCACAGCAAACGAGATGTCAGGCCTCGTAGCACTAGCTAAATACATCAATGAGCCAATAATCTGGGAGTATCTCAATTGATCCCTTGTTATTCTTCGGTTTTTCCTCAATAACACACTAGAATCATAAGGAGTAGGAGCAGGCTTGCAGTCACTATAACCAAAGCGACTCAAGACCTTCTCTACATAGTGAGATTGCACAAGTGTAATCCCACTATCACCTCCTCTCAGTAGCTTAATGTTAAGAATCACATCAGCCACTCCCAAATCTTTCATTTCAAAACTCTTGGACAGAAAGTCCTTGACCTCCTCAATCACATTGAGGTTGGTCCCAAAAATCAGTATGTCATCAACATACAAGCACAAGATCACTCCTTCTCCCCCACCATAGCGATAGTACACACATCTGTCGGCTTCATTCACAACAAAGCCAGCAGATGTCAAAGTTCTGTCGAACTTCTCATGCCATTGCTTAGGTGCTTGCTTTAAGCCATACAAAGATTTCAACAACTTGCACACCTTTCCTTCTTGACCTTCTACCACAAACCCGTCTGGCTGATCCATATAAATTTCCTCCTCCAACTCTCCATTTAGGAAAGCTGTCTTAACGTCCATTTGATGAACGAGCAGACCATGAGAGGCAGCCAGGGCAAGTAGTACTCGAATTGTGGTCAATCGGGCAACAGGTGAATAAGTATCAAAGAAGTCCTCGCCTTCTTTCTGGGTATAACCCTTGGCCACAAGTCTTGCCTTGTACTTTTCAATTGTACCATCAGGCCTAAGCTTTTTCTTGAAAACCCATTTACATCCTACAGGTTTACACCCATAAGGACGGTCAACGACCTCCCAAGTTCCATTAGACATAATAGAATCCATCTCACTCCGTACTGCTTCCTTCCAATAGTCAGCGTCAGGAGAAGAATATGCCTCTTCAATGGTTCTAGGAGTGTCATCCACGAGGTATATAATGAAACCATCACCAAAAGATTTTGCAATCCTCTGTCTCTTACTCTTTCGAGTAACTTCATCGTTATCCTCCTCAGGATTTTCCATAGGCGTTTCCTCAACATGTTCTATCGGCACAAAAGAATCAAGGGAAATTATAGGTTCTTGACTAGATGAGCTAGGTACATCACATTTCATAGGAAATTCATTCTCAAAAAATGTAGCGTCTCTGGACTCTATGATTGTACCAACACGCATGTCAGGTACTCCAGTTTTTATAATTAAGAACCTATAACCCACGCTGTGCATAGCATAACCAAGAAATACACAATCTACGGTTTTTGGTCCAAGTTTGCGCTTCTTGACGATTGGCACGTTAACTTTGGCCAAACATCCCCAGGTGCGCAAGTATGAGAGAGTCAACTTCTTCTTTTCCCATTCCTCGAATGGTGTTACTTCTTTATTCTTTGTAGGAACTCTATTCAGGACATGACACGCGGTCAATATAGCCTCACCCCACCATTCCTTAGAAAGTCCCGCAGTGTCTAACATGGCGTTAACCAAATCAGTTAGAGTGCGATTCTTTCTTTCGGCAACCCCGTTTGACTCGGGAGAATAGGGAGGCGTCCTCTCATGAATAATTCCATGTTCCTCGCAGAATAAAGTAAACTCATTTGAAAAATACTCTCCCCCACGATCAGACCTTACCCGCTTGATTTTCCTCTCAAGTTGGTTTTCTACCTCAGCTTTATAGATCTTAAAATAATCCAACGCTTCATCTTTTGTTTTTAATAAGTACACGTAGAAATCTAGTGCAATCATCTATAAGCGTCATGAAATATTTCTTTCCACCTTTAGTCAACACGCCATTCATTTCGCATAAATCAGAATGAATGAGTTCTAACGGTGCCAAATTCCTCGCCTCTTTTGCTGCCTTGTGAGGCTTGCGAGGTTGTTTCGATTGAACACACGCATGGCACTTAGAACCTTTGACCAAAGTGAATTTCGGAATTAAACTCATATTAGCTAAGCGCGTCATACACCCAAAATTAACATGACAAAGTCGTGAATGCCAAACATTAGATTCATCATCATCGTTACACACATGGTTCACAATTTTATTATAGGAATCCATCAAAGAAAAGCGGAACAAGCCTCCGCTCTCATAGCCTTTACCAACAAATGTTCCATACTTAGACACGACACATTTATTGGACTCAAATGCAAGCCTAAAACCATCTCTACACAGTAGAGATCCGCTGACGAGATTTTTCTTTATGGAGGGGACATGCTGCACGTTCTTCAGCTGCACGGTCTTTCCCGAAGTAAACTTCAGATCGACCGTACCAACACCATGAACAGCTGCATGCGATCCGTTTCCCATCAACAAGGAGGAACCTCGACAGACCTGATAAGATGAAAACAAGGAAATATCAGCACACACATGAATATTAGCACCAGTGTCAACCCACCACTCAGGTGATTGACAAACAGAAAGAACTGTAGGTAAATAATTACCGTACCCCGATGTTCCTCCAGCATCACTAATAACCATGTTGGCAGACTTCTTCTGCTTATCCTTGCGGTCTGGACAATCCTTAGCCCAATGGCCAGAATCACCGCACACAAAGCAGCCGCCCTTTCCTTTGCCTTTCTTCTTAAACTCAGTAGTAGCCTTGGGCTTGACAAAAGGCTTATTTTTCTTCTTATTGTGGGAAGCCTGAGGGTTCTTCTTCTGCACCAAATTGGCACTAGAACCTCCCTCAGCAGCAACTTTCTTGCCACGAGTATCTTTTGCCCTCGCCTTCTCTTCAACACCAAGAGTGCCAATGAGATCAGTAACACTGAACTCCTGCCTCTTGTGTTTTAGAGAAGTAGCAAAATCCGACCAAGAAGGTGGTAACTTGGCGATAATACCGCCAGCCACAAACTTGTCCGGTAACTCGCACTTATTGTTCTCAAGCTCCTTTGCCAGCGCCTGAATCTCATGAGCTTGTTCTACTACAGAACGGTCATCGACCATCTTGTAGTCATAGAACTGCTCCATGACATACAGCTCACTGTCAGCATCGGAAACTCCGAACTTGGCCTCAAGTGCATTCCACATCTCTTTGCCCGTAGGCAAATGCATGTACACATCCACAATGTTATCTGCCAGTATGTTGACAAGTGCACCTCGAAACAAGTTATCCGCTATATTGAACTTACGTTCGTCCTCAGCAGATAGAGGCTCAGCGGGCTTGCCTTGTACAACATGAAAACATTCCATGGCAGTAAACCATAGGATCGCACGTGCACGCCATCTCTTAAAATTGGAACCATCAAACGGAGGGTGCGGTTTAAGTGACGCAGCAAAGCCAACTACCGAAAAAGACCTATCAAGTTTTTGGATTGTTGGAAATCTAGTCAATTTTCGGCATATTTTAATCCAGAAATTCAGCATATAAAACATGACATAAACATGCATGAGTGATCTATCAACGATGATGTATTCATATTCGCTAACGAACAAGCTAACAGTAACACCTATTAACATATTCATAGCGCACAGAAACAAATACATCAAAAATGTGTTAAGATTATACCCTCGGGCGGGGCCAGTGTCGGTGACACCGGAGGCGCCGTTACCATCAGTCGACATGATGGCCTATTCGATGTAGTCGATCAAATCGTGATGCAGGACGAAGCTTGATACAGGAAGATGTTCGCAGTGCAGTCCCGCGAACAGTTCACCACCAGGAAGTAGACGTCGCAGATTGAGTAGTCGCGCCGATGCGCTCCCCAAAAACTTGATCGCCCGCCTACCCGTGCAGGTACACAAACGGACGAAGTTCTGGAGGCCTACTCGCCCAGAAACTTGTGCGCGCAAGGTTCTGGACCGGAGATTGCAGAGAGCAGCAACAAAACAGAGGGAGAGAGAACTATTCTTTCGTATGGAGAGGAGAGCCTTCTTATGCTGTTCTCTTGTAACAGCAAAAATGAAGAGACCAGAAATTGCCGCCATTAGTCACTAGTAACTGCGCACCCATTACTCGAAAGTAACTGCACCGTTACTGGCAGCGAGTCAGTGCGTTTCGATTTTCGAATAGATAAAGAAAAACGCGCCCGCACCCGACACGCCTGCGCGCGTACGCACGCACGGCACGGCTCGGCTCGGCGAGCGAGCGAGCGCGCGCGCGTGTTGGCTCTCTTCAATTTCACAAGGGGGTTACCTCGTTCCACCTTTTAAAGTGGTATAACTCCCATTGAATTCTCCATATGGGACTAAACAATTTTCCACCTAGCATTAGTTGTGGGCCTAGGAATTCCATTTGATTAATTGCTAAATTAAAATGGGCCAATCCCAATTAATCCAACAGTGCATACACTAAGTATAACATATATACTTGAAAATATCAGTGCATCCAAATGAATGTGAATTGTGCAAATTAAGGTCCCCCCACTGAGAGGGCCAGAGGGGAATATTTGGATTTGGATCATCATGGTCCCTTTTGGATATGACTTTTCTGTTCGGTTAATTTTGCGTCGATCCTCTGTGTATGTGCTGTTTGAATCTTGTCATGCATCTTGACATGCATGGAAAAAGAAACGACTGTAATTACTGATCAGCTAGCTACCCTGGTTTTGATCTCTCTTTCCTTTTTCCCTTACGAGTTATGATACAAAATTTTCTACAGCAAAAAACGGCCACGTTCACCCCGGAGAAGATGAGGCTGTACAAAGGAGCTAGCTAGTAGAACATGAAAGCTACTAGCTGTTAACTTGCACCAATCCATTTGCATAAATTGTCGAGACCTTTGGTCTGTACATCCTAACTAAAATCGTCAAAGAAAAGGTTCGCTATGTCTGACAAACTGGTCTGTATGTTGCTTAGAAGCTATACATGCTGTTACTACTAATATATCACCCACATAAATTAATAAATTTTTCCTAAAAAAACTTCATATTCCAAATCCAATGCGACTAAACTGGAACATATACGAGTGCAAAAGAATGTTACTACCACAATTAAAATACTAACACAACTAACTAAAGTATATCATTTCAACGGACAAATTCTAAGAACAAATTAAAGAAACTTTTAGGGCCTCATGTTCCATTAGAGAGAGTACTTAGTGGGGTACCGCAGATATGTTAGTTTTATTAGCACATTGCGTTGAAGCACTGAGCCCTAGTGTTAGGGGGCAAAGCATGAGCCAAGAGAAAAAGTCTGCATATCTTTTTCTTGGGCTTTGGTGATGTGCCTTGCATCCAAAGGGATGCCAATTCCACTAAGTCCCACAAATGCAGGCTTTAGCTCATGATCACATATTGTGCCCGTGGAAAAGAGGAGGAAAAGTTTTTGGCGGAAATTGTGTGTGGAAAAAGAACTTCAGGTGTTAAGGAAACACTGATCGAAAATATATATATCAGGAGTGTTCATGCCTGCTGATCATCATTTCTTTTTTTCACCAGAAATTGACAATTTCCCCGGAGCTGTTTTGAGCATATAATATAGGTCGGTGAGCAGTTTATTCACTTTGCTCCAAATTAAACAGTAATTCTTCAGATAAAATTTCTGATTTTAAACAGGTAATTTTTACTCTTTACTGATTATTTGATCTTGATGTACGTTGTGCATCTGCAAATATATTGGACGTCCATGCTGAAACTCTGCAGTAAAAGAAAGATCCAGCTAGCTAGATAATTGAGCTATATATGTCGAAGCAGCTTATAATAGATCTATGTGGGAGGAACATTCTCTGTAGATTTGCTATTATGCCGTACATCGTTGATGCCATGATGATAACACAATTATTTCTTAGAGAACTTATTATTATATATGGACTACGCATCAATCACCTATATATATATATATATATATATATATATATATATATATATATATATATATATATATATATATATATATATATACACACACACACACACACACACATACAGTGTTAATTTCAAATCTTTTTACAAATGAATTTGTGTACTCTTGTACATATTTTACTGTATCATTTAAGTTTGATTTAGGCCCCGTTTGGCACAGCTCCACTTCACAAGTGGAGCTGTTTTTTTTTGGCTTCAGCTCCACAAACAGCTCCACCGGTGGAGCTGGAGCTGTTTTGGTAGACTGTTTGGCAAAACAGCTCCACCTGTTTTATCATGCATGGTTGAGAGATGTCAATTGTCTAACATACCCCTGTCCAATCTGGCCCGAAAGCGGCAGACACTGCAGCATTCCATTCCGGCCATCCCCAGCCGCCACTGCCACCATGGCCAAAAGAGATGACAAGTTAAACCAAAAATGGAACGGGTCAAGGCTATCATAACTGTAACTTCTGTAGCAAGATGAGCATTTTCTTTTTTATCCAGTTACTACTACTCATATCATGTTCTTTTAGATGTACTTATGTTTAAACCATCTTACCAATAATGGCCTGTAAATCCATACAGAAACACATGAAATTAGCAGGAACTGGCCTTTCATCACTAGTGTACATTCGGTTCTCAACGATTCTCGCATGGCCTTTTCATGAACACTGAACATTCACATGGCCTTTTCATGAACCCACTCACTATCATTCACATTCATCACATGCAAAAAAAAAAGAAAGAAAGAAACTGTAGACCAGGGGCCGCCGCCCGGGATGCTGCCTGCAGCCGCGCGGGGGGAGGGGCCGCCACCCGGGAGGCCGCCTGCAGCCGGCCGGGCCAGGGGACGCCGCCAGGGGAGGGGTCGCCGCCTGCAGCCGCGCCGGGCCAGGGGACGCCGCCAGGGGAGGCGCCTGCAGTCCCGCGGGGGGAGGGGCCGCCGCCCGGGAGGCCGCCTGCAGCCGTGCCGGGCCAGGGGACGCCGCCAGGGGAGGGGCCGCCGCCTGCAGCCGCGCCGAGCCAGGGGGCGCCACCAGGGGAGGGGTCGCCGCCCGGGAGGCCGCCTGCAGCCGCGCCGGGCCAGGGGCCGCATCCCGGGGGGCCTCCTGCAGCCGCGCCGGGCCAAGGGCCGCCACCGAGGGGGGCGCCGCCGGCCGCGCCGGGCCATGGAGCAACGCCGGGCCTCGGCCATGGAAGGCCGCCTGCCCCGGCGAGAAGAGCGGAGAAGCCGCCGGTCTCCATTGGTTCCGAAACGCCGAGAGCATCTTCAGCGACTCCCGATCTACCGGATTCCGTCCCGTCAACGCCTTCCTTTCCTCCAGCTGGCTGGGAATCCATGGCGGCGGCGCTCCCGAACGAACAGAGGAACGGGAACGGGAGAAGCCGAGGAATGGGTTCTGGTTGTTTTGGCCCCGGTGGCACATGGCGTAATTTCACGATGGAGCAAGGGCAGTATGATGCGGGCATGTGGATGGAGCCGGGTGAAGCTACTTTTTTCAGCTCCATCTCGTACATATGTTTTGTCTCAGCAGGTTTTAAGGGACTCCTTGGGTGGAGTTGTTTTATTTTACCCCGTTTGGCACAAAACGGCTCCAAACAGCTCCAGGAGCCGGTGGTGGAGCTGTGCCAAACGGGGCCTTACTCTGTTTGTGCTAGCTTGTACATGGCATTAGTTAATAAAACTTCCACCAGAAATTTTCTCATACAAAGACTACCTAGAGATATACTTGCTGAATTTTAATTTAGGCATCAATTACCACAATCATAGTTTAGCTTGTATATTTTCTATAGCAGACCTATATATCCAAGCTTGCATTAAAAGGGCGATGTAAGATAAATAGTTAATTCAAGGCCAAAAAATGTGACATTTTCAATCAGATTTCTCCCCAAATAAAGAATGACTTGCAATGTGTCATCTTTCACCTTTGATATGCATCTGCAAAAGTTGGTTCTTTCACCTTTGACATGCATGTGCAAAAGTTGGCGCATTCAGAAACTCTTCCAAATGTTGCCATTTTTCTATTGATCAAGATCAGTTCTTCCATCACCATCACGCAGACACGCACACAGAAAAGGGTTTCTAGGAACAGAAACGATCGATGCATCAAAGACGAAATAATTCAGGGAAAAGTGCATCATGCATTCATGCTCGTCTGTTTGTTGCTTCAGAACGGCAGGCAGGGAGATGCATAAAGGCTGACAGGATGCAAGATCTTGCATTATATTAGCAACTGGATGAATGAAATGAATGGAGGCAGTGCAAATGTGCAATGCAATTAAGTACTGCCCCTCTGCATGCTGGCCTGGTTAGCAAATGGCAAAGCTTGGTTGAGACTTGAGAGCTATGGATATATATTGACCGACCTGACAGGTTACATGCATTTAGTTGGCCTACTGACTGCACTACCGCTACTTTTGCTTGGTTGTTATTGCTAGCTGAAAGCATTGAATCATGCATGTACTACTATTAGGAGTTAATCACATTAATATATGGAAGTTAATTTGATGGTCCAAACTATTATTAAAAGTTTAGGATTGATTCATGATCTTGACCATGCAAGCCGTTCAGTAACTTCAGTTGAATTACTAGGCCACTTATTGCTAGTCAAAAGGTGATCATATGTATATAGCTGAGTGGAGTAGCTCGTTTAAGAATATAGGTATGGAATAAGCAAGACATGATCAAGAAAAAAAATGATGCGGTAGTTCGGTGGATAACATGTGAGAGGTCAAATTCGATTTATGACAAAAGCTTTAGATTAAGATATACTATATTGTTGGAATGGGATATTTGTTGTAATTGTCTAGCTAGCTCAAACCAGACTACTAGGCCAAAAATTTGCTGCCTAGCTAATTATAAACGACTTCTGACATACTGGTAATTAAGTAGGAAGTATAAGTTGGTTACAACATACAACTATTTGATTTCTCAAACAAAAACTTGCACCCTTATTTGCAACAGTTAAACAAACATGTCAGTTCAATCTTAATCATTATATATATATATATATATATATATATATATATATATATATATATATATATATATATATATATATATATATATATATATATATATATATATATATATATATATATATATATATATGAAAAATACTTTTTACTCCCGGGTGTAATTACACCCACCTCTAATGTACCACCTATATAAACTTGAAATACTCCTTTATCACTTTAGGTATACTCATATACTAATTATAAGATGCTCCAATGTAAACTATACGAAAAAAATTGTAAAGGAGTCCATAGTTTTTAGCGTATTTTATAAATACCTTCATATACGTACATAAAAAGGAGTATGTCGAAAAAATGTATATACCACCTCTAAAAAATTATTCTTACCACCTATATGGTCTTAAATACTCGAATACTACATGTACATACCCTCCTATATATATATATATATATATATATATATATATATATATATATATATATATATATATATATATATATATATATATATATATATATATATATATATATATATATATATAGGAAAAATACCTTTTACTCCTGGGTGTAATTACACCCACCTCTAATATACCACCTAAATAAATTTGAAATACTCCTTTATCACTTTAGGTATACTCATATACTAATTATAAGATATTCTAATGTGAACCACACAAAAAAATTGCAAGGGAGTCCATAGTTTTTAGCGTATTTTGTAAATACCTTTACATACGTACATAAAAAGGAGTATGTTGAAAAAATGTACATACCACCTCTGAAAAATTGTTCATACCACCTATATAGTCTTAAATACTCGTATACTACATGTACATACTCCTCGTTACGCGAGATACTCCCTACATTGTGAGATACGACATAGGGTGTAATTACACCCGGGAGTAGAAAAGAGGCTTCCTATATATATATATATATATATATATATATATATATATATATATATATATATATATATATATATATATATATATATTGTGTGTGTGTGTTCTTTCAATCCCTGTGGTGTAAGGACTCTTTTATGATTGTTCATCTTGCATAGTTATTACACAATCGAGTTAAGATAACGGCCCTAGCTAGGCATCCACGGTTAGAACTACTAGTCGTGTAAATTACTTTTGGTAGCCAGCTTTTGCTAGAGGCTAACAAAAAGGAGAGCAACAAGCTGAGTAGTGGCATCAAAATAAGAGAAGAAAAAGGCACTCCTGCCCCTTGGAACCTTACAAACATATCCTTTCAAATCCACCGCAAAAGAGATTTGTCAAGACCATGCAGCCAAATGGCCACACATTTCAGTGTGCTCACACACACAGCGAGAGAGACGTGTACATAGTTGGTGTTGTCTCAACACCTAAAACCCTAGCTAGCATGCATGTCCATGAGCAGGACCCTCTTTTGTCCTGAAAGCACCTTTCTTGGCATGAGGAGGCACCGGCCATCACTTCCCAATAAAATCCTTTTCCCTTCGTCTTTCTCTCACTTTCTCATCTTCCTTTTCTCTCTCTTTCTCTTCCATGGGTGCCAAGTGAGTGTTGGCCTGGCCACCCCTCTGGCCCTCTCCCTTAGCTCCCAAGTATGTCATTGGCTTTATGCACTCAAAAGGAGGAGAGAGAGATGAGAGAGAATGTCAGCGTGAGAGGAAGAACAAAAGCACTAGACTTTTGCTTTCCTTTTGAGTATTTCTAAGGTTTGACATGAACAACATGGCATAGCTTTTTGTGCTTTTCATACCCCATACTCGAAACATTTTCATTTTCCCCTCCTCTTTTCAAAGATGTGAACAATCATACATGGCCTTCCATGTACAAGACATACTCGTATGTCATGTCACTTTATGCACGCAATGTGTGTGCATGAAAAAACGGAACAAAAGCTAACCACAAGAACACCGGAGAATATATGCATGGTATATCTAATAATTAAAGATTGATAAGACTTGCGTTGTCGCACGTCGCTAGCTGCTAGCTAGCCTCACACTAATTTACTTGGTATCTACACATATGTGTTGCAAATAATGCATAGAAAATAGAGATAAGATATATAAAACTTTTTACGTGGAAAACCCTTGCGGGAAAAAACCACGGGCGTTTAAAGGTAAATCACTATAATGATGAGAGTTTACAATGGAGCGCTTGCACTTCCTATGGGCTACTGGGGTATATATATATAGTGTGAGGGAAAAGAGTTCCACGCGGAGAGGAAACCAAATCAGAGTCAATTGCTACAGATTGACACCACGTCTAATATAACCTATCATGCACCTGCCATGTCACGTCTGGCATGAAACGATGAAATGTTCTATATTGATACGATACGAATTTAGATCAACTTTAATAATATGTATCTACGTCATGTCATTACAAGATGAAAAGTTTGGCATTATATATGAACTATTGATCGATGCTAATTACAGATAAGTGGGTATATGTAGCTCTCTTTGGTGTCAAAAACATCATCATTGCGGTCATGCAGAGACTAGACGCTGTTTTGGGCTTGATTTTGTTTGTGATGTATATATGGCTAGGCGCAACTGTGCAAGAACGTGGCAAGCACAAGAGAGAGGTGGCCAGGTTCGCTTTTATCTCGTGCAGGGAATGCAACAAGAAAAGAACAACAATGGCAACTACTGCGAGCATCAAGTACCAACCAAACATGCATAACAGCACAATTAATGGGTCATGATGGGTCCGAAGAGGGAGTAGTGAGAGAGAGAGAGAGAGAGAGAGAGAGAGAGAGGTCAATGCTGCTGGGGCTTGTGCATAAAGAGTTCACATATATGCAGTATGCTGTGTGTGCCGGCCGGCCTCCCTTGCCCCTGGCCCTGGCATGGCATGATGAGGGCTTATGGCACTTTATCCATGCCTTCTCATCCATGTCCCTCATAAGAAAGAAAAAATATGTATGTGAGAGAGAGATGAGGCCTTGAGGGAGGCATGGGGCCCCTGGCATTGTAGTGCAAGCAAAGCATGTCGAATGTGGGCGTCCATGTCACCACCCCTTGGGAAGTGGGGCTGTGGGGGTGCCCAAGCTAGCTAGATACGTAGGTCCTCTACACTACACCGGAGAAAATACTAGACTGTACACATGGGCGGTTTCATCTTAGTGAGATGAACGGTCAAGTTAGAGCATCGACATTCGACAATAACTACGAATGCTAGCTCGATTTGACTTTAGGGCCTGTTCTTTTCCTCCGAAGCTGGTGGTTTTTGGCTTTTGCTACAGTACCTAACTTTCAAACGGAGTATTTTCTTAAGATGGGGTCTACAAGTTAAACGATGTACACGGTAAAAGCCCAACAGCTGTACCATCCAAAATCGTAAGTGAGTATCTATCTCTCTGTAATCTGTACCGTAAACAGCCAAATTCAAAAATTTCAGCCAAAAGCCATAAGCCGCAGCCATTGCCAAACAGGCCCTTAGTTTTTTTTATCCAACGGTCTTCATGCAGCCACAATATATAATTTCTCCTCTCTGTTCTGTTGGATCATAAGGGGTTTCTCACCCTAAAAACTAACTTATGAGGTGAGAGACTTCTCTACTTTTAAATTAGATCTCTTACTTTTCCACAATCAACGTGGACTACTCCAAATCTCTCCTGTCACACATTAATGTCCCTCAGTCGTTCATCGCTCCTTTGCTATACACCGGCGATCCCTCCGGGTCACGGTCCACTTATGAGGTTAGAAACCCCTACTTTTAAGTTAGCTCTATTACCCTTCCAATGTGAGACTATTATACATATAGTATGCACTCACTGTGCACTTAAACTAAAAAGTCATGAAAATTCCAAAAATATTTCTAGATATATTTCATGGTTTGCTCCACCCATGTATAAAATTTCAAGCTCAAATTCAATTTATGTTAAGAGTATCAAAAAAAGAAAATTCTGACAAAAGTTAAGAGTTCAAATCTATCAAAATTCTTTCTTTTTTGGTACTCATAATATAAAATGAATTTCAACTTAAAATTTTATACATAGGTAGAGTAAACCATGAAGTACATCTAAATTTTTTTCAAAACTAATTGTGAATTTTTATAGTTTAAGTGCACGGTAAGTGCATACTATATATTCACTACTACAAAAAGAGTCATCACATACGGTTCAGAACTGTCATCACAGACGATTTTTTGAACTGTCTGCATTTATGCGTCACTGATAATCGGATGTTATCACAGACGGTTTGTGAGCCGTCTGTGTTGTGTTTATCATAGACGGTTTTTAACTAGAACCGTCAGTAAAGAACACTATCACAGACTGTTCGAACAAAAAATCGTCTATGATACTCACACATCATAGATGATTCTAGTTACCAATTGTCTGTGATGAGTGAGTATTATAGACGATTGCTAGATAGAACTATCTGTGATGTGCGAGTATCACAGATGATTTTTGGTTCGATCCATCTGTGATAATCCTTAACAGGCGGTTTACACCACAAAATTGTTTGTGATAGTTCATTCTATACCTAATTTTTTTCTATCCTCGGGAATTGTTAACTATGCCATCTGGAAACAAGCAAATACAGCAACAAACGCAATAAAACACTTCATTTCCATTAAGATTAGAATCCACCATTACAACATCACAACATAACGAGTAGGTTACCTATAGTACTGCATACACAAGATGACACTTACAATTTTACAAATATAAGCTTCACAATTACAAATTCAGAAAGATACTTACACTGTAAGAAACTTTAGGCTAATACAAGCTAGACTTACACATCTTTCATTAAACTACAATCTAAAACTTTATTAAACTATAATTTAAAACAAGTGGTGTGAGAAAATTTTCAAGCAATAGAAACAAAAATACAACGAACATCATTTTCAGCTTCTATGCTAAAATCAACAGCTTCTATGCCAGTGACTTCGAATAGTGCAGATTTACCATTGCCTTCTTCTTTTCCATCTTGCTTGAAGCGAAATTTCAGCCACTCTTGCCAAACCCCTTCTCACCCTTGCTGCGCACAAATGAGTTGGAGTAGTACGTACTGGTGGTATTGATTCTTCGAGTAGAGAGAGAGGGGTTAATAAAGGGCGAGAGGTGGGGAGGAGATTGGTGCTTGCAATTCGATGTGGAGAGAATAGACAGGTGAGATGCGATCCTAAGGGATATGCTATGGATCGGTGCCGTGGCGAGGCATTACAAATGGTTCGGATTACAAACTGTCTATGATAGAGACATTATAGACAGTTCGTAATAAAAACCATCTATGATAACGAAAGGTATCACAGATGGTTCTTATTAAAAACCGTCAGTGATAATGGCCAAACGGTAGATCACAAAGACAATATATCAGTCCAAGATAAATAGCTAGTCTCAAAAAATAAAATAGTAAAGTTTTATATGGCTTATATATACTCGTTAGAAGGTTTTTGATGAGATCTACAACTTTACAGTTGAGGTGAAACCCAAATTCCGAAGGGAAAACCAAGAAAAAGGGCAAAAACAGAAACTGAAAACTTACGATGCAAATTCAGAGCCAAAGATGGCTGATTTTGGGGGTTTTAGAGGGCGATTAGCACAAGTGGGTCATTTTTTTGGATCAGGCTCGTCGTTAGCTTTTCAATGAGTACAAAAACATTGAAAACAGACACCCTATGCAAAAGTTATACCCATTTTACTGAAGGTGTCTCGGAATATAATCCTACTTAGACTCGAGTAGGAGATTATAAAATTTTTGGGTGATTGTGAGGCAGGAAACACATCACAGATGGTTTTTAATACAAACTATCTGTGATAACTTCATTATCACATACGGTTTTTAATACAAACCATCTGTGAAGTATCACAGATAGTTTAAATAAATATCCATCTGTGATGTCTACCATTATCACAGACGGTTTTTATCAATAACCATCTGTGAATTATCATAGATGGGTATTAGTAAGAACCGTCTGTGATGTCTTGCACTATCACAGACAGTTCGTAACTAGAATCGTTTGTGAAAATACCACAAACAGTTATTCATATGAATCGTCTATAATAATTACAGTATATACGGTTCCTTAGAACTGTCTGTAATGTAAGCGTTCAGTATAGCCTCTTGTGTAGTAGTGACTGCGTGCGTGCGCATTTTACTCCTAAGTGTAGTTACTCCCATCAGGATATACTACCTAAACGAATTTAACATACTTTTTTTTATCATCTTAGGTATTCTTATATACAAATTATAAGATATTCCCATGTCAACTAAATGAAAAATTACAATGGAGCACGTAATTTTAGACATATTTTGCTAATGCCTTTGTGTTCGTATATAAAAAGGCATGTTCATACAAACTGTACATACAACCTAGATCGTTTTATATACGCATATACTATATGTACATACCCTTCGTTGGGCGAGATACGACATAGGTAGTAGCTACTTATAGGAGTAGAAAAAAAAGACTTACTTCTAGGTAGTAGCCCTATGTTTTTTCATTGAATTTGAAATTTAGCCTTCCACCATTGAATTTGAAATTTAGCCTTCCACCATGCAATCTAATATGCACATTTTCACAGGACAAACCTTGAAAATAATTTGTGCTTCTCTGAATTTCATAGATTTATTTTATTGAATTTACAATCCCAAATTTTGGATGCTCTATGTGATTATCCTGTTATGTGATGTTTGAATATATGGTTTTTATATGCTCCACAGAATGGTTATGTATGCTCCCTGAATTTTAATATGGTTCCATATAAATGTGATAACTGACAGTTATTATCATTGGTCGTTAACAAAATTGCCAAATGCTAATGCTCGGTTGAAGTTTTTGACAGCTGCTTGTTGAGCGCCTAGAACAACACATCATGCATGCTCACCAGCGGCGAGGTGGTCGCTGTCATAGAATTATTCGATCAGAAGCGAGTGTTTAGTTTTTCCCTCATTTTGTTTTGTACTATCATGTTAGAAATGTATGCAAACTGACCTCAGGCTGTTCATGGAAATCATGGGGGAAAAGATTGATAATATAGTCTATCAAATGATTTCTTTTATTGTAGGATATCTCAGACCTGCTTGCATACTAATGTTGTTTCAGTAACTACATGTGCATGTCACTATAAGTACAGGCATTCAAATGATAAATAATTGCCTAAATGGTATGTCCAAGAGAAGACCAATTTGAACATGATTCATGAGTTGAACCTTAGCAATGTGATAAAAAGAAGTGGTAAAAGAGGGGTTGCTTGGAAAGAAGTATAACTAGAACAAATGAACAATAAGAATTAAGAACTATATGAATATTGCTATTTTGTTGTTGTTTATTAGGATATGGAGTGCCACAGTCCATTCTCTTATCAACAACCAAAGATATTGGAAAATAAAATAATAAGAAGATTCTGGTAAATTGGTAGATATTTTGTCTTCAGCTCCCCATAACTAGCCCAGCTTCCTTAGGTTAATTTTGTTTCTGTCCTATGACTACTGTCCTACACTGTTAGGATACCTACTTCAAGTAAACCTCCCCAGCCTTGCATCGGTGGTACTTATCCATGTGTCCATAATCTCCTTCATTGGCTTCCTTGCTGTGATTTTGTGTAGATTGCCATGATAAAGTAAATTCCAATTTTTGTTCAACAATCTACTTAAGTGCAAGGGTTCATAGAATGATTGCAAGTATTATTGTATCGATGTCCTGAGTGGCGGATCCAGAAATGAAGCAAGAGGGGGGCTAACCTAGAATACTCCGATACGCGATATGGGTATAACAATATGGATACGGCGATACCGTGATACAATATTTTGCAAAAACAAGGATACGTTGATACGGCAAGCATATATGTATTTAAAATTTTTTAAAATGTAGAGACGCTACAAGAGAGCGAGAAACTGGGATTACCTTAATGAATGCTATATATTCCATTATTCCTTGCCTCCTTCACTCGCTACTTCAAGTGATGCTTCCAATATAGTAGGTTGTCTTCGTTTTTTTCCTTTACAGCTAGTGTGAGGCAAACTACATGTGATGAAGTGAAAAATTATAGCTTTTAGACCAACAAATGTAGGAACAAAGCAACTGTGAGTGAGTTTCCATTTTATAAATGCTATTTATATCAGTTGCTATTTGAAATTTGAATGTTCTAGTTGAATCAATTTAGAAAAGTTAACAAGGAAAATCTCACCAAACCACCAGAGAAGAGAAAGACTAAAAAGTCTGAGATAGCCAAATAATTTTTGGACATCAATCCTTTCCCCTTCCTCTCCAGCAAACTTTTTGAGAAGCACTGAAATGATGTTGAAAGTTGAAACAATTAACCATTGAATTGAGAAAGATCAACTACAATTAAAACAGAGAAGTAAAACAACCAGTAAATAGACCATATGACATAGCTGACAAAAGACCAAACAAAGCACCTATAAGAGTCCTCTGCGAGGCCCTGCATTTGTAAAGTTTATAAATCAGAAGCAAATTTTATGGTTAACAAAAGTGATGAGTTCTATCTCACTCATTTGAAACATGATCATCAATTTCATGCAATATGCCACACAAAATTAGAATATACAATCTTTTTATATTCTGTTTTATAAGAAAGGCAAGTCGACTGCAGCTAACCAACTTTACTACAAAGCACGCAAACAAGTCCATGGGCTTGATAGTTTATAAGCACAGTAAATTAAGCGTGACCAATATATTGGTCACGAGGCACCAATGCACAGCTGAGAAGCTTAATTTCCAGGGTAAAACGCACTCACCTAGAATTGCTTGCCTCTGATTCATCCAATGCCCAAGTCTAGCCCATAGTTGTCATTACCACACCAGCCATGCTAACAAAAACAGCAATTACTTGCCCAAGGAGCACACCAATGAAAAGAATAGAGAGTCCTGAAGTTGAAGATAGTATAGTAGTACTGGCATAAATATTGATCTGATCATTTGTACAAAAGAGGGGTAACAACATAATCTTAATTAGTAACCTACCTCTTATCTCATGCTAGCAGATTTGGACCACAGAAGCATAGATTTCAGTGATGATGAGGTCAATTAAACAACCTGAGAATTTTCTTTGTGTGATAAGAAGAGAAGGCTTCCAAATGGAATCCACCATAGCAGTATGGCACCATCAATTAGCTAGCTGCTTGCTTCCATGCCCCTGCATTCCTATACATACAAAGACCCAAATTTGGCCACATGAGATGCAAGAAACTAACAAGATGGACTGAGTGTGGAAGTGTCAATTACCAAGCTGGGCGACCGACGACGGGAAGAGTCACGGGACGGTGGCGTTGGGGTTGCCGGACGCCCAGAGCCGGGCTGCCGGGGGCGGACCGCGGACGACCGGCTGAGGCAAGTAGACAACCGACGATGGGAGTCACAGGTCTTTCCCGGTGTCGGAGCCGGAGCCGGAGGAGGCGAGGGCGAAGCCGGAGGCCGCGAGGAGGAGGCGGAGCCGGAGGAGGCGAGGGCGGTGCCGGAGGCCGCTAGGAGGAGGCGGAGCCGGAGGAGGCGAGGGCGGCGCCGGAGGCCGCGAGGAGGAGGTGGAGCCGGAGGAGGCGAGGGCTGAGGAGGAGCCGGAGCCGGAGGAGGAGGCGAGGGCGGCGGCTGGCGCTGGGCGAGCGGGATTCTACTTAGATGAACGTTCCAGATCATTCTAGTTTTTTTAGTTCTGATTTTTTTACTTCTAATTTTTAGTTTTTATTTTCATCTTTTTCTAGCTTTTTTCTTTTTTATATTTATTTATATTATCTATGTTAAAAAACCTGTTTTTTATAAATAAAAAAAGCTAGAAAAAGATGAAAATAAAAAACTAAAAACTAGAAGTAAAAAAATCAAAACTAAAAAAAACTAGAATGATCTGGACCGTTCATCTGGACGATGGATGGCTTAGAGAAGCTAAGTCACGCTAAGTCAGAGAATACGTGTCGGGCACTGGGGCGCGACTGCGCGAGGCGAGGGCCATGCTGGATGTGGGATTTTGGGACTAGGGTATCAGCCTTCGGGGACATAGCAGTGTTCGCTAGTTCGCTGGGCCTCGGCCCTCGGGCTATAGCCCATCCAGCCCGAGGCCCAGCTCCGCCCGTCCTCCACAGTTTAACAGAGTACATTGTGTGTGTGTGTAAAAACAAGCTTTTTCCTGTACTTTAAGTGCTCTTTAGAAGTTAGGCATAACCAAGTTTCCCAGTTATACAAATTTACAACATATATGCTATAGATTATAATTTCTTGGACATGGTTCGGGAAGAAAAACTGGAGTTTGAACTGAAACACTTCCATGAGTTCAAGTTTAGGACTGTAACTTTTCATCTAGAATTAGAGCTATATATAGAAATTCAGATTCTCCACAGTAGAACCTGAAGTCAGAATTCAGCCAAACAAGATTATCTCATCTTTTGTTGACGAGAAATAAACCACATTTCTGCACAGGAATTGAAGATTCTTTGTATGGAGTTAAAGAATCTTTCATCCACTAGCTACAAAGTGATAGGTTTTCTAGGCGCATATATAGGTGGTGATCGGTTGGGCTTAAAAGCTCATGGCTTATGGCTGAAAATACTGTAGCTGGTTGAAAAAAACACTGTAACTGACATAGCTTATTTAGCATAATTAAATTTAAAAAAATTTAAAAATATAAAAAATATGTTAGCCCATTACGTATAATACAAACAAATACGGGAAAAAAAGAACCGGCAAAAAAGCTCAACAAAAAGCCAAAAGTTCAGAAAAAGATGAAATTTATGAATAGTGAAAAAAAGCTAGAAGCCAAAAGCTTAAGCCCAACCGATCGGGGACATAACATGATGTTTAAGTAGAAAACAACGTTTTTTTGCAGGCCCACAATTCAAAACTTGTGTCACATCTCACATGATAGCATATATGCAATATCCACGAGTAAATGTGTGCTAGGCAGATCCAAGTGTAAGAACTGATTGATTATGTTCAGGCCTTGTTTGGAACGTGGAATTTTTTTCAAGATTCCTGTAGGATTCCAATTGTTTCATGTGAAATTCCTCCAGAATTCATGTGAAATTCCTCCAGAATTCATGTGAAATTCTTGTGAAATTCCTGCAGAATTCATGTGAAATTCCTGCTGAATTCTTGTGAAATTCCTGCGTTGCAAACAGGTTTAAATCTTTAAATAGGCAACTAAAATAGATATTGATTTTTATATACTGTGAAGAATTTTGTTTTCATGACAATCTTAAACCCTATTTTCATTCATGTTTCAGACTTACATAGGTGATGCAAAAGGAGATTTCAATAGTTAAGAAGCTGATGGGCAATGTATGTATCACAATATTATTCATGCTTGCTGCAACCAGAAAATGAAATGCTCTTGGATTTATTAGCACTCCTATATGCACTGTACAATCAGAAAATTCTATTACCAAAAATGTTTATTTTACACAAACGTTTCCTACAGGCTAAGGATGATAAATCAAGAGCAGAAGCTGCACAAAGTGGATTTTCTATGTTTGAAATTTATACAAAATGATTTACTTATGTTTATACTGTGGCATTACGAAGTGTGTTCCCCTGGTGTTGATAACCATGGCCCTAATGTTTTCTTTATGAGAAAATGGCCTTAATGTTTTTAAGTAATTCTTACTGAATGAAACAAGGACTTGTGTAATGTTCAATGTTAAAATGGCTTTACAATTGGTACCTGAATTCATTAGTGTTGTTGTTCATGAACAAAGTCATGTTATATTGGACCACATATGTTTAGGTGATTAATGATTGTGATATCAGATGTTGGTAAATACCCTTGATAAAAGATGATACGATTCTGGTCTTAAAGAGTATGAGATATAGAAGTGATTTTGTTTTAAAAGGTACAAAAGGGTCAACAATTGCTTTTCTTTTTCATCTAGAGCACGTTTATGTTATTAATGCATGCATGCTCATTGAGGAAA